>JARWLC010000018.1:48802133-50019008 GCA_033318265.1 Phyllotis vaccarum
TACAGAAATAGATGGATGAATCATAAGAATAATACATCTCAGCTGATAGGCCAATAGATTTTGAGAAGGTTGAAAATAGAGGACTAATATTTAGAAAGAAGGTTTGTATTGTCACTATTTAATAAGATGAACCACTTATTTGTGGATCCAGGGCTTTAAAAAAATATGTCTGTAATCCAGAGGGATATTAAACTAATATTTAAAAGCAAAGTTTTCATATATGTAAATAGACAAGTAGGAAATACAATACAAAAAAATTTGATACTTTAAAATGTAGGTTTTGATAAAAAGATAAAATTATAAAGATGTGAAAGACCTTTTATGTGGAAATATAATCCTATTGTGCAAAGGGAACAGAAAAATAGCTTCAACTTAGACTCGGTTGGTTGTAGGAAAAGCCTAAGGTACTGAGCCTGGCTATATTGAGAAGTGAAATGTCATTGGACTCAGTGAGTTCAGCTGTAGGAAAGAGGCAATCATGTTGTGCAGCAGTACTCTGTAAAACCTTCCAGATTCTAAGAGTTGATTCATTTGTCCCTTTCCAAATATCACAGAAACTCTTAGTGAGTTGTCGAATTGTATTCTTAGATGAGAACATTCAAATGGTTATTCTGCATAAATGCCTTATGTTACAGATAAAGAAGTTGATAGCATGATAAGTAAAATGGCTAAGTTGAATATAAAAATGGCTCATAGACTTCTAATCACTTTCAAAGCACATTGCTCATCTACTGCGCTCTTTTCTATGGCTTGTCTGCCAAAGGCCACCAGAGAGCCTAGTGGCATTTCATCAGATATGCAGAACTCCTGATACACATGAAGACACACTTTAGTTGGTATATTTCATTTAGTATTTGCTAAGAATTCTATGGCTTTCCGAGGACACATGACTTATTGAAAATGCCAAGTAACCATACATTATATGAGTGGTTCATATATGACCAGCCTGAAAACTTCAAGACTTGAGGGAAAAAGGAGGAGACAACTTTAAGTTGATGAGGCCATAAAATTCTTACTGATGGCTCTGCCTTTGTGGTTCAAAAACATGTGTGGGACTATTGTTCACAAAAATTCCACCTGTAGTGGCAAGACGGAAACACAACTGATCTCCAGAGATTTCTCGTGGTCTGTTGTATGATATTTTGTTTGTGTTCTGACAAATGAAGCTTGCCTGGAGATCAGGGGGTAGCGACAGCCACTAGTTAACTAAAGAGGTCAGAAGGTAGTCTGATGTGGGAATGCGTTTATGTATGCTGTGAATCTCAATCTTTAAATAAAGGAGCTGTTTTGGGCCTCGGCAGGCACCATAGAAGAAGTAGGAGGAGAAATCAGAGCATAGGTAAGGAGAAGCAGGGCAGAGTCAGAGGCAGATCGAGCCAGCCGCCCAAGAAGAAACATGTAAGATACACAGGTGAGCCACGGGCCACGTGGCAGATTAATAGAAATGGGTTGGTTTAAGATGTAAGAGCTAGCTAGCAATGTGCCTGGGCCATAGGCCAAACAGCATAAAGATAATATAAGCGTCTGAGTCATTTCTGGGGGTCTGAGAGTGGGCAGCTGGGCGGCTAAGTGGTCTCGGGCAGCAGGTCTGTGGGTCTCAGACCTCTGGCCGCCTGGGACCGAGAACCCACACTACAACAGTAGTCCCTGCACAATCTGGAGTTGGAGACAGGAATATGAGGCAGGTGAGGAAAAGATTTCGGCTCACTTGTGTCAGAGGATCTGGAGAGATGAGAAGACAGATGCTCCTTTGCTTCTCTGGTTTTCCAGCATTTAACTTCATATCTGACTCTGAGTTTTTATTGATATGACTAATTAGGTTCATGCTTCCTGGTCTCTATGATAGAAATTAGTTGCTCAACTAATCTAACATTTGCTAGACTGGGGCACCAAGTTTATGCTTTTAACTTCAGAGATTACAAAATAAAAATGAATTTGAATCACTAAACTCTCCTCAGAAGCTTAGGTATAGCCCAATTGTCATTTGTCTGGCATGGGCCATCACTAAAACACAGCACTTAGGAAAACCATTTACTTTCTTATTAAAGAAGTTAAGGAGGATTACACTCAAGTTCATAGAAAGGAATAAGATTCATGAATTTAATATTTGTAAATGTAGGCATGTAGTAATGAAGAAAGAAATGAATTATATCCACAAAGAAATTTTAAAACTAAACAAAGAAATATTTTTCCCTGTTTTGTTTTGTTTTGTTTTGTTTTAATTGATTCCAGACTTGCTTTGGCCTTAGATGCTTTATTCCAGTCCCTGTGCTAGGATTTATGTCACCAAGTCTAGCTACTGACCAAAGGTTCTTTACTGGAATGCTATCCTTCAGTACACTGTAAATATTGGTTTAATAAAACACTCATTGGTCAAGTAGCTAGACAGGATACAGAGGTGGGGCAACCAGACTAGGAGAACTCTGGGAAGTAGAAGAACAGAGCAAGAGATGACAGGAAGACATAGAGGAAACAGGATGAGAAAGTTGCACCAATCAAAAAGGTACCAAGGCCCATGGCCAAACGTAAGAAATATGGGTTAACTTGAATTATAAAAGTTAGAAAGTAATAAGTCTGAACCATAGGACGAACGGCATATAATTAATATAAAACTTTCTGTGGTTATTTGGGTCTCCTAGTCTGGACTTTGGGGATAGGCTGTGCCAGAAACTTTTTACTACAGTTCTTAGATGAGCAAAAATGTCTATTAACAGCTGTATCCCAAATATTGGTATATGCCTCTGAGGAACACACTAGGAATATTTTAAAATTTCAGGTTAAAAAAATCTAAATAGGTACACATCACTTTTCTAGAGAACATAAATTAATCAAGTATTAATAATTGAAATCATTATTTTAAGTGTGGCATATATTAGAATTGGAAATCTCAACTTTTTATAGGAAGCCAAGAGTAATGTTAGCTGCTACATTTGCCTTCTAAAAATATCTACCTTGCGTTCCTCTGTCATTTCATGATGTGATGTGATAGTAGTAAGCTTGGAGGAAGTTATGGAGAGAATTTACATACTGGAGCACACGAAAGCATTACGAAGAATTCCATAGGACACTAAACTAGTAGCAGAGATAAGCATGTAACATAGGATTGGTCTATGATTATAAACTTGTGAACCAGAGGGGGAAATGCTATGGCCAGAAAGACAAAATATTATATTTTCTCATGTGTTTGAATCTAGATGAAAGGATGAGGTCAGTGGGGAAGGACGGAGGGAGACAAAGAAGGAGGGAAGAACTGAAGAAGGACTGAGAGCAAGAAACATGGGTAAAAAAGCCGATGAAACACATTATTTTGTGTTCTAACTATAAAAAAGAAAATTTCAAATATGAAGAAGAAAACTAGCCCAAGGATTTTAATCAACACACTTATGATATGAACCAAATAAGTAACTCCAAATGCTTATTATCTGGGAATGGTAACACTGTGAACTCCATTAAAAAAGGAGGTAGTGGCTACCATACCTGCTTGAACAATAAGACAAAATAAATATCCCATAACTCAGCCTTTCATTATATTCAGGTCATACGTGTGTGGATAAGTCCCATACACAAAAGAGACAGTCAACTGTTCAACTCCATCTATCTCTTAAAATATGACTACATTCAGAAATTATTTCTAGTAAAATGCAGGATAATGTTCAATTAAGTTTCTAGGTGGTTCATAGCCAAATAAAGTTGCCAAATAAAATTAAATATCAATGGTTTTTAATTTCATCTTTCTACTTATGAGTAAATAATCTAAATTGTTTGTCAGTGTGTAAAAGGGGAATTGCTGAGTATTATTTTCCTTTGGTCATGAACTTGATCCTAATGTGGCTCATTAAAGCAAGGATATATTCTCCTTCAGTGTTGGCAGAGTGTCTAAGAACAGAGGCTTGTTTGAGCCCTAGGCAAGAGTGTTCTTAAGACACCTGTCATGATGCTGAATTCAATCCCATATTCCCCGACAGAACCTGTGTCTTCCATTGGCCTTGGTATAAATTTCAATTGTGTACTGAAATTGTGAAATAGACAGACAGATTTAATAATCATCCCACTTAGTAAGTACAGCTGGGGCAGGTAATTAAACAGGCTTCCTCTTGCTAGCAGGCCTAAAGCAATGTAGCTCTGAGTCTCAGTCACACCATTGGACAGAGATGGAAAGCTAATATTAAACAGGACTTCTCCAGCAGGCCCATGTCAGCATCCCTGTTCTTGGCAAACAGAAGTTATTAAAGGGACCTAGTCAAGCCTCCAGAGGCATGCCAAATATTCATTGTCAGGAATATTGCATTTATAGTTTGAAAAATGAAAAGAGACTAGAATAATTGAAAAATATGATCACTGCTATTGAAGTGGTACCCATCTAATAAAATATGTTCATTGAGAATCTTTGAAATTGTGATGACATGAACACTAAATCTTGGGTAGGAATAAAGATTTAGAAACTTATAATTTTCTCAGCATTATGAAAACAATATTAGTCATAAATATATTTATATAATGATGTTAAAATGGACCAATGATTCAGCATATCAGCATGAATGGAAGATAGATTCTATGGAAAACAATAATAGATATTAATTAGATTAAAATAAGATATTATGCATCATTATATATTATTTAATATTTTAGGACATGAACATATTGTATAATTTTTAAGTTACAGTAAACTTATATCTTTAAATATCTCTCAATTCTTTGCTGGAAAGGTACTCAAACTTTCTTCTTCTGGTTTGTTGCAAAACAATACCTTATCATTATCTGTGATTTCCAACTATGCAATAGTGCCCTAGTATTCTGTCTAGCTAAGAACAACTTAAAACATTTATTACATTGATAATACTTTTTCTTCCTACTTCCATTCCTTCAGATCCAATTCACAGCCTACTTTTGACTTCATGACATAAACACTGTTTTTTTTTCCATATGGTTGAAAAGAGGCAGAATTTGTATTTCTATGCAAGGCTTGTTTCATTCAACGTAATAATCTAGAGTCTATTGATGTTGTCACAGATGGCCTGCTTCACTTTGTTTCTGACTGAGCAAGAAAACAGTGTGCATATGTACCACAGTTTTTGTATAAAGTCATGACCACTGAGGGACATATTAAGTTGTGACTTGTGAATATACTAGAATGATCATAGAAATATAAAGATCTCTGCCATAGACTAATTTAATTTCCTCTGAACATATGTTCAATAGTAGTATTGCTCCATATTATAAGAATAATATTTTAACTATTTTATAAATATATCATTTCTTTATTCATCATATTAATAAGCATTCCAAATTACAGTGTACAAACTTTCCCATTTCTCTATATCCTTACCAGCCCTAATAGCCAATGCTTTCAATTAGCATTACATCATTTCTTCATTCCTTTTCTCCAATTTCTCCCACACATTCCCTGTGCCCTTTCCTTTTCTTTTACTCCATCTAAATTCATTTCTTCTTTTTCTGTAATTGTTGTTCCGATAAACATATAACATGCAAAAATAAACAAATACTATCTATTTAATCCTTTTAATGTTACCCTTATCTATATATTACCAAGGCTGATCAAAAGGTAACCAACTAGGAGGCTCATCCTTGGAGCCTTATTAGCTTTAGGTGCTTGAAGCTCATTTTCTAGGGTTGGGATCCTGTGATTTTTACCCTGTCTAGATACCATGTCTATTGGTGCTGCCATTTTTCAGGCCTTGCTTAGGCAGCCATATTGCTGAGGTTCCATGAGTAAAGCTTCCTTGTCATTTCTAGGAGACAATGGGAAATGTGTCCTCTGTTTCTTGCAAAATTTTCATCACCTTATCCATATTGTTGGGATGTAGATGTGTCAATTGGAGAAGAGGAGAACCATAAGGTCATTTGCTCTCTGCATTTTGACCAGATATGTTGCAGAGAGAGTATTCCTTAACAGTCAGAGATGCACACCTCTGAAGGTATAAAGATAGGTATTTAGAATGCAGTTAGGAATTATGCTGTTTTGGTAAAGTGATAATAATAGGTTCACATCTACCATAACCTTACAAAAGACAGGTGTTATGAATCTTAACATTTTTTTCCTGTTTAGTGGGCCCTAAGTCTAAATATAAAACTATTTATTGATTATCACTAAGATATAATAGTGCCTCTACTACACCCTTAAAGATATTTACCACTCTGGCCATTGTTGTGGTTCATATATGTGACATCTCTGTAAGACTATTGGTTGATTCTTTTCCTTGGCAGCTTGAATAGCACCTTCTGGTAGTATGAAAACTAGTCTTCAGGGAGGATATTTTCAAGTAAGATGCTCCAGATCCCACATCTAATGTCATGGTGTCTTCAACAATAGGAACTCACCTTCTACCTCTGATAAGCAACCACAAGAAACAACTATAGCCTATATTTTCTTGGAAGTTCATGTGTATCCCTGACCAAAAACTTGAAGTGGAAGGTTATCTTGTGCCTGGGTTTTGCCAGGTAGTCTACAGCTTTGGGACAACTTCCTTTAAACAATACATGTATACACATGAATTTATATGCTTAAATATGCAATAAAATTTGATTCCCTATGGAATCTTCAGACATCCTAAATTTCATTTTTGCTTTCTATATCCTTCTCTTCAATAATGATCTCTGCTTTATTTACTTACCTATTGTTGTGATACAACATCATAACAAAGGCAACTTATAAAAGATATTTTATTTGGGCTCACAATTTCAGAGAGTGAGTCCATGACGATCATGGAAGTAGGATGATAATAGAAGGTAGGAATTATGCTTGAGCAATAACTAAAAGCTTACAACATTTTCCACAATTGTGAAGGAGAGAGAGAGAGAGAGAGAGAGAGAGAGAGAGAGAGAGAGAGAGAGAGAGAGAGAGATTAGCCAAGAATGGCGAGGGATTTTGAAACCTTGAATCCTATTACCCAGTGACACACTTCTTCTATGAAGGCTATACATCTTAGTTCTCCCAAAGAGTTCAGCCAACTGGGAGCCAAGTATTTAAATATATAACCATATGAGGGCCATTATTTAAACCATCACCAACCCTTAAACCTTTCTGTAGTGGATTCAGGTGTCAGCTGATAAGATCCTAAGACGCTTATCCAGGGTCCCTAGCTCCTGGAGGGTGTGTGGCCAACCTGGAGGGGGCATGGCCAACCCCATTGATAGGTGGCTTCTGGGACACGAGGAGCTCACTTCCTGGTTCCTGGCTGTTGGAGAGACAGGATCGGAATCCATAGTCCGTCCATTGCTCGTCCATCACTCGTCCATCGCTCGGATACTCCAGTCCCTGTTCAGGTGCCACTATAAGCTGTTACTAATATCGTGAGTGTTGATTTATATTCTAATAAATATTTATCTTGGACTTGTACCTTGTAAGTAAAACTCTGCCTACACCTTTCCAACTAAAGCTTCCTCTTTCACCTCCAATACTTTCCATCACCTCTGTCATATTAACTGGATCCTTCTATTCCCCAGTACTCCTCACAACTACGGGGTCTTTGTATGTCCCTGAGTTCTGTGCTTATTCCATTTTATATATGTACATTTGAATAGTTGGAGATAAAAACTACAAATGAAAGAAAATGTGTGGTGTTTGCTTTTCTGGGTCTCAGTTACCTCCCTCAATACAACCTTTTCTAAAATTCGTTTTCTTTACATATTATTGGTATACCATTGTGTGTGTGTGTGTGTGTGTGTGTGTGTGTGTGTGTGTGTGTGTGTGTGTAAAACATATTATTAACCATCGCCAGATGAATGACATTTAGTTTTTTTCATCTAATAGCTATTGTGAATAAAGTGGCAGTGGGTATGGCTGTGCAGGTTGACACCTAAACATATCTAGGAAGACAGAATCTTTTTTCAATTAATTTATATACTCATTTATTTATTTTGTATTAGAACTACATTTCCCTCTTTGTCTCCTCCCAGTTCCTCTGCTCTTTTCATTGTAACCCCTTCAAAATTCTTCCCTCCTCCATTTCTATTCAGGAAAGGTTAACAACAAAATATAGCACATCAGGTATCATGATACAGTACAACTGAGAACTTCCCCTCGTATTAAGCCTGGGCAAAAAACACAATGCAAAGAATAGGATTCCAGAAACCAGCACATGAGTCAAGGATAGCCCCTGCTCTCACTGTGAGGGGTCTCACAAGGACAAGCTACGTAACTGCCACATATATTCAGAGAACCTAGGGGAAGACAAAATCTTAATAGAGGATGTGTTCTCATATTAGCCCGTAGGCAAGTCTGGGGTATTGTCTTGTTTAATATTTGATGTGAGAAGACCCGGACCACTGAAGACAGTGCTACTCATTGGCCCATTTTTCTAGTTGGCATATGAAAGCAAGATGAGGAACAAGACAGAAGCCTTCTTCTACAGTCTCTATTTCAGTTCCTACCTCCAGGTTCTTACCCTGAGTTCCTGCTCTGACAACTTTCAATGTCAGGATGTGATGTAAAACTACAATCTAAAATAAGCTATTTTCTTCCTAAACTGATTTTTGTTATAGTGTTTTCTCACAGAAATAAAAACCCTAAGACATTTGTCAAAGAGTACTGTATGATCATATTTTAAATGTTTTCATTTTATTTTATTTTGTTTTTTTAACTTTTTGAGAGTTTTCCACACTGGCTAATCTTTGACAACAGCTAATCTCATTAAAGTAAAGTGATAACTCTGTAATTTTGATTTATTTTTCCTAGATGTGTTATGATGTTTAAAATTTCTCATAATATTCCATCCATTGGTTTGTTTTCCATATATATATATGTATGGAAACTTTATATATATATATATATATATATATATATATATATATATATATATATATATATATATCTTTTTCTAAGTGCTATTGGATTACTGGGCATTATAGTAAAGATTGTTTCACAGACCTGAAGAATATTCTTGGTGTCGTGAAAAAAATAATCAAAATACTATGCTATCTAAGTTTATATTGACAGTAATGACATTACTAATATTTCTTAGTAGAGAGGAAGATGACTTGCTTAAGTTAAGATTCTAGTCATCCATACCCTTCCTCCCAACCCTGGCTATATGTGGTCTTGAGGGGTCCTGAGAAACTTTGTGGTAGAAATTCAATTGGCCATGGAATTTTGATGATGCAGATTTTCTGTTGGACATAATTTAGTGTAAGGTTGGGTTGTGAGGATATGCAATTGCTTTGCAGGAACCATCATCATAAAGGTAGGACCTTACTCATATTCTTATAATGATGCTAATAAATCAGCTGGCTTACCAAGTTAGACACATACAGAATAATTTCTTCAGTCTCTTGTTGCCCAGTCTGGAGTGATTATTCACTTTTTAAATATCTCTTCAGGAAAAGTTATGGAATAGGCGATTTTCCCCCTTTTATTGAAAACGGATTCTTTTCTCATACAGTAAATGCTGATTACAGTTGCTCTTCACTCTACTTCTCCCAGCCCCTCCCAACTGCCCTCCCCTCAATATCCACCCCATTTTGTCTTTTTTTTTAGAAAAAAAAAAAACAGGTTTCTAAAATATTAAAAACCAAACATGCCTAAAAATATCATAGCATGAAAACAATCATATCAAAGTTGGACACAACAACAAACAGAAGGAAGAAACCAATTAGCAGGCACAAGAATCAGAGACCGACTCATTCGCATGAGCCTCAAAAGTACCAAAGGAAAATCTCTAGTAGACAGAGGACCATGTAGGTCTTGCTCAATTGAGTTGGAGGACACTGCTCTCCTGGTGTCCTCCCTCTGCTCTGGTCCTTACCCTCTTACTGCGCTCTCTTCCTTGGAATTCCGTGAGCTCTGGTGGGACCTGGAATTTGATGGAATCCTCTTATTTAGGCTTTCTCTCCATGTAATGTCTGGCTATGGATATCTGCATTTGTTCCCATCTGCTGCTATTAGAGACAGTGCCCCTGATGGCTGAATAAGGCACTGAGCTAAGACTCTAGCAGACTATCAGTGGGAGTCATACTACTCTTAAATTTTCCTATTTTTACTTTTTAACTAGTTTTATCTGGTTTTACCCTAGGTCTCTGGATTATCTAGTCTCTGGTTCTTGTTACACAAGCAGTGTCCACTCTGGGTTTCAGCTCATGGATTAGGCCTTAAATCACATCAGACTCTCTATAACAGGCCTTATCTTAAAGATGATTTTGAGATATTTTGCTACTGGGTATGTATCCTGAAAAGTAACCCCACTAAAGAAGCAGGTTTAAATATTTCTTTCCACTAAGCAGCCCGTCTCTTGAGTATCAGTACTGTTGTTGTCTAGAAATTTGGTAGTTAGATGTAGTCCCACTGGTCAATTTATACTTTTATTTGGTATGTGTTTAGATCCATTGCCAGCCTCAGAGTCTTATAGCTCTTCTCGTGGTTGCTTCACAGTTTTAAGTTTGTATTTAAGTCTTTAATCAATTTCAAATTGATTTTTTTATATCGCCAGCAATGAAATTTATTTTATTCTTGTATATGTCTAATCATTTCCCACCACTTTCTTTTGAAAATATTGTTCTTTTTCTAATTCCTACTTTTCATAGTTACATTAAAACTCAACTAGGGATAAATGCACAGCTTTGTGTCCAGTTTTGTCATTGAAATTTTCTGCTAACAAGTCAGTATTTATGCAAATAGCAAGCTGTCAAATAGCTGTATTGCTACAGTGCTACAAAGTGTTTATATAAAAGTCAGGTTATATAAAAACTCCTACTTTCTTTTCATTTTCAAAATGGTGTTGAGTAATTGAGTGCTTTTCTTTTTATCACACTTATATTTCAGAATTGTCTTTTCTAGATGTTTGAAGAATGTCATTGTTATTTAGTTAGAAAGTACACTGAGATTGTAGCTCACATTGAATAATATAAAAATAGTGTTAATGCATTTAATCCATATATATGGGATATCTATATTTGGCATATCCTTTTCAAATGTTTTACCGTTTTTATTCCATGTCTTATAATTTTTGTTCTAAAAGACTTGTACTTCTTCAATTAAATTTCTTCCTCGGTATTTTATATTACTTGTAACTACTATATTCCTTTATATATTAATTAGACATTTGCTATGTAGTTAGTCTATAAAAATGTCAAATGTGTTTTCTACAACATCGCTTAAATTGATCATTGGATTTTACAGTTTTCTGTTAGAATCTGTAGAATTTCTCTCTCTATAAAGTCATATTGTCTACACACAGTGAAATTTTTATTTTCTCTTTTCTATTTCAATTTTTACTCTTTATTTCTCTTTCATAATTTTTAATATATAATCTTCAACATTATATTGAAGAATTCTATCAAATGGTATCTGCCTTAGCTCCTGGGGAAGCAGCTTTCAGCTTTATCCCATGTCTATCATGGGATGTGGGAGTGGATGATATGTCCTAACTCATGGTTTTTCAAGCATATAGTAGCATCATCTGATGGATGGTCTAGTGTAGAAAAGGATTTAAACAGAATGCTTGTCATATTGACATAACTAATTAAATCTTGACACAGAGCATCTTCAATACTATAAGAATTGTGTGCTAAAAAATGTAACTTTATATAAACACATAAAGTGTCAAAAGTATGTATAGAGTGATCTCAGAAATTGTTGGAAATTGTTTCCTTATTCCAAGCCAAATTTTATTAAATGATTTTTAATAGAATTCAGTTCCAACTAAAATAGAAAGTTTAAAATCAAGTATTCTCATAAAATAAAATTTAGACATAAACTAACTTAACCTATGCTGAGACATGATGCCAAGAACAATAAAGGTATTAAGTTTATGTTCAATAATTAAGCCATTATGTTCTATAAGAGCAGAAAACTGTATACACTGAGAAAGTGGTATGGTACATGATATGAAATTGTCTTGAATCTGAGCTGAGGTGTTGAAAGGAGCCTTTAGAGAAACTGCATGTGACAGCCTAAACATGAAAGGTGTACATGTTATACATTTAGAAACAAGGCTGAACACATGTAACATAAGGTGATATGTAGGGTGATTGTGTTGCTTCATTGTAAATAATTGTCCCACCCACTTGTTTAATAAAAAGCGCTGATTGGCCAAAGGCAGGCAGGAAGTGTGGGTGGGGCTACTAGACTAAGAAAAAATCTGAGAACAGGAAGCACAGAGCAGAATGCCAGAGACAATACCAGAGAGAAGCCAGAAGAAGCAGAGGACAACTATGCTGCTCTAAGAAAAGGTACTGAGCTGCATGGCTGAACAAGAGACATTAGTTAGATGAAGGGTAGAGAGCTAGCAAGTGATATGCCTGAGCCTTAGGCCAATCAGCCTAATGAGACTCTTAATCTCAGGGTTGTGGGTTTGTGCCCCACGTTAGGCGCCAGATGTAGGCTGAGTTTTACTTACAAGGCACCAGTCCAAATTTAATATTTATTAGAATATAAATCAACACTCACGATACAGGTAACATCTTATAGTGGCACCTGAACAGGGACTGGAGTATATGAGCAATGGATGGACGAATGATGGATTCCAAACTGGTCTCTCTAGCCGCCAGGAGCCAGGAAGAGAGCTCCCAGAGTCCCAGTAGCCCTTATCAATGAGGTTGGCCATACCCCCTCCAGGTTGGCCACACCTCGTCCAGGAGCCCAGGACCCTGGACCTTATCAGCTGACACCTGAATCCCACCACAGTGATGTGTACAGGTTCCACAGAAATTCCTTGGGTCTATATTACACATTTGGTTTTTAATTAATTTCTAGGCATTGTAGCCTCATAAACATTGTATAGTTACTAAAGTTTTAAGAATTTTCACTTTCATTTATGCTAATATACATAGTCTTGGAAAATAGAGATCTAGACGCCAGAGTCCAGATAACTCAGTGAATCTGGTGCTTTTGTGAACATGCATATGCTTAGACGCAACTGAGCTGTCTTACTTTCTTCATAGTCATAGGAACCTTATATAGATACATAAACATTTATGATAGATACACATATATAGATTATGGATATAGATATATAGTTAGATAGCTAGGATTCAGCTCCCATTTCTTAATCAAGGAATTCATCCAATTTTGCATTTTATTATAATTTTCTGTATATGCACAAGACTTTGCATGGCTTAATGTGGAAGAATCTGTAGAGGGAACAGCAATTTTACTTAAGAAGCACTGAAAATAAACCTTAAGTGTGTCATTAACTTCTGATATATTTAGAATTTTAAGTACATGTCACTTAGAAGAAGCAAGATCCCTAATCTGAGGGACTATAAAATTATTTAAAGACTAAATCGATCATATATTTTATAAACATTTGAATTCTTTTCTATATGCCAGGCCATAGATAAAAAGTCCATAAAATGGGAATGAAACAAGATGTCTTAAACTGAAGGTAATATTAATTTATAAGAAATATATGTATTTCTAATTATTGTGCCCTAGTAGAGATGTAAATTGAGGAAGAATTTAATAGTCCTATATATGGTAAGGTATGACTTAAAAACATATATATATATATATATATAGTGTTTATAAAATATTGATCACATAATTCTAAAACAAATTATATATTTAATCTAGAATAAATCTGTGATGATATATATTCTTTGTACAGTTGAAGAACTTGCTTAAAAGAGAATGTAACTTATGTTAGTTCCTTCAACTATGAGAATGTGGAAAACTAAACATGACCCAAGTCATTCCCATAAATATCCTCTGGTGATGACAACCACATGTAGCACAGCTCATCATTCCATATAAGCTAAAAAACAACATTTTAATCAAGAGCTAAGAGACATATGACAGCTTATATATTTTTGATTCTTAAGATTTTAGTTATGGGAGTGTAGTCAGCCAAAATATCCAAGAGCTAGTCCCTATAGACACTCTACAATTACCATTATGAACATTCACTCATTTTTTCATTTTTTGGTATTTTAGTTTATTAAAAAAAATTCCCATACCCACTACTGCACCTTATCCCAGTCTCTCCCTCCCCTCTGTTCATTCCCCAGAGGAAGCAAGAAATCCCAGGGTAAGTCAATTTAGCCTAGCATATCCAGTTGAAGCAGGACTGAGTCCCTCCCTCAAGTATCAAGGCTAAGAAAGGAGGTTTCCCTCTAGACATGGACTTCAAGAAGCCAGTCCATCAACCCAGGGTAGGCTCTGGTCTGATTCCAGGAGGCTCCAGAAACTGTCCATGTCTTTCAACTGTTATCTACATTCAGAGAGTCTCGATCTGTTCCATGTAGGTTTGCTGGCTGTTATTTCAGAGTCTGAGAGCTCCCACCAAAATGGGACTGTCTACTCCATGGGTCTCCTGCTTAAGCTTCTGCATTGTCATAATCAAGTCTTTTTGCTGTAGAACTTCCAGATACTAGGGGGCAGGGGTGCCATATTGTTCTTTAGGTTGTTATATGTATTCTTGCACTGGTATCTGCCTACTGTTTCCTCAGATCAATGAAGGATTTGTCTGTTTCTCGAGGAACTGATTTTGGTGTGATCTGTTCTGGCTGTACCTGTGCCTCAGGAAGCCTCTCTTGGTCCAATATGAGCTCTTGATCCAGAAGGAGCTCTTGTCCCGATAAGTGCTGGTGAATTGTGGGTCTCAAGTAGCCATTGTGGTTGCCAGGTGATGGGATGAATTTTGGGTTGGGGCAGAATTTATAGATTCCCATCTTTTCCCTGCTGGCCAGAATTTGGGGAGAGATGAGGGGTGTGGGGTCCCAAGGGTTGTGTCCCAGAGCAGGAGTCATGGAGACAAGACTCTGTGGCTGAGCTTGATGAAGTGTCACTCACCTCTTAGATGTTGAAGATCTGTGAGTCTCAGGTCACCAGGTAATGGAATGGATTAGGGTTGGGGTGGGATCTGTAGACTGGGGTGTCCAGCAATCTGGATTTTACTGGGGAGTTTTGGCCTGCCTTTTTTTAATGATTATAAAGGCATGGCAGCTGTGAGATGAAGTAGTTCTCTAACACACTTCACATTGCCTGTAGATAGTAGAGTGTTAGAGATTTCTAATTTTTTGATCTAATTATCCAACACGTTAGTAGCTTAAAATTGCTTGCAGTAGAGATATTCCTATCATAAAAATCAACAACTTGTTGGAGGATACAAATAGAAGTATCCCAAATAAATAAGGACTATGCACATTCTGTTTGGCTCAAAAGTATAGAAAAGCATCAGAACCAACGAAGTACTGATCTCTCACAACATTTGCATAATTCCTCCTCTACTTTCAAAGTATAAGACAATTAATCTATCATTAAATAATAGATACTCTTGTTACAGTCTTATTCATAGTAAGGCATAAAGAGGTTCCAGAAACTTCAATGCCTTAAGCAGACTTCTATGTGTTACTGTGCAAGCAGAGTTGGAATTCAGCTCCTTATAACCTCTTCCAACTCCAGGGATTTTTATGAGCTGTGTTTTCAGATTGTAAGTTTGGAAGTGTTGACATTCTGTTTCTATTGTCATGGATGAGAGGATATTTGGTGACTAATTGGGACTATGTGCCATGGAATGATAGACTTTGAGTACTAAGTACGGAAATGGCTTGAGGTAAACTGCGAAAGCTTTTCAGTGATCTTTCAAAATAAGGAGATTTTCATCTTTCTTATTTGGTGAGGAGACAACTGGAATGTAAGTGGTGTTGCTTTTAGTATTAAAATAAATGTTGGTAAATTACTATGAGCTGAAAAAAATCAGTGTGATAAACTGAAAACAGAAAGAACATTGGTGAAGTTACATTAATAGCCAGTGAGAACAAACCCTTGCCTGGACTAGGAATTAACAATGGGATTTGAGCAGAGGAGGCATAAGGGAGGGGTTGGATTTAGGAAGGAACTGTATTTGTGTGTGATGTAATAATGATCATAGTGCCACGGAGAAAGTTGGGACTAAATATGCTCAGAGTGTGAGTTGATATGAGTGGCATGCATCATGTTACCTAAAATAGGCTGTTGGAATAAAAATATACAGAACTTACATTGGATTATATAATGTTGATATGTCACTCATGGTATATATCCCATTGTTAAATATGTATGCTCCAAACAAGTACTCAGGAATCCATGTGACACCACATTTTTCCTGCTTTAAATGAGACACACCCCAGCAATTTGAAGAGGTCAACCTGAAAAATTGCCCAGGGACTTTGCTTTCTTCAATCAGGCATCACACATTTTCTTGATAAAAATTAGTAAATGAACCCATTCAAGTTACAATTTATACAAAAGATCTTATATTCAAAGTCAAACATAAGGAACACAACCAGCTTTTTACAGAACCTCAAATATTAAAAACCGTAGGTAGAAAATGTATGTGTGCATAATGTGGGGCACCTACATGTAATATTTCAAAATTCTTACAGTGATTTAGAGCCATTTATAAAAATGAGCTTAGGAGGATCTAGAAACCACATTCATGTGAATAATTAGAAGAAAATGGTGGCCACAATGCGTTTTATTACAATGACTCATATTTTTCTTTTCCTAAAATGTTACACGTATAATTTAAATGTTTGGTAATTTTATCAGCTTATTTAAATGCTTGTTTCAACTCAGATTTTTACTGTTGGTCCTATTTTAATTTTTACCTCTTTTCTATTCTCATTTATTTTCATTTTTTTTAATTTTTACTTGTTAACTTCAAAAATATTTAAATTACATTTATCCCAATTGCCCTTCTAGCCTCGATCAAGACTATATGCGCCCACACTTTTGACCTCCTAATTCCTCCTGAGTAAAAGTTTTCTAATTCTAGTTTCATGTCCTTGTTCTCCTAACATAGACATCTCACCATGGACCAGACCCTTTGATGAGCCCTGGCACTTTCCTTGCTTAGAGATAAACTCTTTCCAATGTGCATCTGATAAAATGGTGGATCGTACTACAGACCAAGTAGTGATTTGTACTTCATGATATATACCACCCGATATTACTGTCCTTTCTACGTATCTTCCTGCTCTATTCTGTATGCACTAAATTAAAATTTTCATGTCCAACATAAGTATAAATTTGGCCTAAAAGACCATTGCCTTATTATCTGCTTCTCAAAGTTATTCATTTCTCATATCAGAGACGATGATTTTAATACTCAATGAGGGCCTCTCTCCCTGACCCCTGTGATAGCATATTAGCAGGTCCAGTCTTGTGTGGGTCTTATGTATGCATCACAGCTACTGACAGTTCCTGGTCAGAAAGCGATGTTCTACAGTGCTTCTTCCATCTTCTCCTATCCCTCCTCTATAATGTTCCCTGAGCCTTGAAGGGGATGATAAAGATGGTTAAGGCTGAGCACTCAACAGTCATTCTCAGAACCTTGATTATACATTTATGTCTTAATCTCTAATCACTCAGAAAAAGTTATCTGATAAAAATTGTCAGAGTAATCCATGAGTACCAAGATTTTTATTTAATAACCTTTTATCTTCTGGGAGTAATTTTGGCCTTCTACACAGTGAGCCTCCATTAAAACTCCTTTTAAAATTTTTCATATGTGTACATTTTACATTAACCATATACTACCCCGCACTACCTTCTCATTTCCCCCTCTCTCCCCTTATTGATCTCCATTTTCTTATTGCTTCTGCTTTCAGGCCAAAGTGTTCACTCTTAATTCAAAGCTCTATCATTAATCCTCTTTAATCTCTCTGCATCTGCTTCCATCAGTTGCTGGATGAGCGTTATATGATAACAATTAAAAAGGTCATCATTGTATTACAGGGAAGACCAGGTCAGGTACCCTCTCCACTACTGCTTGGAGTCTTAGCTGAGGTTACCAATGGGGATTACTGGGAGTTTCCTTGGCAACAAGTTTCCCCCTAACTCTAATGTGATTTCCTCTGTCAAGGTAGCTCTTTTGTTGTTCTCCCTCTAAGTCCATCCCCAACTCTACCATCCTGCTCTCTCATATTCCAGTAGGGGTTATATGAGCAAGGGAGTCGATATCATGATGGGGAAACCCACAGAGACAGCTGACCTGAGCTATTGAGGGTTCACTGACTCTGCATTGACAGCTGGGAACCTGCATGGGAGCCGAGTAGGACCTGTGAATGTAGATGACAGTTGTGTGGCTTGAGCAGTTGGTTGGGTCTCTGACAGTGGGACCAATATTTATCCCTAGTACATGAACTGACATTTCGGAACCCATGCTCTATAGAGGAATGTAGGGGTATTGTGTTGTTTCATGGTAAATAATTGTCCCACCCACTGGTTTAATAAAAAGAGCTGATTGGCCAAAGGCAGGCAGGAAGTGTAGGTGGGGCTACCAAACTAAGAAAATCTCTGAGAGCAGAATGCTAGACAGAGCACCAAAGAGAAGCAAAAGGAAGTAGAGGACAATCATGCTGCTCTAAGAAAAGGTACCGAGCCACATGGCTGAACAGGATGAGTCATGGGTTAGATGAAGGGTAGAGAGCTAGCAAGCTATATGCCTGGGCCTGAGGCTGATCAGCCAAAAACTATTGGAAGCATCTGTGTGTCTCTGCGGGACTGCGGGACTGCGGGACTGCGGGACTGCGGGACTGTGGGACTGTGGGTCTGTGGGTCTGTGGGCCTAGACCTTGAGGTCAGGCCGGAAAGTCCAGGCCAGAAACCTTGTACCACAGAGGAATACCTTGCTCAGTTTTGATATGGGTGGCAGGCGGGGGGTGGGGGGTGTTGGTCCTCGCTCAATGTGATATAGCAGACTTTGTTGACTCCCCATAAGAGGGCTTATCTTCTTTGAGAAATGGATGGAGAGATGAAGGGAAGCTGGAAATTGAGTGTGAGGAGGGGAGGGAAGGGAAACTGTTTGTGGGGGAAAAAAAAACTTTTAAATAAGAAAAAGTCCAAAAAAACCCCTTCTTTAAAACCTTAGAAGTTGCTGAACATAATAATAATAATAATAATAATAATAATAATAATAATAATATAATATTTAGTTTTAAAATAGAGGTGTCATGGCTGAGCAGTGAGTATCTTTCTCACTAAAACTTTCCTGAAACTGTTATCGACCATTAATAAATAATTTGTAGGATATGATCTTTTGGTAAATGAAAATAAACAAAGAAGTCTACCTTGCCTATGTTCCTGGATGTTTGTAAATTCCTAAAGTTGTATACTGCATAAGACACTAAGAAAAGCTGTATGAATGAACCGCAAAGCCTACTCATATTCATCAATATACTCTATGTTAAATATTCAGCAGTGATGTACTGTCCAAAGATTTAATTAGAAAAAATGACAATTTCTAAGCTTAATGTTTGTTCACCTCTGAAAAACCAATAGATACAAACTGTAAACAATCATCTTGACAGCTGTTAATGTGTTCTTTCTTATGAAATGCAAATTGGAACAAGGATTGTTAAAAGTTTAGTTAGTATACCAGGGTAAATTCAAATTCTTCCCTTTATAGTTTATCAGACTACAATCAACCACTTAAGTGTTCTTGCACCATAAAGAGCTCTACTTTGTTTACAATTAATTTGCTGAGCCTTCTCCTTGGGAGTTGGGAACAATTCCCTTTGTTACTGATACATTTGCATAAATGCTCCACAGTGTTTTAATGTGAAATGACACTTAAAATGAAGAGCAACCATCACCAACATTGCTCTCCCCACCATTATCCTTATTTCATGTGCTACTGGGGCAGAGTTGTTATTATTAGCACAGAAGAGCAAGTGAAAAAAATAAAGGTAAGTTTTAAGTGGTGATTTTAATTTAATTGTCTAGAGTGTGAGGTGAACAGTTATGTAATATGAATTTTTGGTTTGTTTGACTTGTGATTTAGACTTGCAGACTCACAGTCTCACGGAAACATATAGGTGCTTATATTAATTATGTTATTTGGCCTGTGGCTAAGGCATCTTATTAGTTAGTTTTTGTATTTTAGCTTATTTTTATTAATCTGTCTTGTCACATGACTTGTGGCTTATTGATTTTTTAATATTTTTGGTATTGGGTGTCTGGAAATTTTTTTACACTACCCTACTTCCCCTTTATTTCTGCTCAGATTTACCACCTCCTTCTAAGATGCCCTGCCATAGGCCCAAATAGTCTCTTTATTAACCAATGATATTTATAGTTAGGCATGAAAAGAAGTGCCCTTCAATCTAAAGACCTAAGAATGATTAGCCTGCTTTAAAAAAGAAAACTGATACAACTAATCTGATCATTTGTTCATTCATGTAACCATTTACTAAAAAAGTAAAAAACAATATAAAAATGTACACAGTACATATAGAACACTGACCCTAAAGTCTTTTAGGGTCATGCAAGCCAGATGGAAACAAAAGTTGTTGAGAGAGGAATTTTTTGGTGATTAATAATGAAAACAAATTGTATCTGTAACAGGTATGTCAAATAGAAGAATCCAGTCCCAGGAAACATGAAGTTGAATAGATTCTAAGGTAACACCATCTTGAAGACTCTTCTTTCCATATTTAAGTGTAAAATACCGATACAATTAGTAGGATCTAAGCAAATGCATATATTGGCATCACTAACTGTGCTCAGTAGATTAAAATATTACGAAAATAAATAATTGTAAAAGAGGACAAATATGAAAGGAAGATGTTTTAGAAGAGGTGGTTCTGGGAAAAAAATGAAACGGGCAAAATAGGGATAAGTATGAATAAGATACTTCCTACACACGTATAAAAGTCTCAAAGAGAGATACCCTTCTTAAATAAGGAAGGGAGGGAGAGAGGAACATTGAGAACTTTGGTTTATTATAAGGAACTTGGGCGAGCAGGAAGTATCTTCTGACTGTGTCCTTGTGCGATCTGTAAGAATTTTATGCCCTATCAGCAGGTGACTGTTGATAGCTTTAAGGTAGACGCTGTCTGTTCTTATTCTGAATGTCTCACAGGTTTACCAGGAGGCATAACCAGTCTAGGAACTCCTTCACAACCGTTTCCTCATCTGAAGAGGCAAAAAGTGGCATGTGCTTATTACTGTCATAGTGCTTCTGAGAAATGAATAGAAAACAGCCATGTAATTCATTTTGCTTATTTTCTATTTCCTTTTTCTAGAATGTAAGCCATATGAAGGAAAAATTCCTGTTTATGTGTCCCCTGTTTCTATGTAATTTATAAAGCAATTATTACACATGGTCACATGTTCTATGTCAATAAATAAATGGACAAAAGAATCCAATGGCAAAAATGAAAAAAGATTCAAAGATTAAATTTAAAATATTTTAAAAGACAAATGGTCTCATAACTTTGAGTAGGATAATTGATAGACAATTCACGAAAAGTAACATTAACCCAAATTTATAAAAATCCTGAAACTTATTAATGATTTGGAAAATACATGTGGAAATATCGAGTATATGATAACTAGCCAATTTTAAGAAGAAAATAGAGAAATGGGAACTCTCAATATGAAGAAAGTATAAATTATTAAGACTACACAAGAGTAACTTTAAAATGTCTTTTTTTGAAATAATAATGTTCAACATTTCTTCTAGGATTGTCTTCATAGGCTTAAAGTCTACAGAAACCATACATGTGAGCATATATAAGATATTAGAAGAATATTCAGTGAGACCTTCTTATAATAAAGATAGAGTAGATATATCATTGAGTTATGATTTAACTATGTAATTATATATAGTAATAAACATAGTAAATCAGGTCAACATGAGCAAATAAATATATAACCTATTTTAAAGTAGTATAAATTAAAATATCTAAATATATTTATATGATTTATAAATATGTGAATATAACACAAAACCAGAGAGATACCTAACATGTAAATTATTGTTATTCAAATGGTAATTAATAAATTTGGCATGCTTATTTATAAACCTCTATGCAAGCTTTATTAGCTGTTAAGCTTCAGACACAAATGGATTCAGATAATAGTCTATTCTTTGCCCCATAAACTTTACCTGCTCTCATTTTTCAAATTCAGATAAAGATAATAATTACATAGCAAAGGAAGGTTTGGTATAAGGTCACTGAGGGAAAGTGCCAAGTTCACAATAGTGATTGATTTGTAGTTAGGAAAGAAGACAATGAAAGAATGGCCAAGAGAAATGAAATGTTTCTATAGTGCATTCATTGTTTTAAAAACCCCTGAAACAAATTTAACAAAACATTTAATTTGATAACAATGCATAAATTATAATATTCACAATGATACTCTATACGCTTTTCCATCACTGAAATAATTTATAGCTGAGAACTGCAAAGGAATCAGAAAGGAATGTGGAGAGATAAGACCATTCCAGAAGGAATAGCATAGCCCTAGTGTGATAAATATTCCATAAACAAGAAGAGGAAGGGAACATGTCATAAAAAAGAACTTGCTCAATCCGTGTGTTTGGATGGAGGGACAAAGAATGATTTGTATGTGAATGGACCTCGCCAAATTTCTGGAACTGGGAGCTGGGGGAGGCTATATTCTAAGACCAAGTGAATACAGTAGAAAACTTCAGAAGTGACTATGGATTAATTTCAGTCCTTAAGATGACTTTTTTAAAGCATATAATTTGATGTTTAGCATTAATGAAAACTGAACTGGAGGAAAATAATGGGTATGGATCGTAATCTGGAAGGGACTGTGGTACCCCAGGTAATGAAAAATACAAACATCACAAAACTGAATAAGATACAGACTCAACTTTCATATTATTATATACTTATTGCAATATTCAGAGTGCTACCCCAAAACACATGACGCCATCTACAGATTTAATGAAATCATCACTAGAACTAATGAAGCGTATTTCCTATTCCTTCATAACCAGAGAAATATGTTTATTTACTTCAAAGCACTGAATTGACATCCAGAAGTTAAGGTAAAACCATCAGCTGAGAACTACCACAAAGTTGTTTCTGTTTCATGAACTCCCAAGTGACTGCTTGATCTTTATGAGTATTGGATATCATCACTCAGGTTTCAAGACAAATACAATCTTGCTTAACAAATCTTCTTAAATCATTACCCATATGATGTTAACTTCAACGAAACTACTCTATGAAATTATCCCACATATTATTTATTTTCAGTATCCTTTTCCAGCAATTCTAAGTTCCATGAGATTAAAAACATTGTCAAATACTCTTTCTCAGTACATAGAGAACAGATTTTTAACAGCTCTTCAACATATGACTGAATAATTTCATATATATATATTCAAAAACAATCAAGTTGACAAAAACTTTTACTTTCTCCAGATCCCCAACTTTTGAGGGAAAAAAAAAATAAAACACACAAAAAGAACCTAACACTGTGTTTTTATATGTTTATGATTTCTTTTCACAAAGAAACCTAGAATCATTTTCAGAGATGTCAAACTTACTATATATTACACATCAATGTGTATATTGGTATTCAGTATGAAAAGTCCATATTTGTGAAGTTTCTCTCATACATTCTGGTGTCATTCTTTGCAATTAATAAATATTTACTACTGCCATTGTCTACTTTAAATGCTAAGAAGCATGTTTCAGGCTCCTCAGGAGATATAAATATTTCACATTACATATTCAAGTGACAAGTACAAAATATAACAACAAAATTTAATGGGTGAAGCACATTTCACAAAATCAATCATGTCCTCAGACAAGTGTTACAAATAAAATGGATGAATTCAACAATTAAGGGTCAAATAGAATTGTCACCGTGCACTTAAGTATTTGAAAACACTGAAGTCAATAGAAAAGTCAGATATAATGCATGCTTTAAATAAATAGAACAATGTACATAATGATAAAATGTTAAAATATACTGTATACCTTCTAAGTTTCACAGTGATTTTAATCAAAATAGTATATGAATAGTTGTAAGAATGTATTCACAAATTTCCTACTGCTGAGTTAAAGCCTAGGTTGACAGGCCTCTTGCCATGATTTTTTAGAATTAACCATAGTGTAATAATGAGAAGCCCCCCCCCCCAAATCTAAATGACTGAATACAAGAGGAGTTCATTCTCCATCCATGTAAAGTCAGTATGTGAAAGTGACTCCTTGGGACATCTGTAAGCCATGTAATGTTTCAAGGTTCCAGGATATTTCAAGCTTGTAGTTCTAACATACCTGTATAAAGTATTCACAAGTATCCCAAGCAAAAAAAAGCACTACAGAACCACAAGTAGGTGGTTAGATACACTAGGCTAGCCAATGTGACTTAAGAGCATATCTGTTGGCTGGAGCTATTTAATTTACCAACTAACTGCAAAGTGTTGACATCCAAAGGAAGTAGAGACAAGCTTGGCTTCTTGGACCCCTCCCCAATTTCATCATAATTTCTGAGATAACATATTACAAAACCATCACAAATTAAACCAAATGGATTCTCCATTTAAAAAAAATTGTAATCAAGGCAAATTATCATTCAAGAATTTTCTGAATACAGATGGTTAGAAGCAGTTTTAACAACCAATTTGATTTGCGGGTATAATTTAGTTGACAGATGTATGAATCACTCTCCAAGGGGGGGCGGGGAGAGAAATTGGTCAGCATCAAATTTGTATAAAAATAAAAAGTCTTTTATTTTGTACAATGGAATTAATCTCTAACATATATGTAGTTAACAAATCACACAGTGTGTGTGTGTCTTTGTGTGTCTGTATGCCAACTGTCACTAATTGAGGCAAGGAGGAAATTAATAGTAAGAGGAAAAAGGACATAGTGCTTTGACTGTTATATCATTAAGAATGTGGTGATCATGCACACCCGTTTTGAGCATCCATTATCTACTCCACAGCTAGGAAAAGGGTTCATTAACAATATGTTCATCTTAGAAATAGAGAGACAGAAACAAAAGAATTCTTGAAGCTCACTTGCTGGTTAATCATGCTTCAAGGGTAAGCTTCAGGTTCAGTTAGAAATTTTATCTCAAAGATTAGGGTGGTGGGAAGTGGGATTGTTCAGCAGGTAAAGGAGCTTGTAGCCAAGTCTAACAACCTGAGTTTGATCCCCAAGACCCACGTGGTATAGATAATCAGAGCCAGATCTGACAAGTTGTCTTCCAACCTCCACAAGTTAACTGTAGCATTCACATCATCACACGTGTCTGCATACACACTAAATAAAACAATACATAAATATATGCATGTATCATAACAAAGAGCAAAAGAGGTTGAGAACAATTGAGAAGACATCTGACAGCCACCATTGGCCTCCACATACACACAAGTAAACAATAACTTAATACAATGCACAGACACAAACATTCTCCCTCTGAAGGCTTTTGTTCTTTCCGAGAATGCTAAAAACTATTCTTTACCAGAAAATAAATTCATATACGGTATTTGATAAAACTCCCAAACAGAATTTTAAATTACACAAATATAAATCAGAACATTGTCAATATTTAACATTTGCATTTAATTAGAACTTTTGATATTAGTAATTCTAAAGTAAGTTTCCTATTTATAATTTGTACTTCAGAAGTAAGCCTTATTGGAGCCAAGTAAATGCTAGTGATTAGACAACTTTCCATTTTTAACATCTTATACTAATTACAATATTTCACAGTGCATATTTTTCTCACACTTATTTTAATATTGATAGTAATAATCACAACTTACTCTAATTTCCAAGTTTTTCACAGTTATTTTTCTACTGCATTTCCAGTAGATTCATGAAGATGTTTAATGCATAAAGTATTAAAAATCTGTGCTTTTGATCAGTGACTTGGAATAAAGCACTTCCAGACATGGTTGGAGTGATAGCTCAGTAGTTAAGAGTGTTTACTCTTGCAGATGACTGGAGTTTAGTTTCCACTACAATGGTAGATACCTCACCAGCTCCTATACAGCTGGATCCTAGGGAGTTGACATTCTCTTTGGGCTTCCACCATGTATCTTCATATGTACATTGTGTGTATACAAACACAAAGACACACATACACAATTTGTTTCAAAATAATAAAATATACATATTATATACAAAGAAAAAGCAAATGTTAGCACAATAAATGTTTAACCAGTAATACTACATGGATTATGACCCTATATAGTACATAATTTCATCTATATAAAATATTCCTTATGATGTACTAACCACAAAAATTCCTGGAAAGTACAGATTATGCAAAGTATGCAATCATATTATTACCATAATTATCAAGAAGTCAGTATTGCAAATGAACTTTTAAAAAAACTATTAAGGCTCTATTCTTGAAGGAAAGAGTTAGTGATATTCTAGTTTATTTTGCTGTTGCTGTAATAAAATCCTATAATCAAAAGAAATTGGGAAAGGAAAGGGTTTAGTTGGTTTACAGGGTACAATTTGTATAGCTTGACAGATGTGTCTAAGTAACATGTTTATTGAAGAAGCAGGATCACAATAAGGATTCTTATGTTAATACTTACCTTCATTCTATCCAACACAATAAGACAAGAAAACAAATAGAAAATATATGTCAAAATTATCTTCTTGTTGAAGATTATAAAATAAAATAAAAATATAACTAAATTAAAATTAGATACTGAAAGTTTGTTTAACTGACAATTTACAAAAGCATTAATGAGACAAATTCAAAGTATATCTAATAAAATATCAATAATAATTCAAAGTATAATAAAACTACTTTAAAATACATATGTGAATAATAAAAAGAAGTATGAAATACTAAAAACATAAACTGTATTGTATTATATAAAGATATAAAATGTACAAGATGGGAATTATGTATGCTATAAATATGGTGATTTTCTCCAATTTAGCATAATTCCAATTAGAATTCTCAATTAAAATCTGTTTTAACTTGTAAAATTGCATTTTTAAATGATTATGTAAAATAGAAGTCATAGAGAAATAAACACTAAATTAGAGTCACATTAATTTATACTACCTCTCATAAAAAGAATATAGTTAGACCTTACCATATAAATGGACCTGGCAGGCAGAGCAAAAATACTAGTATTTACTTTCAATTCTTGAATTCTGTAGAAAACTGATTTACTTTGGAGAATGTTAGTTGCTTAAAGAGATTCATCACAGTGTACAAAGAGGAGAAAGAGATGCAGTCTCATTAATTCCTGCAGAGATTTTAGGGATTTTCCTATAGAAATGAACAACTGAGCTTAAATTTGTTATTTTATCATTCTAAAAATGTATTCTCTATCCTCTGCAAATAAGATTCTTCTAGAAGACAATTGCTTAAAGTTATTTTTTCTGAACTTTAAGATGGTTTTAATTTTTAAATCTTATTTGAAACAAACTTACCGCAAATGTAAGGAAAATTTAAAATATTTTATTTCATAAAGTCTGTGTCTATTTGCAATTAACATAAATGAGGACAAAGTTGGAAACACCATTTGCTTTGAGGGACACAAGACACATGGACTTTTATACTCACTCTGAAATGCCTAATGTACTGCCATAATCAGAGAGCCCTGTGTTTTTTTCCCTCATTCTAAAAATTTCATATATGTGGTTTCTAATGAATATTATTATTTTTATAAAACACGTGAGCGTAATTTTTAAAAGCTAAAGTAAACTCAGTCTTTGGATACATAGCTGATATCTCTATATTCTGCTCATAAATTACAGCTCTCAGAAGAGACAGTTACTCAAATCTTACTGTTCTTGAGAATGTTGAGAAGTTAATAAAATTGTAAATAGATTTACACTTTTTGAACTTACATATTTCAAGGATTTTTGTATCTTCCATTTTACTATTCTGCTGTTTTCTCTTAGCTGTAAACTATAGTATTTGTTGCTTAACAGAAGTTATGGCTTTTCTTTTCTTTTTTTTTTCCTTTTGTTTCTTTTGTTGAAAACTTTTTTCATATAATAAATTCTGATTACAGCGTTCCCTCATCTACTCCTTCAGTTCCTCCCCACAAACCTTCCCATCCAGAGTCATACACTTTCAGTCTCTCCTTTAAAACAGACAAGCATCTAAGGGATAATACAAAATAAAATCAGATAAATAAAAAATAAACAGATCAAAATGTAAGGGGAAATGACAGAACAATAAAAGAACAAAAGAAGAAATTACAACAAACATATATAGAGAGGCCGAGAGACACACATTCAGACACACAGTATCCCATAAAAATTAGAAACTGGAAGCCATAATATATATACAAGGGACCTATAAGAGAAAGGAAAAGAAGGAAGGAAGGAAGGAAGGAAGGAAGGAAGGAAGGAAGGAAGGAAGGAAGGAAGGAAGGAAGGAAGGAAGGAAGGAAGGAGGAAGGAAGGAAGGAAGAAGGAAGGAGGAGGGAGAGAGGGAGGAGGAAGAAGGGAAGGAGGGAGGGAGGAAGGGAGGGAGGGAGGGAGGGAAGAAGGAAGGAAGAAGGAAGGAAGGAAGGAAGGAAGGAAGGAAGGAAGGAAGGAAGGAAGGAAGGAAGGAAGGAAGGAAGGAAGGAAAAGTACTAATAACTCTATGAGACAAAGAACTCCCACCAATGCACTGGTTTTACACAGGCCATCTAACTGCTGGGCATGGGGTCTACTCTGAAAAGTGGTTTCTTTACCCAGTGAGATTCCTGTAAAGAAAATTCAATTTCATTTGCAAGTGGTTATCAATTAAAGGTAGCTTCTAGGTTAGGGATGGGGTTTTGTGTTCACTTTTCCTTGCAAATCTAGAGTATTTTCTTATGGTCTCAGGAATCTATGGAGCTAGGAAGACTAGTGAGGAGAGAGATGTAGGGAAAATACCATATTTTTATTTTCTGAGTTCTTAGGTATAAGTCTTTTAATTCATTTATCTTTATTTTGATTTTATCATTTTTCTAAATAAAATTCTTAACTTTCAAATGTATGTATAAATTTTCAGCAAAGTCTATTGGAATTTTATTAGCTTGTAATTAAGGCCTAACTTATTCCACTCAAATTTAGATCTCATAACATGATCATGTTAATGTTTGGCTAATCAAATTTATATAACTATTGTTAATCAATTTTTCCTTGTTTAGTGGTATGCAAACCATATCCTAATATATTTTCTTCTGAGCACAAATTCATCTTTTTTTAATGCTCCTTTTGTTCAAATTCTCCATTGGTATCTATCTAAATGTGCCTTCAGCATTGCCAAGTGGATATTGACAGTTCTCTAAAATACCCAGTTTCTTCTAAGCACTTTTGAAAATCTCCACAGAGGTCTCTAATTGACAGCTCTCACGAAGAACTGCTTCTATCTGTCCTTCAAACACAGTTCTCACTATAGAATGCAATAGCACCCTGCACTGACTAGCTTGAATTTATTGAATAGCATGGCTTCTATCTCCCTCTTCCTCCCCCTCCCCCTCCCCCCTCTCCCTAGGTGTGTGTGTGTGTGTGTTTGAATTTATCTTTCTTAGTTGTGTTCTTTAAAACCTAAAACAGCAAATTACATGAGAGCAAAAAACACTTTCTGTTTATATGTGTAAAATGATGCTTATTCTCAATGGGCATACTCTAGCTTCTAGGTTACAAATCATCTGCTCTTGGAAGTGTAAAGGCATAGTTCATGGAATTAGGTGATATGAGTTAACAGTGAGAGATGAGTGACCTGATTCCTGACAAACTAACAGAACTCCATCCTCTTTTTCTAGGGGTCTGCTAGAAGCTCCAATTTAGTTCCAGAACTGTGAATTGATACTGCATTGTGTGTTGGTTTGATTTTGTTTCTTGGTTATTTTATTCTGACTTATTTTACTGATATTCTGTAGAAATTTTTCTCTAATTACTTTACAGATTTGAATGAATATTCTTCATATTTGTGATATTTGACATGGCCCCTTACTTCTACTATATGCCCTTTTACATATAAGCATATGTACATTGTTTTGTTAATTTCCAGAATAACGGTCAGTCTGGTGAATTCCAGAGAGAATTTAAGCTAAAAAATAACTTAGATTCTGAGAAGTACTTATTAGAAAGTCTGAAAAATATTAAGAATAAACTAAGCATAGAGTTATTAGGCTATGAATAAATCATAAGATAACTTTACTTTAGTTAATTAACTAACCTGGCTAGTTAGAGCTGAAATTACATACATAAAGATAAGCACATTTATATATGTTATTGCCTTCAGAAGACATGAAATGGAAGGATTAATAGGGAAATGTATACAACATTCATTATATCCAGGTGCTATACTAAATTCTTCATATATTTCATTTTCTTGAATTCCTATAATTAGCTGAAAAAAAAAAAAAAAAAAAAGCTTTGAATGTACACCAGGCTAATTTCAAAACAGGGAACAGATGTAAGTGTGATGCCTGCTCCCCGGTTTCCTTCTTTGTTGTATTTCAGTCATTCCTTAATCTGAGGATATTCTTTTGACGAAAGCAAAATTCCACATTGCTATGTCACAGGGAAACAGTGCTCTGCTACTCTAAGCTAGCTCTAGTCATGAAATGTAGTGTCAAAAAAAGTACATGTTCAAATAAGATTATTAAAATAATTAATCTGAGTAGCTTGGTTCCTCCCAATCAGCCTGAACCTGCGAACAGCAAAGGTGAAGAAATGTACTATTTCTCACGGAGTTGATATTTCCCCCACCCCTTTCTTTCTTCCTTCAACACATTTGCTTGGAATGTATATCCCATGCATTACAGGGGACATAAAATGAATTGGATAATGAATTCTGCCCTCAAAGAACTTTAAGGGCTATAAAGTATCAACTCTCATTATGAGGGTTCAGAAAAGGTGAAATGACTCCTGGCTGAGATTAGTTTCAGAAAGTGTGTAGAGTTGGGAAAGCTAAAGAGGCAGCAGCTCTTTCTGTGGAGCAGAAGCTCACAAAGCGTGAAGAAAGAGGAAGGGAAAATTGTAATTGAAAATCAAGTTAGGCTCGGATAGCAGAAACATTGAAAACCAAGGAACTCTGACCTCATTCTATGAGTCCAAAGCCTACAGATTTTTGACCAAATACCCTCAATAAGTATTTTCAATTAAAATGAACATAAGAATTAGAACTGAGGAAACTTTAAAAGTAATTGTAAAAGTGGTATGTGTGATACTTAGAATAACAAAGAATGGTAATGGCTATAACCACCATTATCTAATGGCCACAGGCAAATGTACATACAAGGTAAGGGTTGTCATTTCAAAGAGTTGATAGAAATTTAACTCATAATAGTATCATTGATTACATTTTTAAAGAATTGACAACTTGAGATACTGTATTGAAAAATCTTATTATCTTCTAAAGATGGACAAAAAAATCTTCATGATTGTAATTGAAGCATCAACACTATTATTTTCACGCAAACATGCATTATTTATAATTTCCTCAACCTACTGCTTCTTTCTAGTTGCATGTTTTTAGATTTACTCTCTGTGTGTGTGTGATTTGCCTCCATGTCTATATGCTACATATGTTCTTGGTGTCCCCGAATGCCTAATTAGGATATCAGATACCCTGGAACTAAAGGAACAGATTGATAAGAGCTATCATGTGTTACCTGGGAATGGAACCCAGGTCCTCTGGAAGAATAGCCCATGCTCTCAACTGCTGAGCCATGCTTCCAGCCATTCTGCTTGGCTTTAATTCACATACAATGTGAAATTTCTATTGCTAAATTTGACCACTTGTTTTGGGACAATTAACTTGCCAGGGCAGTGTACTCAAGAGAAAAACATAAGGAAAGACCATCATTCTCTCCTGTTGAATATGTCATTTTTATGGTTTCTTTAAAATAATTCTTGCCTTTTGTGCATACTTTCACACAACGGGATGGTCTATTTGTATCCTCCAGTTAATTGTATGCTATGTTAATACTGAAGATTTCTTTGTTAGTTTTAGCTAACAAAATACAAGAATAGTTGATGCTTTCTGTCTGTGCTTCAGTGTAGTGTGTTGAAAATATCTGCAGGCCATATGCTCCTACTTTGAAGATTTCTGTAGACAGAGAGGAATCAATGGGGAGTCTTTGTAGACAAGACATATCAAGCTGTGGTTGATGACAAGGAGGCTGACAGAAATGTCTAGTGATCCCCAGTAAGAGAGAGAGATACAGAAAGTGATATATAAGTGTTAAACTTTAATTCAACAATGTTGTATCCCTGGATGCTGTTTACATGAAATTCTGTGGCATTGATAGAACTACTTTCTCTTTACCCCAGCTTTTTCCATTCAAATAAAAATCTTCTTCACATAGCAGTGAATGTGACAAGTTTGAAAATGAGATAAGTAATATGTATTGTTAATCAAATTTGTTTCAGGAAACAATTGCTATAGATTGGTATTCTAAGCAAAACAATGAATTATTAGTTAAGTAAAAAAAAAAAAAATACTGTGTAGTGGGAATCAGGCATTATTTAGACATTGAGAGTCAAGACCCACTAGGAGAGGTGACCAAAAGAAATTAAAAGCCAGAAATACCAAGTTCCAGACTGCCTTCCTTCCTGCATTCTGGGGAGTGATCAGAGCTGTTGAGAGATCTTTCTCTCCAAAAAATGTCTTAAGGTTTAATTTATATAGTGAGTAAAATACACCCTTAAATAAATATTAATCCTTCTTATATTAGAAGCAAATTTATTACGCTATCTGGCTGACATCAGTTAGATATGATTATTGATAGAATCTGTGCTGTCACCATGTAACAAGTGAATGTGTCATCTTTTTGATCATGACAATCCCTTATAATTCGACCATAAATATTTTCAGCATAATGATTGGGCTATCTAACAACATGCATATGAAATCACAAAAGCAGTAGATCTTGACTTTAGCTTACATCAGAATTTAGAAGAGTTTCTGTTAAGATAAGGGAACATTTGGTATAACTCCCAAATTTTTATATTTCACATCTCAGAAGTGGGGCCTTTTTTTTTCCCTAATGTGTCTCTATGGAATGTGAATGCTACTGGTCCAAAGCAAACACTGAGAACCAGTAGTTAATTAGTAAAAATTGTAGAGGTAAGAGATTTCAGTATTGATTAGTTCAACAACACTATGACTTCCTAATGCCTTTGCCCATCCATCTTTTATTTTTATGACTTTTCATTTATTGCCCCATGATGACTGTTGTAAACTCCAAGTCTCATGGGTTCATATAAACAGTATCCACTGGCAAGCAATGTGGTTGTGCTATCATTGAACTTTTCACCATACTATGTTAAGAGTCTTAACATCCTATTATATATGACATTGTTTTGTATTATGGGAGTTGGTGAAAGAATATACAGCATTGAAATAAATCTGTATTCAGCCTTATCAACCTGAAACTCACAGGGGTGAATATGAACAGCTATCTTGAAACATTATTACAACCATCCATACTCAAATGTCCATATTGTCCTCAAAGCATCTCATTTAGAATAATAATAATAAATATACAACAGGTTTTAAAAGGATGACATGCTAGAAGCCTATTTTACAGTAACTCTAATTATGAAAATCAGTTTGCAAGAAAAAATTGAAATAACACTAAACAGTTGCTCTAATCTGTTTAAATCAATGCTAATCCTGCATGTGGACCTCAGTGTATGAAATAAAGCATCCCCAGTATCTAGGTAAAGCACAAAGGTTACAGGGTATGAGTAATTTTCTTGATTTAGTTGATCTCTAGTATTTATAGGCTCACAAATCAAAGGAACTTAAGAAACTTTCCTGATGATATCCTGTGATTTTGAACTCAAGAGTTTAGCCACGTTGAAAAGAAGTGCAGTTTTTCAGGACTGTGTAAGTCAGTGTTCTACATGACCATGGTAACTCTTACAAAGGAAAGCATCTAATTAGAACATGCTTACAGTTACAGAGGTTTAGTCCATTATCATAAAAGGGAGCATGGTGGTATGTAGGCAAACATTCTTTGAGGGAAGAAGTCAAGAATTATACCCCCAAGTTCTGCAAGCAGCAGGAAGAAACACTTTTAAACTTTTGGTCTAAACTTCTTAAACCCCAAAGTGTACCCCCTGTGACACACCTTCTTCATTTAGATATATGAGTCTATAGGTGCCATTTTTATTCAAAACACTACAGAAGCTAACTACATATGTCTGTTATAATAAGGAAGTATAGTTGTCTTGTTTTAAAAAGGGGTAAAGATTTAGATTTTTTTAAAAAATGGTATATATTTGAACTGAGTCAGGGATCCTTCTTAATTCAGGGCCCTGCACAGCTGAACAGCTCAGTTACTGGTTAACTGGTCTTTTGTGATCTCCTTTATTTCCCATGGTGACTTTAAAAGCTCTAAGTTCATCTAATTTTTCTTAGTTCATCTAATTTTTCTTAAAACATTTTCTCTTGTCTCACTGTAGCAAAGGACAAGAGGTACATGCTTCCATTATTCTAAACAAAGAAATTTCTGTCCATTGTAAATCACTCCACTGACATGTGGGCTGAAAGGCAGACCATTTTGGTTTAAATATCAATGCTAATACATCCATTGCATATTTTTTTTAAATATATGAATAAGTAGGGGAAAAGGGTGGAGTGACTCAGCAGGTAGAGATTTTTTTTTTTCAGTGTGCATATATAGGAAGAAAGATTTTGGGCCTAGAATCAAACAAAGATCCTCAGAGAAGATTTATCTGCATTTGAGGTGTGAATACCAATGAGGGTCATCAGTTATTCTGAGAGTCGCAGAGGAGACTCTTCAAAGTTAAAGTCCTCTACTCCCACATCCAGTTCAATACAGGTAGAAATTTTTTCACATCCAGTTCAATGCAGGTAGAAATTTTTTATCAGCCTGGTGTCCTTATGGCATCAAAGTAATATCCATGTGTTCCCCTTGGAGCAGCCTAGACAAGCACGCTTGGCTATGTAAGGAAGATGAAATGCTGGCCTGATAAATCACCTGCCAATTGAATTGGTATAAAATGTAGACATTAATGGGACTAAGTTGAGGACAAAGACCAGAATGGGAAGGTATTGAGAGAAGAGAGACTGAGATTTGGCAACTACACAAGTCAGACCACCTCACACATTCATTTTTACTTAACAAAAACAATATAGCGTGAGTATCTCTGGAGCATGCTTATGTTTCTTGTCTTACATCTCTTTGAACTATGTCCCTAAATTTATCCTTTATATAAGTTATAATTTTGCACATATTGTGGGATTAATTTCCTATGTACTGCACTAGTATTGTGGGATATCTCATTAAATAATGGACACTCGTGTTGGAGCATCTTTTGTCAAATAGTATTGAAAAGGACACTTATTCTACGTGAATAGTTGTAATGTTTCTGAAGTAAGTTGGGCTAGAATAGTACTTTGGTCTTCCAAAATGGACTTCCAACCATTGTGATACACTGAATATTCTTGTTTTAAATATTGTGACTTTCATCAGTTTCCTGAAGGGTCTGGAGAGATGACGTAGTAAGTAAAGTTATCGCTCTGGAAGCATGAGAAGCTTGCTGACCCTAGTACTCCTACAAAAAGCTTAGAATTGTCAGTGCAGGCCTATAATATCAGCTCTGGGAAGGGCACAGAAAAAATTTCCTGGGGCTTGGTGGTGGCACAGCTGGTTTAAGGAGAAACACTTCAAAAATAATTTAGAGAGCCTTTGATGGCTAATGATGGACCTAAAACCTCCACACTTATGTATATATACATGATATATACATGAACACACACACACTTTTTTGAACTGCATTGTTGTGTTTGTGTATGGCTTCAAGCTGGCAATAGCTATATTGAAACAGAAGCTACGCAGTAGGAAGTGAGTGGAAGCCTTTGATCCATGGATGACGAGTGTAATTGGAGAAGCTGCCAGCAGGATGAACACCGACAATTGACAGGATTTGCTTGCCCTGTCCTATGAGCCAAACAAAGTTTAAAAACTAATTGTGTTTTCCTATAGACGCTTGTGACAATGTTCTCTAATTGTGAATATATTTTAATGCAGCAGCTTCTAGACATTAGTTTGTATTTGACATTACACCTTTAAGTAATATAATAACCAAAATGTTCAAAGGTATACATTTTCAGGAAAATGACTGAGATTTGACAAAAGTAAAATTGGGAAGAATTTTACATCAGATTATGATTTAATGTTTTCTCAAGGGCAAAATTCTTTGGAACTAATGATACGTCATATCCCATGAGGAACACAGTGCTTCTCTGTATCATGGAAACCCAATCTTCCTCATGTTTACCTAGAAAGTTCCTACAGGACCTATGTCTCTGCCTACATTTAGTGTCCATTCTAAATTCCAGGGGCTGAGGCTATATTATCCTCCCCTAAGATTAATGCATCATGTCAGACATAATTGTGAACAAATGTTTAAGATAACATTAGAAATTAGATATAGATTGAACAAATTGTTACATTTGGTTTTTATCAAGTAACCTATATAAGCAGAGAAGGAATACTACATTTTACACTGTGCTTGGAGTAAAGGATTTGGAGAGGCATCCAGTGTCGGAATCACTGTGGCTATGCAGTAAATGTACTAATGTGAGCTAATGTGCTCACCTTTATACGTATAATTAGAAATGGAGAATTTCTAATCCACCTGAGAACACAATTGGGCAAAAGAATAAGCAGACCAAATGTGATGTTTCCTAAGGTGAAAACTGGTTCCCAAATTAGATAGAAATGAAAGAAATTACACGCCCAAATCTTTTTTACTTCCAGAATTTCTAAATCATTTCATTTTCTTTAAATAAAAGTGCAAATTTAACTAATAAACTTGAAAACCGTAAAAATTAAGGCTAAAGGTTGTTTATAGAAATAACCTCATGAATTAGAAAAAGCATTGTAGTTAAAAATATTAACTTATACGGTTTTAAAGAATTCACAAGATATTATCTAAAGAAATGTGAATGAACATGTGCAAAGCTTTTAAAATTCACAAATAAAGAAAAATATAACATGCATACACATATCATAATGTAACTTTGATTCAAAATTTAAAAAGTAGTAAATCTTATTTGTACAGGAACTTGTAGGAGCTTCTAATAAACAATGTAAAAAATAACAGCTGCCAGACTCTTACTATATTTTCTTTCTACCAACCCTCTTGACCTCTCTGAACTTCATAAAAAGGTCAATGTGTCTGTTGAGACATATGCTTGTTTTTCCTCATACTTAAATTGGATTTAATCATTAACACACCCCTTTCCTTCCAACCCCCCCATCCACACACACACACACACACACACACACACACACACACACTTAAATTTAATTAAAATAACTGAAATGAAACTAGAGATAATTTGTTTTTTAAATAGACTGCCACATGCTCCATTTACATAAAACCCATTAGTTTGCATTAAATACAAATTAGCTGCTGATATGAATTAAATCACGTATAAATAGTTCAGAATAGCCACAGAACCAAGCATTTTAATTAATATAACTGTTAACCAGATTTATTTGTAAGGTAATCAAGACTCTTACTCATTTGTTCTCTAGGACAATAGGCCAAGCAACGCTGGCGGTTCTAGCGTGGGCCATCGTCGTATCTCTATGAATACAAATCCAAATGGAAGATCCATGAGGATGATTTCAGAGTGTGCAAATGATCAAGAACCACCAGTCCGGAAACTGGCATGTGAGAAGATACAAGATACTCAAATAACTAACGCATACATAGAAAGCTTATTGGTGACCTGAAATAGTCAGGGTTTTTTCCTCCCTTCTATACTTAATTGTGGCTTAATTTAAAGCAAGATTTTCAACAGTATGAAATAATTATTGTGTTGTTATTCTTATTTTGACTGTTTCATGCATCACTAATAAGTATTTCATGGTTAATAATCATTTTTCAGGCTAATTAGAATTTAGAGTTCGCTAAATGTTTCTGGGCACACTGAAATGTTTTTGGTTATTAGTAGCCTAATGTAAAAGTGACTCAGTACTCACAAAGTCACATATGTAGGTGTACGGGAATGGGAAAACACATGCAAGCTAGGCACAGAGGATTGTAAGGAACTAGCTAGTCCACCAAAATGACTGTAGCTCCTACTATGGGTGAGCTCCAGTGAACAACCCTCAAAATGAGTTCTGGATTATGTGCTTATCCTGAAGCTGAGTTAACAGTCCAATTGTGGTGGGATTCAGGTGTCAGCCGATAAGATCCAAAGACGCTTATTCAGGGTCCCGGGCTCCTGAAGGGGGAGTGGCCAACCCCATTCATAAGGGGCTGCTGGGATCTTGGGAAGCTCCGTTCTTTCTCTCTTTTTATTTTTACTTTTTGCTTCTTGATTGAATCATGAGAATTAATAAGAGGTAAAGCAATTTGATAAAGTAAAACATTGTTCTTTTTAGATAAAGGATAGGAAGGTATACAAACTTTGGGGGGCAAGAAAGAAATAAATTGGGGGAGGGAGCCCGTAAACCCTAGAGGAGAACCTACAGTTGCTACATTCCTACACAAGTGCAACTTCTAACTATTCTAAATGTTAATCCTTACACCAATAGCTAAAGACACTTCTCAGTCTCTCACTAAGGAAGTTTCTGTTGGCAGCAAATGGGCTATTGCAGTGATCCACCGCTGGTAAATGTGCTAAGAAGCAGCTATGAGGTATCCAGTCCATATGGGTACATCTACAATGCAACCCCACACCTAAGAGTCACTGAACACTGTAGAATAGTAGGTGAAAAGATTGTAAAACCCAGGGGACCAGAACGTGTGCTGCTAAATAAATCATTTAGACATGACAAGGAAATAGCCACTTATGCCTAAGTCAGAGCTGCATGATGGCCACATCAGTCAACTTCCTAAAGTGGTTGTAAGGAATTCTTACGTGGTCCAATCCCTAGATGAGAAGCTACAGACAAACACTTTCTGACAAAAGAGGAAGAATCAGCTTTCTCTAGAGATTAGCATGATGATGGGTTAAACAACCCAATGTAGTCAGCCCAAACACATGCATATAAAAGAGGCACTAAATAGACCAAGAAGGTTATATAAATATGTGTATAGAAATAATTGCTGAATGAGCCACTTTTGGAGACAAAGGAAGAGTAGAGAGAGGAGAGAGGGAGATAGAAATGGCATATACACTACTCTCAGAGATAAAATTCTGATTTTCTTTTTAATTTAAAAGCGTGAGGAGAGAATCGTTGCAATAATATGAATTTCCCTTGCTTTGATGCTAAAATTTCAGTCTTCTCCAGTCACTTCCCCTACGCGCCCAGTTATCAATGTGATACATTATAAAAAGAAAATAAAAAAAAGGAAGCTATTGGCATGCAATCAATATTCATCTGCAAAAACAAAAAACAAACAAACAAAAAAACCAACCCTGTGCAAGTAACCATACAACTTCAAGCCTTCATCAACCTGAAATCAGGGCATTGGGTGTACAATGCTGAAATATGAATGCTGTATTATGTTGGCGTTCAAATCGAAGGTTAGAAAGGATTATGAACACAGGTTTAATTGACTGTAACAAAAGTCCTAGACAAATATAAAAGAAAAATACCACTAATGTCATAATATTGAAAACATATGATCAAAAGCAGCATCTTATTTTAACTAACAAACCCATAAAATTGTTCATATTTTCTGACCATTTCAATAACATTATTTTACTCAATTGTACCATATTTCTCACATTCTCAAGTTTTATATATGTGGAAAATGCAGAGACACCAAAGTACAAACATTGTTAACCTCTCTTGCACCATGAATTCCTGCAGATATCTGATGAGTATTGACATCATAAAGCATATCTAAAAATATTTTAAATTCAAACAAAATAATTTTATATAATACAAAGGAAACCAATTACATTAAAATAAAATTACCAGGAAAAATATTTGAAACTGTGATTCAGTAATGCATGTGCTTCTGACTTGATATATTAAATAAAAAAGCAATGCCATTCTAGCACAATAAGTAATATTTTGAGATTCTATTGCTCTAATATGATATAAAAATATCTAATATTTCAATTGGGTAAAATGTCAGAAGGAATACTAATACTAATGTGTTTTTGCACAAAATTCACAACAGAAGGAAATATAAATTTCAGCTCAAGGTTGCTGAATATAAAGATGCAAATTTTTCCATCCTGTACATGGACTTCTGCCAAAGGACATTTGGTCATGACTCGAGGGGGAAAATGCCCTGTAAATCACTGTGATAATGCATGCTATCCATCAGCTCTTGAACATATAGCCATTTTTTTATTCATCACTAGTTGATTCCTGGCCATATTTTCACAGAAACAATTCCAAACTTTATTACCCATTCTATCCCAATCTTTTCTCTGTGTAACTCACTTAAGTATGGATGCAATATACCATTACTTTCTTCCCTCCTGGCCCTAAAGTGTGTGTGAATATTCATTGTCCCCTCCATTCTCAGGATTACAGATCACAGAAAACCTTCAGCAGATACTTGATGGCTCATGAGAGACAGTAGAAACATAGTGTTAGTCTGGTAGGAAGCACTTGGCAGGCTTTAGTTATTAAAGGTAAAATAGAAGATCCAGTGTGATACTCCTTTCTGGAAACCCTTGCCCTGGGTGTGAACGTGGACATTCCTTCGTGAAAAATACTGTGCAACAGACATGGAAATAGAACACAGTAATAACTATCTAATGAAAAGTCAAGAAGTTTAGTATAATGCAGTTCTATGAGAGACAGGTACATGGGAAGGAAAACAGAATTCGAATGATATTCAGTAGGATCCCATGAAAAAGATTTTCTCTAGTACCCCTCAATGCCCTGTGTCTCAGAAAATCCCAACAGGACTCGGTGCTTTCCAGGGACAGCTGATCACAGCCAAGTTTGCCTGTGATGAGCATTATTTTCATCAAGATTACTTCTTTACTTTTTATTTATTTTTGCCATGACTGTGAATAAGCACTATCTTTTATTTATAGAGGTTTATGCTGCAGTACAAGCACTCCCAAAATAAAAAGCCGAGGGGCCTTCAAGGCCTTCAGGGCCTGTCTCCTCCACACAGAAAAAAATTGGGATGGTACTACATTAAGAATATCCATTACCCCATGACCACAAAAGTCTCCGGTAGTAGAGATCTCTTCCTCTAAAGACAAGAATGCATAAGAAATAATGAGAATTTGTCATGTTCTTGCTAAAGATGACTTCTTCTGGAAGTAGAAGTGAAGTGATTAATTTTAGAGAAAGGTTTAACCCACTTCCTCATGTGATTAATTCTCCATTCAAAGACCTGTTTCTCTTATGTGCCTGAGTACTTCCAAGAGAAAAACATGTTTCGGGTCATCATTCTCCTTCAGTAGGATGAATGTACATGAGCCTGCTAATTAAGGATATTGGGTCAGCAAGGTGGCTCAGCGTATTGTCACGTGACTACCTGACTTTAATTCCAGGAACACACTTGATGTAAGGAAATAACTGTCTCTCAAGCTATTATCTGACCTCCACACACATTGTATCTTACACATGAGAGCTTGTACACAGACACAGACACACACACACACACACACACACACACACACACACACACACACAATTAAATGTTAATAAATAAATATAAATAAATAAAGGTTGTGTGGTGATTTGAATAAGAAATACCCCTTGAATCTCAGGTAATTGAATACTTCATCCTCAGGTGGTAGCTATGTTTGTGGAGGTTATGGAAACTTTAAAAGATAAAGTCTTTCTGGAATAAGTAAGTTTAGGGTTATTCTGTTGTTTCATGGAAAATAATTGTCCCACCCAATGGTTTAATAAAAAGCGCTGATTAACCAAAGGCAGGCAGGAAGTGTGGGCAGGACTACCAGACTAAAAACTCTGAGAACAGGAAGCACGGAGCAGAACGCCAGAGAGAAGCCGAAAGAAGCAGAGGACAACTATGCAGCTCTAAGAAAAGGTACTGAGCCTCATGGCTGAACAGGAAGAATCATGGGTTAGATGAAGGGTAGAGAGCTAGCAAGTGATATGCCTGAGCCTTAGTCAATCAGCCTCAAATTAATGAAAGCATCTGTGTGTCTCTGTGGGACTGCGAGTCTGCAAGTCTGCAGGTCTGTGGGTCTGTGGGTCTAGACCTTGAGGTTAGGCGCGAAAGTCAAGGCCAGAAACTTTGTACTACAAGTAAGTCTTTGGGATCAGGCTTTGAGAGTATATTGCCTTCTTCCACTTCCTGTTAACATTCTCTCTGATTCCTAAGTAGAGATGGAGATGCAATTCTTCAGCTTCCTTTGATGGCCTCCACCATTATGGACAACCCCATCCACTTGCTTGGAAACCATGATCCACAAAGAATTATTCCTTCTGTAAGTTATTTTTGGTCATTCGCCACAAAAGAAGTAACCAACAAAGGTTACTACCTGCTTGGCTGGTGGCCACTTTTAAGTTTTCCATCTATGAAATCAAGCATCACTGCTTGCTGCCTAGATTTCCACAGTTAAAGTGAATCCATTGCAGACTGTTTTTGCTTCTGCCTATACCCTAAACCTTAGTTTAATTCCCCTTGCCACACTCCTTAGTGTTATATTTTTTTCTGACTCAGGTGAGGAGCTTTACTCAAAATCTTCAATGCCTCTTGCCTTTTAATCACACAGATTCCATTGGATTATGCCTTCAACATTATCGGTTTCTTTTCCTGACCCTGAAATAAAACATTCTGACAAAAGCAATTTAAGGAAGGAACAGTTTATTTGGTTCACAGTTCAGAGTACAACCCATCAGGGAGAAAAATTAAGTCAGAAGGAGATGGAAACTGTTGGTTACATGGCACTCAACAATCAGGAAACATGAAGGGATAAATGTGATGCCTACTGGTTACATGGCACTCACAATCAGGAAACATAGAGGGATAAATGTGATGCCTGTTGGTTACATGGCACTCACAATCAGGAAACATGGAGGGATAAATGTGATGCCTGTTGGTTACATGGCACTCACAATCAGGAAACACGGAGCGATGAATGTGATGCCTATGCTCAGTTCCCTTTCTTCATCCACACAGTTGAGCATCCAGGTAGGGAACATTACTACCTGCAGTAAGTTGATCCTCCCATTTCAATTAATGTACTCCAGATAATCTGCCATAGGCGAGCCCAGAGGTTTACTTCCCCGGTTGACAACTGAGATTAAATATAACACACACATACTGTCTTTTGAACATAACTCAGTGTTATACTGCACTGCTTTTCCTGGATGTCATCCTAATCTTTACATGGCACATGTAAATACTCATAGAGAAAATAGGCCAGTCGTACTCATAGGAACTTGTAGGTCTGCTAGAGGTCTCAGTCCAGGGAATGTTAGAGTATTCCATGTAAGATTATTATAAAGTCAAATTGATAATGCAGTCACTGGTTGATATGATATGGAGACAAATCAGCCTCTCAGTAACATCTGGAGCAAAAGACAGGGAGGAAGACAGAAGACAGCCACTGCATATGCATTCTGCTCTGCTCAGGGGACAAGACATGCTAGAACTTACTCAAGGTTGTAGTTTTCTGTGCCTACTTCAAATCAGCTTACATTTTCCCAAGTCTCCATTTTCTATTGAAATTAAAACGTTCACTTTCTAAATGCATAGCATGTGTGGACTTTTCTATGCACTCACATCATATGCTCTGTTAATTTTGTCTTAAATCGTTTAATATTGATATTGGTCCACCTTAGTAATGCAAACATATACTCTAATACGTGTATAATACACACAAATGCACGTACACACACAAATATATACAAATACACACACATATGCATGTACACACTATACTCACACACACATTCTTTCCTAAGACTGGGGTACATGTCTACATATGCACACTTATGCCTTGAAAATATTTGGATTGGGCATTGAGCAGATAATTTTATTATTTGTTTGCATTTCAATTTTCATTACAGAATTTACTCTCATATCTCCTCTAAGATTGTATTTAATTATATTATTTAGCTTAGATGAGTCTGTTTATCTGTCCTATAAGTTTCATTTAAACCATTCACCCTGAGGCTGTGCTTCTCTGTGCTCAGACCACATTAAAAGAGTAAAACCCATTAGAACAAGGGATTATCTTATTCATCATTTTTATCTCTCTTGTCTAGTATATTCGGTCTCAGACATTGGAAATCCATGATTAATATTCCATGAATGAAAACGAGTCTAAGAAATATAAATTATAATGGAAGCCTGTTAGAAATAAAACAACAAAGCCAAATACAAATAAGTTGATTGCTTACAACTGGGATAATTGACTAAATAGGATGTATCTATTTAGCTGTAAGTAGGCTCCTTTGATAGAGATGGACTTGAATATTCACTTATGTGGACATGAACATATTTTTGGGACAAATAAATCCCAGGTCTCAAGCATACCTTTTTGCAACTTCTACTTTCAATTAAAAGTAGTACATAGGTAAAATATTCATTTTAACTTAATGAAATACACTTTACAAATGGATAATCTCAATTTCCTTTTTAAATGAGGTGAATTTAATTACGTGTAATGTGTGTGTGTAAATACACACACATATGTCACAGTAAGAAAGAATTAGGGATATTAAAGAACAGGCTGATGCAATGAAGTAGAGGATTAGAGAGTAAATTAAAGTACAGTGGTACAATGTTTGCCTACCATGTGCAAGTCCCTAGGTCCTATACCCAGCAAAACAAAAAGAAAACCTGAACATGAGCTTGCTAGAATAAGGTTGTTCTTTGTCATGCTTAGATAATATAGAATATAATGCTAGAGTAGCAGGTCTACACTGAGCATAAGCATTGGGCAATAGGCACGGTAAAAATCTGTAGACAGATATAGGGAGTATTACCCAGAGATCTCAGTCTCTTCACAGCCAACCAAACTTATGAGTCAGAAGGAAATTAGTCCAGTTACATAAAACATTGGCACATTGTGTAATAACTGAAGTGACATTAAAAAAAAAAAAAGAAAGAAAAAAAGAGGCTCTAGGTCCTTTGAACACCAAACAGAGGTCCATATGCCAGATGTTTTCACTGATTCGTAAATAACTGATGACTGTTAGAGTTATATTGGGTTAATTTGTTGTAATGAAGTTGGAATATATCGTTAATATTAGCTTGGAATAGTATAAACTAGTTACATCAATATATAAGATAAACAACATCAGTTTAAAATTACTTATTAATAATTACTATAGTCTTCTTATAACAATTTAATTTCTTTATCCATTTTTCCTTTGTGCTTAAGGTAACAGAATTTTGAAAATAATAAATTATCAATAAGAATAAAAACAGGACTTTCTTATTTGAAGATGTCCTTCAGAGATTCTTGAAAATGGTTCGACTGTAAGAAACACTCAAATTTTCTGCACAGAATTTTGCTCCTTTTATAGCAGAAACGCACATTTTTTTTTTGTCATTCCCTTTTCATTATCATCCCCATTTTAATCCAACTGTTTAGATGAAGGGATCTGGCAAGAATCATTTTTGATCCTCTCAAGAGTCCTACCTTAGCATTTATCTGTTATATTTTAACACATTCTTTTGAGTTCACACATTAGTTAGCATTTTGGTACTTTGTTCATACGCAGTTAGGAATCATTGTTAGTAGGATATGTGGCTCGGGTTTAGCAGTTAAGGAAATTCACAGGAAAATGGAGACATTGAACTTGACATTAGAACACAAGTAGAAGCCATTCAAGAGTATGGAACTAGCAAGCAGAGGCATCTAAGGCAAGACTGTGTTTGGAAAAATCAGTGGCTAGACAGGATGGTAGTATAGCTAAAGAGTACTAGATAACTGTAATAACAGGAAAAAATGACACAGGGCCAGAGCTACCTCCCACAAAAATCAGGTCAATATTTCAATGTTCCTGTTGTACTGTAGATTTTGCAATAAGATAGCATGGGATAGTTCATTTTTAAATATAGTTTCATTGATGAATAGTAAGTGGATCCTTAGGTTATAATACAGGTAGGGCTGGGTAGATAGCACATTGCTGTGGAAATCACATCACAGGCACAGTAACACCAGGACTATAGAGTTCAGACTCAGAGCTGGTCCATTGTCTACATAGTATGTCATTGCCTTCAGACTGGAATTAGGTAATAACTAAAAAAAGTTTACGTTAGACCCCAGTATTGTTGACTTGAGCTGAAGTGAAAATAGCTTTCTCAGTTAAAGAAAAACCTACTGGAAGAGGGAATTTAATTGGCTTTACAGTATTGTTGGAAAGATTAAGTTTTTTAAAATGCTGTAAAACAATAAAATCTATGTATGAGCTGTTCAAACAGAAATCACTTTCCTTGCGGCTTTAAAATGGTCCTAGGCTGGCTATATATAGATAGTGTCTAGACAACAGGAAAAGCAGCCCCCTTCACTTTTTCTTACAAATCTACCAAGTTATGAGTAGCATTGGTCTGGCTTCTCCAGAGGAACAAAATCAATACCATATGCAGATGTGATTTGCTATAAGAGAGTGGTTCATGTAGTCAAAACTTAAAGTCTACACCTATATGTGCAAGACCCAGGAGAGGCAACAGTACAGGTCCAGCTGGAGAACCAGGAAAAATAATGTAGTAATGACGGTCCATGGGCCTTTAGGCTGGGACTCAGAAATGTCCAGTTTCATTATACTTCTAATATGGGGGCGGAGGGCATATAAACATGTGATGAATCTGCTCTGACTATCTGACATCTTGTCAAACATGTCCATAGAATTCTAGAGAATGAGAATTGGAACCCATTTGGCCTATGACTACTCATGTAGTAACCTTATATATGTTATCTATAAGCCACCCTGTGACATACAATAAAACACTGTGTGTTCCTTGGGACTTATTTTTGTTTCCTAATCTGTGAAAAAAATAATGTCTATAGATTCTAATCATGTGGCATGTTTCAGGAGGTAAGCCAGTGAACAGAAAGGTGGCAGGGAATACTAAACACCTCTAAATGTATTGCCAATGTTCTATGGCATTTCCTCTCTGGGATACTTCATATTTAACCATAATTAATCCTTCCTTAGGATATTGGTGATATTTTTCACCTAGCCTTCTTTAATGTAGATGATCTTTATTTTCTGTAGTAGCCCATCTTGGGAGTCAACTGTCTCTCTTATTCTGGTGGCTCTTCAGTTTTACTCCAATGTTGATTAATGCAAATCCTTCTCAGCTAGAACTTCACAAGTTCTTCTGTAAAGTGCATTGAAAATGTATAGAACTATGAGGAACTGTAGAAAGCTTATTGAAAGAACAATAGTTCATTTTTAACTCTTGAGCAGTGGAATAAGGGACAGTGCTCCATCAGATAACAAATTGAAAGAATCCCTTTATGGACTAAGAACTAAATTGGGCAAGACCACACATGTTAACATCACAAATACAGGAGCCAACATCGAGATCACTGAACATATGCAGTAACAAAGAGATAAGTAATTTGCTTAGACTCAGGCAAAGGCTTGACCCCATTCTTCCATTAAATGTTGTTATTATATTATAAATGGGATTCTTTATTCTGAAAGAACTTTCCAGCAAGTAATGCACACTGATTCCATTCCAATTGGCTTCACATGGTCTCTATCAGATTTCTTCTATTAAAGGAAACCTCAGAATGCCATGTTTTTAATGCCTGTAAGGTTTAAAGATAACAGCTTTGTCACCACATTGCTACTTCCCTTCTACATTAGCATTATCAACATATCCATAGGAGCAAATCTGCCTCTGTAAAAATGGCACTGTAGTTACACTTTCTTGGTTGTTGAACAGAAGTTACAGTGTAATTAGTGCCACTTAATGGGAAGCATTACTGGAGTGCATATCATTATTCATCATACTCTAATATAGATCTGGCTACAGTGATAATGTGTGCAATTACAGGCTGATGAACTGCTGAACTTGAAGACTGACCCTAACCAAGTTTTCTTTATTTCTTCAAAAAACAGGAAAATTTAGAGTGTTGAAAATTGTTTTATTTCTGTAGGCTTTCTTGCAACCCCAAAACAACCTGAGAGATATTGTCTCATGTTTCACCTTACATAATTATGTGAAAATTGAAGTTTCTAAACCTGAAAGATAGGATCAGCTCTAATCTGAAACTGTCAAGATTTAATCCAGCCCAACTCATTGCCTCCTATCTGACAATATAGAATTTTGTCCTAGAATTTATGAGTTTCACACAACCAGAATCAAACAAGACCAAAATGTTCATGAAGCCTGAATTTGCCAAAAGGCAAATCCATGCTCATATGAAAAGACTTGTTCCCTCAGTTGTATAACATATTATATAAGATGAGAATACAGTCTCAAGTTGATCTTCTTCTTCAAATTATTAATAATAATTTTACACACCTTGAATGTCACCTGTGAACTTAACGAATTAGAGTCTACATAAGGTCCAAAATGTTTAAAGTTTGGTTTCATAGTTTGCCTCTTTTCAGCTCCAAAGATATTTTTATTCAACCCTCCTTCGTGAATGGAATAAACTTACTCTTCACAAGTAACAATTGGAATATCTTTTTGCTCTTGAAGCTTTCTGGAGTATTTTCTAGGCTCAGTAGCAAGTTATCGCAGCAATAGGCTTTGCAATGGCATTGCATGTGTGCATGTCACTGAACTGCTAATTTGCTAGATTTACCCCACTGATCCCATCCCAACCCCCATGACTCACTGGTACCCATTTTGTACTATGGATATTTTAAAATCTATATTCCACTTAAGAGAAAAAAAATGTGATAGGAAATCTCCATGTTTATATGCTAAAGACCTCTGTCTTTCTAGGTATGAAGGTTTGTGCCTAGTCTTATTGTAACTTATACTATTAGGTTGATATCCCTGGGAGGCCTGTCTTGTTTTTGTTGCTTTTTCTGAGGGAAATGGAAGAGGAGTGGTTCTGGGGATGACAGGAGGTGGGGGTGGGGTGGGAGGAGCAGAGAAAGGAGAAACTGCAGTCAGGATGTAAGATATGAGAAAAGAATGAATAAATCTAGTAAAAAGAGGGCTGACTTACTTCTAAATGTCTAAATGTTCAAGGAAGATTATCAAGTTATATTGACTTCGCTTGTTACCTCGTGACTCACACTACTGACTGCCACAGAAGAGACGAGAATCCATGTTTTCCAAAGACTCCTTCAGAGTACATTTTTGAAAAATATTATTGACATTGTACATATGCTCTTTGCCTTTAAAAAGATCTTTGCAGTGTACTTTTAAACAATGACTTTATCCCCCACAAAATACTGTTTGATATGCAGTCTACTCACAAAAAGGTATCTCTTCTAGGTAGCTTTCCCAAAACAATGTCTTGAGAGTTGGAAGGATGAAGATTTCTCCTTTGTTTTTCAAAGTAACTTTGACTTACATAAGTAACTTAAATAAAACTGTACACATATTACATTTCTATTACCTTTATTTATATTATATAAAAATGATCTTGATTTTCTGCCTGTATAAATTTTGAGAAGACATGGTACTGAATATACTTTTGCATAATAAGAGTACCCCCAAAATAATTTTCTGAAGTGGTTATAAAACCTTTTCTGAGCAGTTTGTCTTCAGTTAGTGCAAGCCCTGGTGAACTCTAAGTACACTAGGCTTAATGATGAGACCGAATCATGTTTTAATTGTGTTTCAGAATTACCTTGTTCTAATTAATTTAGGAAGTTGTCATTTGATATAAACCAAATTCTCAGAAGCTTATGTTTTTAAAATATTTGACTGCTACACCTCCAGAGGAGGATATTTTGTCCAGGCTTCCATTGCAGCTTTTAAATTTAGGAAATTCATTTTGATCTTCCTGTGTAAAATTGAATTAACCACTGAATACACTATACCCAAGCATGCAGTCAGAGTTCACAGAAGGCCCAAGGCAGACAGACAGCAGGACCTCTGTTCCTAAAATAGGAAGAACACGCCCTGCTTTACAATTTCTCCTGTCACATGGATGCCAGTCGATTCCAGCGCAAACATCTAGCTCAAAGCCATTTTTTTTTTTTTAACTTTTAATCAGACAGTGGCTTGTGCTTTAATTGTGAGGCATTATAGCATTGAGTGCTCCATCAGGAAGAATCTCATCTCACTGATTTGAGTCACAGAGGGTAGATACGACTTGCCTTCCTTTCTTTCAGCGCATCAAATTGTAAAATGCACTGTAGCTCTCCGAATTCTTCGAATCAAAGTCTGTCAATACTTCCCACAGGGTCAGCTAAAATGTACACTTCAGGATGGTTTAACAAAGCATTCTATCATTATGTGTATTTTGCTTACCTATATAAACTGTTTTCCAAACTCTTTTTAAAAGTTTTATACATAGCATAATAATAACTACACTTGTCAACTAGGTAACACAAACATCTGAAAGCAGAAAGACAACTTTGGGAGAAAGGGGAGAAAAATAAGAGAAAATGAAAGAGTAAGTAATAAATATTTTATACATACACATGTATAAAAATGTCATAATGGATCACATTATTTTGTACAAATAATGCATACTATCAAAATAATTTTCTTTGATTCATGTCTTTTCAACTAACACTTACTGTTTAGATTATAAAGGTAATTCAAAAGCTAAACAAAAGGAAATCAAACTATCCAGTTGATTAATATGCTAATGAAATGACCAGCCACTTTTTAAAAGAGGAAGTACAAATAGCCAAAAAAACAATAGGAAAAAACACATAATCTCACTAGTTGGTAGAAAAATGCAAAGAAAAATTACATTGGGATCCAAGATTACCTAGTCAGAATGGCTAGGGGAAAGTAACAGCAAACACTAGCCAGAATGTAATCAAATAAGAACTTCTATATATCACTAGTAAATCACTATGGCAGTGAGTATGGACCATTCTTAAAACAGTAAACACAGCTATACCTCTCCAGGATATTTACCTAAAGAACTTCAACTCAACATATCACACATGCTTGAACATCAATATTTATTGTTGCACTGTAGATAGTAGTTAAATTACAGAACTGACATAGGTGTTCAAAAACAGGGAAAGATAAAAATGTGGAATATATATATACAGTGGGACTTTTTTTTTCACCCAGAGAGAACACAGTTTAAGAGAAATTGCCATTAAGAGAAAAGAAAAGGAATTATAAGAGATTACCATGTTAAGTGAAATAAGCTAGTCTCATAAAAAAAAAAAAAAAAAAAAAAAAAAAAAAAAAAAAAAAAAAAAAAAAAAAGTTTGCTCTGACTTGGGGTTCCTAGGTTTTTGGGTTTTTTTTTTTTTTTTTTTTTTTTTTTTTTAGAGAAAAAAAGGCTTTTTTTTTAATCCATGTATCTTCCTGCTCCCCTCCCTTCCCTCTTCCCAATCCCTTTCACTCAGCCTTCAGCCTCCTCCTCCCCATCCACCCCTCCCCTCACCCAAATGGGCAAGAAGCCCCATGGTGGGTCAGCTGAGCATGGCACATCCGTTCCATGCAAGTCCAATTTCCTCATCCCAATAACAAATCTGGGTTAGGTGCTCCTCTGCAGAGAATGGGCTCCAAGGTGTCAGCCCAAACACAGGAACACAGTCCAATCCCACCCCTCGAGATTACACAAACTGCCTATGCCAATCGACAGTTGCCTACCCTTGGAGGGCCTAGCTCCTTTTCCTGAAGGATCTCCAGTGGCTGTTCGTGACTCCTTGAGCTCCCCAAAGCTCCAGCTAGCCATCACTGTGGGAATTTTCCTCATGATCCCTATCTCCTGCTCACACAGACGCTCCTCCCCTGCTCTCAGCTGGACCAGGAACTCGGCCCAGTACTCAGCCTTGGATCTCTATTCATTGTTAGATGTAGATTCTGTGATGACACTTAGGGTGGTTATTCATTTGATTATAGGAAAGTCCCATTTAGGAACCCCCTCCACTATTGGTTGGAGACCTAGCCAGGGACATCCTGTGAGTTTTTGGAGGTTTCCCTAGCACCCAGCCTCTTAAGATACAAAAAGTCACATATTCATATATCACATGAAGGTAAAGGTGAAAGTGGGGAGGATTTAAAGGCATTAATTGGCAGAGCAGAGGCAAAATGGCATGGCGATGAGGGAATAAACAGCGTATGCTGTATATTTGTTTGAAAACTTAACATTTAAACTAAATTTATGATTTTCTTTGAAAAAATATATATGTACTCAAAGAAAAATTATCTAGAGGATGTTATTAACTCTTTGTTTCCAGTGTCAACATTAGCAGTTATAAATTCAAAGTAATGACCTTTGTGTCTCATCATGATCACCGACCTACACCAGAGGTTAATAGGTATAGACTCTACTTTCAATACAGTGATGAGTTTATATTATAGATGGGAATAGATACCATAGGTTGTTCAACAAAAAGCTCAATGCTGAGTGTGAGTACCTCCCCTCTAGAGTTGGTTATAGATGTTCCAGAGACCCCTCCACCAAGCAATAAAGGCTATTGTCATGACCTTTGATTACTCACCAGACACTATTCTGAAAATACCATATACATGGGTCATAGGACATTGGGAAATAAGGTTGATGCTGACGAGGGACATTTATCCCTATTAGCTATTTTTTATAGTGCCAGAATGCACTATAAGGATGCTGAGTGAAAATAGCAATCAATCATCTTACTCAGCTGTGAACTCTGTAAGCTACAACCATCAGCCTTGGCAAGCATACCCATTGGTGCAATCGTGCCATGAATGTAGTGTGAGGAAACACTCACTTTTGGACTGAATTTAAGATTCACTCCATAAGATAGAACTCATTGCTCATACTGTTAACTGGAACAGGAACTCATAGTGGGGTATGTCTTAGACCCAAGGAGAGAGCCTACCACTACTACACATGGATATAGTATCAAACTGCCATATAGATACTTATCTTTATATACAGATTACTGTATCATTCGACTTATCAGAGAAGCCTCTTATTGTATATACAACTGGTTAGGATGTGGTGAATTAGAGATTATGTAACAATATGGTACAAATTGGATAATACATCTACATATTTAGATATCTAGGTGTCTAGATAAGTAGATAGACATATATAGATATAGATAAAGATATAGACTTTTTTCTCCAAAAGCTCAAGGATCATAATGGAAAAGACTTTCAACTTAGAATTAATAAGCCAAAGAAATAAAAATAAATAAAAATTCAGAGATTTATTTGCATTTGAAGTGTGAATGTAATAACTATATTATGTAAGTTATATAGTTATAACTTATAACTGAATATAATTATAGAAGTGAAGGTAACTTCCAGTTATTCTGAGTCTCAGAGGAAGCTTTTCAAAGTTAGAGTTCTCTACTTCCACGTTCAATTCAATGGAAATATTGTAAGAGCCAAAGTTTGTAGAGAACTGCTTTCAAACAGTGTTTTCTGAACACTATAGGGCCATTGTACACAGGAACTCTCAGAAGCTGTGACTGGATACCCAAGACGTCTCCAAGATCTAGCTAGCCAACATCCTAGCACAAATGTGTGGGAGACTACAAATTATTCCAAAGTGTACCCTGATTGTATCTTGACTCAACATCAGAGAGTCTGAGTTTGTTTTGCTCCTCAATGTTGTATTGGTGGGATGTTTGGGCAAAGGCTTAGTGGCCAGCTGTTTTATTCTTAAAAGCCAAATAACAGGCTGTTTTGCCATAAGGTGTGGCTACTAGATGTACTGAGAATTAAGGAGATATTTACAGTTGTCTGTACTATTTATTTTGACCATGGTGTTCTGGAGAAGGGAAGGTCTTTTTGCCTCACCTGCTTTCTTTGAGTATAAAAAGAATCTGAGAAATAAAATCAGGGCTTCTGTACTGACTGAGCATTTCCGACTCTATTTTCCTGCTCTCCGTCTATTATTTCTGTCTCTGTAATTTCTCAATCCACACTCCCCTATACCAAGGACCATTTGAAATGTGAGACAGGAAGTGACGCAGAAGAAGGAAGAGCTTATGAAGTCCAGCTCCTAGCTGAGGAACTGCCAACAGATGATTGTTGTTGGGAAGGGGAAGTTGGTTTTCTTCAATGACACATTCTTCGTTAGGTTGTCGATTCTCTGGCGGTTGCCCCATTTTCTGGTAGATGCTCATACATCACACACATTCTGGCAGCACTAAATGAAATTAGTGTTCCAATGAAAAGAGTAGATCAAATTGGGAGGGAGAAGTGGAGGAACAGAATATGAAAGGTTAGAAGGAAGGAGGGTCATGTGTGGATTTTGTCAAAACACATTGGATAAGGCACAGAATAGATTTTAAAATTTCTGTAAATAACATTTTCTTTAAATTATTATGTATTCAATGGAAAAAATGTCTAGTCACAATCATGTACTGTTTCCCATGTCATCTTATCAACATGGTAAAAACTCAACACAAGGTCCATTGCTTCCCATTATTACCATTTGCAAACCAAGAGTTTGGTGTATAACTACTGTGCTTTCAGGGAAGTTTAATTTCTAAACAGAAATCTAATCTCCATCTTTATAAGGTTACACAAATAGTCCTAGGTGTGCAAAATGGAAATTTTAATAACTTCAACTTATTTAGGATTTGTTGAGTGCGCAGGGAAAAGAGGGCTTTTCATATAATGCCACAGGAAAAACAAAATGGCAGAAGGACAGGAAGATAATAACCAATAGGCAGAAGCTTATTGACTTTATAATAAAGAACTAAATTCAATTTTTAAAGAAAATAATTTTGTAGCTGAAAGAAAAAAAAGACTCTGCGGTTAGAAACAAATAAAAGCTAAATATATCTAATGAAGTCTTTTGTCTTTCTAGCATATCTCCTAATGAATTTCTCTCATGGACAGTAATGCCTCAGCAAACCCTATTTCTTCTATATTATACCATTAATAAGCACAAAATATCAAAGGAAATTTTGAAGCAATCAAAGAACAGTGTATTTTATTTCATTTCTGAAGTTTTCACACAGAGAATTATCATTTTCATTTTGCTTGTTTTCCCAACTGAGTTTGGTGTTAAATTCAATTATTTTTAAAAAATCATATTAATAACAGCATGACCCAAGAAACCAATTTTCATCCCTGGAAGAAAGTGAGAGAGTAGAGATGTAACCAGCCAATGAGTAAAAAGAAGCATTGTGAAATGAGATATCTGATTTATTTTTGGAACGTATGTTCTTTACAATATAAAAATCTACATGAGGGTATCACTGAAATAAACTCTAAGTTCTATTTGAAAACTATCATCACTGCAATATATATACATATAACATATATTGCTAATATATTATATGCATTATACTATATTTTATGTATTATAGTATATGTATAAATATATGTAATATATATCAGCATCCATTATTCCAGTACCTTTATGGCATACTTAGATTCATTTGGGGAGGCAACCTCTTCGTGCTGTTGATTGAGAAATAATGTGCTGCTCACTCCTTTTCTATGACTCATTCAATTTAATTTTCCAGTTAGTCATTTATTGAGTCAGTACTGACATGTACTGAGATAATAGAGGTGCCACTGAGATGCTTATATAGAAATCAGTGAAGAGAGAGAGGAGAGATGAATTTTTAATGGAACCAAACTACCTGGTTTTCATTTCTTTATTTTTCTGCATTTCTATATTAGTTGTGGTTCTGCTAAACCTAACTAATATCTTACTCATCCTGCCAATTACTTCTCAGTGTGTACTTGTAATTAAACCCATTCTGGGATGCACATCAGCCCTCCTGAAAAGTAATCAATACTAAATTGTAACCAAAGAAAGAAACAATATGTGTTGCTAGTGAATTTTTGCCTGTACTTGTACAAAAAGGATTAGAAGCATCATGTAGAGCGAGCTGTGAGCACATGACATTTTCCCAATAACTGCTTTTCATTATTTTGAAGTGGGTATAGAAGTCCTGCCATCAGGCTCCTCTCAGCCTCAGCGACATGTCACAGAAGATTCAACTTTGATGGCTGTCTCAAGAACAGCACAGACTAAGTAATTTATAAAGAACAGAGATTTATTTCTCACAGTCCTGGGGCCCGGGTGTCCCACATCACTGTCATATGGAAAGCATCTCACTAGCAGGTGATCCTGTGTTAAAAGGTAGAGAGGCAAGGTCACCGGATGAAAGCAGCCAGCTGAACCCCCTGAACTAGGGCCTAAGTCCAGACAAAAGCTTTTTAAAACCATACTATTGGTTCTTTAACACTTTAAAACAAAACAAATCCTTGTGATCGCCTATCCGCAACCCCTAATGTCACTGAGTTCTTAAACAACAAAAGGATCTGGAAACAAAGTAATATCTCAAATTATTAATATTAACATAATGGGAAGTTGATCGAGTCAGTTTGGTGCCTAGGGGAGCAATGATGAAAAATCAAAATTATCTTTTTTCCTTTGTTTTCCAAGTTGTGATCAGCCACTCACTCTGATTTATCCTCACTATTTAAGGCACTGTATGTATGTGTAAAACTCTGCGAGAATTAATGAAAAGATAGTTTGAAGATATTAGCATAAGTCTACAGATATAAATTTAATTATTTAATCTTTAAATAAAAGTGTTAAAGTATAAAAGTAGAAATGTATATGGTGAATAGATGTCAATAAAACCTAAGCTTTCGCTCAAGCACATCAAAACAAAGGCGGAGTACAAGGAAGTATCATCGCTTTTGTAATAACTGCTGAGTTAAAGTATTAACTATGGCTTAGCATAGTGCAGAGGGATGCTGTTCACACAACAATTAGGAAAAGGGTTAGCTTAAGTTTCAAATCTTATTGCCATCTAAATTAAATTACCTAAGATGAAGAACATGTCAGCTCCCTCAATGCACCATTTTATTGCCTTCGTTGGTTTCATTATATATATACACATATATAATATATATTATGAATTACAAGGATTACAAGGGTTTTTGCTCTTTCTTCTGTGAACAATTTATATTCATCAATGTTAAGGTATGTTATATGTACAAATCTCAGTGGATGGAGATAAGGAAGTAAGTATAAAGAGTACTCTAATGTATTTTTATATTTACTATTAATGTCTTTGTTAGCTTATCTATGTGACCTGAGGACATATTCTGTGTTGCATTGCTCTTAGAATAATATTAAAAACACTATATTTATAATTAGACAAAATTGAGGACCTCAGTGGAAGGACAGATACCGTGAATCAAACAGAGAAGATGTTGCATCATCTTAAGCTGTTGGCACAGAAAAAGACTTTGGGAACAGAACACCAATAGCCCAGACACTAAGAACAGTAATGAATAAAGGAACCTCACAAAACGGAAAAGATCTATATGGCAAAGAAAACCATCATTTTAACAAAACATTAGACTATAGAATAAAAACATCTGTACCAGTTACACATCAAATAGAGAGCTCAAATACGTAAGAAACTGAAAATCAACTTAATTTCAGGAAAACAAATAACCCAGTTAAAAATGGAGGACAGAACTAAACAGAGTTCTCAAAGGAAAAGACAATGGCTGTGAAACACTAGAGGAAATGTTTAATGTGCTAAATTATCAGGGAAAGGCACGTACAACTATTCTGGGGTTTCATCTTATATCAGTCAAAAATAAATAATTTATTTTTAAAAGAACCTATGTCTGTAAAACAACTACATTCCAGGCTGGAGAATGTGTAAAGGGAACATTCATCCATTGCTGATGGGAGTTTAAACTTTTACAGCCACTGTGGAAATCAGTGTGGCCGTTGATCAGGAATCTGGGAATAGAACTACCACAAGATCTAGCTTGGGCATCTATCGAAAGGATACTATATCTTACTACAGAGATACTTGCTTGTCCATGTTCTGTTCATAATAGTCAAAAATTGGAAAGAGCACAGATGTCAATCAATGTGTGAATGGATAAAGAAAACATGATATGTTTACACAATAGAATATCATTCAGCTACTAACAAATAATGAAATTCAAAGGTAAATGAATGTCTCTATAAAAAATTACTCTGAGTGAATTAACAAAGACTCTAAGACAAATATGCTATGTCTTCTCTTGTATATGACTGTTGGCTTTTAAGCCTTTGGCGTGCATGCTACTATTTGAATAACCAGAAATTTTAATTAGGTACAGAGTAAGTGACTAGGAAAAGGGCATGATCTCCAAAGAAAGAATTAACAGAATATATATTCATGGAGAGATTGAGGGAGACTGAAGTAGAGTGATTAAATAGGGAGGAAGAAAGAAAGTAATAAAGAAGGGGATAAGGGAATGGACATCACACCAAGGGCCATTTGAAGGGTCATATGTAAATTATATGTAATAAATTATGCTATAAATTTCTTAAAGTCTATACATATATTAATGAAATCTAAATTAAATCATCAAATAATTAGGGATGCAAAGCCCCAACTAGTTATTTCTTTCTTGCTACCAAGTTCAACCACCAGTTCCAGGAATGGGTTGCATCTAGTTCAGAAACTGGTCAAAGGGGCTATGTGGAAACCACCAAATATCTCGTGCTATTGCCCAGACTATTGGCCATTCTATATAAACTGATAATCAGGCCCAATTTCTGGAGATAATACGTACATATCTTAAACATAGAAAAGTTGAATTTGCGCATATTTCATTCTACTGCCTAGAGTTAATGGTTTTGGAAATTTTCGAGAAAAAAGATTAATAATCCTGCTTCAAATCTTACAATCTACAAAAGTTACCTGTCTGCATGTTGATATGCTAATGTGGGAATGTCTTTCTATATGTTGTGAATAAAGGACTGTTTTAGCCACAGCAGGCACCATAGAAAAAGTAGGCAGGGAAATCAGAGAATAGGTAGGAGGAGGGCAGAGTCAGAGCCAGATGGAACCAGCTGCCCAAAGAAGAAGCATGTAAGGAGCACAGGTGAGCCACAGGCCACGTGGCAGACAGTTTAATGAAAATGGATTGAGTTAAGATGTAAGAGCAAGCTAGCAATTTGCCTGAGCCATAGGCCAAACAGCATGAAGTTAATATAAGCACGTGAGTCATTTGGGAAAAAAAAAGCTAATTTTTTTCAATGGACTTTCACTGAGTATATAAACCACAGTTAAAGGCAGGTCCCATACACAGTAGTAGATAGTCAAGACAAAATGAACTCTATTTTGGTGTACATTTTAGCATTTATGTAGGTGAGTTTTTCTATCCCAGCTGCCACTTCCAAATCACCACACAGAGGCTTATATTAATTATAATTGCTTAGCCAATAGCTTAAGCTTGTTACTACCTCTGACATTTAAATTATCCCATATTATCTATTCTTTGCCATGTGGCTCAAGGCTTGTTACCTCATATTCTACTTGTTCTGCTTCTTCTGTGGCATCTCTAGGCTCTGCCCTTCTTCCTATCACTTTCCTGGTGTCACTACCCTATCTAACCTTATTCTGTTCAGCTTTTGACCAATGAGCATCTTCATTAAACCAACCGCAGGAACATATATTCACACAGTGTAAAGTAATAATCCACAGCACATATATGTTTTTGTCTGGACATTTTTGTGCTTTTGCTTGAATATTATAGTTTCCTCCTTCGCATTTATTCAGTGTGTGTGTGCGTGTGTGTGTATCTGTCTGCATATCAGGTTTTTTGTTGTTTCTTTTTCTGTTTGTTTTCTAAAGAGGGGGAGGAGTATACAGTTGGATGGAGAAGAAGGAATATCATAGGAGGAGGAGTTGGGAGGTGGGGAAATCATGACCAGAATATATTGTGTAAAAAATATGTTTTCAATAAAAATATAGGAATGTTTATATATTTCTTTTATCTGTATGTTAGATTTTTAACTAAAATTCATGTGAAACATTCTTATGATCGGAAGCATATTCCTCTTACAGAGTTCCCTGATGGAGAATAATCTATCTGAATATACAACAGTTCTGAATTGTTTATTCAGTGAACAAACCTGCTGATCCAAAACTTATCTAGTTGTTTTCCAATTAAGATGAGTATGTTTTCCTACTTGAAAAAAAGCAGAAAACTATTTCAGATCAATTACATCTGTTCTATTTCTATAGCAAGGAGGTATAAAATACCACAATCCTTTTCATTTTGCTAATTTTTTTTCATGCTGGCAAAACAAAACAATCCCATTTTTAATATTAGTGAGTTTTTCTTTTTTTCTACATAGATTTTCAAATTTAACATGATAATAAGACATAATTGCTTTACATGGACGGCTTCATGAACATCATAAAACAGCTTTATTACAAGCTTCTAACTTGTACTTTTATCTATGCTAAATATTTTGAATTACTTGTTTGTTATCTAGGGAGTTGTAAGAGTATATTTGACTCAATGTTTGGAGCCATAATCATACAAAAGGCTTTGTTTGCTTAGACCGAAAAATCACTGAATATTCTATATTTTATTGATTGTACCTTCATTATATAATTTTTTATTTAAGACAAGATTTAGGGGTGATATTGTAGAGTTTGATTTGAGGTATTTTGTTGTTCATTTCTGTTGCGATGGTACTAAATATGAGCTTCATAATGGCATGGAAGATGAAAAGAAAAATTCAAAGGACAAACCTGTTTAAATTATCAAATCTTTAGGTTATCTAAAACAAGGGCAGTTTTTAAAATAATGTCACTTTTCTACTTGAAAAGGAAAGTGCCATGTGGGATAAGGAAGCGCTCAGGGGATGGATAATGAGATACAGGCCTTTCATTGGTTTGAACATAGCCCTAGGTGGTAGCACCGGAGAGTTTCTGCCATCTGCTACCTGATCAGTGACTGATGTGAAGTTGTTGATTTCACTTAAAAAAAAAAAAAAAGACAAATAACAAATGTTCTTGAAGAAAAGAAATTTTACTGTCTTCTATACCTCTATAACCTTGAACAAGTCATTTCTCTCTTCCCTAATTTCTCCATCTCTGTAAAAAGATAGTGTGACACTAGTAGCTTGTTTGTCTGTCCTTGAATTAGAACATCGTCAGGCATTAAAAGAAACTTTATGGTAACATATTTTGAAGACTTTGTCTTTATTGGGAAAATAGATATAGCTCTATAATATGCAGTTAAGAAAAGTCTACACTGAATATTTTAAAGAGGTGTTACTTATTCCCAGAGCTTATACACCCTAAAAGTTGAAATTGTATTCAGCTGTCATTTAGAAAGGTTCATCCCTCCTCAACTCCATTGTCTTCACATGCAGTCACTAAAAAGAGAGGTGCTGGCTTTGTATAAGAAGACTTAAAGTCTTAGCTCATACCAGGTCTTTCCTACTGGACACCTTAGAGAGTCACTTGAAGTATATAAAATTCTAAGATGATATTACCCAATATCATTCTTGGTAACTGAGTGTTGAAATACTTTTTCCTCTAAACATTAAAATCAAGATTAACCCTTTGCCTAAGAATAAACTGGTCTGTGACAAAAGCCTTAAAATTCCTAGTTTAATTAAGGTGATGAAAAGAAGCTTGAAGGGGGAAGTGAATGTTGGAGAAGCCTGGTGTTTTTGTGGAAGTTTCATCAGTTATAACAGTGTGAGTCTGAAGTATTGGGGACCAGGAAAGACTCTAGGAAGACAGTAATGAACTGGCTCAAGGAGAGGATTGTTCCCTACTTGAGACTGTAGGCTCTGGGCTTCAGATCATAAGCATGTTGAGGATGCTGGACAGGAAGAGACCAGTGAGAGAAGGAACTTGAAGACCTGACAAGATCAGAACCTGGAATAAATGAAAATAAAGATAAAAAATAGGGAGCAGAATCTGAGAGCCATTGGGGTCCAGGCTCAGAAGATCAAATTAAACAAAGAATAAAGGAGTCTGTCTTACAGGTTTACATATTCCATGACTGGGTAGATCCAGGTATCAATAAAATGTTTGAGAATTCAGAAACCGGGGTAACTGTTTGAAGGAAAGACAATATGCCTAGCTTCCAGCTGATTTTAACCACTGTTACGGATCTTACAAGGTGAATTACTTTATGGTTAATAATACTTAAGAAGTCAAGAGGCTAAAAACAAATGCAGGCTACAAATAAGGTGAGGTAAGCTGTAAGAGGTCCTTAGTTGAGGACCATATAATCCAACTAGGGTAGGACCATTAGAAATAGAAAGTTGAACTCAGACAGGATTCTGGAGCATTCAGGGAACTGATACAACACACAAGAGAACTTATATTCAGAGCTTCTAAAAACAACATTCTGAACAAGAAAAAAAAAAACTGACCAGTAGAGCTGCTTAATCTCCTAAAATGGAAAAGAAATAGAGAGAGGAAGCTGCCAGAATACATATCAGATGAAGAACCCCGCCAATTCACACTAAAGCAATTCCTTTAAAACAGGTGTTCTCTGTCTTACCTTTAGACATCCACAAAGTTAAACACTAAATACAAAGTCCACCACTACTAAATTAGAAGAACAGCAGCCTTGATGGAGAACACATGTAAACTCTTTCTCACATTGACCTTGAAACTTGCATTGGGTGTATTTGCATCTCAGGAGCTACAGCAAATGCCAAGTCCTGCAAAGGTAGTTGAGAAATACCATTTTTAGCTACTCCTCCTCTAAATAGAGCCTCTTAAAATGGAGTTTGGAATGGTTTTCAGTAATTCAATCTGTCACGAGTTTAAAATTGATGTAGAAGGAAGTCATGGTGTGTATCAGTGAAGGATGACATGTGGCAAGAAGAGAAGCAAGCAAGGAAGTGAAGAGAAGCAAAAGACAATACTCCAACACGCCACTGTTTAAAGCACATAAGAGATAACAGGGTGTAAACTACTGACATAGACTCAAAGAAATTCTAGAAGAAGAAAACAATAATTATCAAAAAAAAAGCATTTTCAGAAAGGGAATTCTTAGCTTTTGTGCTGTCTAATAATCTTTTAAAAAGCATTATTATCCGTCTAATAGTACCTTTGCTAGAACAGTATCACTAGAGAAACCAAAGGCATGGAGCAGGTGTTCAAAAATAACTGGAGGAAATGAAGTAAAGATAATGTGATGCCAGGGAGAGGAGAGGGCATGTAGGAGAGGAGCTACATTCTGGTCATCTCTGACATCTGGCTCTGACAATCTTTCTGTCCCCTTTTCTGTCACGGACCCTGAGCCATGGGAGGGGAGAGCAGTATAGGTGTCACACTTGTGGATTAGCACTGCATGGAAACTTCTCTGCATTGGAGAATCAATGACCTTCTACTACAAACGGAAACTTTTCTGATGAGTTTTGTGAGCTGTATTAATCTATGGGAAGACTCGTGAATTTAGGGGATCACTTAAAAGCATAATTGACACTTTAAATTTTACTTAATGGAAGTATTTATTTGAGATAATAAAATATACAGTCACATCTAAGGAGATGATAAATTTTGTTAATCTTTATATTAATGCTATTGATGAAAATTATATATATAGTCATATGTATTATGTATAATTAAGTATATGTATTCAGATAAAGGCATGTAAATATTTATTATTTAGCTGTGATTTGATGATAGGTTTTCACTTTACTACACTACAATCAGCAATGATAGGAAAAGTCATTCTACTTTTATTTATAATACTTACGAGAACAGGATATCACCTCTCCACCCATCCTGAAGCTATGGTGTCAGGGCACTACATGACTGCCTGAACAATAGCACATTAGATTGTACTCTCTCAGGATGCTTCAAAGTAACTTGAACACTTGGCCCAACAATACTCACTTTGGTAACTGTTTTCATATAATTTGGAAAAATAACTCAATGTTAAAAATATCTGAATTTCAAAATAAATTTTAATTCAACTAGAGGTTGAATTAAAGGTACCTACACGTATATAATTCAAAGTATAACTGAAGACGTCTACACAGGGTATACTCTTCATCAAGCTTGAAAAATTAATAATTGCTAAGCCTTTCCTTTGTTGATGTGAACTGTGGCAAAGGTTGCTTATTCAATTTCTTTCTAGAAAACAAATGTATAATAACAAAATTAACAGCATTGCTATGTGCCAGGTATCCTGTGTATTTTCATGGCAGTCTCACAGGCACTGCTAGTATTATTCTGTGAATATGAGGAAACCAAGGCACATAGCAGTCAAGTAAATCTGGCCAAAACCACCCAGCTAAGAGGTAGGGGCATGTATTAAACATGCAACCTGGCTCCAGAAACCTGATATAGGATGAATAGCTAAATAAAAATACTTCTAAATATTAATTTATTCCTCATTCCTCTTTGGTTTGGTAGATGATAAAGGAGAGAGTACCTTAAGACAAACATTCCTACCACCTAGATAGCAGTAAAGAAATAAGGAAGCATAAACAAACCAGGAATATCACTGACCCTCACCTTGGGAATATTAGATGCCATCTGTCTGTCAAAAATTTGCTCAACCATTCTTGGCATTTTGTTTACATAAATGCTAGCTTTTATTATCTCTGGCATGTACATCATTATTAACGATCATAAAGTGTATGATGTTTATGTTGGGTCAGCTATATTTCTTATTAGCTGTTGCTTGTGATGCCTCCCTATTTAGCACAAGCTGTTAAGTTCCCCCAATGTGCTATTCGCAGATTCTCTTCTGAATCCTTGAAAAAATGATAAATGTTTTAAAAAATGATGAGTCTAAATACCACCTTCTGTTTCACCCCCCAAAACACCTCCTACGGTCTTTCTTTATTGCAACTTTCTTCCTATGCTTTATTTATACTCTAGAAGTTAGTTTGGAATCCATATGACTGTTTTCACACCTACCTTAAACTGCAGTCAACTTAGCAATTCACTTTTAAATAATGGCATTTTTTTTTCTAATTAGGTCAAGTTATTCAATGTCTATTGCCCTTATTGGCATATCCTTTCAATAAGAAGGAAAAAAATGACAAACAATAGTTCTTTCATTCATAATACTCACTAAATCTATATTATTTATAGAGCTAGTGACTGATAAGGCTAGAAAATCCTGCACTGATTTTTTTTTTTAAACTTATATTCAACTACTGGTGATAATCATGAAAAGGTGACCAGCACCTAAAATGAACTGAGCACATGTGAGGTTCTAACATGCTCAGCACTGACACCTAACTACAGAAAATGAGAAAACTATCTAAGTATTCATTCTAAAAAGGTAAGTCATAATGAAGGATAGAATGGTAAACTCATATGAATTGTATGTGTTTAGAGTAGGCAGAGCTAAAAAATAATGTCGCTGAAATCCTACCTAGTTTAAAGGCTAACAGCAAAAAAAAAAATATGGGTAATTTTCCTCCAATTTTACTGAAGCAGCTACTTTGCATGGGTCATACCACGTCAGAAGATTTTAATAATCCACATTGTCTTTACTTTTAAAGGTGCAGTTTTCTTCTTTCTTACCAAATGTATATATGTATCTCAGTGTGCATCTCTGAGTGTCCATGTATGCCATGTATGGAGAGCAGAGGACAACTTGCAAAAGTCACTTCTTCCCTTCCTGTGTGGGCACCTGGGCCCTGGGGTCATATGGTCAGTCTACGTGCATTTGCCTTTACCTACAGCATGTCTCATAAGTTCTTCCACTTTATTAATGTACCATTTTAAAATATTCTTAAATGTACCTTTTAAAAAGTAACACATCCTTCCTTTCTTTTTATTAGTAGCATGCATTATTCAAGAGTGTTGTGATAATATAATGTTTGCATAAATGAAGAGATCTTACATAAATAAAGAAAAGTAAGAAATTAATTGTAGTCAAATATATCTAAATCTCAATTCTAGCGGAACTTCTATCACTGTATAGAAGTATATCACTGTACTTTCTAAGCATATAAAAAGTAATATTATGTAATTTTGGAAGTCACGCAACATAAGAAAAAATGTGAGATTTTTTTAGAATACCACAATTCATCGCCAATATAATAATCTATATTTCTTCTCTGAAGAAGACAATAATTTTTCTTTTATTATTTGCTTAGTGTCTTCCAGCATCGAGGAAAGCATGACATTTTTAGAGCTGCCCAAAATGAAGGCCTGAGTTCAATCCCCACCACCACAAAATAGCATTCACAGAAGTTTCTGTGGCCCATCTCTCTTAGAAACATAGACAATGTTTTGCAGAGGATAAAATAAGTCCATCCTTTTATCCCTTTTACATATTTATTGAGATTGAAATTCTATAAGTAACATTAAGAAAGTAGACGTGAAGACAGAAGCAGAACTGTGATCACAGCACCTGGGGGACCTTCCCAACCCTCTTTAGGTCCTAGTGAGAGATAAGCAGTGTAATGTCTCCACAGCCAAGAGTTCCAGTGACGACACGGTACAGTGAGAAAACATATGTTCTTGGTTCATGAGAACTACAACCATGGTAGAGTATTACACTAACCACTGAGACATGGAGTTGATTGTATCTGCAAGATTTTTAATAAATGAAAGATTATTTTTATTAAAAAAAAAAAAGAGGAACAGACAACATTCAGATCTTGTCAACTTTCTGTGGGATAATGCACTTGTCCAATGTAAAAATTTGTCATTAACATTGGTTTAATCAAATTCTGATTGGCCAGTAGCTAGGCAGGAAGTACGGGCAGGGCAACCAGACCAAGAGAATTCTGGGAAGAGAAAAGGCGGAGACACAGGTGCCAGCCAGATGCAGAGGATGCAAGATCAGATTGCTGATCTGAGAAAAGGGACAAAGGCTAAGCATAGATCAGTATTACGGGTTAATTAAATGTAATAGCTAGATAGTAATGAGCCTGAACCACTGGCAGGCAGTTACTATAATCTTAAGCCTCTGAGTCAATTATTTGAGAAGCAGCTATACAACATCTGAGGGTTTCTGGCAGGACAGAAACTTCCAACAATACAACTAGCAACAGGAAGCTATGGGTCTGTTTGCTAAACCAGGAGAAAATGTGGACAATACTTGTAACCTGAAAAATTTAGCATATCTTATAAAATTTTTATTTTATAATGTGCAGACGTTAACAACTCTATTAAATCATGATAAATCAAATCAAATGAGTGGTAAAATAATTATAATGAGTTAAAGAAAACAAATGTTCACTGACTTGAAAAAACACATTACTATAAAATAGAGCAAGAAGCAAGAATAAATACTGAAGAAAAGAAAATGTAGTCCAGGTGTATGGAAATATTTAACTGAGTATCAGTGGTAAGGAAGTAGGGCTGTTATATTCTACAAGCTTTTGCTAGGTAACGCTGCACGTGAAGCTCTGGCATTCTGGTGGAGTAAAATCTCTTGAAGAAACATACCAGAAAGAGGTTACAAAAGACTTGACATGTCTTCAGAACAGAAATTGGAGCTCACACATGCATCCAACAGCTGTGTCTGGCACAGTGTGTCAACCTATTGGGAAGGCAATAACAATACTTTAAGTGTTTAATGTTTAATTGACTCAACAGCAACATTAAAATCATTGCCACAACAAACATACACAACATACCTTTCATTAATTAGCCACATAAAATTAACACTTATTCTTCTGTGTCATCAGGAAATAAGACAATGCTAGAACAACAGTCTTTCATTGGTGAAATTCTCATAAAATTATCAAAAAAAAATATATACAAACTGTGTTATGCCTAAGGCATGCCCAGTGAGACTGTGTAGCAGACATCAAACTTTATTTACTGAAAAATAAAATAGAATCTTACGTGAAAAAAATAAGTTTACAGTATCCTTTCAGATATACATATTCTGACTCTGATAAATCAAGTTGCTACAGGTGATGTTCATTTTTTCAAGAAGGCAAGGTGGTGTATGTTTAGAGGCAATCCTGTTGCTGGTAAATCTAAAATAGCTTTGCCTTAAAACTCAATAGAATACAGTACCAAAGATTTAACTGAGACATGGCAATAAGTTTAAATATTTTTGATCATTACAACACCATGTTCCAATTAATTTGATTAGTTCTAGTGGTTCTGGCAAACCGACACTTGCTTTAGAGTAAATGTTACTCAGTGTGACAGAAAAGAGCGAAACATGTGAACCACACTGTGTGCAGTCTTCAAGGCAAACAGTTTCAAATCAGCTCCCCTTCAGATAATGAGAAGAAGCCACAACTTCACCTTTCTGTGGGAAATTACTATTAAAATAAGGTGTTAAATTGATGCTAAGAAGCATGAATGAAGACATTTGGTTAATTTAGACAGATAATGAATTTTTAATATGAAATGCTTTGCCTAAACATTATACAAAGTGTTACCTTATCTAAGTTTCTTTGATTAAATGGCACCAGAGAATGTTAGCACTGGTTTCTGGCCAGTGCCATTATCATCCCTCAGAACATTAGGGAAAATATTAGATATTTTCTCTGACCTTTTGAGTAACATATTGAATTCTAGAATGCAGCACAGTATGAGCAACAATAATGTTCTTTTACATCATTTGAACCATATTGCATTTCATTTTTCTTCTTTTATCCTGATGAATCCTTAGAAAACTGTACATGCTGTGCTTAAGGAACAAGCAGAAAACATTTTCCTTGAAGATGGAACTCTTACAAATCAATGCCACAAATATTAGGCATAGAAGAGGGCCAATGGCTATGGGTACAGGACACGAGAGATAAAGTGAAATGAATGGAATTTTTCTGCAGCTGTTTTGCCAATTTTGGGAGGCATAGGAAATGAGAAATTTTTCTATAACTTCATACTGACTCAGGAAGTCGAGGATGGATCCTAACACTTTCTGTTTTCTGACAAACTTTCAAGAGATGATAATGTTCTTGAGAAACAGCTTGCAATTTGAGAAGGACCAGTTTCAACCAACGACACAGTATTTATCCTATGTATAATTGGATATGCATGTATTTATCCTATGTACCTGTATATAGGTAACAACAAACAGAAGTTTTATCTGCATCCTTGAATTGACATGATAATACATACTACTATGAAAAATTCTACAATCCATGTTAATCCTGGGAAAGGACTATGACTCTTACATTGTTTTTTTTTTTTTTTTTTCCAGTGTTTTTGATAAAGATACTTTTTCAGCCTAAATTTATGGAAAAAATGCCATGAGAGTCACTGTTTATAAGTACATTTTTTATGTCTCCTGAGTATAAGAAATTATAGAAAAACACAACCAGACAAGCAGCCTGAGGGGACCCTGTGCTTGGGCTTTTAAGAAACACTTGCAAAAATACACGAAGATGGCAGTCATTAATAAGATGCCTTATATTCATGATTAGTTTTAACAGCAAAAGCAATGAGGAGAATGGGTGCTAATGGAAAGTTACACACAGAAGGGCCCTGGATACTGACAGTAAGAAAACGTAAGACTTGGTTTTTAAAAATGAAATACTTCTAAATATGCCTTTAAACATCTTTGTTAGCCATTGTGTTACGAGGCTTTTAGACCGTGGTCTTTTTAGATACCCCGCTTATCTTGTGATAATGCAGCTGCAAAATAATAATAATAATAATAATAATAATAATAATAATAATAATAATAATAATAAAAGACAATAAAGAGACTTTTTGTGAACAGGAACTTAAACGTCTTCAAATTTCCTCACTGTGCCCAAAATGAGACTCTTCAGATCACAAGAAACTCCCTGTGGTGAGACAAAGAAGGGACAAGATGTCCTTGAGATGATTTAGAGAATGGCGCGCGAGGCCACCAGGAAAATGGAATCCAATTCCAGTGACTTTCGTGAAGAAAACCAGCATACTGGTCACTGTGGCCTGAGTAGAGTTTTCTCATATGAAAGGGCCCCAAATAAGCAAAAGGATCGAAGAGGAGTGAAGTCTTAAGTGTGTCTTCATGTAAATTGTGGCTTACTTGAGCATCTAATGAATGAATGAATCCTGATAGCTGTAATGCAGAGAACCTGGAACAAGTGTTTTGGGGTTTTTTTTTTTGTTTTTGTTTTTTGGTTTTTTGTTTGTTTGTTTTTGCTTGTAGGAGATGTAGCTTAACATGGAAATGTGAACAAAGAGAGCTATAGTCTTGGTCTACGCTATAGTGGTCTACAGTGCCTGGAGAGTCAATAGAGCAAGCCAGCACTCACAAACTATGCCCCTCTCTGAACACTATGCATTTGCAGAAACCAAGCAGTTTCCGTGTGATTATGATTATCATACTGGTATTTTAAGGCAAAATTTTGCCTACCTACCCCCAATTAAATATGCTCCTGCAGTTCTTTAACAAATTAGAAGTTCTTAAACAAATTAGAATTTCATGAGAAGGCATTAAAAAGAAGATAATTGGGCTTCTTGCTACTAGGACTTGTATAGTTAATTGAAAGACTCAAAAAGAAAACAGTATAATTATATAAATTAAAATTCCTTAGATCACAAATAAATATCAAGTGGTACACACAGTACTGACTAGAGTAATTAAGAAAGCAAAGAAAATCAAAATGTACTCTTCTAAGTTTTACTATATTAAAGCATGTCCATAAGGCTGATCTTAAAGAATTCTCATGTATTTGTCAAATGTAGGCTAAGCAGCTGCTAGACTAGAGTTCACACACCCACCTCCTATTGCAAGGTAAGACTAAAGGACAGTACAATTTCTCCATGTTTAGATAAGTTTAGTCTAATATTTCCACAAATAAATAATATATGGCATTCAGTGTAGAAGCACATGGATTCACTGGAGAGAAAAATGGGCAGGAAGTGTTGATAACCAGAGAGTGAGAGCATTCCCATTTCATTCAATTATGAATAATTCATCAATAAAGCATCATCTAAAACTAGGCACAGTGCTGTGTACCTATCCATAGTTACAGTACTCAAGCAGAGAGGCCAGGATAATAGCAAGTCCAAAGTCACTCCGAGTTGTAAAGAATGAACTACAAATCAAGACCCTGTCTCCAAAAATGTCAACCAAAGCACAGTCATTGTTTATTAAATCGCCAAATGACAAATTCACACAGAAACAGATTTGCCATACATCCCACACAGAATTGTAGTCACTCATATAAACTATGCACGCTAAACTGTTTCATACTTAAAAATAGTTTTCTTTCTAGGCTTGCCTTCAAATGGTATCAAATAGTATAGTAAATGGCAAGTTTCAAAGGCATAGTTTATTGTCCACTAAAGCACTTAATGACTGGCAGACGCTCAAAGCTAATAGTACACTTCAAGATATACTTTAACAAGTTTAAAACTAAATGAGTAGAGATTACCTCCTGGGAGTAGTATCTAAAACCAATTTTAGAGTCATACAATTTTTCATTTTGCATGTCTGGTTTATATTTTCAAAGCATATCAAGTAGAAGTAGATAAGGAAGCATGATATGTGCTTTGGGTAAAACATTCACTGCATGCCAACTTTGCACTCAACATAAATGGTGGTCTTAAAGGTGCATTACATTTGGATATTCAAACTCTATTCAAAGTCAAACTTCATCTTTCAGTGTAAATAGTATTTTATCCAAAGTGTCTAATATATCAATAAGACAGGAGAAGTATGAGACTACAGAAGAGAAGGAAGATGGAGCAAACAATACTGCAATTATTAAATTCACCCATTAAGTAGTTAGAATCAGGAGAGAGAGTATGAGAAGAATCCATATTTGTTGTCAGTAGTCATTCGTTACCGAACCTGTTGGATCCAAATTTACTTTAAGTGGTGAATTTTAATCATCACCTCAAAAAAGCCTAACAGAACATTAATGTAAGTATAAGTGTCTGATATTCTATTTATGTTGAGATGTATATTTAGAATTAGTCAACAGCCTATTATTTGCTTATGGATTTTAAAGCCTATGTATCCTATACACACAAAAAGATTAACAACTTTAAGCTGTGAGCAGTTGAATTGATGGATTAGGAATTTGAGTGATAAAGAGTTCATTTGTTTCACATGAGTGCAGGTTTGCCCTTAGAAAATTTATGTGTGGTTGGCAATGCTGTCTTAGTGGTCCTATTTCCTGTTTCTCACTCAAACAACAACATATCACTTATTATACAGACAAAGTTTGTCTTCATTGTGAAGAGAGTGGTATATGTACTGGTGAGGTGATACACTTTCCAACCAATAAAGAAGAATTAGGTTCAAAGCCTACCTAAGGATTTGAATGGTAGCAAATCAATGTGTTGTACGAGGTTTCTAGCTGGGACTTTCCGGTCTAGTCTCATGACCCAGACTTTCAGACCCACAGTCCCATAGTCCCAATGAAACACACACTCGTATTAATTGCACGCTGATTGACCTGGGGCCCAGGCATATAACTTGCTATTAAAGTAACCTGGGAGTCTAACCTTGTTCAGCCATGCGGCTTGGTACCTTTTCTCAGAGCAGCATTTCAGCTTCTTTCCTCTGCTTCTGCTGGTGTCTACTTGTGTGGTGTCTCCGGGCTTCTCTGTGGCTTTTCTGCTTTGTTCTTCCTATTTCCTGAGTTTTTGTAGTCTGGTAGCTCCACCCACAGTTCCTGTCTCCCTTTGGCCAATCAGCACTTTTATTGAACCGGTAGGCAGGACAATTATATACAATGTAACAACACAATCCCACTACAGCTAATCTGTATTTTGATATCTCATCTATACAAAAATAATCATTAAGGTTGACAGCAGGATCGAATGGGGTATCAACCTTGAAGCTCTAGCATAGTGTTTAGTACATGGTGAACACCTAATATAAAGAGGAAAAGGCAAAAGTTCTGTCCTTTTTGTCTGTACACCCAGTCAGTCTGAGGATTCGTGGAGAGAGGACCTATTCTCTTCCACCTGAAGAGTTTGCTGGGCTGTGTTTGATCCCTGTGTCTCTGTTATATAACTTAACCAAGTAACTCAGAGTTCTAACATGACTTTGACTTCCTTTTATTCTGGCATAAACTCTTAGCCATTTTTATAAAATTCTATTCGTTGTGATAGAACATAATCAGACTCAGCTAATAGGCCAAGGAATTATGGTGGAAAGTTTAGCAGCCAGATTCAAAGTCCTTAAAATGTACATAAATTTGGCTACAGCCAACTCATTGCTAGTGAATATGCAAAGAGATCTATAAAAGTTTTCCTTAAAAGTGTTCACTTAAGCTTCTTTGTAATGAAAAGGTTTAGGAGACAGTTAGATGGTCGACAATATTTGCTATCAAGATAAAAAATGAAAAACAGGACACATTCTAAAACCATTAAAATTATTCAAAAAAATTTGGTTGTACAAAAAATGCCAATAATATAAAGAAATGGGTAGCATCTTCCAAGATTAAAAAATTATGCAGATATATTTATAACAATAAACATGTGGGACAGAATTTACCTGGTCAGAAAAATTTATTATGTATCATAGATGCCTTTCTCTATTAGTTTGTTAAAACTGTGCTTGTATTATTATTTTTATTACTACTATTATTTATATCCAAAAACAATGAAATTGGTAAACTTAGCCTCTAGAAAAGCATCATCTATTTTAGCATTACAGAATGGTTATAAAGCAGATTCCTAGAAAGCTGTGTTGGTTTATTCAACTTCCAAATTCTGTTGCCCCAAATCAGCAATGTTTCTAGGTCTAGTTTATTATTAATAAATGTAATTGGACTCTGTTGACACATTATTTTTAGCATAAAATAGATTTTCTCAACAAATACCATTAATGCTTTCCTTTAATAGACTCCATACTCCATCTTTAAGACATTTTTATAATAACTATCATAAATTTATTTAATCTAGATATTCCTGTTACATGATTAAATAGTTTGATGTTAACATAAGTAGAATATTTTAGAACAATGATAAGACAAGTTATACCATGTGGAAAATCATAATAGATTTCTTCTCTTTTAAGGGATTCAAAAAGTATAAAACTTAGCTTCCCTTTGCACTATGTTCTAACAGATAAATTTCTTAACAAAATCTTATTTCCTTGGGTAGCTAGATTTCTTCTTCATCTCCCCTCAGTCTAAGAGTAGTACATTCCTACAGGGCACAACAGAGTCAAGCCTTTCAGTGACACTACCATTGAAAACATTGCTGAACACTACAACCACATGCACATCTTATAAATAACCACATTGATAGACACAAAGTTTCGATCTATCCACACAATGACTCCTATAGTGTCCTACTTCAAATTAACATCTAGCTAGGGGTTGGTCGAGAACTCCTTATCTCCTACTTATTGTTGAAAGAACCTTGATATTACCCTGTCATGTGTGGCATTTTAACCTTATTGAGATAAAACATGACAACATTTCATGATTAGAAATTCATTCTTCTAAGTTCTTGTTTTAATTTTGAATCAATTCCATCACAAAATTAGTTTATGTGCAACCTGTCTGAGTCTCAATTCCCTCATGTTCATAAATAACTAACTCTAACAGTAGTTTCATAGATGTTATGAGGATTAAGTGGATACAGAACTTAAAGCATTGCTTAAACATGCACAGTTTAAGTCGCCAATAGATGGACTTGTACGAAAGGCATCATACAGGGCTGTGTATGTTCTGTGATGGAGACTGGATATTTTATACAAAGTGTTATGGAAATCTAAATCAAATTATGCAGTAAATTATATCATCTGTACAAAGTACTTAGTATAGAAATCAGTAAATGAAGGATATGATTTTTTAACTATATGCTTTAACTCAATATATTGAAAGGTATAATGCATACATAAATATGACTACACTGTGTCTATGAAGAAGATGATTGCTATGAGAAATCTGAAGCAGGAACTATCTAGAACAAAAGAGAGCAAGGTGTGTACTCAGCCACACAAGTATTGTTGGAATGAGTGGTTTTTAACAGTGGTGAGACATGGATTCATCATTTATCTGAAGATTCAGGGAGTATATCCAAGAAAGCTGCCTATTTACATAAGGTTTTAGCCAATCCTAGTACAAGCAAAGGTAAATTCCATAATGTGAATGTCTATGCTCTCAATATGAACAACACCTGAAGATCAAAGAAAAATATTCTCTCTCTTTCGACTCCTTTAACAGGAAGTTTTTTGGGAATTGAATGGAGATTCTGTTTGAAGAAGTAAAGTGCACACGCGTGTAACATAAACATGCCTTACTAAAAGTACAAGGATATCTATTATGCTAACTACTGATCACAAAGAAACTATATATCTTATGGTAGGTTCCACAACCCAAGGGGAATAAACTCAACTCTGAAAAATCCTCATGCAGGATAGGCACAGCTTTGTATATGAGAAAAACAGTGTAGAATATGCCCATCTATGGTTATAAAACCATAATAAAATTCAAGAAGGAAAGTCAAGTATACATTATAGCTACTTATTTATTATATATAACATATAATATATATGATATCCAGACTACAAAATATATCACACTCCCATCTATAATATGCTTTTAGTCACAAGTATAAGTATTATACTATAAATATTAGATATATATTCTTCTCCTCTACAATAAATATATATATTGCAAAAGACATTTGGATCTGCCAAGTATATAAAGTAGCATTTAAGAGTTTTTCATCTCAAAGTTTACAAAATTGGTTAGATTCAGGGACTACCCAACAAATAAAAGGCATCACTCTGTCCTACTCTGGGAGTAAGGGGCATGGCTAGCAGTATCTGCGTACTTCTGACTTTGCTGAATCTCTGTAGACATTAGGGATAGTGAAGACAAACATTGATGATGTTATCAAAAAGTCACCTGGAGGCATAGTATACAGAGGAGAGGGTTAAATAAATAATATTTACAGTATGAGGCTCATCATACTTGAGACTAAAAACATGTTATAGGTGAAAGTGTGTTATATCTTATACTCTAGAAAAACATACAATAAATTTTTTTCATTTAGAAATGATCTCTGGTTTCTGTTCTGCTCCATCTAGTATTTCCAGTATATGTACAAATACATGATTTAAAGTCAAATCTTTAAATTGCATCATCGATGGAGACTAAACTCTCTAAGTTGGTAGCATCTGAATTCTCAATGCAAATTAATGGGCTATAATAAATTAAAGTCCTTAATTGTTTCAGTATAAAAATAACTTGAAAACATATCTAAGTGCTGTGCTGGAAGCAGCTTCCTTTGTTCACTGTCTGTGACTTGGACCTAATGCTGGAATGACAGCTGACTGTGTGCCATGAAGGAGGAAGCAGCTGTCTGGCTGGACATCATGCTCATCTCCATCTAGAGGGAAATCCTGTTACTGACAAGGCCTAGAAATATGCAGAGTGAACCACGTAAAAGTCTGGATCTGGGCCAGACAGTTCTTCTTCTCCTGATATCTAGTGAATGCTAAATTACTACTTGCTGAATGACTGACTAGTTAGCCGAGATGTAATTGAAGAAACCTTAGACACTACAACAGATGTACCTCTCCTCCAGTATGCCTTGGAGAGCTTCATGATTTCACAGACACCTGCCTGTGCATGACACAATCCCGTGCTTTGGATCACGTGGACCCTCAACACTAATTGGTTTATGTCAATGTCTGCTATCATTGAAACACCGAAGCCATGCCCACATCAGAGTACTGCTTCTATACACAGCTGTGTTAATCGAAAAGTCACATGCACAAAGGCATTTTCCCCGCAAGACAGAATTCTATCACAGCACCAAATGAAGCCTAATCAGAATTTCTTGGGAGGCATACACTTTCTGGCCTTTTAAGCATAAAAAAGTTAAAATCCGCTGTTCAAAAAAATAAAATAATTTCGATGTACATGAAAATGCATAGAAAATCTTCATATTCACCCAGAGTCACCTCAAAACTGCATGTGTTTTTGTGGAAACTGATACAGGTAACTCAAAATTTAAAACAAGAAGTTAAGTTGATGCTTTCTTGCGTAATCTTAACAACATATACAGATAGATGGTGCTTGCAAATGCACGGAATGAAGAAAATCATAACAACATTCCATGTCAGTAGAGACAAGCTGGTGTAGGAACGTATTTATTGAGCTGGGCTTGCCAGGACTCCAGCACTCAGCCAGGAATGACTGAACTCCCCATACACTGTCACATAAACTAAAATATGGATAGGCTGCAACCAATGTTCACATAGATTCCAGTTCCTTAAAATTGTACAACTTGAATAAATGCTTATATTGGACATAGACCCGTCCTGTCCTGCTCCCTCAATGACCCTGTTCACCAGGGATAACAATACATATGTAACTAAAGCCACTTTTATTCAGGGCATTAATGAGAGGACCGATTAGAGACTCTCTTGCATATAAATTTCCATTGGTTGTACATTAATGAAAGTCATATTCCTTCATACAACCCCTTAGAAAATCTAAATTCTATACAGCTTCAAGTGCCAGGTGTTAGCCCAGCTTCTACTTCCCCCACCTATATTTGAAACACTTGCAAACACAAGGGGATACCTTTCCATTCTATATTCAAATAGCAACAGGGGAATTTTGTAATACATGTCTGTATCAAATTTAGTGTGACAATGTGCTTTGTGAAACTTGTGAAAACTCACATTTGAGGCGTCTTTATAAATAAGACCATGTGGAACACATTTTATACCCACCAGGTTCTTATACTTGATCTGACTAAATGACAGCATATGGATTTCAAATCAAATTAAATAAAATGTGTGGCTTTCTTTTCCATGCATTCTAAGATGCTATTTTCAATTGGAATACCAGAGCTTAACATTGAATTTCTCTGTGTGTAAAATGAACTCTGTGGAAAAAAAAATAACATAATATATGCTTTGTTTTGCCACTTATTCCACCAAAACATGAGAAGCTAGTTTCAGACATTTCAAAAATGTAAGAAACTACTGAAATAAGTTCTTTAAACTCTACTTCTCAGTGTACCAGCTACGAACATCAAGAATTTGGGGGGAAGGAGGAGTTCGGGTTGTGTCCCTAGATTCTTGTCTTGAAAAATAGAAAACTTTGGATTAGAATTCTTTGCAGTTTGTAATACAAAAGTATTTCTACATCACTAATTTGGAAGAAAAAAGCTGGATGTTTTTCTATTTGTTTAAAGCTGGATGTTTTTCTATTTGTTTAGAATTGAAACTTTTGTGAGTTTTACCCTAGATCGAAGTAGAAAAAGGATTATTTTCCCCATCACCACCTCCATAACCATACACAGACATTCTTTCCTTTGTTTTCTTCTTCTTCCTGGTTCCTAACCTTGGGGATTTGTATTTGTATTTCCAAGAGGGTCCTGAGTCATGCCAGCTGGTTTGATAAAAAGATGCAAATTAAAGCAATCCTTGTAAAAACACCAATATGCATTCCTGCTCTAACAATATTTAAGTGCATTTAACAGTGGCCAAGAAAAACGGTTACAGCCAGGAGTAGGGAGCCATTTGGAGAAATTAAGGCCTTTTAAAATTTAAGATCAGATGAGGGCAAAGGATCTTTAGCATTTCCAATTAGCTCTTTGGACACACGTGCCTGTTTCCCATCATCTTTGCAGACACACTTCTATTTCCGGTGTGAAAAGGAATTTCTACTTACGAATCACAGCCAGTGGTTGATTTTCAGATTGAAAATTATGAAGGATTTCTACACATTAGTGACTGGTCCTAAGGTCACAGTTGGGGAGGAAAGGTAGGTTTTTCGCAAGGGTCAATCAGCACAAATGCAGCTATTCTTCGGGAGCTCAGCGTGCTGTTTAGACTGATAATTGATATAAACTGGACTCCTTCTCTGACAAGTCCTCACAGAAATTTGGGAAATTCAGTCAAAGTTCTGGAGAAGCTGTTTCTGATGATGCTGTTTTAGTCAGAATTTGGTAAGGGAACAGAGCCGATGGAATGAATATATATAATGAAACATTTCTGTCTCTAAGAACAGTGATGTCTACAAATGCTGATCTCTGCATCTCACAGAGCATATGACCCAGGATGTTGTTATCAGAGGAAAAGTAAAGTATCTCTTTGGCCTTCTTTTATCTGTGTGGCAACCAGAAGGTGCTGCCAGGGTTATGGCGAGAGAAAGCATCATAACATTATCCAGCAGCATGTGTTTTACTCAATTCCAGATGTTGTCAAGTTGGCAACCAAGATTTTAGCTAGCACAGATGTCCAAGTGAGTTCAAGCAGTAATGTTTATTTCCAAACCTGAATTGATATCTAAGTGTTCCTTCACTTGGTAGCTCTTATTAAGTCAAAGTGATGGATCTACTGGTTGAGGTTAGGCTCCCAATTCTACTCTTCTGCTTTACTTTGGTGATTATCTATAGCTTTGACTGTCAACTCATAAAGCTCAGCTGGTAAGATAAAAATGAGAGATTCATATGCCAGACTCTCTGCATTTCAGTTCTTAGCAAAAGGTGTATTCTTTATCTATCTTTTTATTTAACTGAAACATAATATGTGATCCCATGTGGTACTTTCCATGCACAGAGTAAAAGTCAAAGAAGCAAAATTAGGGAGGGATGGAGGGAGGCAAAATGAGAGAGAGAGAGGTACAATTGCAGAAAGAAGCACCAAGTCATCCCAGCAGACACAGACACAAACAGAGGCTCACATTTCTGCCCAATAGAATTACTCTTTCAGCTTTCCTCTTATGCATAATATCCTTAAATTACTTTCTTCTAGGCTAAATATAGCCCCTTATGTCAATGAAACCATGTAAAAAGAGAGCAGAAGGCTCAAAGTTCATACTGACTAAAAGCTAACTGTAGTTATCAGAAGGACAGAAAGACTAATTAGAAATGCCATTGAAATAACCATGTTCAAAGAGTGAAGAAAATATCTGAACACATTTAGAGAGTGTTTTATAATTAATATGGGATGACCACAAATACCAAAAATACTCAATAAAAAAAAAATGGGAAAAGTACTATAAGAGAGGAAGTATCTTACTAAAAGCATGTGACTTAAGTTTTTACACAAATTACTAGTGAAGAAAGTAGATAATCACATCAGAACACAAGAAACCATTAATTAAATAAATTATTCTACTGTGGGGCATAACGCCACTGTACCCTTTCTGTAGTGAGAGTTCAGCTTGACTCCTATAGATTCTGTATTATTACAAAGCCCAGAGGGTTTTTTTTTTTTTTAAGTGTTATGTTTAAATAGTTATCGTGACTAAATGTGTTTCTTTCAGAACATTCTTATATTTATTGGGGGTAGGCCAAAATGTATCAGCTACAAATAAGAATTGTCTTAATAGTTATTATTCCTATTTGAGTTTATTTCATGGATTACAGTAGTGATCAGCATATACAGCCATTCAAGACAGCAAAATAACACCAACCCAGGTTATATGCTGTGTTCCAGAGATATGGAGATGAGCACTTGTAGACACCACTGTTTTTGAGAGGCAGAAATATTTAAAGATTATTCATAGTTTCAAGGCTCTAAAACTGGTAGTATGTTATCATGACAAGATTAGAGGGAATAGATCAAATGTAGGCTGAAAAGGACTATTTGAATCTTTTTTCTATATTTAAGGAGAATGTGTCTTCTTTACGCCAACTTTAGAGTTCAATTCTATAAAACTGATCTTTCTTCTTGTCCCATGGTGTCTTCCATTTCTATAACAGGACCTGACATGTAGTATCGGGATGTGATAGGCTGCATTTCATGCCTGGAGATCAAGCATACAAATTGGAAAGGAAGAAGTCACACTATCACTGTTTGCAGATGATATGATCATATACATAAGGGACACCCAAAATTATACCAGGGAACTCCAACAGATAACAAACACCTTCAGTAAGGTAGCAGGATACAAGATTAATTCAAAAAAAAATTAATCACCCTCCCATATACAAATGATAAAAGAGCTAAAACAGAAATCAGGAAGGCATCACCCTTACCAATAACTGCAAATAAAATCTACTATCTTGGGATAATTCTTTTTTTTTTTTCTGGTAACTTTATTTGGAAATATGATGTTAATAAAAATAAAATGAATATTAATTTTAATGTATCTTGCCATCTTTATGATGAGATATTTGCTTTATTTTTTATTTCTTAATATCAATGCCTATTTTAGTAACTATATATCACAGAAAGTTCAAAAACTGATATTGACTTTGTAAGTAGGTGTTAAAGACTGTATGCTATTTTATGTTAATTCACCGGAAGCACTTGGGGTAATTCTAACCAAAGAAGTGAAAGACCTGTATGACAAGAACTTTAAGTCATTGAAGAAAGAAATTGAAGAATTATCATAAAATGGAAAGATCTCTCATGCTCCTGGGTAGGTAGCATCAACATAGTCAAAATGGCAATCTTACCAAAAGGAATTTACAGATTCAGTGCAATCTCATCAAAATATCAACAAATTCTTCAAAAACCTTGAAAGAACAATGCTTAACTTCATATGAAAAACAAAAAATCCATAATTCCCCCCCCCAAAAAAAAATCCTGCTCAATAATAAACTTTGGGAAGCATCACCATCTTTGACTTCAAGCTATACTATAAACTACTGTTGTAGTGGGGTTTCTTGGTCCCGGGTGGCTAGAGGTCCGAGACCCACAGACCTGCCACTGGAGACTGCTTAGCCACCCAGCCGCCCGCCGCTCAGGCCCCCAGAAATGACTCAGATGCTTATATTAACTTTATGCTGTTTGGCCTATGGCTCAGGCACATTGCTAGCTAGCTCTTACATCTCAAATCAACCCATTTCTATTAATCTGTCTGCCATGTGGCCTGTGGCTCACCTGTGTTCCTTACATGTTGCTCCTTTGGGCTTCAGCTTGGTCTGCCTCTGACTCCACCCTTCCTTTCCAACCTATTCTGATTCCTCCTCCTACTTCTTCTATGGTGCCTGTCATGGCCCAAAACAGCTCCTTTATTTAAAGATTGAGATTCACAGCATACAGAAAGGCATTCCCACATCAAACTACAGTAATAAAAATATTTTTAAAGGTACTGAAATAGTGTTGTGAATCAGCTGAATCAAATTGAAGACCTCAATACTAATCTACACACCTAGAGGTCAAAAATAAACAATGGAAAAAAGATAACATCTTCAACAAATGGTGCTGGCATAACTGGATGGTGGTATGTAGAAGAATGCAAATAGGACCATGTTTATCACCCTGCACAAAACTCAAGCCCAGGTGGACCAAGATCTCAACATATTTCCAGTTACACAGCTAGGTAACTGCAGAATCTTTAAAGAGACATCAATGGATTCTTCTGAGTAGAGAATCCTAAATAGAGAAGATCTCCTGAGTAAATTAGGATCATATGGGGGAACACCTTACTCAGCTTTAATACTGGTGGAGGGACTCGGTTCTCCCTCAACTGCATATGTCAGAGGGAACTAACTCTCCTTGAGACTCCTTACCACTCTGGGGAATGGATGAGGCTGAGGGAGGACAGGGAGGGAAGGAGGGAGGGCGAGCACTGCTGGGTATGAGAAAAACCTTTTTTAAATAAAAAATGTATATATACATATATATGTATATATGTTTGGTCAACAAGTTAGCTCAAAAAGCAGAGATGCTGCCAACTTTGGTGACCTACTTTATATCTCTAGGAACTATATGATGGAAGAAAAAATCGGCTCCATCAGATTGTACTCAAATATCCATGAACAGAGAGAGAGAGAGAGAGAGAGAGAGAGAGAGAGAGAGAGAGAGAGAGAGAGAACACACACGGGAATAAGTGTAAAAAATATAAAAAAAAATTTATTCAAGTGGGGGCTGAGTACAGTATAGCTCAATGAAAGAGCATCTGTCTATCATTTTCAAGGCCCTGGGTTTACTCTAGTAGCAGAAGAAATGCAAGACACTCAAATAAAGAGAGATTTCTAAGAGATTAGTGGTTGTTCCTTGTATCAAAATTCAAACTTAGTCACAAAGGGCTGGAATGGAAAACAGTCCCTTAAATACTGTTATAACCTCTTGTGATATTGGAGAGCATTTGAGAGAGAAGTAAAAGGATTTGGGGAAAAACATGATTTTTCCCCCAAAACAGAGGTCTGATAGTTATAAAGACATTTATTAACAGAGCTGAGGGCCACTTCTACAAAGAGCTGAGAATGTACCAGCAGTAATTAGATATTTAGGTGTCTGAAGATTACAAACAGCCTCCAAATACATAAAAACAAGTTTGCCCAATAAAATGCTCTGTTAGTGTAATGTCTTAAAAATGATTGTGATAATGAAATATCATTGCTCATAAAATATATATTCACTGATTTTTGCTGTAAATTTTGTCCCAGAAGAGTTCTTTTAGATTTTTATTCTTTTTTTTAATTATTTGACATTGTAATAAAATGACATGATTTCCCCCTTTCCCACCCATTGCTCCTATTCAGATTCACGGCAATTTTTCTTTATTGGGGTGTGTGTGTGTGTGTGTGTGTGTGTGTGTGTGTGTGTGTGTGTGTGTGTGTGTGTGTGTGTGTGTGTACATACATATATTTTCCAAGTACATAAATAAAACCTACTCAGTCTACATGTTACTTGTATATATGATTTCAGGAATGACAGCTTGGTATTTGTTGGCCAACTGGTGTGCTCTTTCCTAGGAGAAAACTATTTCCGGCCCCCTCTGCGTTCCTGAGTTACCTGCAGTTCTGTGTGTAGGGTTGAGACCTGAGCTTTTCCCCATCCATGTTAGCATGTCTGCTGTTGTCCTTGTTTACAACCTGTTTAGGCAGCCATGACAGTTAGACTTCCTGGGTATGAGACATCCTCTCACAGCTAATGTCTTGTTTCCCTGGCTCTTTATAGCTTTGCAGGCCCTCTTCTGCAATCAGTCTCCAGGTTCAGAAATTGTGCTGTAGAGGTATTTGAGTAGTGGAGCTTCCCACTCCTGCATTTTCATCTTTTGTGACTCTTTAGCATGGTCTCTGCCTGTAGCAAAGAGAAGTTTTCTTCATGAGGGCTTTTCTTACCAAGAAGAATTTGATGTTTTTAATTTCTTTCTTTCTTTCTTTCTTTCTTTCTTTCTTTCTTTCTTTCTTTCTTTTCTTTTCTTTTCTTTTCTTTTTTTTTTTTTGAAAAATGAGGGACTGATAAGGGCATTGGGAAAAAACTGTAAATCTTGTTTGATTGTCAAGAATATCCAACATTTTTGACACTCTTCAGAAGAATCATAGTTAAAGCTTTAACAGTAATATTAGACAGTGTTCTCTACCAAGAAAATAAGCTACTATGTTCAGTGTCTGATTCATAGAACATGACACAGAACCCAGTGCCAGAAAGTTGTGAGATAATACTTGATGAATATCTACCATGATGACTTACATATACATTTTCACTCTAACTAAATAGATTTAATTGTCTTTTTAGAAAGAGAGGGAGTAGCTTGATAAGTACATGACACATATTAACATCCACATGTGTCCAGTCCAGGTTACTAAGACAACAGAAAATGTGAATGGGTATTTGCAGAAATTTTAGTGGCATCATATTATAGATAGAGTTTGCTAAAGCGGAACACTGTGAATCTAATTCAATTTTTAACTTCAGGTTCCAGTAAACAACATTACACAATAGTGCAGAAATATCATTCTCAGCACAGTGAGACTTCTAAGGGCTCTACAGATAACCAAATTTGGAAGTTAAGCAGGTTTATTTTTGTTTAAGTTTTATAAAAAATTCCTTCACTCATACACTTATGTCAACATTGGTCCTCTGAGATGCCAGCTTTTCCCTTTAGGGCCAATCTTATATATGTGGCTCCCAAAATATTTAATCAGTATTATGTTATTTTTATAATGATTAATTGCACAGAGGCATTTTTTTGAAATATGAGCATGAAAGATAATGATGAGGGATTTAAATGCAATGAACATACTCAAAAATACTGGATAAGGCGATAGAATCTCTAAAAATGGATGTGGAGAAAACAGTATATTCACTTAAACCCAAGTGCTGACATAAAAACTTTGAGTCTGTAGAAGAAAGAGACATTATAAACTATGTTATGACACTCTCTCTACCTTCATAGGCAGAAATTTACCAGAATTAGAATGCTTAGTATAAGTTTTAGAACATAAGATATAGTACTACTTAAGACATAAGATGGGTTCTAGAATTTTTAGTTTCATTTTTATAATCATTCTTTATAAAATACATTAACATAACCAGCCCATAGGAAATAAAAAGAAACACACTCTATTTCTTCATGCAAAAACTATAGGAAACTGCCTTACAAAACAGGGAAATTTAACTCTTTATTAAACTCTTTAAATTGAGATGTGCATAATAATTATTTTATCTACATTTTTATAAAGACCCATCCTATCCTAGACATAATAAACTAGAATTATAGTGCTTTCGTGAATGGATGTATTAATAATAATATGCCATTTATATTCTGAGTCCAGCAAACCTCACCTTCAGGGACCCTTTGTCTCATTTACTTGAATCATTATTAGTCTAACTAACAGGATTTCAGTTTCCCTGCGTCAGTGTCCTATTTAGTTCTAATTTGTAACATCATAACCTTTGCTTAACCTCTCTTCAGAGACGTCTTGCAGCTCTTCTCCTACACGGAGAAACTGCATAAATATTTAAATGTTAATTCAGAATGTGTAAGAATGATGTCAAAGTGTCCCTTAAAGCCAAATTTTCCAATAGCAGCATTATGACAAGATTTAAAATCCAAAAAGGTGTCAATTCCTCCTCTCAGTCAAAAATGCTGTTTGTTCATGAAAAAAAATCTGAAAATATCTCAAAGGTCTAAAGTTGTGTTCCTTATAGCCCTTTCATTTTAAAGACAAATGGGAACATGTCAAATAGCTCAGAAAACTGTGCAAATAATTATGGAGATGTCAGTCAAGAGAGCTACACTCCTTTGCTTCTCAAACTGTGGCTTTGATAAGTCAAAAACTTTTCAACCTGCTTATCTTGTACATTACGCCCACAAAATCCCTGAACTAATCATAGCATATGAATCCATGTTGTCAAAATAAAAAAAAATTATAAAGGTATATATATTTGGTATTAAATTAATTTTGGCAGTCATTCAAAGTAGTAATTTAAATGCTGAACTGGAGATAAATGCTGCCATTATTAGGTAGATATTTTATTTTAAAAGACTAGCAGAATTCTTGACATGCCAAGACATGAAATTTAAAAGCACCATATAGGAGGATTTTAGATTTGACAAGATCACATAGTCAATAATAAGTTAACATTCTACATGAAAGATTGTACAATAAAAAGATGTTGAGCTTATCAATTTTTATCTTTTGTGTGATAATTTATAAGCAATACCTCTGGGTTAGAAAATCATGAAGGTAAACATAGTTCTCTTTTCAACATTATGGGATTACTCTCCTTGAGTCTCCTTAGAAGTTCTATATTCTACTTAAAGATTTCCAGGTTTGAGTGCTTGCGATTTCTGTGCTGTATATTCACTCTCTAATTGATGTTAGCTGATCTTCAATGAGGCACACTGTCACTCAAATAATTGAAAGGTAGAGTTTAGATATACAATAAAGTGATTAGAAATAGTTATTACATAATACAGTATTGTTGGAGAATGATAAAGAAGGCTGTTGTCTTGATACAAGTGTAGATGAAGCTAGCCAATTTAAAAGGAAATTAGCGCTGAATGGCTCAGATGCCTTTGAGCAAACTGGAATTAAAAGTATAACAGTTAGGGAATTCAATCACCTGAAAAGTGTTCTTGTAGCTACAGAAATAAGTCCTTGTAGATAAGCAAGAAGATATAGCACATATGTAAGAAATTCAAATGTTTTGCCATTAACGCTCTATTACCATGCACTTTGTACTAGACATGTTTCCCAAATGAAGGGATAGAGGCTAAACATACTCAAAAACATTTCACAACTGACTGGCATACTGGAATCCGTTCTAGTCCTTAGAGATTATTTCCATACTTAATCCTACCAAACCACTTATGCTTGGTGAATTCCATATTCAAACAATTCCCAAAGACAAGTCATCATGGAATTATTGGCACTTTATTTTGCCAGCCATTGGAAAATATAATCAAAGTTCAACTTGCAGTAATTAGCAGCTTATAAAATAAAGAAAACTTTACTTTTGTATTGTGTAAATTTTTATGAATATTTTAGCAATTCCCTACCTTTCTTCACTGTATTTGTCTGTCTTTCTCTTTTCATGATAAAATACCATGACCAAATGCAACTTGGAAAAAAAAAAAAAAAGGATTATTTGGCTTAATCTTCATCATCGTCATAGTTCATCACTGACAGAAGATGGGGCAGGAACTGAAACAGAAACCATAGGAGAACAGGGCTTTGGGCTTCCTGGTTAACCCTTTCTGTCTTGTCTTAGGCTAGATTTCTTATGCAGCCTAGGACCACCTGCCCAGAAATGGTAACACCACAGTGGGCAGAATCCTTCCCTATCACTCAACAATTGGACCAATTCCCCACAGATAGGATCACAGGCCATTTTTACCCGGGCAACCCCTCCACTGAAATTCCCTTTCCCCAAGACCCTTAGTTGTATCAAGCTGATAACAAAATTAACCATGTCAGTCAATTCACTTCACACAGATGGAGTGTTTGCCTGAGAATGGAATGCAAACTTAGTAGCAATTCAGTAATCCTGTTTTCTACCACAACTACCTCCTAGGGGAAATTATGATGATTAAATTGCTTGCAGGTAAGTTTTTTTAGAATTCTGTGCACTGTGTTTGATGGATTTTGACATATTTAATAGTATAAATGTGTGTTAAAGATGTGCTCTTAATGCTTATTTAGCAGTATACTGTTCTTTTATACTACCAAAATACATATTTTAAATAAATGTTTTTCTCTATGAAAATTAACCACTTAATATAATATTTAATCAATAAAACTATATTTATTCAATTATAATAATTCAGTTAATTATATATAATATATCATATATATATATATCTTATAACTAGGGATGAGGCCTTTTACAATTATAGTATGTTTCAGATGAAGTGGTAGAAACTTGGACAAAAAAAATTAGCAATCCCCAGTCCCCAGTGTCTTGTAGTAAGAAAGGGGTACTTGATAACTGTCTATAACTTAAAAGTAAAAAGAGACGTATTACTGTGCCTTCAAAGTACATTTTCACGTCACTGATTTAGCATCTAATCCTCTAAGAAAATAAGAATAACAAAAAGCAGCCTGGAGTCAAGGCTTAATTTGTTTACTTTTACCTATAAATAACTGTTATCTAGGGTATCAGGAAATGATGTGTTCTGCTTAATCAAATAATCTAGGTAATAGATTATTAGTCTACTTAATTCCATGTGTAAATTACTAATTATGAAAAATTAAATTGCAATCAAATATCCTTAGCATTGAAATAAGACTCGGGGTAAATCATTGTCTCTTCCTTGGTGATTCAAAATGAAACTTCCACACCTCACATTTCCCCTTCTAAAAACCCTAGTGTCCTGGTATGTGGTAGTTCATATACAGACATAGGGTTTTGTTTGTTTGTTTGCTTGTTTGTTGTCAATGTTTTTCTTTGTAATATTAATTCTCAGATTCCCCAGGCATAATGGTGCATACCTCTAATTACTAACCCGGGGGGAGGCAGAGTCAGGCCGATCTCTATGAATTGCAGGATTGCCTGGTTTACATAGAGAGTTACAGGATAGCCAGTACTAAATAATAGAAAGACTCTGTCACAAACAAAAGCAAACAACAACAATTTTCCAAATTCAATCTTAGAAATGCTGAAGAATGTTTAGAATTTTTTTAAATTGTTCCATATAATATACCTTGATTGTGCCCCCCCAGTTTCTCACAGATCTTCTCAACCTCTTACCTACCCAACCTTGTTAGTTTCTCCATATATATGTGTGTCATCAATCTATTTACCACTATCTATATCTATTTCATTTAATTCCTAAAAGAATCCCCACCCTCCCAAAAATTAAAATCAAGCCAAACAAGTAAAATACCAATAACACAAATAATGCAAAGCCAGAAAAATGAAGCACAAGCCTACAGAAACACCACTGAGTCCTTTTTCTGCTTGCCTACTATTCTTGGGTGTGGGGTACCCAGTGAGGACCGCTGAGGAAAACCAATTTTCAGTTTCCGAACTAGTATAAGCAATTGCAGATGGATCCCTTCTTGACTAGGGTTGGGGATCCATGTTTGCTTCTCTTTTCTCCATTCCAGGACGAAAGCTGACTTAAATCTGTGCACATTTGGGGCATGGTACCATAGTCTCTGTGAGTGCACGTGAGCAACAGACCTGCTGTATCTATAAGACAGTTTCCTTGAAGTCGTCCATCACTTCTGAAGCTTGAAATGCACCTGCTTCCTCTTCTGCATACACCCCTGGGTTTTAGAGAAGAGGGTCTTGATGAGAACATTCTATTTAGGATGAAGCACTCCCAAGTGTGTCATTCTCTGCACACTGTCCTATTGTGCATCTCTAGGTTAATTCTATTTCCTTCAATAAGAAGTTTCTATGTTGTGGATTGAGCAAATGAAATCTGTGCTACAGTATTATGTCATTGGGAGTTAATTTTATTTCTCTCTTTCTTTAGTAGAAAAACAATAGTATGTTTGGCCCTGGGCCCATGACCTCTCTCAGTTTCTTGGCCACAGTAGCAACGTCATTTATGGGTTCCATACTGTGGAATGGGTCTGAAACACATCCAATAGTAGCTGGCTGCTATCATAACATTTCTGCCACTATAGCATCAAAATATCTTGCAGGCAGGTCACTGTTGTAGGTGACAGGATTTGAAAATGGATATTTTTGATGATTACCTTTCTCCGCTGGTATGTGCAAACTACCCTACAGTACCTTCAGTAAAGGACCGAAGCTTCAAGTTAGGCACCAGTTCAACTTCTCTAGTTTGAATGACCAAAATATTTTTGTTTTCAGAAAAAAAAAAAAAAAAAGTTTTACTGTGTTGTTAGGAAGTATAACTAATCACCTAGGCAACTGCTGCCTATGTTATTAGAAGTTTTTCATGGGGCGTCTCTGGCCAAAGACTCAGTAAGAAGCTTTGCATTACAAGTAGTAGAAGTTTTACTAGGTGGCTTAAAATGTCTAATTAGGGATTTTCTACCCTAATGTTTTGTGACTTAATTTAGGTTTCTTTCATATGTATATGCATGTACATATAAAATATATATGCATATATGTGCTTTTACAAGTTTCTATGTTTTTCCATGTTGCCATAATATATGTATGTATATAACATATATTCATATGCTCTTAGAGTTGTAGGTTTCCATGGTTTATCAAAAGGCAAAGGGATTAGATCCTTATATCCCTATATTTCCCCTTCATTCTTCTTGTCCATTCCTGATTTAATCCATGTATTCTAGTTTCCCTTTGTGTCTCCATAATAATATATTCTATATTTCTTTCCTTGGGTGATGCTCTTCCTTCCTAGTAACTTTCTAGGTTCCGTAGCTCTGCAATTATTTACACTGTAACACACATATCAAAAGCTTAAAAGCTAACATCTATATAAAAAAAGATAATATACAATGTTTGTCTTTTGGAGGCTGGTTTAATCCTCTCAGAATTATTTCTTTCTAGCTTCATCCATTTATCTGTGAATTTCATAATTTAACTTTTCTAAGCAAATAATATTTCATTGTGTAAATGCATCACATTTTCATTATCCATTCATTGCTTGATTGATATCTAGATGATTTCTAATTTCTGGATATTATGGATAAAGTAATAATGAGCCGGGATGAAAAGTTTCTCTGTAGTGGGGTATAGAGCCTTTTATGTACATGCCCAAAAGTGCCATAGTTAGATCTTGAGGTAGATCAGTTCCCAGCCTCTTGAGCATTGACCACACTGATTGCTATAGTGTCTGTACATGTTTTCAGTCCCATCAGCAATGGATGAGTGTTCCCCTTACTCCCATCCTCTATAGCATGAGCATGAGCTTTCATCTATTTTATTGATTGTGGTCATTATGATTGGGGTAAGATAAAATCTCAAAGTGCTTCTAATTTGCATTTCTCTTATGGCTAAGGATGTTGAACATTTTTTAAAAGTCTTTCTCAACCATTTGTTTCATCTTTTGAAAATTCTCTGCTTTGTTTTCTACTCCATTTTGATGGGGTTATTAGTTTTCTTGATGTACAATTTTGAGGTTAATTTTTGTTTTTGCTTTTTGTTGTTTGGTTTGTTGTTTGGACTTCCATTATTGTTTTTGTTGTTCTTAGTATGTTCTAGATACTAACCATCTATCAGGTATACAATTAGATTATATCTTTGTTTATTCTGTACACTATTGCTTTGTCCAAATAATAAAGTCCCCTCCTGTGCCTGGCTGGTTTGTCTCATATTGAGGTGTTTGATCCATCTGGAGTTGAGTTTTTACAAAATGATAGATATAAATCTATTTGCATTTTATCTATTCACTTTTGTGCTGCATTTCGTCAAAGGCCTTTTCTGGCTCCAATAAAATGATCATGAGATTTTTGTCTTTCAATCTGTTTAAGTGATAATTAATAATTTGAGTTCATTGAGTTACCTATGTTGAACCATCTTTATATCTCTAAGATGGAGCCAAATTGATAATGGTGGGCAATGTGTTTGATATATGCTTGGATTTAGTTTGTGAGTATTTTATTGATGATTTTTATATCAATATTTAATAGGGAAATATAGATTAATAATAGTTTTGTTGGGCCTTTTATTGACTTAATATCATGGTAACAGTGATCTGATAAAAATAATAGCTAGAAATATTTGCTCTGTTTCTATTTTGTGGGATAATTTGAAGAGTATTTGTGCTAATTCTTCTTTCAAGGTCTGATAGAACACTGGGCTGAAATCATCTGGCCCTTGGCTGATTTTTGTTGCCATACTGTTAATGGACTGCTGTAGTCAGATGTTTCTGTCCCACCAGAAACTCTCAAATGTCTGACAGCCACTTCCCAAATAACTGACTTTGAAGCTTAATGTTATAGTAAATGCTGGGCCAGTAGTTCAAGCGTTACTAACTTGTTCTTACACTTAAATCAATCCATAATTCTTATCTATGTTTAATCACGTGGCTTGGTGATTCTAGCATTCTTCTCTTACTTCCTCTGCTGGTAACTCTCCGTGTTTTCTCTTCCTAGAATTTTCCTCCTCTGGTCACCACATTTAAACATCCTGCCTGGCTACTGGCTAGTCAGCATTTTATTAAACCAATACAAGTGACAAATCTTTACAATATTTAAGAGCATTATCCCACAGCAGATTGTTTCTGTTTCACTAAGGGTTATGAGCCTGTTTAAATTGGCTGATTAAACTTGACTTAACTTTGGCAAATAGCACACCACAAAATTCATACATTTTTACTTACGCTATATTTTACAGATTTCCCTAGGTATATGACTTGGTGCTTTTTATGGAATACAAAGAAGAAAGGTATGATGGGTTCAGTGAGTGTAGTTCCATGAGATCATATATTTGAATAATAAGCTCACAGTTGGTGGATCTTTGGGAAGGAGTTGTGGTCTTGTTGGAGGACATATATCTCTGTGGGCAGTTTCTGAGGTCTCAAAAGACTCAAAAAATTCTCAGTGGATCTCTCTATCTCTCTGCCCCATTCTTATGGATCATAATGTGATCTCTCAACTATTCCTGCCTCTGTCCCTGTACTCCACTATCAGAGACTCTAACTCCAAGGTGCTGGTCATGGTACTTTATTATAGTAATAAAAATTATCTAAGACCAAAAGTCAGTTCAGCATTTGATGACACTGCGAAAATCCTGTGACCTAACCAGATTGTAGATGAACTATGATTTTTTTAATATTCAGGATTCCTTAGAAATGCTTTATTTATATTTATTCCTATGTCTAGCTTTACAAAATTACTCTAATTCTTTTCTACAAACTGCCAAGCATATTTTCAAACCATGGTTTTTAAATGGATGCACTGCCACAGTACAGTTCTATAAGTCTCTACAGAAGTCTTTTCTGAGTACTAAGTTCAACACAAAAAAAGTTTACATTTTAAATGACAGTATTTTGGTAGGTATCATACACCATAAAATTTTTATTGATGTACTGCTATAAAATATAAATCCTGTCAAAGTCATTAGGAGTCTTGGAAGCTGTTGATTTGAAGTACCGCTTAGTAAGTTTTCCAGTAGTTCATGGTTTCATGTCATCAGAACATTGAAGTAAAATCACATGAGGTATCTGTCATGAAATATAACATACTCCTCAGAGCTGTGATAACTTATGGATTGCTTTTCACGTGTTGTCTCTAAACACATGATGGTGAAATAATGGGCTAGCCTAGAAACCTTCTTAATGGTTTAAACCTGTAAATGTTTGGTTGTTGTGAGTAATCAAACATTCTACAATTTAGATTCTATAAATTGTCATACGTTTTAAAAATCTGTCTCAAGTCTATATCAAAAACTTTTTATCTCTTGGTTACATTTTTAGAGATTACAATATAATTATATCCTTTCCATCTTCTCTTTCTTCCCTCCACACTCTCCCATGTGTCCCTCCTGAGTGTCTTTCAAATTCATTATCTCTACCTTCATTAATTTTTGTTACCTGCATATTTCTATGTTGAAAACACTTTTCGGAATGTAGCTTGTGTGTTCAAAACCAATATTGGAAGTTTAACAATGCTTTAGGACATGCATGACCCTCATGCTTTAAAATGTTCCTAGTCATCTTTTTATAGAAGAATTTTAAATGTTTCACAAATACTTTCCATGTGAGTAAATAAGATAAACATCACATAGATTTCACTCCACAGAGAATAAGCATGTAAGATATTTTAGCAATTATTGTCCCAAAACTAGGACATTTTTATTTTATTCGTTTTTTCCATTTTTGCTGGAATGATCATAAGCAAAGTGTTTAATCCTTGATTCTCTGTCCTCATGTATGCTGTTTTTGATATAACAATAGTCAAATGTGTCAAGATAAAAATACACTCAAGATATGAAGATCTTTACAAATTTAAAGACCTTTATTGTCATGTTTTATTATGGAGATGTGAAATTGCAGTGTTTTGTTTTGTTCAGTTTTACACATATTTTCACAGTAGATTTGATAGTAGTAAGTCTCTCTAGAAGATCCTAAAATACTTAAGGTTTTTAATGATCATGTTTCCATTAAACATGTGTACTTCATTAAGCTATTCCACATGGTACCCAAATCATTAGTCTCTCAAATGTAGCAAAGAAGATTGTGAACTAATGGTGACAAATTTACTACAAGGGCAGTTACTTTCTATAAAGTAAAACATAATTACTAATTTATGTTTTTCTTTTTGCCAGAAGTTCTAATTTAATTTTGAAAAATTAAAGAGATTTTTACAAATATTATATATATATTCTTTTTACAAAATTCACAGTGCAAATTGACTGTCAAACATTTACTTCTAGTTTATTTAGCATAGAGCCCTGAATCACTGTCTTGGCAATAATGAATTTGCTTTCCAGATTAAATCAAACTAATTACATCCTGTTTAGTTGACTGTGAAGTCATATGACACCACTTTTAATTTGTTTATGCCATATTACTGATTGGTTAAAAGAAGATCTGCCCATATGTTCTTCAGCAAAGAAGATGGTTACCATTATACACATTAACATACTCATGATTCAAAAGTGCTGTACCTGATGGATATATTCCTTCCTGTGAGGAAGGTTTGACCCAAAATACTTATATTAGAGAAAGCTCTTACTGCATGACACTAGGATTACCACCTGCAAATTCATAGTCATTTGTATGCTACAAACTTGCTAAATTTTGTCAATACTACTTAGAATCCTTTAAAACAGAAGAGCAAGAGGGACAGAGAGAATTTATCATAGCTAATACATGACATGAACATCTGCTCATAATAATCTAAGCAAAATTAGTTTAAGTCTATCAGGCACAAAAGAATTTAAATGGTCCAAGACGAAGCATCCAGATTGATGATGACTGCTTCAAGAATGTCTCTGAGTTACAACACTTTTTTTTTTTAAATCATCTGCTATCCATGTCCAAAATTCTAGTCTTAAATTCAGTGGTAGGACTGTCATATGTGATATACTTACCTGCACTCCTTCACCTGGATTATGCATGCAGAAATAAGAATTGTCATGAGAATTCTTTCTCAGTATTCTTTCTGCTTTAACTCTTTCCCATTTTTTCTTTTACCCCTTTCTAGTACAATGTATAATCTTCTCGAACTAGAGTTCAAGAGCAGACCCACCAAGTCCATCATTTTTAATAATGGTTGATTGTAGTAGGAGGTTTCTGTTCCGTACTTTCAGGCCTAGCCTCAAGGTTTAGGCCCGCAGACCCACAGACCCGCAGAGACACACAGAGGCTTACTATAGTTTTAGGTTGATCGACCTAAGGCCCAGGCATACAACTTGCTAGCTCTCTACCCTTAAACTAATCCATCACTCTTATCTTGTTCAGCCATGTGGCTTGGTACCTTTTCTTAGAGCAACATAGTTGTCCTCTGCTTCATCCGGCTTCTCTCTGGCATTCTGCTCTGTTCTTCCTGTCACTAGAGTTCTCTTAGTCTGGTAGCCCTGCCCACACTTCCTGCCTGCTTTTGGCCAATCAGTGCTTTTTATTAAACCAGTGGGAGGGACAATTATTTACAATGTAACAACATAATCTCCCACAGGCTGACCTATCAGAAAGTTATAGATGCTCAATTTGTCTGGACAGCTTTCAGTAAACCATCCTTGTTATAAAAATTCTCTTGTTTGATCTTTCTGTTCCTTTTTCTCTTTACTGAGAGCTACTTGAAAGAAACTTTCTCCAAGAGGTTTCACCTTCTGATAATTATACTTATTAAATGATGTGATCATTAATTATTCTCAATCTTAGGATAGTCATTATCTTATTTAGGCTTTCTATTACTGTGAAGAGAGACCTTGCCCATGGTAACTCTTATAAAGGAAACACATTCCATTGGTAGCTTACATTTTCAGAGGTATAGTCCATCATTGTCATGGGCAGACATGGTGCTGGAGAAGGAGCTGAAAATTCTGACACAGGCAACAGGAAGTAGTCTGAGTGTCACTCTGAGTTTATCTTGAGCAAAGGAAACCTAAAAGCCCACCTTTCAAGTGACATAGTTCTTCGAACAAGGAAGACCTACTACAACAGAGCCACACATTTTATAGTGCCACTCCCTGTGAGTTTATGTAGGCCAATTACATTTAAATTACCACAGTCATCTAAAATGAAGAAAGTGCCTACTTCATAAAAGAGTGTTTGGGGCAGAAAGCAATCTTGTACACCTAATGTCTTTCATATTGTCCTGTCTTATATTTACTTTATACCATTGTTGAACTTGAAATAAATATACCCTTCCTTAAATTTTTCCAAAATTAAGAATTATAATAGATTCTCTTAAATATATTTTATTATTATTATCAGAAATGACAAAAGTTTAAATCTTTATAATCTCCTAAAAGTCCATACTAATTATTTAATCACTTAACATGTTTAAGCATCTTTATATATAAGGCCTGAATTAATGTTTTCAAGAAATGTGTTCACTATTGTTAAGAAAAAAAATTAAATATTGTATATTTAATAAAATCAGCCTGGAATATCAGAGAACAGAGTCACTCATAGTGAAGTCATGAAGGTCAGAAAGTGGTGACCCTTGCCTTTAATCTCATCACTCAGGAAACAAATATCTTTTTGTATTTCTGAGAGGTAAAGGCCTAACAGCAAAGCAGGCAGATAAGGATGTTGGGATTCATACCTGGTAGTGATCTAATTTCAGAGTTCAGTTTCTCTACTATTTCCCCAGTATTGTCACTGAGTAGTTTTCAGTGCTTAATGATTATTTATCAATTACATTAAAATTTGTATAAACAACCTGGTAAAATAGCAAAGGACACAAAGAAGCACAAGCCAAGGACCAAGAAGTTAATAAACATGCAACACAGTGAATCATCCCAAATATAGACCCAAAGAGTATAAAATTATGAGGAGTGATAACTAATAAGGTAAAGAAAAGATAAAAATTTTTGATGAATGAGAAGAAGCTGTTGGCTGGGAAATTCTTAGACTCTTAGTTAGATTTTAGGATTGTGGATAAATGGAAAGACTCCCTCTGTTTCACAGCTGAGAAGAAGTGCCAAGAATATGCTTTCTCCTGATTGAAGTTTAAAAACCAGTGAGTCACTTCAAATTTAGATGTTTCTGCATATGATGACCACATGCGTCTTGGAGTCTTTAATAATTAAATGCAAATAATGAGTGAGATCAAACTCTTCACTAGCTACTCGGCTTTGATGGGTTATCATCACTTTTTCTTTATAAATAGACCGGTGATTCCAATTTGTTGCATAATTCTTTCACATTCATTGTGCACGCGGCCTAAAGTAAAGATAGCAATTATTTTGCATGGTCATGGACTACATAAAGGCAAAATATATAAATGGATGTTTCAGGGTAGATTAATACTACTCCAAAGGACTGGCAAGTACACAGAGTAGTTTATAAACACAATCCACAAATATGATGAGCATGCCTAAACTTTATATAGCTTGAACACATCTGTCTGAGTTCTTTAATTTGAGCTGCAAACATTATTATTGGTACTTATGAAATCATATTCTCATAATTCAATGTCTTCTTCAAAAATTAATAAGGTGGACCTTAGGAATAATATTTGTATAAGATAAAAATAATCAATATGCACCCCTTCTAATATACATGATATTATTTATCCAAACAAAGTTTAATATTATTTTTAATGTATTCACCTTACAGGAGTTTTATCTTTGCACTGACCTAAAGATTACATGCTTTTATTATCTTCTTATTATTTCTGCTTCTGAGCTATTTTTTTCCTAAATTGCTGTTCAAATTTCTTAGCTTCATATGATAACTCTCCTTCCCAAGTTTTTTTTTCTATTAAAATATTCCAGAGGCATGAATCAAAATGATAGTAAAATAAACTCTACTGAGATAACTCACATGGTGTCATATTTCAAAGTTCCAAATTCTCAAAAATTTTTCTAGCTATAACTGTAAAATCACTTAGTAGTTGCAAATTGAACCTTGGCATATTTATAAGAGTGCTTCCATTAAATACAATAGGTAGAGACCGACAATAGGAGCATAAATGATACCATGTTTGGTATCTGCATATTAAAATGGCTCCTCTTCAAACTTCCTGTATAGCAGTTTTAATATAATAAATAGATTTAAGGATTATACCCAAGCTGTTTGTTCTAGTATGGTAATACTTAAATATGTTGCATATATAAGATGAGAGGAGAGGATCACTGGCATTCCGTAAGAGAATGGTACTAAGAAACAAAATCAATGTGTACCATCTAATTAGCAGCCATTAAAGCAGTCCTCTGAGAGTGGGGAGCTAGCTCAGCACTTAAGAGCTCTTTCAAGTAGATCACGTTGGGGTTTCCAATTACCACATTGGATGGTTCAAAAACTACCCTTAATTCAAGCTTCAGAGAGTCCAACTTCCCTCAGCCTTGCTAGTCACCAATACATGTACACAAAAGTGAAAACAAAATAGATCTTTACTTTTATTTCTCTAAACTATGTATCAAGAAAGAGTCTGGCCCCTGTACCTGCTATGACCTGGGAGACAGAAAAAGCATACTCTCTGAATTTTTACTCTTTACTTTCTTTCTCTAGACTGGAAATTAGTCTTAGTCTTTAAACAATAGATTTGTCACTGCTGGAGGCCTGTCCTGACATTAAATAAAGGAAAAATGTATAAATAATTCCAGAAGAAAAGTGCTTGCACAAGAAAAGTAGGGATGTCTTGGTTTTATTTCAGTAAAGGCCAGATGATTTTCTTAAAATTTTTATATTTTTGCAACTTACATTTTCATCTCTAGCTGAAAAGAAAATAGGGTGGGATTCTTTCAGAGCCAGCTGATTGCTGTGGGGCAGATTGCTAGCTATATGGATGCAGGCAGATTTTGTCTTCTTAAAGAAAGAAGAAAAATAATTTATTTTGGAACTGACTTCTGTGTATTCTAAGCAGCCAGGCTCTTAGTGAAATGGTGAAATTCCCTCAAAAGAAGAGGCAGAAACTGGCCCTGTGTTCTCTAAAGCCAGTATGCAATTAAACCTCAGCTGTTCCAAGACAGTCACTACTGACTTTCAAATTGTTTGCTTGTTCCAAGATTTTAAACAAAAGAATCAGACTTTAGTATCTTTATATTTTATGTACGTAGGTCAATAAAAGACAAGGGTACAGCAACCTGCAGTGTAAAACGGAAGATCTTTATTAGATCCCACTTCATTCCCAGGGAGTTTGATAAAGTGAAAATGCAAAAATATGCAAATATATCAAGACAATATATTCAAATTGTAAGGACAAAGGTCAAAAAAACCTGAGTAACACCCAGCTCTCTCTGCACTCGGCGAAACTGCTCAGCATCCTTTCTTCTAGCAGAGTGCTTTATACCTGCATACCTTGATCATCATTATCTGTAACACAAATCTGATTCTTCTTTGACCAATCTGAAACCTCAAAGAAGATAACAATGCATGTCTCGCAAAATAATACATGTCCTTATCTAATGCTTTGGGGGGGGGATTTAATTCCAAGTTACCTCCCACAAAATCTATGATGATGATGATGATGATGATGATGATGATGATGATGATGATGATGATATGATGATGATGACCCTGAATAGCATGCGACATAGTAAGCTAGACATACACGACAATTTCATAAGGATCTATATCAATGGCGCATCACCTCAGTTTAGACTAATACAGAAACAATTTCATTGGGTTCAACTTTTTCTTTCTATTTGAAAGTAACAAGTGAAATAATGTATGGCACATATAAACAGCATCAGTGAAGATAAAGGGAAAGACTCTTATTTAGTGAGAGGAAGGAAAACACAGGAAGGAGTTCCAGAGACCTTTCTCATTAGTGCTTTTGAGCCTCAACTTTATCTTGAGGACTAAATATATTTTATAACCTCAGGCAAGAAGCTATTGCAGATTCTGAATGACAATTACATCAGTGCTTGCAAAGATTCCAAGCAAATTGCAAACTGGAATCTGAAACAACCACAAAAGAAATTCCCCAAATCCAGCACATCTTAATCATTTTATGCATATATGGGAAAATTAACAAATACATCATTTAGACAAAATAACGCTATATTTGGCCAATGAAATCTGAACTATAAACAAACCAAAATTGGTCAAAAATATACCTGACCTAACACAAACTAGACAAGCATAAAGAACTGATAAAACGTATTCATCACTTAGATAATTCTCTGCTTGACATTATTTTGTAGATCCTTCCCTGTTACAAAAGACAACTCCCCTTTGTCTATCTCTCCCACTTCCTAGAAAGAAAAATCCACACCCAGTTATATGGGAACAAAAAAAAAAAAAAATCACTGATTGGTTTACACTTACGTTGAGGAAACGAATTATCAAGAGAGGATTTTAAGAGACCCACAAGTAACATTCACTTAGAGAAAGTGCACCTGAGATCTAGGCCACTCATAATTAAAGCAGTTAAAGTAGAATCTAAACCGCTGAGCACCACACAAAGCAAGGACACAGACAGACTTTAAGTTTCAAACTCTTTCCACACTAATTAAAGTCTGGCGATTTTCATCGTTGTTGTTTTCTTAACTTTTTCTCTGCTTAATTGAAACAAGCTTTTTTTCATTTGACCTTTGTCCTAAAATACATTTACATGTACCTCCGTTCACTTAAGCCAATCTTCTTGGTCTTTAGTTTGCCAATGAAGAGTGGTTTCCATGGTAAAACGGGCAGTCCAAACACTTCGTTAGAATTGGTTAATGTACACTTTCTGGCTGTTAGAAATACAATCCATCAGGTTACAAGCAAGATAGACACTACACAATTCTATTTACAGTGAACTTTGAATGAAAATTAAAAGACTACACCAGTGGTTACATTGTCAAAATACAGAGAGAATTTAATAAGGCAGAAAGCCTGTTGTTCCCATAAGTGAAGAGGCGCCTGAGTCCAGATATGGAACAAAGGACAGCATAGGAAGTCGTCTGCACTCAAGGAGTGCTAAAAAGCATTAAAAACAAACAAACAAAAACGTTTCTGGAATGCTAAGAGAATAAATGATTCTATGCATAACAAAGTTTCAAATTTCCAGAGCACTTGCCTTCTCTCCGGAGCTGTAGACAGGGTCTTCTCATATCTGCAAGCCCCAGCACAATCACCCTAGCTACACAAGAGTAGGCTTCTTAACATTTCACACCAAGGCAGGCACATGCAGTAAGTCAGTTGGCCACACCTAGATGTGCTAATCAGAAACTCTGCAATCCTGTCCAGTAAACCGCAGTTCAAGAACCCTCCAGATTCCACTGGTGCCACTGCACAAAGCCTTCCAGCCACTGAGGGTAGAACAACATTAACTCCATTCCCATCCAAAGCAAACCCAGACAATGAGAAATAGCAGGGTTACTTGAAGGGAAGGGGGGAGTTGAATGAGATCTGGCTATTATTCACGTTGGAAATTATTGTTACTGAAGGTGACAGTTTGACATGGAAGAAGATATATAATATGTAATATTAGTTCCTTTTGATTAATTCTCATCCTGTTCTAGGTAAACTATGGCTAGGTAGCCTACTGCATCACTGATAAGTTAACTTCATTATTAAATAGGTTTGAGCTTCCCTTTGGAGTTTTGCAAAAGGCTGGCTTTGAGCTTAGTATCATAGGGCTTCAGCCTCCCAAGTGGTGGCATAGAGGCCTAAACAACTATGCTCAGCTTTGAAATAGTTTAAAGAGAAATACTGTCTTTAGATCGTCCAATCTTGTTTCATTTTCCTTTAACTAATTAATATTACATATAAATGTGTATGTTTGGAAATTTCTAAATAGGACAACTTATATGGGCTTTTAACATCAAATCAAGAGCTAATTTCAATAAGTACAGAACTTTTAATTTATGAATTATGATTCTGCTAGAAAAAAATTATTTTGTTGAGTTTTAGAAATTTACAAGTATCACCCTAATTTTTTTTTTAAAAAAAAAGAGCTACATCATGGGCAACATTTGAAGAAATCTCATGATTCCTAGATAGCTTTCTTGGAATATTTGCATAATCTTTGCATTCAAGAGCTATTGTGTTAGAATCGTCAGGACATTTTTGGAAGTGACTGACAGTCTCTTTTCTTAACTACAGAGCAGGATGTGGATTGTAGATATTTTGCAATGGAGCTGCACATGCTTTAGGGCCAAGATGGAAGTAACTATTCTGGGACAGTGGTTTTCAGAGCTTCATCTTTGGACTGACATCAGCATTCGCAAAGAGCTTGTCAAAATGGAAACTTTTAGTATCTTAGATCTGCAAGGAATTAACCCAACCATCTGTTCTCACAAGCCCTCAAGGTAGTTGTGTGAAAATGTTAGTTTAAGACACTCTATTCTCTTGAAAGGACTATATAAGATTTTGTGTTTAAAGGCATAATGCAATTTACTCACCGACTACATAGTTTTGTTTTTGTTTTTTTAATGTAGGGTGTGGTTTACTAATTCATTTAAATAACATTTGTAGACTACTTGATCTGTGTTAAGGACTGGGTTAGGTGCTGAGGTATACTGAAGAAAGCAACCAGTGTCCCTACATGCAAGGTGCTCAAAACATCCCAATTGTGACAAGCAATAGAGTGAACAAATGATAAATATAAGGGATAGTTACAAAGCATACATGAGCAAGGTCCAGAGCAGAGAAGGCGGGCTATCTTAGGAGAAAACTTACTTTGTATAGAGTCATCTATCTCCCCAAAGAAGTGACAAGTGGAAAAATAAAAGCCAGTGTTGTCATTTCCATCCTCAGACAGATCATTCAGAGTTGTTTATCAAGCCAATGGAGAACATTTCTTCCTGGTTTCTGCTTCAGTTCCCGACTCCGAGTTTCTGCCCCAACTTCACTCAAAGACATGTGCTGACCTGGAAGTTGGAAGCCAAGTAAGCCCTCTTCAACTTGCTTTTGGTCAGTTTTTATCATAGTAATAAAAAGCAAACTAGAGCAAAGTGCTGCTTCATTGCAAATAATTCTGGCTATAGCAGCTTTACAGAAAGGATTCCATTGCTTTTCTTCTCTCCTTCAAATTTTATGAATATATTTATGAACATGCACATGAATCTCATATGCATAGTATGATAATCATACATATACCAATAAATAAAATGATAAATATTCCTCCCTGCCTATTCAGTTCCTCTTTATTGAGCCCAATAGTAGAAATGTAGTATATTTGACTATATATCATTTCTATTTCAATACTTGAGAGGTATCTCAAAGAGTACGGCCAGAGAAATATACATTTAATAACAAAGAAGTGAAATATAAATATCACTTCACACTTTCTTATTTTATACCATAATGACAATTCATCTAAGTAAAAATTGAATGTTTTTCATGATTCTCTTGATTCTTTACTCCACATCTAGTCTACCATCATATGCTGACACTCAGTGCATAAAAAGATAATCCTTGTTAGGAATGGTTGCATATGCTTCTATCCCCGAAACTTGGGAGCCTGAAGTAGGAGAATCACTTGAGCATATGTGGACCACATATTGAGGGTTGCTTCAAATAACAACATAAAAGCAGACCAAGCAAACTTCTCATTAGAACTAAGGATATAGCTCACCAATAAAGAACTTTCCTAGCACACAAGAGCCCTGAGTTTGATACCCAGCACAGAAATTTTAAAAAGTGTATGTGAGATGGGTGGGTGTTGTACATATATCTATTAGACATTTAATGTGTTCAATTCTAATTTTGGGTACTATAATAAATTCCCATGGGTTATTATGACATCATTTCTAACAGTTCTTTCTTCATTCTCAAGGTTTATGTTCCATTCTCAAATGAGCAACCAAAATACTACTTTAAAATAAAAAACCAGAATATGTCACTGCCCTATTAAAATATTCAGATAACATATAACCCATTTGGAATACTAGTCAAGTGTTTCTATTTTTTCTCCACAAGGTCCAACATGATCTGATTCCTTCCTAAATTTTTGACTCAAAAACTCTCACATTCCCTTCACTGTCCACCTCTGTCCATAGTCACCAAAGGCATGTCATCATTTACATTTCAGTTTCAATCCACTACATTAGTATTAAAAGCATTAAAAACCCAGTTCCTTGTCTGACCCTCAAGTGATGGTTTGAATAAGAATGGCCACGTAAGACCATATTTGAATGTTTAGTTTCCTCTTGGTGGATAATTTAGGACAGACTAGATGTGTGCATTTGTTAGAGAGCGTGTATGTCGGGAGGGAAGGGGGAAGGGAGGAGGGGTCTGAAGCACATGACTTGCCCAGCCTCTTTCTCTTTTTGCTTCCTGCCTGTCCATTAGCATTAAACTCTCAGCTGCTGCCCCAGTACCATGCTTCCCTCAAGGATGATCATGAACTTACCTTCTGAAAATGTAAGCAAGCCTTCAGTGAAATGATTTTTCTTATAAGCTGTTCTATGTATTCACTTAATTAATTAATTAATTAATTTTAAAAAATGTCATTTTTATCTATGTATCCCCCTGCTTCCCCTCCCTTCCCTCCTCCCAATCCCTCCCAGTCAGCCTTTGGCCTTGCCGATCCCCATCCCCCCATCTCCCTCCTCAAAAAGGGCAAGAAGTCCCAAAATGGGTTAGTTCAGGGTGGCACATCCACTCCAAGCAACTCTAATCCACTCATCCCAATGTCAAGGCTGGGCTAGCTGTTTTAGACATGGTGTCTCTTCCACAGCAATAGAACAGTAACTAAGACCAAACTTGGTATTAAGTTCTGGGGTCTTGCTGTGACTGACCTGACTATGTTGTTATTTGAAAGTACATGGAAGAATTTTGGATTTTAGATTGTAAAAGCAGGTAAATGCTATAAAGTGGCCCTAGGCCTCCTGGTAGGAATTTGGAAGGCAAAAATACTGAGAGAAATGTGTGCTGTGGAGGCCAGGAGAGGAACAATTTCGGAGGCCATTCTTGTGGGGCTTTGGCAAAGCATAGAACTGCTTTCTGTCCTTGTCCAAAATATAAACCAAAGAGTGTGGACTAATATAGCTGGTGGAGGAAACTTTAAGATCACCTAGTATTGATGACATCATGGGTTATTAGTGACCACCATTGCCAAGAGCTACAATAAAAAGAAACGAAGATAGCAAAAGATGTACTAACGGACAGTTTGGGGAATAAAGGAACCAGGAAATGTAACGTTGGAGCCAAGCCTTGTGCTCAAAGAGAAGAAAAGTTTAAAGAAAAGCCTGATGCTAAATGGGATAAAGGGAGTGGCCCCCTCAGAGGAACCCAATCAGTTCATCTTGCAACCTGAGAAAGGAAAGCACCAGTCATTCTTGTAAACAATAAGGAAGGGAAGTTTCGGCAACTGGAATTCAAGAAAAGGGCTAAATTGTAGTCCAAGCAGCCAGCAGAACTTGTGAATTTTGACAAGTGGTTCTGGATTTAGGGTCAAGAAAGATAAAGCAAAGGGGTTGTTCCTCTGTGGTTAAGGGTGGCTGCTGGGTCCAGGCAGATGGAAGGGATATCCTTGCATGAAGGCCTAATGAGGCCATTGTATAAAGCTGTGAAAATGAATCCCAGAATGCGTTTGAGGTAATAGATGTTGGAGACAACAGAGTAATGGAATTACCTGCCAAGAAGAGCTACAGACAGGATGTGGAACCCCATAAAAGAGAAGTGTCCAGATTTGCAAAGGTCATGAAATAAGGCCTTTAAACTCAGACATGAAGTTGCAGGAACTAGGATTTGTCAGGCTGGTTTTAGGCCTTGTTCTTGGTCTTCCCTTTTGTATAGATAATACATATATTCTTCACCATTATATGTTGGAAGTTTGCAATTTACTTCTTGATTTTACAGACTCTTAGAGTTAAGAGATCGTCTTAAGTCTCAGAACAGACTGGACTTTTAAACCTTCTTGAGACTGAAACTTTGGGGGTTGGATCAAATGCATTTTGTTACAAGTCTATGGGGACAGGAGTGGAATGTTGTGGTTTGATATGAATGGCCCTCACAGGCTCATATATTTGAATGTCTGGCTCCCAAATGCTCTACTGTTTAGGAAGGACTGGGAGGTGTAGCCTTGTTGTTCACTGGGGGTGGCCTCTGAGGTCTCAAATGCCTATACTAAGCCCCCAGTTGCTTGCTCTCTCTCTCTCTCTCTCTCTCTCTCTCTCTCTCTCTCTCTCTCTCTCTCTCTCTCTCTGTATATATATATATATATATATATGTATATATATGTATGTATGTATATATATACATACATATAAATACACATACACACACACACACACACACACACACACACACACACACACACACACACACACACATATATACATGCTTTCTACCTTCAGACTGACATGTACACTGGCACCTACTGTGCCATGATTGCCTGCCACCATGTTCCCTACCATGACAGTTACTAAACCTCTGAAAGTGTGTTTTCTTTTATAAGTTGCCTTGATCATGATGTCTTTTCATATCAATAGAATAATAATTAATGCAACTTTCTGTATTGACATTGCTGCAAGCTCATGTTATTTACTAGCCACAAGGTTGGACAACTCAAAATTTTCTTTTTTTGTGGTTGATGGTTGACATATAGCACTTATGAGTTACAGTGTAAGTTGTGTATATAATAAATAATGATTACCTGAGGGTACCTTGCATTTTCTATTTCTCTATGATAACTGCATTCAAAATACTCTCTTTATTTCAAGAAGCCCAGTGCACTGCCCTTAGCTGTCCTCATCAAACTGTGCCACAGAACTCAAAATCTTATTCCATTTGAACACAGTAAGTACCACTGACCAAGCTCCCTCAACTCAAACTCATTCATGTTTCCAATCTCTGGTAATCATTATTCTGTTCTCAACTTTTCTGAGATCAGCTTTTTTTTTTTTTTTAAAATTTTACATATCAGTGAGAGCGTGTGGGTTTTGTTTTTCTGTCCCTGATTTGCTTCTCTTAGGATAATGTCCTCCAGCTCCATCTGTGTCGTCACACGTCACAGGATTTCATTCCTTTTTATAGATGACTATTCCCACCACTGTGTAATTATCCTGCATTTTCTTTATCCATTCATTCATCGAGGAACATTTAGGTTGATTCCACGTCTTAGTTATTGTAAATAGTGCTGCAATAAACACGGGAGTGCAGGTGTCTCTTTGACATGCTGACTTCATTCCTATAATCAAAGACAGTTCTAATGAATAATCCTTAGACAAACTAACTTACCTGCCTTGGTTTCTTGGCTGTGCCATGCTTATTCTCATCACCAAGCCTTTGTACTTCTTCTTTCTTTCTAGATTCTGCTCTCCAATCTGTGTACAGTTCTTGGCTGATATCTCAGTTGAGGCCAAAAGGAAGTAGTGGTTTTTGTAATGGTCCTGGCTGAGACCCCTACAGCAAAAGACAGATTAACAAGACAAAAGAATCGCAATTTATTTAACACAAACGTTCTGTCAAAGGGAGCCGTTCAAAATAAAGATTTAGGCAAACAGGAACTGTGTATTTTCTAGACAGTCTTGCAAAAGTATAATTAGAGGACAAACATTAATATCTAATTGCATGAAAATTGAGAACTCAGCCGGGGTTTCTATTCAGTCTTCCTGGCGTCCTTACTTGGCATTTTTTCTCCATTTGAATGTGAGGGGAGATACCGCATATATTAGGGTCTTGGTGGAAAAATGCAAGGAAAAGGTTATGAATCAATCTTTCTTAGGTTTCATGACCTGCTGCAGTAAGGATAAGAAGTGGAGAGTACTCCTCAAATTCCGACATATCATATTTTGAAATGCATGTTGTAAACCTTGCCACATCTCTCGGATCCCTTAATGTATAGCCACTACATAGATTCCCTTGTTCTACTATTCAGTTAAAACTCCTGCACGTACACAACTACATCTATGTTATCTCAGCCATAGAACTTGGGTTCTAGTATGCAGAGACTCCATCTGTCTTCTATTCACTGCTGTGTTATCTGTATCTCCATTCCTATTGAGCACTCCATACATACAAAAGGAAAGAAAGTAACAGATGCATACTAATGCTCATAGTACATATAACTTTAAATATGTTAGAGACCTCATAGAAATAAATTGTAAGCACATAACATGTGCCTAATAATGAGTTCAGTAAGTTTGTTTTGCATTAAATTTGAAGTCCAAAGCTCACTTTCCAGTTCTGCCTCTCTGTTGGACATATCACGTTGGTTCCCAGGGCCTCCATATTGCTTATAAAAGAAGTAATTCAGACTGGAGTTAAAAGATTACCTATACTTCCTAATTCCAATATATTTATGAAAAGTCTGAACCCAAGAGAAATGATAATCATTTTAATATGTCTAGAAAATACCTGTACCTGTACCATTTCTTCCTACAATATTATATGAATATTTATTCTCTGTTTTAAATCATTATAATATCCCATAGTCTTAAGATACTTAAATGCTTATAATATTTTTAAAAAGCAATTTTAATCATATAATATGGAGATTTTTTATATAAATAAACCTCCCTACTCATTAAATTGGAATTTAGAGAAAGATCTGTTTAAGAATATTGAATTCACCACAATCTAATTGATTGTTAAGCGATTGATCAAGTCAAATCAGAAAATTCAAGACCCCTCCACCACCCTCACTGGGCCTTAAGATCACACAGAAACAAGCTAAGTGTCAAATAGAAAAGAGCTCCTATGAAATTTTCTATTTGAAGTTTCTAAATCTGTGTGGATAGAAACCACATATCTGTCAGTTTATTGGCCAAATAGACCAGAATTCAATTGGGCTTTTATATAGCAGATCATTGGAGATAACTTTACATAAGAGAAATAAATTTCTCAAGGAGCTTACTTAAAAAATCGCATAGGTCATAAAAGGGAAATAGGGCCCATTCTGAAAGAGTCCAATGAAGTTCATTCATGTAAAGATTTACTTAAGCATCTATAAGCCAGGAGTCCCGATAGTTCCCTTTCATATCATTCCTAGGATCTAAGACATTACACAGAATCTTTAGATGGACAAGAAATATGTAAGTAATTAATTAAGGAAAATGGCACAACACAAAATTGTCTTTTAGATGAATTATAAAACTGTACTTGAGTGCCCATTTATAATGTCATATCTTTATTTTTCACATGATTGTTACTTATGAGACCACTCAAACTATGTACAGAAACATACACACACAAAACACATGCACACAAACACCTGTGCGTGCCATATACAACATGTCACAGAACAAAGTCTCCAAATAGAAATTCAGAAGTGAACTAAGAATCACCTTCCTTCTGCAAACTGCTGAAGAGGAGCAATCTTCTTACCAGAAATGCCGAAACCACCAAGATAGTGTGTTGCTGCAACATTGTACTCCTTGAGATTTACTGCTTATTAAAACATGGGAGGCCATTACTTCCCCCCAGAACAAATTTTGTGAACAGAAATGATCCTAGGAAGCTTTTAGCCTATTTCCTGAATCGTAAACAAAGAGCCCGTACACAGCAACTCTATGAGATGTAAAGGGGAGTATATTATATGATCCTTATTGGATTACTCAAAGCCTCTGCGAAGCTTCCCTTCTGAAGTCATATAAATCAAAGCTAACTGCTTCCATAGAAAAGCAAGCACGTTTTTAAGAGAATATCTTTGTTCCCTGAGGTTGCACAGTAAGATTTAGATGCTTCTATTAGGACCTTTGCAATGGAGCATACTTAAGTAATTACAAAAATCCAGCCTGGAAGAACACCTGGACAGGCTCTGAAGAGAATTAAATTGATCTTTTAGTTTCAACTTTTAGATTTTTTATAAACACTTCTCCAATTATTCTCTAAATATACTCACTAATATGTATACACACACACAAGCACACACACACACACACACACACACACACACACACACACACTTTTTCTCAATAACAAACAGGTGTGTTAAATATGGAATGTTATATTAGTTTCATATTATATTATTTTATTACTATTAAAACAACACTGCACACTGTAGAGTTTTAAATGTGTGCCCTTTTTTAATAATTTATTTTTTATTTTATGTACATTGTTTTACTTACATAAACGGTATATATGTATGAGGATGTCAGAGCCCCTCGAACCAGAGTTACAGACAGCTGTGAGCTACCGTGTGGGTGCTGGAAATTGAACCCAGGTAAATGTGTACCCTTTATGTGTATTTAGAATTTAAATTTTGGATTTAAGGACAATTAAACCCTCCAAAAATGTGTCTTTGAGAACATTGAGGGAGATTTTAGAAATGAACACTCATTGCTTCTCTGGTCATTGGTATTAATAATAATGGCTTTCTTTGCTGTTACTGAGACATATCTTTAAAACTACCCAAATGATGATGCCCTGCCTAAGAAACTTGTCCCAAGACATTTAAGTCCTCAACAGGTTCCTTCCTCCAAATCATTTCTCCTTCTCTATGTTTTATGGTAAATATTTAACAATAACCCTAGATGTAGAAACGCATGCAAATCTTTCCTTCTTGGAGCTGGTTTTCACCATGTGAGCATTAGCAATTATAAACTTCAAATCAAAAGAACTGGTATTTATTTGCTTATCCTAACACCATAGGAAAATTAAATGGTTTCTGATATTTTCTTTTTTAGGAAGTATCAAACATAAATTTGCCCTTTCTAGGAATTTTCTAAGAATAAATGATTAATCTGTTTAGAAATATCAATAAGGATTATTTTTTATGTTTACTTTGAACTCTACTGGATTATAGAAAATGCAAAATATGGCATCAACGAGCTTAAATTTTAGTGGACTGAGATAACATAAAATATGGGAATAATACAAGATAATAAACGTGTTAAATTCTGTGGCAAGATTATAGGTGCTGTAAGAACTCAGTCACATAGAAAATCAATAAAGCTTATCGGGCTCGGAGAATTTTGTTGAGAAAATGCATCTTAACTTTGAGGGAGGGAATTTAGATTTGATGTGATAAATTGCTCATAGTAATTGTAGGTTTTGGAGTAGAGGGGTGACTGATGAAACACACACAGGAAGAAAATTTATGGAGCATCAGTATGCAGGAAGTCCTAGATGATAGAAGAGGGTATGCTAACAAGAAGCCTAGCAAAATACCTCAGGGACAATATGAGAAAGGTCTGAGCTGTGATGTGGCTACTGGAAATAGGAAATTGACATTTGGAAGAAAAATTGATAGGTCTTCATAACTAAGTGGAGAGAATAAGGAGGAGGGATTATTACTTAGAATACATATTATAGGAATTAACAACCAGGTACCCATAAAATATAGTTACATTGTTTTTATTGGTATAAACATGAAAACAAGCCTAAGCATGATCCATGACATTTATTATGGGGTTAGGGAGTTCTAAGAAGGAAAGGATGAGGAAATGAAAATTGGAAAATAGAGAAAAAATGGCCAGTAAAGAATGTCATTAATGGATGGTTAGCAATGTTGATTTAAAAAAGGTTCATGACTGGTAGGGGGCTGTCTTAGTATCTTCATAAAATACCATGGCCAAGGAAACTTATGAAAGAGTGATTAATTGACTTAGGATTTCAGACAATTAATCCAAAATGGCAGATCAAAGGCATGAAAGCAGCAACAGCTGAGAGATTACATCTTAATTTACGAATAGAAGTGGGGCGCAAGGGAGGAAGGGAGGAGGGGGGGAGAGAGAAATCAGAGTTATTCTCAAACTGAGGCACCAAATATATCTGCAGACAAGCACAGAGAGAGAGAGAGAGAGAGAGAGAGAGAGAGAGAGAGAGAGAGAGCGCCCACCAAAGAGACTTTCAAAAAGATCATGACTATCAGGTACCAGAATTATTGTGCTGCTAGAAGCTGTAGATTCTAGGCAAGATCTTCACTGGTATATATCTACATCTTCAGTTGAGTGTCACTTCGGTGACATTATATTCTCACAGTTCACTGGTCACCAATGAGTTGGAGAAAGCCCTGAGGCAGCAAAGCATAAAGACTCAATGATACTGTATGCTTGATGGCCACTGAAACCTGTGGTGAGACTGGGTGCTACACCAAGATCCTCTGCTAGCTCTCCTAAAATTACCACCTGTAGCCAAAAGTTCTTTGACCCATTCAGCCTGGTTTAGCCTCAATGTCTGGATTTGGCAGTCCCACAAATACTTAGTCTCAAACGTTTATATTAATTACAAATTGTTTGGCTTATGGCTCAGGCTCATTACCAACTAGCTCTTATAACAACCCATTTTCATTAATCTGTGTATTACCACATGACTCTGTAGTTTTCCCTGTGTTCCATTATATCTTGCTTCCTTGGGAGGCCACTTGCAGCTTTTCCTTGACTCCGTATGTCCTTCCTATTTTGTCTCTGCTTGGATTTTCCAACTACCTCTAAGCTGCATTGCCATAGGCCAAAGCAACTTCTTCCTTAACAAATGGTAGTAAAGAATATTCACAGCATACAGAAAGACATCCCACATAAGACATCCCACAAAGACAGATGGCCAAAGAGATAGATATAGTAATTCATTACTCAGGTTCTGACTCTGAGGAATTTAATGCTTTATTGTACAAAACTTCAGATCTGTAGCTCCCTGTCTAGGTTTCATTTCCTGTTGCTATGATAAAACACACTGATGAAAGCAGTCTTTAGGGAGAAAGCATTTTTTGACTCCCAGGTTACAGCCCATTGTGAGGAAGTCATTAAGACAGGAACTTCAAACAGCTAGTCACATTCCATCCACAATCAAAAGCAGAAGGGCTGGACAAGATGGTACAAACCTTTAATCCCCACACTTGAGAGGCAAACGGAACTCTCAATTCTATGCCAGCCTGGTCTATGTAGCAAGTTCCAGGCCAGCCAGCACTACTATTCTGCCTTAAAGAGAAGGGAAGAAAGAGCATAGATAATGAACTCAGGTCAGTTTATTGGGAAAGGTACTGCCCATAATAGGTGAGAATTCCCACATCACTTAAGATAATTAGAATAATCCTTCACAGACAGACACTCTCAGAGGGTCTTTATCATTGTGGTTCTAAATTCTGTCAAGTTGACAATGAAAAGCAACATCCCTGTTTCCTACTTCTAGACTTTTTCAGTCTTCTGTACTGATAGATGATGAGAATAATTTTACTTAGTTTATAGCATTGTTATGAGAATAGCGAACTACTAAACGTAAAGCCACTAATACAGTGAGAAATCCTGCCTCAACATTATGTCTTAATATAATTTTAATTTGATTTATTAGGAAAATTTGGGGAAAATAATTTAAATTAGTAGTGATTGTCAAAATAGGATATCCTATGTTCAGATGAGATATGCTGTAATTCCCTTTCTGTTAATTTAAATATATATGAAATATCTTATAAATAAGTATATTTTCTGAATAATAATTATTGTATAAGTATATTCACATCACTCTATAAACCAATATGTAACATTTTATAATAATACACTCACTAGAAGCATGAAGAAATAAATTTGGTGATTAAAATGGTTTTGATGCATGTTAGATACTCAAAAATAAAGCACAGTTCTCCACAATGCAGGAGAATTACTGCTTTCTGAGCCACCTAAATATTCTATGCATTCTTTATTGTTACTATTTAAATAAAATATAAAATACTATTTACCATGTTTAATGACAAAAAGGAAAAGTTTTCTAACAATTTCTAAATCATATCTGTGTATTTGTATATACAAATATACAAGGTCTCCACAACATCAGAAATTCATTTAGTAGGTAATAAAAGGCTTGGAGGGATAGCTGATTCAGTAAAATCTGTTGTATAGCATGAGAATCTAATGTCAGACCCCTAGCAGTAATACAAGCATCATGCAATGTAGTTCATGCTTGTAATCCTAGAGCTCAGTAGGAAAAGATCTCTGGACCTTTCTGGTCAGCCTGTCTAGCCAAATAAGTATTCTCCAAGTACAGTAAGAAACAGTGTTCCAAAAATCATAAAGATCATCAGCTTCAGGCCTGTACATGTACACCTGCAGACACACACATGGACATACAGATGCGCATTCTCATACACACATAAAAAGAAATATATGTTTTAAAATAGAAGTCTAAATTTAAAAAAAAACTCACCAAAAATATTATTCAGCCAACATTTACTCCAGTAGTAATTACTTTTATGACAATGCATCATATTTATTTGTGGGCATTTTATTTATAAGCTAATTTTTCATTAATTCCACATTAATGTTAGGATCACTCTGCTTCTCTGTTTACACAGTCCTAATGCCATCCAATTTTCATAATTCATTGCAATCTCTGTCAGGCAAAATCTACAACATGGAGGAACTTCAAAAATGTAAAGAAAGTGAAAGAATAAACCAGACATAAAGACCATGTACTGTGATTTAACTTATAGCAACTATCCCAACTTCAAAAAAAAATAGTTAAGGCACAGCCAAATCCACTTTGCTATCCCTATAAGATGATTACTCGCAGAAAAATGGGTGAGGAGTAACCTACAGGGGCTTAGCTGAGCCCCCAAAACCCCAACCACCAAAGTCTCACTCTAGGATGTATAACTGAGTTCTCTACCACTCTATAGATGAAGCCTCTCTTTATCACTCTATGTGTACTCTAGCACCTCCTTCCAAGACCACATGCAACTGGGGGGTGTAATTACACTTACCAAGGATATATGTGCAGTAGAGAATACCTGTTATTTCAGATGAGTGTCTAATGACCCTGCCTTTCCATCCTTCTCTGAGAATGAGCAATCGTGATCTTGAGAGAATCTTGCATCCAGTTTCAGTTGCTATGATTAAGATGACAATAGCTACTATGCTTAAAGGCCAGTATTCTGCAGCAAACTTATGTGTCCAGTGGAAAATATGATCTAAAGCCACATCACAAAACAGCCCTGTTCATAAAGCTGGAAAATCATATCTCTGTTTTTCTTTCTCTGCCTTTCAAAACCTCACCTCCCAAGTTGAACTATAAATTTCTGTGGGGTACTGAATAAATTCTGAAGCAATTATGTTTCCTGTGAAGGCAGATTAACAAGCCTGCCAAAAGGGCAATAGGAAAAACAGTAATACCAATTATAACTGCATACGTCTCAAGCAATGATTGAGATCTGAGCATTTACAGAAGGGTTGGATAATTCATATACGCATTCTAAAAGTGCTTATTGAGTGCCAATTACATAGGGCTGTGTGCAGTAGGGCAGTATATGGGAAAGTTACCCTGCCCAGAATCAACCTTTATGGCGTCATATGGACATGGTCAGTATCATGAAGCCAATACTTTTATAACTGAGAGCAGGGTTAGACTAAGAAAATAGAGCCCCCGCCCCCAACGTTCATCAGATTCAAAGTTTGCTGCAGTAATATATCTACCCCTGGAGCTCTCCTCGTCAAGCTGCATAATTCCAGAATAAAGGAAATAGGATTCAATGATCTTGATAACTTGATCAAAATTCAGAGTTTGGATCACCTTATACTTATTTCATATTGTTTGTCTATGGACATACTCTGGAAGACAATATTAGTACCTATTTTTAAAGAACTGTTACTATCCAAACATGTGCATGTTTTGCACGTAGGAGATTGGTGGTGCGTGGGAAGCAACGCATTCATAATAACTTGACCCCACAGCCCTGCTAAGCTGACTTCCTGGAGCAGTTATTTCCCATCCCTGGAAGGAGGAGTTTGCTGTTCATGCATATCTCTACTGAAATGTCTCAGCCATTTCATTTTTGCTGTCAATATGGTCACTTCATTTGCTAAGGATCACTTGTCCCTTAGATTTTGAAGGAAGTCTCATTTTTCCATGTTTTGCAGATCTAAATAAATCCCAAATTCACAAATTGAGGAGATTATATGGTCATCATCTATCCTTCACAAGCCTCATAAGGAGAGAAAGATTAGAAAATATTCCTGCTGGAGCTCTGGGGAGCTCACTGAATCAGAAACAACTGCTGAGGAACCTTCAGGAGAAGGAACTAAAGCCTCCAAAGGTAAATGACTGTCAAATGGCATGGGCAGCCTGTGGATTCTCTTGGAGTGAGATCAAACTATGTTCCTGTGCATGAACTGGCACCTTGGAGCCCATTCCCTACAGAGGAACACCAAAATAAGCCTCAATACTGGAATGAGGGACTTGGACCTAACTCAACTGGACATGCCAGACTGAACTAACCCATCTTGGGACTCCTTGCCCTCCTTGGGGAACAGATCAGAAAATGAGGTGTGGGTAGGCTGAGGGAACACTGGGAGGGACTGAGAGGGGGAGGGATGGGGAGCAGTGGCATATATATAAAAAACCTTTTTAAAAAATTTAAAAATTGAAGGAAAATATTTCTCAGTTTAAAATTCTATAGAAATAGGAAATTTCTTTAATAAACCTATTCAAAATTAAATATATTCCCAACAGTGTTTTAAAATATAGGTAATATCAAAAATATTTTTATTTTAATCACATATCATGTTTAAAATCTTTAGCATCTTAATTTTAGTTGGTCAGTTTTCTTTTTGTTTATATGTTTCTTGTTGAAAATAGCTTTGTTTCTTACAATATAAATTCATATGGTTTTCTTTGCCCCTAATCTTCATAGATCCTCCCCACATCCTCTTCCATACAGACTACACCCTTTTAGTCTTTCATTAGAAAATAAACTGGCCACTAAGAAATAATAATAAAATAAAATAAGGTCAAAGAAGAACAAACAAATTGGAATAAGATAAAACATATAAAAAAGACAAAGAACAAGCAGAAAAAAAAAACACATATAGATGCAGAGACACACATTTACACACATAGGAACCCCATGAAGGTTTCACAATTCTGTGAGGTTTCAAAATTGAGCATTATGATACCAAGATCCTCCCAAGGTGCCATTGATTTCACTTGTGTAGACATCTACTGCTGGGCCTGGTTTCTGCCCTTGAGAGTGGTTCCTTTCTGTACTGACACTCCCTTAGGTAAAACGTTTTCATTTGTAAGTGGTGAATTAACTGGAGACAGCTTCTGGGTTAGGGATGGGGTATATGTCCACTTCTCTTTTCGTCTCTAGGACTCCACTTGGTACAGATCCATACAAGCTCTGTGCACGCTGCCTCAGTCTCCATGAGTTCACATGGGCATTGCCCGTGGTATGATTAGAGTCCTGTTTCCTTGGTATCCTCCATGCCTTTGGGCTCTTACACTCTCCTTACCTGCTTATTTTCATGCTGTAGAGAGTTGTAAGATTTGTTTTTACCTTGTGGACAAGAAAAATGCACTAAGAGCATTAATTAACAATTGCTGGAAATATCTGGCATGACGTTTTAAGCTTTCTAAATCATTTTCTTACAGATGGGATCAGAGTAAGTGTTATTTGTAGTAGTAGAAGCAGTACTTAGCATCTTTAAAAATAATATTTGCCTTGAATATTTTTCTAAAATGAGTGGATCATCTCCCAAAGAGTTGCTGATTCTTAGTCAATTTGAACCTACATCTTATGCTGCTATTGGTTGAATTTGACTAATAACCACAACAATTTAACTCTAAAGAGTTTGTTGTATTTTTGTAACCTAATATGATATATAGCATATTGTTTGGATGTTACAACACTCACTGGGTTCAATTTTTTAAAAAAATGAAACTAGTTTCCTAGTTGAAACCAGTTCTACAAACAGAAAGTAGATTTGATATACTCAGAGGTCTCTGTCTTAGTTAGGGTTTCTATCACAGCCATAAAACACCATGACCAAAAGGGCAGAAAGGCACATTGGCGGCAAGGGGACCTAGAAAGCTGCAGCACACAGCAGAAGAACTCACATGGAGAATTTATTGGGAGAGAGGAAGGAGGGGACAAGCATGCCCGAGGACAGGAGATATCAAAGAGGAACAAAGAACAGACAGAAAAGGGAGAAAACAGGAGATGCACATGCAATCTCATGGGAAGTCTTTAATAAGAGGATTTGGTACTGCACATGTGCGTCCATGTAGTGAATGTACACAGGCTGCATAGTGACATATGGCCATAGGATCTGGACTGTCTAAGAATTTTTCCTGAATTTTAGCAAATATATCTTGTCAGGTACCCAAGGGCTGGGTCAGGTAAAGGCTAAATCCTGACAAGGACTAAAAAACTGACATAATAAATACAGAAATTAAGCTGAGAAAATAATTTAGAAACACTATTCAGGGTATAAAATTTAAATTTTATCTTGAGATTGAAAAACCTAGTGTTGAGAAACATAGAAGACAATACTTGATTCAACTGCTGAAATTATTAACAAATAACCGTTAGAACTACCTACATGGATCCCAGGAAAGACTGAGCCTATCAAAAAAAAAAAAAAAAAAAAAAAAAAAAAAAAAAAAAAAAAAAAAAAACATCAATGAGTCCCAACCCTTTACTTTTGAATTTTGGCTATTGATGGATTCATGAATGGTATGGGTGGGGGTGGGGAGATACTGTCTCTCATTGTGTATCCAGTGATGAGCCTATCAAATTTCAATCCCAGGTCACACAAACAACTTTAGTTCATCTCAGTCAATCTCAAAATATAACTAATAGATAAAATAAGTACATAGGATTGGCAACAAGGGAATGAAGAATGAGTGTGCTTGGTATGCATGTGTACCTCTACAAAACTGTTTAAAAACCAATTTAACTCAATTTAAACCATTTTATAAATATAGAAAAATATGATTAGGCATGCTACATAGAGCTCTCAAAGAACAACAAAAAAATTAAAAATAAGGTGGAGATAAAAAATATTTCATAAAATCAGTAAGAATTAAAAGAAAGGGTGACATTTTTAAACTGAAAGTCTTACAGCAGTGTGATGACTAGAAGCAGAAATGGAAGTGTAGAGCAGGGGGAGAAGGAACAGCAGGAGTATCCAGAGAGTTCCACTTCACACTGATTAGAACATAGATGATGACAAATGAGTCAAGTCTAGTGGACACAGCCACAAGGTCAGAGAAACTTTAAAAAATATAGATATGAGTTTATGTTTAATTTAGAGTAAATGTTACTGAAAAGTTCTTATCTGGAAGAAGAAAGGGAAAATTACATAAAGTTATGTATTCCATCAAAGAAACACAAAATTACAGATAGGGCAAGGGGAAAAATAGTAAAGATAGATGACATTCTTTTTAGAAGTTGAAAAAATGAGTAAATAGAATATCCTAAGTTATCAGCTATATATTTATGATCTAAGTTACCAAGTCAGTCCATGATAAGATCAAACGGGATGTAAATAAGTGTTCCAAATTGGGATTTATCTAAGAGTGGTATGATAGGAACGGAAGAATACTACCTCAATCTGTGATGATTTTGTTTCTGAGTTAGATAATATGATACTGTAAGAATTTTAATGAACAAATCAGGCAAGATGAGGTGAATGTTCAAAGAGAAAACACATTAAATAAGAGATAATTTCAAATTTATAAGTCAACAATGGTAGATATGCTAAGCAACGGTTACATATTTCTACTTTAGAAGGGAGATATCTAGGATCTAACAAAAGGATTCATGGTTTGTACAAAGTTCTTATTGAAAACCAAAGCAGTAGAAACACAGAGAAATATAATGGGCTTGTGAAGCACTATGAAATCCAACATAACATGTATTTGAAGATTTGGGGTTTTTAATCCAGAAAGGAAATACAAACAAAAACTATAGAGTAGTAATACCTAAAGTTGTCCAAACATTAAAAGAATGTACCAAAAGTTCAAAGAAAAATAAAATAATAAACCCCCAAAGAGTTATATTTAACTCAACAATAACATTTTGTAAAAACTCATGTGTAAAACCAAGAAAAATATTATTTCCTAATGCTAAAAAATTCTTTACAGGGCTAAGGTTCTGTTCAACAATTTATTTGAGAGAAAGGTAATATAGCAATATTAATGCAAAAAGAGACGTAACTGATAACAAAATTGCAAGGCAAAGATAATCTAAAACATTTTCCAAGTGTGTGCTTAGCAGGCAAACATGCTTCCTAAAGGTTTGAAGGTCTGAGTTCTCTCTGAAACTCATGTTACAAAACTGTCCTCTGACCTTTACAGCACAATGCCTTGCACACATTCACACATATATCATACACACACATATATATCATACATACTCCCACACATGATAATAAATCATTTAAAAGCTCAAATTTCAAAACTAAGTGAAAATAAGTAAAAGACAGTAGAAGAAAAATCTAACCATAATAAAACTCAGTATATATATATATATATATATATATATATATATATATATATATATATACCAGAAAGCTGATAAAACACAGATAATACTCAAAAAATAAAGTTAGATATTGTTATGATAATTTATTCTTTTTGTCCTAAACAGAATGAACTCAAATTCTCTTGAATGCTATAGAAGCACTTTATACATTACCAGGTATCATAATACTCTTTATAAATTATATATATATATATATATATATATTGTATTTAAGTAACAAATTTTCAATATTTAAACTAAGAGACTTGGAGACCCTGAAAACCTGAAATAGGAAGTATTTATTATTTACAGATTTTAAGTATTAGGCAAATATAGTTCAGATGTAAAAAATTAGTATAGTATCAAAAATAATTTTTTAAATAATGGTATGTAGTCTCACATTAAGATAAATGGTCTCATAATATCAAACCTTGGCAATCCAAAGAACAGTATTTTTTTCTAAAGAGACAAAAAGTGACTTTAAAATTGAAAGATTTAATATTTTGCCTCTATTAATTAATATAATAACTAGTGAAAAATAATAAAGGATATATTACTTGAAAACATTAACAACTGACTGGATTTTGAAGATCAAAAAACCTAATGAGACAAAATATCAACTCTACAAATTTAAAGAAATTATTAACTATGAAATCCATAATCTGTACTATAAAACAAATATAAATATTTGTTGACACTAGTTCATACAATATGGTAATAAAAAACGATGGATCAGAAGTTAAAGCACTCATCTCATAAATGTGAGAATTCTGAATTTGTAACCCCAAAAACTCATGTAAAGTCATGGTAATCTCCTCTCTCCTCTGTACACCACTCTGGTACATGTACACACACACATACACACACAAAACCCACATATACAAGATTTAAAATCATAGAATGTGTTGTCTTATCCAATGAAATTAAAATATAATTTAAGAAAATTATAACCAAATGCTCCCCAATCATTGAAAATTAAGAACAGCCCATATGAGTAGCAATGAATAAAAGATATTGTTATATATTTTTTAAATGTTTCAAAATAAACAACAATTTAAAATTTAAAAAAAAAGAAAACCTCGATTGCCTATAGAAGAAGAAAACTAAATGGAAAAAGTACAGTTTTTTTTTGAAATTTAAAAAAAAAGTTAAGAATGCTAAAACGGAAAAAGTACATTTTTTTTGAAATTTAAAAAAAAGTTAAGAATGCTAAATAAGTGTTCTTAAGAAACTATAAAAAGAATAAATTCAAATCAAAGTATAAAATAAAAAGTGAGTAATCATAAGAACTGAAATGTCAATGTCATGAGTTGCAGTATCCAGGTGCATGGGGGATTTGTGGTCAACACTGGCCACACTGTGTTTTTATCATTATCATGAAAAGCTGAGAAAAAAAGAAAAGTTAATGTACTCACCCTGGTACAGCCAGAGAACCCAGACCGTGCTGAGTTGTCTGCTGTGTCCTGAGTATATACCAACTACTGAGCCAAGGGGATTCCCTTCAATTCTTAAAAGTGTTTTATGATACATTTTTTTAAAAAATGCAAAAAACCAAATCATCAATAACAAACTGTTGAGGAGGGCATTACAATAACTGTCACAAAGATTTAAGTTTCATTTATGCAACAAACATGAAACTTGCAAAAATAGACATGATATCTAAAAGATACAAGTAATCGAAACAAACTGTCACACTGACATAAGAGGAAACAGAAAGTCCTTTTACTATGTGTTGTAGAAAATTTTGTTTTGTTGTGTTTTCTTTCTGTGGCTTTGCACATATTAAGCAAGCATTATAACCAATGAGCAACCCAACCTGGTAAAATGCTTCTGTAAGTAAATTCCTATAGTAAATGTATCAAGACAATAGAATTAAAAAGCTAAATTCCATCTAAGCCTAATTAAAGAAATACATATATTATATAGTAACCACCTTCAGATATAAAAGGAAAATTTTCTTCTTGTTTGCTTGTAGTTTAATTTAAAGAATGCTATCATGGTCCAGTTGTGGCTGACTTGGAACTCACTAAGAAGAACAGATTCTGACTCATGGGTCCGACACTTCTTCTTCCTCTCAAGTGTTGGGATTACCAACATATGTTACCATGCCAAGATTATTTTTTCCAGTCATACTCACAATGTCAAAATAAAAGTACATTATGTTAAAATGAACACATGTGTAAATGTTAAAATAGATATAACAAAATAAACCAAAAACATGGAAAAGGGGTAAAATAAAATTACACAAGAAATTAGAACTGATAAATGGAAAAGTAGCTCAAAAGAAAACAATATCAGTTAGTAGAGTTTACTACATTAAAAGAATTTTTAAAGCCTATATCAATTGTTCCAGGAAAATAATTTAATAATAACTCCCAGGACACAGTCAAAATAATGACACAGGGTGAAAAATGTCTTGGTGAACTGTAAGGGAGGCTCCACAAAAAAAGTCAGAGGCTCTTTACATCAAATAGTGTTCCCTGGATTGTTATTATACATGATTATGTGCCTCCTGTGTCAAACATTTACAATCAATTTAAAGACAATATTTATTCTTGTTGGATGTCAGATCATAACTATAGAACTCAAGCTGGTAAAAGGATATGCTGAGTGCTGTCCTCAGAGTATACACTGAATCTGGGTATGGCCTTCTGTAGTAAGAGGTTTCTGGCCCAGACTTCTGGGCATAGCCTCAAGGTTTAGACCCACAGACCCACAGACCAGCAGAGACACACAGATGCTTACATTAATTTTAGGCTGATCGGACTAAGGCCCAGGCATATAATTTGCTAACTCTTTATCGTTAATCTAACCCATGACTCTTATCCTGCTCAACCATGTGGCTCGGTACTTTTTCTCAGAGCAGCATAGTTGTCTTCTGCATCTTCTGGCAGTCTCTGGCATTCTGCTCTGTTCTTCCTGTTCTCAGAGTTTTCTTGGTCTGGTAGCCACGCCCACACTTCCTGTCTACCTTTGGCCAATCAGCACTTTTTATTAAACCAGTGAGTGGGACAATTATTTACAATGGAACAACATAATCCCCCTACAGCCTTCTAACTTGATTTGTTGTCCAGGTTCTCTCCCTCTCTCTAGAAGTCCCGTCTATTCTCTCCTGCATAGCTATTGGGCCATTTAGTCTTTTATTAAACCAATCAATAGGTGCCTTAGGCAGAGACACATCTTTACACTGTAAGCAAATATTCTACAACAGAAATAGGTCACAGTAGAGTCAAGTAAGAGCTAATAATAAAAAACAAAGTTGGAGAAAAAGTAGCCAAACTATTTTTATTCATAAATTTTATGACTTTATATTAAATTTCAAGGTAATAAATTATAATACTATAAGTAATAATAAAATGTGATGTCACTTTAAAAAAAAATACCTATTGGTAAAAATTAGAAAATAAATTGTCAAAACAAATCTTTTTAGTAACTAAATTTATGTAATATTTAGAAATGAATTTAGAAGTTGGGGTTTAGTATAATAATTAAATGAATAATCTAACAAAAATGGTAGAGATGACCTCTTATATCTTATTTTGGGAAATGTAATTTTATCTGGCTACTATAAAAATTAGTATGGAATTCATCAGAAAATCAAACAGTGTATGATCTATCTATACTACTCCTGAATATACAATCGACCTATATCCATCAATGGAAAAATGTATATTGAGTGTCTCTATCATGTTCAAAAGTAGCATATAATATACACATACACAATGCCACATTATTCAGCCATCATAAAAGAGCAACAGTGTGTAACTGCAGAAATACAGCTATACCAGACAGCATTATACTAAGCAAAATAAGCCAGACTCATAAATACAAATAGTGGATATTTTCTCTCATGTGTGTAATTCGAGTGAGGAAAGTAATTAATATAGGAACTATTAAGACTAGGAAAAGGAAGGGGAGACAGAATGAAAAAGCATGTTACATCACCAGATGCAATGGCTCAAGACTTTGATCCCGCACATGGGAGAAAGAGGCAGACAGATTTTCATGAGTTTGAAGACAGCCTGATCTATAAAGTGTGTTCCAGGAGAGCTAGAGCTACACAGTGAGACCCTGTCAAAAAAAAAAAAAATTACAGGTTCAACTATTTATTGTATGTTACATATGCATATGAATATGTCATAATTTACTGATTATACAAATGGCACATGATAATAAAATAACTTTAATGTACAGCTTTAAAGAAAATAAAATCAATTCAGTGGAAGCTACACAGATTTCAATATTAATTTTTTAGTTACTGATAAAACAAAGAACAAAAAAAGAAGATTGGATGGAAAACTCAGTATCATTATGATGGTAATAATTGACAAAATTTATGTAAAATTTGTAAGAGAACCAAATATCTTAATGGCAGAAGCAGTCTTGATTGAACTGAGGGGTTTCACTGCCATGTTTTAGAGCTCACACTAAAAACTGTTGTAAATGTCAGTTGATGGCAGCCTAAGGATAGTCAGACAGACTTAGGAAAACTCATGAAGAGTTATAGAAATATATCTGCATTTATAAAATGACTTTATTTTTGTGGATAGAAAAATTCAAAATTTACTTCATTGATAGCTATTTCATGCAATATAGAATTTCATTAACAGAAATATGCAAAAACTGATTTAGAATCTTTGTAAATAAATCAAGGTTATAGTTTTTTTTTTTTTGATAATTTCCTTTGGGGGGATTATAAAATAATTACATCATTTTCCTTTTCATTTTCCCATCCCAAAATCTTTGTTTACTTTGTCAAATTCATGGCCTCTTTATTCATTCATTGTTGTTACATTCATACACATTCTTAAATACCTCCGTAGTCTGTATAATGCTACTAGTATGTATATGTCTTGTTTTCAAGGCTGACTATTTGCTATTCGAAGACCAACTATAGTGTTCTTCCCTTGGAAAAATTTTTGTATTCCATCATTCTTTAGCTGCCTATAGTTCTTTATGTGGTTTTGAGGCCCGGTAAGCTTTCCTGAATCCACTTTATCATATCAAAAGTGTTTGTTCATCATTATTCAGTCATGTTGGTTGTATTTTTTGGATACAGATTTATGGATATAGGTTCTTCCCTTCAAATCTTACTCTTAAACACTCTGATTCTCCAACTGTTTCCTCTCTCCCTCTTCTGTAATGTTTCCTGAGCTTAGGTATGGAAATGTTTGGAACTAGGCCCCACAACTTTATATTTTGATTATTTTGATGACTTTGGGTTTTATGTAATTTTTGTGTTGCAAAAAGAATTTTCCTTGATGAAGGCTGGAGACTACATTTATCTGTGAGTATAAGATGAAATTTTTATAACAAAGTTATAAAATTGTCTTGTTTTAGTAATGTGGTGATTGTTGGCTCACCTCCAAGATGTACAGTTTCACTAGCCCCAACCATTTGACTAGGTTTCCAGGTCAAGGCATGCTTTATTGTTAATTTCAATTAGAGAGCTGTTTTACCCCCAAGCTATGGGTACCACTACTATCTTGCACCATTAGAGTTATCCTGTCATGCTGAATGTTGTTGTTCATAGGTATGACTCATCCTTTGATACGCAATCCAAATCAATTTTATGTGAAAAATTACTTTTCAACAAATGGTTCTAGAAAAAAATTGAACTGATGCTATTCAGGATTATGAGTATTAACTAAATAGAAACTGGGATGCAAATATAAGATAAAACCCTGATGTCACTAGAAACAGAAGTATCATCCTAACTTTGAACAGCCAATGTTTTCTTATATAAAATACAATAAAGAATCAATTAATGAAATGAAATTTCTCACAGGTTTACAAATTCTGCACATCAAAATAAATCATTACCAAATGAATGATGAGCAACAGAGTGCCATGGTTATACAACTTGCATTTTTAAACAACCCTGCCCTGTTATATAAAATTTCAACAACTAACTAATGAAGACAGAGTCAATTTTAAAATGAATAAAACATGAAATAGAAATTTTACAAAAGGAGATACAAAATTGAATAACAATGAATGAATCAATAAATCCCAGACATCATTAGACATCAGGTAAATTCTAATGAAATGTAATAAAAATGTCTATGTTTTCACTAGAATGGGCTACTGGGTGTTGAAATCCTTTAAATTTGGTAAGAACAAAGAAGAAATAGATTTTTGTTTATTGCTGAACGTGAAACATGTAGAACACTGTTAGAAACTCCATGGAAGCTTCTTAGAGGCGAACATAGAGCTTCCTTGTATCGTGTAGTTCCATTCCCGATGTTCACCAGAAAGCAATAAAGCCAATGCTCATAATCGAGACAGATGTAAAAGCATTCCTAGCATCTCAATTCATAAAATCCCAAAGCTGTGCTTAATATGTATTAGCAAACAAATTGTGTTCTAATCTAACAACAAACTACTCAGCAATGATATTTGCAACTACATAGGCACAAGAGTGTGGACCACATGAGTCCATGTGTATGAATCTCTAGAACCTGCAAACTAAACTGCTGTGGCAACTTTGATAATTAATTACTACCCGCCAACTAGACTGAATTTAAATTCAGCTCAGAAACACAACTTTGAGTGTGATTAGCAGGATGTTCCCGGTGAAAAGGGAAGATACATCGTAGATTCAAATGGCACCACCTCATAGACTCAAATCCAAGGCTGAGCAAAAATAAGGGAGCAATCTGGGCACCAGGATTCACTTCTTTCTGCTAGCCCTCTGTGGTTACTATGTGGGGAGTTACTTACCACAGCTAGACCGATGTTCACCACCCTACCTTCCTCTCATAATGAGCTATACCTGCAAAGGGTGGGCCAAAATAAACCTCCCTTCTTTAACTTGCTTTTCTTACAAGTTTTGCTATAGAACACCAACAAAAATGAATATAACAACCAAAGAAGGACTGATTCTGGGGCTGGGGAGAGGGACCAAGAGGGGACCGTAAATGTTTTTATCTGATAAAATAGCTCGTAGTTGGTATAGGTGTGACTGCATTCACCAAACTCACCATAAAGTACATTTAATGACTGTATATTTTTCCATTCATTTAAAAATCCAAATAAATTATTGTTAAAAAAAATAAAGGTAGCTCCCATTTTCTAAGCATATATTAAGCAAGCAAGTAAAAAAATATATAATGTATTTTACTCAACATGTCACTCTTTCCTTTAATGTCACTTAGTGGCTGCCCTCAGAAACTGATCACCTCTGAGAAAAATATTAAATTCTATCAGCTCCTATGTATACAAAATGAAAAAAAAAATATCCCCCAAACTACCCAATAAAACACATTTGACACTATTTCCAATCCAATATGGTCTAATTTTCACATTAAGTTCTGACACTAGATAGTTTCATCACTATGCTGGCACTGCTGAGTGGCTTGGCTAGTTACAATATGTCTTATTACTATCTAAACTTAAGTGATCTAGTAACAAAGGCTCCCTAGATCACTGACTGCATCTACTTATTAGCATCTTTTGTTTTCCAAATAGTTCTTCATATTCATTTATGAGAGTTTAGTCAATTGTAATTTCAATTCGAGCTCTCTCTGGACACAAAGGTATGACTTAGATTACTTTCGGAAATCCTCTGTGATTGTCTATTCAGAAACAGCTCATTTTGACCTTCTATCTTGTGGGCTTTCATCCTAAAGTCAAAGCCTTTCTCATTCATTCAGTGCTATCTTCTTTGTATTCTGTATTCCAAGGTGTCTGAAGCTGGTGATGAGACCTTTTTAATATAAAACTAAGATTTCTCTATCTGGATAACAGGAACAAATTAGGGCATTCATCTAAAAGAAGCGAGCTACTTGAATAGTGCAATCGCTGATGAAGAATGAGCAAAAATGGACCAGAGTCCTTAAAATTAGAGCATTAGTTCTTGTCCCAAAGATGGGGGAAAAATCAGAACACTGGGCAGAACTAAACGGAACAGAAAAACCAATCATAAAGAATAAACTGGAGGGCGCCCAAATCAAGAGAGTGAAGGTGAATGCTGAGAACATAAGTTTCAAAGGTAGGATGCTTAACACCCAGGGATCTCAATCACATGACATACTATATTCAGAAGGCCCAATCTAGGCTTCACAGTTTCTCAAGATAGAAAAACAGCATTCCCAATTCAGGCTGCAGATGCCCTGGAGAAGCTGCTGCTTCAACTTTAAAATGGGGCCAGGATCTTAAGAAAACTGTAGTTAAAAACTAAATAGGATGTCTGGATAACTCGAGTTTTAAAAGTTTAATCACAAATCAGTCATGGGTTTATGCATCTTTATATTCAGATAAAGGTAGATTTGGGGTTTATGAGTTTAAAACAAAGTAAAAATCACCAGATTTGTGAGTTTCCTCTGATTAGTAGATATATGGTTTTTTGTATCAAATATCTAAATATTTAAAGCAAGTTGTCTGGTACCTAAACATCCTTGTACAGGTTTTAAATTCACCTTTGCCTATGTGCACAGATCTTAATGGAAACTTGTATTGTATTGAGAACATTCTTACTCTGTTGAAAATACCATAACAATACTCTTTGTCAAAACTCGAGGCTATTAGTCACTGAGAGAGCAAGGACAGCAATGAAGCTCACAAATTTGAATCCTGAGTATTTTCTCTATAACCGAATAATAAAAACTACGGTGCCAAAAGTTTTAATTTTAAGCTAAAATTCCTTGCTTTTTAAAATATCACTGAAGCTGAGGTTTTAAGCTTCAGATATGTTGGTTAAACAGAGAAGCATTAAAAATGTTCATTTCTGATTAAAACTAAACCTATTGAGAATCATAAAAACACAATGACTATATTTTAACATCAAGAAATCATGCTTAGAAAAGAATGGAAATGCATATTAAATGAAGAAAACCAAGAGAAGACACCTTGACCATGTGATAGTCATCAACACTTTTATTAAAACAAATATTGCATCATAAGGATTTCTTGTCCTAAGAAAAGGAAAGCCATCAGGATGATTCTGGTGCTGAAAGTGTTTGCTCCTCACACTCAGATTCCAGGAGGCAAGGAAAGAATTGACTCTGTCTACAGATCAATCTTGTGGAGGCTTTTTCTCAACTGGGTTTTCTTCTCCCAGGTGACTGTAGCCTGTGTGAAGTTGATGTAAAATTAACCAACACAGTGAGATCTTCTCAAATGCAAGTGTTATGAAATGCACATAATGGAAAAATGGAATGAGAAATAACCACCCTGCTTTTACTAGGACTAGCCCAGAGCTTTCCTGTATACCAGGCATAATGTCCTTGGGAATTTATAAAATCATGGCTCCAAACTCAGCAGTGCCATTGGGAACCTTATAATGTTTTCAAGTTCAGCAGACAGCTTCTGGTGAAGAGAAGACCGTTGCACCCTTGCAATAGGGATAAGAGCAATACATAGCAAAAGTCATGCACAGCATATTCTCTTTGATCCCGCAACTCCATCTTTAAAAACTTACCCCAAGGAAAGAATTACAGCTGTGTCTAAAAACAATGCCCATGAAAGTTTTGCTTAAAATAAGAAAAATATGGAAAGAATCTAAAATACACTCAATATGGAAGCAGTTAAAGGAAATGTCATGCCTCCTTTAAAGCCAGTGTCCAAAAACGGGGTGGGGGAGACAACGGGGAAAATACAACTAAAAAGAATCACAAGGAAAAGTTGTTGAAGTAGAAGAGGCTTCAGAAATAGAAGTTTCAGAAAGATATTATTAGAAGTTCTGAGTTTTAACAAATACAAATTTATAGCTATTATAGGAAACAGATTAAATGACTAATAACGGAAACCAGAGGCTGAGATGGTCAGCAATTAACAGCACTTATGGTTCTGGCAGAACACCTAGGACCAGTTCCAGGAATCAACAAGGTGATTCAGAACTATCTATACCTCTAGTTCTATGAGACCCAATCCCCCTGATGGCCAGAGTTTCCTGTATAAACATATACAGGTGCACACACACACACAAACACACGCAGATATAAAATAAATACCTATTTAAAAGAAACATGATCAATTGTTTGGATTCTTTTGATCAAAAATTCTCTTCTTTATGATCAATTTAAGTTTTTAATACCTACATTAACACTAAGAGTTTTAAGAATAAATTTCATTCATAAAAATATCAAATATGCCTGAGGCAAAAACTTTCTGTCTCTGTGGTTCCTTAGCTATACAGTTGCACAATACTAAGCAGGACTCAAAAAGTCAAATAAAAGTGTTAAAACTCAGATAATAGTTGTATGTAAATGTAACTTTAGATCCTTAAATAATAGAGCTAGTCACCTTTAGTGAAATGAGTTAAGAAATGTCTAGAAAGTGTGACAGAAAAGAAGAAAGTTAAATTTTCAGTTAGAAAATACATACATAAGTGTCAAAGGGGAACATAGCATCACTCTGTCTAAACTCTTGGGAAGCCTAAGATCAAGGATTACACATGGGAACTGACTCAAGAGTGTGCTAAATCATGGCTCTGAGATTAGTGCAGTCAATGCCTTTTTTCTTGGTACTTTCAGTTTTATAAGCCAAGCAGATCCTTTTTTAAAGTCATAAAAAATAGGATGAGACAGGTCATAGACGCTATAAAAATGCAGCTTACATTAATACTTGAATGTGACTTTAACTTGTCTCTAACAAATTAACAAAACTGAAGACCACAGTAAAAAGAAAACAATTTGTCATTGCTTTCTTTAATACCCAGTTTTGTGATCTGTGCTTCATGGTTGCTGCATAAAGTCTCTTGGCTGATGGGACATGTTTAGTGTTCCCTTATTTGTAAGAGAAAGAAGTGGAGATAAAGTTAACTTAAATACTGGACCTGCCCCAGGGGTGTGGCGCACAGTAGACTTTGTTGCTGGGTGGACAAGGCAGAGCGGTAGATAGGACATGAGGCCAAACAGAAATTTCACCATAAAAGCAATGGCTTCAGCAACAAGAAGTCTTTAACAGAGATACAAGATGTTTGGGACAATCAAATGCCCCCTCTTCTATAGCTGGATCTTCTTAGCAGCTTATTGTGTCATGGATTCTAGAGTAGCTCATTCAGCAAAATCGTGGGGTACACAATATTGGTTCTAAGAGGAATCAGAACATTCTGCTTTAAAAATAGGTTCTAGGAACTTAACCAGCTGAGCCATTTACTTGGTTCCTTAGCCTATTTTGTTGTTGGTGTTCTGTTTTGTTTATTATTACTACTTAGCACAGTGCTGTGGTGCTGTTCTATCTTAATGAGAGTGAAAGATCCAACCTTCTAAAGTTGTCTTCTAACCTTCTTATTTTAATATTTTTAAAGTGGCCAGGTCAGATGGTGGTGGTGTACAACTTTAACCCCAGTACTCAGGAGGCAAAGGCAGATGGATCTCTGTGAGTTTGAGGTCAGGCTGCTCTACACAGTGCGTTCCTGGACAGGCTCTAAAGCTATACAGAGAAGCCCTATCTAAAAAAGAAAAATGGCTAGAAATCAAATATATCAAAAGGAAATCTTGTTGTAGCCATGGCATATCAACTTAAACTACCTGCATTGTATAAAAACCTCAATACTAAAGAAAATAAGTGTAAAGCTAAAGATGTGAATTTTTAAACACATCAATCTCTGCCTGTTTGCAGTACAGAAACTTCTTCTGTGAGACCACTTGATATGGGAATGCCTTTCTGTATGCTGTGAATATCAATCTCTAAATAAAGGAGCTGTTTGGGGCCATGACAGGCACCATAGAAGAAGTAGGAGGAGAAATCAGAGCATAGGTAGGAGAAGCAGGACAGAATCAGGCAGATCAAGCAAGCCACCCAAGGAGCAACATGTAAGGAACACAGGTGAGCAACGGGCCACGGCAGACAGATTAATAGAAATGGGTTGATTTAAGATGTAAGAGCTAGCTAGCAATGTGATTGAGCCATAGGCCAAATAGCATGAAGTTAATATAAGTGTCTGAGTCATTTCTGGGGGCCTGAGCAGTAGCAGCGGGCAGCTAATGGGTCTGGCACGCAGGTCGGTGGGTCTGAGCCTCTGGCCACCTGGGACCAAGAAACCTCATTGCAACAACCACTATTGTAACCAGTCTCATAGGACAAGGTGCATGAATTACTCCCACAAATTGCTGAGCTTTAGAGAAGTGGTGAATAAAGACACACCAAGTATTAGCTGTTGAAAGAGAAACCTACAGGAAAATTAAAAAGCATGGTCATGTCATATGCACTGAAAAATAGAAAATAATTATTAAAATATTATTTGAAAAAATAAAACTTTATTTGTCAATAATAGAGCCATAATATTTCAATCCACTATGGTTTATAAATTTGTCAATATAGCACGATTTAAATTATTGAAATTAACATCCAATAAAGGTACTGTCCAGAAATAAGGTTTCTTGTACATTGAGAAAGTCAAGGAACAATTAACAAATGATTTCTATATGAAAATTAGAATTTGAAGGGAAAAGAAGTAGAAAAATGGATTTTTTTCTTTCTCATGTATAAATTGATTGATAACCATTTCTTTTCTTGGAAGTTAAACTTTCCTGGGAACATATATTTCAACTTCTTACAAGCAGAAGAACTAATTGGCCTTTGTTCCAGCATAACAGAAATGAGAAAATACTTTTGTCACCCATTGCTTGGTTGATGAAATTCTTACAACATTAAAAGATGAACAAGGAAAAAAAAACAAAAAACAAAACACCAATATCTCAAGTATTTTTTTATGGCATGGGATTGTGGGACATTTAGAGCCAAGGATATGAGGAAAGCTGCATTATTTTAAATAAGGTTTGTTGAGAGCTTAATGTTTACAGACAGAGGAAATTCCTAAAAACCTGTTAACTCCGTTGGTTCCCAAGTCCCTGCATTCTTAGAGAAAAGAATATTCACTTTCTTTAGTCTGGGGAGGATGATTGTCACATGAAGGTGTATGATCTGTTTTAGAGAAAGATCCAATATTTGTCCTTTAGCCATCCTAGGGATGGCGTAAGAGTGTTTTCTCAAATAACACAGTGCCATTTTTTGTCCTAAGCCTCATTGCTGTCTTTTAGAGCATGCTTGTACAATGAATATGATATAATGAGAGAGTTTCTCCCCTACAAAGGCAGATTTGTTTAGTACTGGAAGTTATATGAACTCCCCACACAGCAGAGGACATTCAAACCATCTGTGATAAAACCTCGGATGCCCTTCCTGAAAAGCAGCCAGCTCAATATGTGGGGCCATCTTGCCTTCTACAACTGAGATGTTAGCCACTGCTATCATTAGAGTTGACCTCTGCTAGAGGAGACTGATTTTTCTACCGGAATTCATAAAATTATGATGAACAACTAGATGGTTAGCAAGCCCTAGAACACCAATTTTTTCCAGCTCTATTGTATCCTTATAACTCTTTTATCAATAACGTACATTTAATTAATATTGTACATTTAAGTCAAAAAGGTTAATATGTAAAGCTGAAAGATGATGATTTATTTAGATCAGTTAACAAAAGATTTCATATCATTACAAATATAAAGCTAAGGCAAACTGTAGACAGACTTACATAACATTCTAAACTGTTGGGCGCTACCAAATACAAGTCAGAAAGAAAAGAAACCCCAGGGAAATTTTCTGGAAATAGTTTTTATTATTTTTAAATAGAATTTATTATTTAAAGAACACTTTTAAGTACAACTGTATCTTTTCCATGACAAAATACGGATTTTTGTAAAGATCTTTATTACTTTTCAGTAATAAAAATTTATACAAATTACTGTGCAAAAAAGGTCCAAACTAATTCATACTACAAATTTAAGGATGTTAATTTAAAAATTAAAAGACATAAGTGAATTAATTTTTAAGAAGGCTAAGAATTTTAATGAAGAATTTCATGTTTTATTTTTTCATGTTTTTATGATCTTTTCATTAAAATACATATTCACTTTATTATAAGAAAATACTTTCTTTTCCAAAAACAGATTCTGAAAATGCTAGTACCCTTGGGGAATGAATATATCCTCAAAAAGCTAATTACATGCACAATCTGACTTAAGCATGTAAAGATTCAAAAACATTTTCTGTAGACAATAAGGGAGTAATCAAATTGAGGAACATCTTCATAATGAAGTCCCAAGCAGACACTAGAAACCATATTGTATAGAAACATCATTATATGGGAAACTGTTAATGACCTCATAAGTAAAAGAAAATTATTAAGTGCTATGCAGAACACGATGCTAATATTTTAATAGACAATAGGCATATGCTAGAAGAAATGTGCTAAGCAATGAGCTTTCTGTTAATGGTGGGAGAGTAGTTTACATTTCTTCTCTTTGATTTTTATGTTTTCCAGATACATACATTGTGCATATCACAGTAATAAAACTATAAAGGATCCCAGCCCTGCAGTAAACAGAACCAGGGCTAAGAAAAAAAGATATAGGGAGGCTAACAAGAAATCATACAGGAGAAAATATGCCAGATATCTTATAGAATCGCACTGTTTTTTAGACTGCAGGCCTGGAAAAAAAATGAAGGATGTAGTTAGACTGCAAATTATCAATTTTTAATTGAGAAATTCAGGGGAAGGATCAGGCTTCATAAATAACAGCTAAACTCCTTTTGGGGGTGAGAGTGTTGTGGGAATATCTTCATAGATGTGTCCATTGTGTGGAAAAACTGGTAAAAATTCTCAGTCTGAGAGTGCTATTGGCAAGGAGCCAGCACATGAGAGAAATAAAAATCACCAAATTAATGACGATGCTGCAAGACAAATAAATAGCTTAAAAAATAAGACTACTAGCCTGGTGGTGAGCATAAGAGTCTTTAATCCCAGCTCTCAGAGCCCAGGAGGCAGAGGCAGAGTCTTTGTGAGTTCAAGGCCAGCCTGGTCTACAGAGTGAATTCCAGGACAGGCTCCAAAGCTACACAGAGAAACCCTATCTTGAAAACACACACACACAAAACCAAACCAAACCACACCACACACACACACACACACACACACACACACACACACACACACACACACACACACACACACATTTCCATGTATTTCCATATATATTATGACAGCTTGGGAACTAGAAAAAAATCTCAAATGTTAGCAGGTAGCCCAAATCTCATATGGCAAATTTTGCCATAAACTGGCCATGGAGAGCTCATTATCTTGATGGTCATTGTCCACTAAAGCTGATCACTATATACATGTAGATACCAACCTACCAGAAAGGGGAAAGCTAAGAGAAAATCCTGTCTGCAGAGACAAGGAAGCGAGCAGTCAGTGGCCAACTGTCTGGAGTCCAAGGGAGATGAAGACAGAGTCCCCTTGGTATTTCAGAAATCATTTGAGATGTTTGCCTACATAATTATAACTGATTTCTAGTTGTTCTGAAAATCCCATTTCTTGTCATCTTATAGTATAGTTCATTCATTTAGTTCATTAAGAAATAACGAGAATTTTACTAAAATAAGGTTAATGATTGTGGTTAAAATAAAACAGTGTTTTTCTCCTGAGCCACTTTGAAGAATTAGGATTATTTGAGGAGTCATTATTTTGTCCCTTTCCTTGAGACCAATACCTGGTTGGTCTCTTTCACAGTTGAGCTTTAAAAATGGTGGCAGAACTTGGCTCCTTTCAAAGTAATCTCTCAACAGGATCCATGGTAAGAGAAAGACATTCAGAAGCTATGTGTGGAGAAAAGTTTTTCTTTTTGGAGTCTTTTTTTTTTCTTTTTTGTTTTATGACAATGTGGGTGAAAGCACTTCATGTCCTGAAACCAGAGTAATTATGCTGATATTTGCACCAGGGAAAGAAAGAGCCCAGGGACAGAATAAGAGTTTTCCAGCTGCTCTGGAAACTAGAATCAACACTTGGGAGCTACAACTCATGTGATGTCTCCAGACTCAAGCCTTGGCAGTGTGGTCTTGAGAAGGACCTAGGAAGGCTGATGATCCAGTGGGTTCTGCAAAGCATCTTGAGTGGGAAGAAGGTACGCTATCACTGTGAGGGAACTCTCCAAGCTCTTGCAACCCATTTGTCCTCAGGTTTCTCTGTGCCTCTTTGTTATTGAGGTTAGAGAGCCTGCTAACTGAAAGCAGGAAAGCAGGACCTCACACACACACAAAAGTCCATTGTGAGGAGTAGCGTTTCAAGCTACGGGTGCACATAATACAGTCATAGAAAGTGAACCGCAGCCTAATCATAATGGAAATGGTTACCTCACGCCTAAGACCCTGAAATGATGTGAAAAGCTAAGCTACCTAGGATTCATTTTGATCCCATACACTCTTAATAGAAGAGAGCGACAGATGCTAGTCTTCAAAAAAGTAAATTGTCCAGCTTAAAGAATTCATCTGAAAAATAGCATTCGTTTATATTATAATCAATCGGGGAATAAAAAACTATGTTCCACGTGACTGCTTATGCCTGCTCCTTGTCAAACTCCAGAGCAAGCAGCAAAAAGGCAATGTTCTCAGGTCTTTGAACTGGAGGGCAGTTATAAAAACAAAAACAAAACAGAGCAACAATATCAGAAGACAAAGCCAAAAACAAACAAACAAACAAACAAAGACAAGGAAATAGGTGAGTGGGTGCAGGATAGAGAAACTCCACAAGTGTGTATTATTTTTACAGGACAACACATATACTCAGCTATTAGGTAAATACAGGTTTTTAGTTCCTGCCTAAAACCTGACACAGTCATTTTCTCACATCATATGTGTCTCATTACTTTAGTTTTGCTTTGTATTAATTCAACTACATCTCTGGCTTTTAAATGTTATGAGGTTACATGAGGAACAGACCTACCTTTTATTGTATCCCTAAAATGTTCTCAGAAACATATGGGAAATTTGAAGTAACATTGATATGTGGGGTGCACTAGCTCTTTGGGGTACTGTAGAATAATCCTCCATCTTAAACTACTGTCCCCCTGTCCTTCTGCCTATCTGTACTTCTATTCTTAGTTTGAAGTACATTTTATTTACTACTTCTCTAGGCTTCAGCATTACTTACCTATTTATTAATATGTGTAATTATTTTATAACCCCCCTTTCTCTTTTGGTGGGGGAGTCTTCCTTACAGGCCATTTTCTGATATGTCCTTCTGAATTGTTATCCCCCACCCCCCAAAAGTAACCCTTTCATTGTACTGATAAATAAAATTCCAAAGAGCTTTCTTCAAGGGTTTTCGACATTTCAAAAACTCCGTCCTATTGTAACAGGAAACCTTGGAGACTCATTGAAATAGCAAAGGCACAAGTTTCTTTTTATTATGAAAGATGTTTATGCGAGGAACAAAACCGTCAAGAGAAAGTAACTGCTTCAGAATACTTGATGGGCACTTTAATCTTCTATTAATATGCAAATTTTGTTCTTTAGAACCCCAGTAAGAGATTTTTTTCCTCCCTCAGTCAGGCTATTTGAAAGTAGTCCTATTCTCCCAAAGGTCCTTCTTGCATAAGTCTAAGTGAAACAGTGTTTTTATGCTAATTCCCAAGATGCTCCTGTATGCATCATTTTCTTTTGAAATTATATGGAGTTTATTGAACCACATTTGTAAAACATTCCACAGTTGATTTCATCCTAAAGATCTTCTTTAATAGAACTGATTCCCCTGTTGGTCTGTGTCATAGGAGAATGTTAAAGAAAATCACTTTTAACAACAATGGCAGAAATAAGAAAGGACATTATTGGCAGAAGAGCGTAGTTTACAGGCAGGAAAAGGACAATGTTTGTTGAATAACTAATCTCATCAAGAATTTGAGGATGTAAAAATGACTTTGTTGGTATCATAACTATAAAGGACCTTTTAATAATTATAAATCTCATTGAAAGTACAAAACGATAGGTAGGTAGGGATTGTTTGTTATGGAGTCACCTTCCATTTCAAACCAATACTTCCCTTTCTCAAAAGACTGTAATTGAAATAATAATAAATAAAAATTATTCAGCTAGTATACTAATTAGGATAAGACACCGAATTATTTTCATATAGTCATTTCTCTCTCCACATATCAACTACTTTGGGCACTTACTTTATCTTTTAGAAGAAGAGAATATTTGACATCATTTCTTACCTTGTTCTGATGGACCAGAAAGTCTGGAACATTTTGAAAATACAGTGACAGACTATGGTCTAATTATTTTCCCAGAGAATGGAGTTTTATTTATTTACCTCATAATAGTTATAAAAATAACTTAGACAGTTTTGAGTGCACAATGCTTCCTTTGGACTAATAATTTGTCTTTAAATTGTACTTTTATAAAAGTTGGTACCCAGTCCCCCAGAAATGTATCTTCATTTCTTGGAAAATATTGACTTTTTTTTGCTGGAATAAAAGCTGTTTATGATTCAGGCATAAAATTATGCTTCTTCATATCATTTTGTTATTTCTTTGCCTTTAGCACAAAATGCTATTCCTCCAACTTCCTGTTCACTCGTGAACCTGACAGTGCATTGTAAGTTGTGCATATTAATTATAATGATTAAAGTCACACTGAAAAGGGGTGATAGGGAAAATGAGTAGAAAAAGAACAAACTTCCTCCTGCCTCTCATGCCTTTCAAATTAAATCCCCTCATCTAAAGAATCTTTGCTATTGATCAACCTACAGAAATTCTTCATGATCCAAATCTAAAATGTGTTTCTGTTATGGATCATACTTGATTCTATTTTCCCCAGATGAAATGCAACATTTATCTGGAAAAAAGATCTTCTGTTTACATGCCTATTTCCCCCACTAAATGTCTATTTACCTGTCATATATATATGACATGTGTGTGTGTGTGTTTATTTTTAATCTTCAAAGCCTAGAAAATACCCAGTAACTGACCTATCTATCTCTCTTAGCATACTTGGTTGGCCACTAATATTTGAAAAAAAAAATAAACGTGTAAGGCAAAAAAATTCCAGGTTAAGTGCATCTCCTGTTTTCCATGATGCTTTCTCACTAGGTTACTCATCAAATTTAAAAGGTCTACAGGCTCTGTTTTAAGGAAAAGAACCCACTTCTACTTCATAAATATTAGGTAGCATTCCAGAAAGGTCATCCTTTATATGGTGCTATTGTTATATTGATTATCGAGAAAATAGTTCCCTGGAGCACTGGAGTCTTCTGCAGCTCCTTCAAAATCTGCTGCTTTAGAGCTGGAAAACTAGCCTGACAATAAAGAATCTCATTCCTTAGCAATAACAACTGTGGAGTATTGATAACCAATACTTTAAATCTCAGTGCAGATTTAACAAACAGCGCCAACTGCTTGGGACCTAGATCCAGGGAAAGCATGCAATTTTATCAAGAAACAGAAACCAACACTAGGCACACAAGAAAATTGATGGAATAGCTTTGAGGATTGGTTTAGAAAGAATGGAGCTGACTGAGTTATTACTATGTGGTTCAGCCAGTGCATTAAGGATAATAGCCGTGCAGACTCTGGGTAGTTATGGATACCAGCTCAGCAGAATCTAGCTGCGCCCACAGAAATATTTATATTTAGCATAAATATTTTTGGAAAGACATACAAGAAACCCCACCATATATATTTGGAAGATCCCCCCCCATATATGTGTAAAAAAAAGTACTAACATAAATAGATAAGTCATGAGCCTTCAAACCCAGTGGCTATAAACCTACTACTTATTATCTTTATCAGAATCTTATTGTTATATATGTTTTCTTTGAGATAAATCAAAATAAAGATTCCATTATAGTGTGCACAACAGCTTCACTATGAAAGCCTTTGTTGTACAGATATGACTCAATGGGGAATAAAGGATATGTCTAAGTATTTACCAACAATTAATATCGGCTGTTGTCATCCTATTTGAAGTGGAAACCGTTGACCTCTGTCAACTCCCAGTCTGCAAAGTGAAGAAATTGTCATATTTAAATTCTTCAACCATGACTTGATGTATTCCTTAAGGATATGCTTTGACTATTCTGAGATACTGGTGGCCTAAAAACAAATTAATTTCTTAAAAATCCTTTCCCAGTAAAATAACTGATTTTTTTCCCTTATGTGATAACAATATCACTGTCTGTAGAAGCGGAGAAGAGGAGGAAAGTTACTTCCCTTGAAGGGATATTCATTAAAAGAGAGGCTCTTGAGCTTCCTACATCTGGGACCCGTTAATGCAGTCCCAAGTGTTGTAGTGACCCCCAAACATAAAATTATTTTTGTTGCTACTTCATAACTGTAATTTTGCTTCTTTTATGAATCATAATGCAAATATCTGTGCTTCCTGATGGTCATAGCTGATCAACCCCCAAAGAGTTTACAATCCACATATTAAAAGCTACTGCATTAAAGGGTAAAGTACTAATGGGCAAAGTTTGAAATTCCTTCTGCCGTCTTAGGTACAGCATATACTACCTGTTCTGTGTGCTCATTTCCACAGAACTCAGGCTTAAAGTAATGATGATGAAACATGCTTTCTAGGTAAAGGGGGTAACCCAAGAGACAGATTTATACGATAAATTTTGCTTGAAGCCTATGCAAACAGATAGTCTTAGGAGGCTTGCTCTATCAATATGGTGCTAGGTTATGGATCTATGCATCTGCCTTCTTCAGTTGCTGAAGGTTCTATAATGACAATTAGGGTGGTCATTCATTTGATGATAAGGAAGTCCTTTTTAGGCATCCTTTCTACTATTGCTTGGAATCCTAGCCTGGGACATCTTTTGGGTTCTTGGATGTTTCCCTAGCAACAGGTTTCTCTCTAACCCCACAATGACTCTCTCTATCAAAATATCTATTTCTTTCTTTATTATCCTTCTCTGTTGCTCCTCCTGAAAAGAGGGAAGAGAGAATATATGAGCAAAGGGATCAGGATCATGAGGAGGAGACCCACCCACGGAGATGGCTGACCTGAGCTATATTGGGAGTGCACTGACTGTGAATTAACCACTGAGGAACCTTCATGGAAAGGAACTAAACCCTCTAAGTGTAGATGACAGTCAAAAGGCATGGGAGTTTGTGGAGCCTCTTAAAGTAGGAACAAAGTATATTCCTGTTGTATGAACTGGCTGGCTTCTTGGAGCCCATTCCCTACAGAGGAATACCTTATTCAGCCTTGATTCGGGGAGGAGGGACTCGGTCCTACCTCAACTGGATATGCTAGACTGAACTGGTTTACTTCCCTTGGGATTCCTTGCCCTCCCTGGGGAATGGATGGGGGGATTGGGGGAGAGGCTGAAGGAAGACTGGATGAGGGGAGGGAAGGGAAGCAGTGGAGGGTAAGAGAAAAAAAACCTTTTAGATAAAAAATTACAAATAAAGAGGCTCTATCAAAAGTGAGAACTGATCCAAAAAGGAAATAAGCATCCTATTGTGTGACATAATGTAGCTTACATGAGACAGGAGAATGTAAAACTAAGCAAGAGCTTAAGGTACTAAGTCAATGCTGGTACTTATGCCTTTAGAAGAGCTCCCAGTTGATAAAATTTCTTCAGAGAGTTTGTATGTTCTTACCAGCCATGTTCAGATACTCTTTGTGCTTTCCAAACTTACCAGTACAATTTCTGGAGTCAAAATTTCCTAGACCTATTAGTAGGAATCTAGAGGTTATTCACTATGCTAAAGAAGCTGCTGACTTTGCTCTGTCACATCTCCCATAAGTTAAGGCATTTCCAAAGGAACTTTTCCAACTTTACTAACCTCAGCTCAACTCTAGATCTATGTTTCAGTGTAATCCAAAAATGCAACCCACTACTTCCTACTTCTTAATTTTTTATAACTTTGAGTCATAAAAGAAGAGTAGAATGCTTTTGAGATGAGTCTACATATTTGAAAGCCTTCTTTTCCTTTACAGAGTCCTTTATCTGTACATAGGTAGCTGCTGTCTGGCAAGACACTTAATTGTTCAAGAGTCAGAGCATCAGAACCATCAAAGCCACAGTTAAGATTACACAGAATTTAGAGTCACTAAGATAAGTACCCTTTTTCACACTTTTAATTACATGTCTACAATAATCATGTCTGTGCATGGCAACCACTGAGTATTTGTGTACAGTATGCATTTACAGCTATAAATGACATCCATGCCTGGTGCTCTTGAGGCCAGAAGCGAATGCTTGGATGCCCTGGGATTAGAGATACAGATGGTTGTGAGAATCAACCCTGGGTCCTTTGGAAGAGCAGTGGTCTTAACCACTGAGCCATCTCTCCAGCTCCTAAAACACTTAGTTTAATCCCTCTACGCAAGATAATCTCCTGAACATAAAACAATCTGTCTTAATTACATTTGTCTCACTTGTAGCAAACCCATATTAAACATAATCAAAATTGATCTATTGATTCTACCATTTTTATGTCCATGCCTAGCCTGCCCTCTCTATCTCAAGATGTGATATCCACAAAGATAGTTAAAGCAAAAATTGTATCACCACTGGCTCGTTCCTTACCTTCAATGTTCACTTTGATTAGATAAGAAACTTATCCCAAATCCATTTTTAAATCTTTAGAGTCTTTCCTTGTGGTCTACACTATTATTACAATAAACTCCTAAACTCTCTGTCTTTGCCACCTTCCGATATGTAGTTTTTATCTATGATTGAGAATTCAATTTTTTTCATTTTACTGAGCTTTTGAAAACTCTTCTGTTAAACATTACCCAATGAGCCAGGAATAATATCAAAATACTTCTTATCAGTGTAACTCAAAGTGAGGCTGATGAGCTGGTGATGACTTTGGACTTAATAAAAGAGAAAGTTAAGAGTAAGCATTTAGAAATGTTTAGAAAAATTGGTTAGTGCCTCACCTTCCTTCCGGTCTGTAAAGAGTAAACTAGTGTTACTATAAAGGAAGAGATAAGTTGGCTCCTGATTGATATGTGTTCCTGAGTTTACATGGTGAGTTTTGTTGTGACTCGTTAGGTGCCTGAGTTCTGACCCCTATCTTGGTTCACTATGCAACAGATTTTTTTTTTTTTTTCAAAACAAAAGTAGAACCCTCCCCTATAAACAGCTTGGGAATCTCCACCATTTTGACTAAGTTACCAGTTCCTTTCTCACCTCACTTCCACTTGAGAAACTTTCCCTGTATTTTCTACAGTGGGCAGGGGAGCCTCCTGGTTGCCATGATGCTCACCTTTACTCACACATCCCTCTGTGCTTATAATTCCTATGCCTGTTACAACCACCCATTACCCAATGGAAGCTTTTGATAGGCATAAGCTTCTACTCTTCTAGAGCATTTTTTCTCCATTTTAATTTTTTTATTAAAAAATGTCTTTTTTTAATCCATGTATTCCCCTGCTCCCCCTCCCTTCCTTCCTCCCAATCCCTCCCAGTCAGCCTTCAGCCTCCACCTTCCCCATCCCCTCCTCAGAAAGGGCAAGAAGTCCCAAGGTGGGTCAGCTCAGAGTGGCACATTCACTCCAGGAAAGTACGATTTCCTCATCCCAAAGTCAAGACTGGGTTAGGTGTTCCTCTGCAGGGAATGGGCTCCAAGGTGCCAGCCCATGCACAGGAACACAGTCTAATACCACCCCTCGAGGCTCCACACACTATTCATGCCAATGGATAGTTGCCTACTTTTGGAGGGCCTAGAACATTTTTTTAAAAAATCAGTTTTGTGTATTCATATAAAGAAATCTATATGCTTGCTCTACACCAAATTATCTTTTTTCCCCCAATTTTTTTTTGTTTTTTTTGTTTGTTTTTTGTTTTTTTGTTTTGTTTTGTTTTTTTTTTGTTTTTTTTTTGTTTGTTTTGAAGAGCTTTTTGTTCCTTTCAGGTGCTTTAAAGTTTTCCCTTCTGTTGGGTTTCTTTCTCTCTTTCTCTTTCTATCTTTCTCTCTTCCTTCCTTCCTCTCTTTCTTTCTTTCTTTCCTTCCTCTTCTCCACCCCCCCCCAATTCCTTTTTTCTTACCAGATGTCTTCCAAACATGTTTCTCACATAAACAGGCTTCTCCTGTGAAGCAGCTTCTCTCTCTGGTCTTTGTCCTGATACGTTCACATTCCGTTCCTTTAGTGATCTGAAAGACAGAAACCAACCAAGGCAGGTTCCTTCCCAGATCGTTTCAGATAGAGAAATCAAGTGGTCTCCAAAGCGCTCCTTTGTTACTCTGCTATTGTGAAAATGAAAATGTTGTGAGTCACAAATAAAAGGGCCAAAAGATTATAAGAAAGATAAAAATAGGAAATGAGAAGAAAGAAAATAATTCTATATGTCTATATTTTTATCATTTAAAAGTATACAAAGGCAAATACATTTATAGGTTAGCCAACATTTAAGAATTTAATAACACATTTATGACACTCAACCAAAGTAAGGTGTTGACTTCTGATACTGATATCATTTTGGGTGTTTTTCAGAATTCTGTGTAATCAAAACAGAACGTAAAGTTTAGTGTTGGGTAAAATCCATGTAAAGAGGAATTTCTTTTCAATTATATAACTTTAAAAATATTTGTAATTAAATTTATGATGGCTGGATAAACATGACATAAACTCATCTAAAATAGTATTTTATCAGTTGATTCTGACTTACCAAGATTATTATAAGTAATAAATATAAAGCTTTATGTGTGTATGAAAATTATGCAAATATTTTTGGAGATTATAGTAGATAGTAAGAAGACAAATATATCTATAATAACAGAACGCTTGACAACATATTAATATTACTACTGAGAAATAGACACCTGACTATAATCATTCAACCTACTAATTACTAGAGATAGTAGGTATTTTTAAGAAAAGCATTTAATATCTTGGACAATGACATAATTTGAAAACACTAATTTCAATACCAGTCACTATCAGTGACAAGTATTAGAAAACTGCCTATACATATCAAGTTAGGAAATAAACTGAAATACCTGTAGGGGTACTGTGTTGTTTCATGGTAAATAATTGTCCCACCCACTGGTTTAATAAAAAGAGCTGATTGGCCAAAGGCAGGCAGGAAGTGTAGGCGGGGCTACCAGACTAAGAAAATCTCTGAGAGCAGAATGCCAGAGGAGCACCAGAGAGAAGCCAGAGGAAGCCGAGGACAACTATGCTGCTCTAAAGAAAGGTACCGAGCCTCATGGCTGAACAAGAGACATGGGTTAGATGAAGGGTAGAGAGCTAGCAAGTGATATGCCTGGGCCTGTGGCTGATCAGCCAAAAACTAATGAAAGCATCTGTGTGTCTCTGTAGGACTGTGGGACTGCAGGTCTGCAGGTCTGTGGGCCTAAACTTTGAGGTTAGGCCGGAAAGTCTGGGCCAGAAACCTCATACTACAAATACTCACTAAAAGGGTGTTGAGGATCAATGGAATAGCTGGTACTTTGTCCCAGGTCATCTTTTCCAAGACCCTTCTGTCATGTTTTACACCGTAATTCAGATGAAGAAAATCGTGTTTATTATTGCTTACTGTCTGTTGTTATGAAAGAACACTCAGACAAAAATAAACTTAGAGTAAGAAAGAATTTGCTTGGTCTATACTTCCTGGTCATGGTACATTACTGAGAGATGTTGGGGCAGGAATTCAATCTTGAACTTGAAGCAGAAGCCATGATAGAACATTGGTTGTTGGCTTGATAACTGGCTCATGCTTTTTTATACAGCTCAGGACTAACTTCTCAGAGAACTGTATTGTCCACAGTGGGCTAGACCCTCCTATGTTAATTAACAATCAAGATAATCCTCTACAGAGAAGCTCTCAGGCCAGGCTCTTCTAGGCAATCCCTCAATTGAGACTCTATTCATGAGTGGCTCTCAGTTACAATAATTGGACAGATAAAGTTGACAAGGATATACCACCTCATGACAATTTGACATAAAATCACATATCACTTTAAGTTACAATTACTTATTAATATATGAATATAATATAGAACACAGAATAATTGTTAAAAACCAGTTCTCAAAAAAATACAATACGTTATCTTGAAGGAATGTTGCATTTTTCAAAGGCTTTTTCATCATCTAAGGACATGATCATGTGGGTTTTTTTTTTTTGAGTTTGTCTATATGATGGATGACATTTAAAGTTTGTATGTTAAACCATACCTGCATATCTGGGATGAAACTTACTTAATCATGGTGGATAATTTTTTGGATATGTTGTTGGATTTGGTTTGCCAAATTTCATTGAGTATTTTTGCATCAATGTTCATGAGGGAGACTGGTCTGTAATTTTCTTTCCTTGTGGCATCTTTAAGTGGCTTTGGAATCAGGGAGATTGTGGCCTCATAAAAACAGTTTGGCACAGGAGATGGTTGAGTGAGAGGAACAACAAATATGGAGAGAAAAAAGAGATATCTTGATAGAGGAAGCCATGGTGGGGTTGGAAAGAGACTGGGTGCTAGGGAAACCTCCAAGAACTCATAGGATGTCCCTGGCTAGGTCTCCAACCAATAGTGGAGGGGGTGCCTAAACAGGATTTACCCTAAACACAAATGAATAACCACTCTAGGTGACATCGCAGAACCTACATCGAACAAAGAATAGAGGTAGAGGCAGAGATGTACATTCATACGCCAAAGGCGTTAGCTCAATTATGTTCATAGCATCATTATTTGTAATAGCAAGAACCTGGAAACAACCTAGATGCCCCTAAAATTAAGAATGGATTAACAAACTGTGGTACATCTACACAATGGAGTACTACCCAGAAGAAAAAAAAAATGACATCCTAAAATTTGCAGGCAAATGGATGGATTTGAAGAATATCCTCCTGAGCGAGGTATCACAAGCCCAGATTGATAGGCACGGGATGTACTCATTCACAAGTGGATTTGAGACAAAAAGCAAATATCCAAGTGGCAAGCCACAACCACTGAAGAGCTTGGGATCAGAATGAACTTAAGAGAGACAACCAGGGATCCCCTTAGGAAGAGATAATAGAGAAGCTCTCCTTAGCAAATTGGGACCACAATGTGTAATGACCAAGAAGAGGTGGGAACAAATCATAAGAGGAGATGGTTGAATGACAGGAGCAACAATAAGGAAGGAATAAGAGAAATGGATATCCTGATAGAGGAAGCCACTGTGGGCTAGGTCTCCATCCAATAGTGGAGGGGGTGCCTAAACAGGACTTCCCCCTATAGTCACATGAATAACTACCCTAAGTGTCAACACAGAACCTACATCCAACAATAAATAGAGTTGGAGTCAGAGATCCATGGCTGAGTACTGAGCCGAGCTCATGGTCCAGATAGAGAGAGGGTGAGGAGAGACTGTATGAGTAAGGAGATAGGGAATATGAGGAAAATTCCCACAGCGATGGCTGGCTGGAGCTCTGGGAAACTCACTGAATCAAGAACAGCCACTAGAGATCCATCAGAAAAGGAGCTAGGCCCTCCAAGGGTAGGTAACTGTTGCTGGCATGCTCAGTATGTGGAGCCTCATGGGGTGGGTTCAGACTATGTTTCTGTGCATGGGCTGGAGCCTTGGAGCCCATTCCTTGGAGAGGCGTTTCTAACCTAGTCCTGAGTTTAGGATGAGTGAATCTGACCTGCCTGGAGTGAACACACCATGCTGAGCTGACCCACCTTGGGATTTCTTGCCCTTTTGGAAGAGAGTATGGGGATGGGGAGGGAGGCTGAAGGTAGACTGGGAGGGATTGTGAGGAGGGATAGAGGGAAGGCAGAGATATACAGAGGAAAAAAAAACATTTTAAATTTTAAAAAAAGAAAAGGAAAAAATACAATGTTTTAAAACTCCAATATTTCTAAGGCTCATAACTGTGGGCTCATATAAAAAACAAAATAAATTGTATAGTTATTATTTCAAAGAGGAGAAACAGGAGTATTACAAAAAAAGTACACTGAACAATGACAATGTCAACAGAACGTTAACAGAAAGGAGGGAAATCTTACAGTCTCACCTATAGACAAAGAACCACAGGTAACTAATGACTGGTATGAATGGAAGAATCAGCCTCTCTCAGAAAAAGCCCACTAATTGGTTATCCAACTGGATGTGGTCAGTTCTGAAATCATATACACACAAACAACAAGAATGCCAATAGATTCAGCAGTGTGTGTGTGTGTGTGTGTGTGTGTGTGTGTGTGTGTGTGTGTGTGTGTGTGTGTGTGTAATAACTAAAAAAGCATTACACCAACCTCCTCTCTTCCATACTTAGAAACTTATCACTCTAATCACAATTTTCTGTACAAAACATAAAACAGATTGGCTTAAGTTAACCAGATGTTCCAAAATATTCCTGCACCATATTTTTTTCTGGCTATTGAAGCAGCACAGAATGCATTGTTATGCCTCTGGTCTTTGTTCAACCTTATTATCTTCATCTTCCCTAGATACTTGGATGCCAGTCTAGGTACAGATGGAGAATCTCACAAAGTAGGAAGAAAAGCGTGAAGACCAGAATAAGAAAGTGAATTGAGTACCAGAAAAGGAGTAGCTGAAGAGAGACAATTGGTACCCTGTTGATATTCCAAATAATAAACTGGCTAAGAGCTGAAACAAAATCTGTGTCAATTTCTTTCTGAATACAGATAGACAAATAGATAGATAGATAATTATATATCAACATCTTTATATATACATATATATACAAAATTAATGAGCTCTTAGAAGATACAAAAGATAACAGTAATAAAATGATAGAAATTGATGTAAGTATTGCCAATTATAGAAAATTATAACTAATGCATCTTTGGAAATTATGTTTCCCACCTAATTTTGAAATTATATTACATATTATTCTGCATTCTTCTCATCTCTCTCAGTGGGCATGATACAAACATTTTCATTGTGGGACATGTTTATAGGAAATAAACAAAAAAGATTACTTTCATTGATGAAACAGTATTTCCAGACCATACATCAGCTGCAAATTATGAAGAGTAGTCATCCATTCATAGTCGGGTGTGTTCTATACTTCCTTAGACCTTGTACCTGCCCCGGCTGCCAAAACCAAGGAGTTTAGCAATGAAAAGTAACCTTGAAAATTCAGATATATGTATGTCTCTTGGTGGGAAATAACATTTCATGTGTTTGCAATACTTTGCAACTACCACCTCTGGTTTTGAAACTTCTCGTAAACAGAATTCATTGTTATCCTTCTCCGTTTCTTTCTCTCTAGTCTGGTGCTTGTATATATACAGCATTTAGAAGATTTACTTTGAGTTTAGGGTTTTGGCTTTTGGGACAGATTCTTAATATATAGCCTTGAGTGTCTTGTAACTCGCCATGGAAACCAGGACAGCCTCAAATGTGCAGATTCTCCTGCTTTAGTTGTAGACACGCCTCTTTAATTCTGTTTCTTTCTGTGGTTCTAGGATAGAGCACTCAGCCCTCATTCTGCCACTGAACTGCTGCTTATTGGTAGTATTGTGCTTTTTAGAGTCTTATGTTGAAAATACATGTGTGTGTGTGTGTGTGTGTGTGTGTGTGTGTGTGTAAGAGAGAGATGCATGATTTAATTCCTCTCTAAATTGTTCTTTACCTTTTCATTTACCTTGAATTTTTGTTATTATTTTAAGAATTTTCTTTTAAAACTTCTAGAGAGATTATTTTCGTTCTCTTCAGATTGCCTGTTGCTTTCAATATCTATCAAATGGCAATTTCTTGCTTGGCAGCAATGTTTCCATGACTACAATAATGCCTCGTGTTTATAAAGCACCTTTTTCCAAGTATCTGAATTCCTGTTACATAATTTACCTTTCACACTGATGTGACTTCTTGATTTATCCAGTCTAGCATATATTACCAAACCAAGTTTATTTATACAACATGCCAACTATTACATATGTCAACTTATGCATTTTATATAACTGATGCAATGACTGGTCATAAATATGCTAAATAATTAAAAGTAAGTTCCTGAAAGTCAATATTGTAGTTGATTCTTAATTTTTGTTGCATTTTAATAACATAGCCATTTATATAAATTATATAAAATGGAAAATTAGTCAAATAGTTAATTATTATCTTCTTATGGATCCAACCTCAATTGTAAACATTTTTAACTCTGTCTAATTCATAGAAAATATTTTTGTTTGTTTTTTAATTCAGGATCTCACTGCACAGTCCAGTGACATCGAATTTGTGATTATGCTGCCTATTAGAGGCCGAGATTACAGGAGTTTCCCACTGTGTCCAGTCGACAGAAACAATTAATAGATACATTTGCACACAAAGCTTAGCAGTCGTTCTTTATGAAGTTATGCCTTTCTGCCCTTCTGTCACATGTGACATTTACTCCATGAATTCTCTGTAGCCTTTCCATTCCTGTTAGGATGATTCCAGAAGCCTCTCCAGGCTCTCACCTTCTCTTGTTGTATTTGTAGCCCAGAAGGAATATTTTGTGGTGCCTATAAATACAGTCAACAAGTCAAAAGCTCCCAACACGGATGTACAGCAGTGGCTATCAGGAGCCATTTGGTCTAAACAGATCGCCACATTGGCTATTCAGACTTGAACTACTGTCTCTTCTGCTGGCATTGATGGCTCACATAAGGCCTCATGTCAAAAGAAAGACAGGGTGAAAACAGATCCACAGGTTATCTGCCTGTCTGCATGAGTGTAACATAAAACAATGTGAGGCAGTCTATCAAAGATCTAGTGGTTTTTTTCTAGGTAGCCCCTAGACATTGTCTCAAACCTTAGCTTCCTATGCAGTGAATCTTAGATACAGAAAACAGCTATTTCATGTTTTCTTTTATGACTAAGCCCATTAGTACAAATCAAGAAAAGATATGACATCCTTTAATAACTCCTTTCCTGAAGTTTATGGGATAAATTTTCTATACCTCGATATTGATGTGAAACCAGAATATAAACTGTGAGATATAACTTTTCATGGAACCCACATTCAAATGTTCTATATCTCATAATAATGAGCACAGACAAAGGGGAAATGCTCTCATGAGCATATAATCAGTTATGTGAATCTTTTCCCCAATTGTATAACAAATTTTAAGCATAACATTAAAAGTAGTTTCTATATTTATTACTTAGGACCATCTTATATAAAAATATATGCATGCTGTTTCATCTAAAGTAAATGTGTTACTGCCAGAACTTAGATACTATGGCTGGCAAATTCTTTATCATGACTATAATAAATAAAGAACATATAAAAAAAATACAAGAATATTTTAATTTAATTTTTTCATATACTATGATCATCATTTTCCCCTAACTTGACTTTCTCCCAATTCTTCCCCATCTCCCTTCCAATCCAACTTCATGGCTTCTCGTTTTATCTCAAAATGAAAAACAAAAGTCAAAACAAAATTGATAGGCAAAACAAATAAATATTTAAAAAAATAACCACAACACACAAAAAGTCAGTTCTGTACTGTATTGGCCACTTACTTCTGAGCAAGGAGCCTGCTTTGGGGTATGATTGATGTATCCAATGAGACAGAATTGGAGAAAACTGATTTTTCTTTTTCCCAGCAGGTACCAATTACAAATAGCTTTTGGTTAAGGGTGGGACATTATGTCTACCTTTTTTCTCAGTGCTAGGACTTTTCACCAGAACATTTTCATAACGCTAAACCATCATATTACTAATAATAGGTGTAAAGCAAACCAGGTTTTTATAAGATCAAGTTAAATAAAAGTAGAAGCCATGTGATGATAGATAAAATATTTTTTTATAATCTTATTTTGAGATTAACAGAAACAAGTTGGAATTGGAAAAGATCACACTACATTTTCTAGACAGCATAGCAGACAAGTCTACTAACCAATGTCAGATAAAACAGTAAAATGCCTGTTAAATTACACTCCTGGACTTCAAAACACGATCTTATAACCTACTAGCGTGGTACCAAATAAGGCTGCGGGGAAACTGTGACCTCCTGTGCTACAAATGCAAACTGTTGTTAGGAAAGACGCCAAATACAAATTCATATTACATTAGAGAAATCAATGACTTTACCATATTAGAATGTCCCCTAATAACCACTTGCTGTTATTAGATCTAATATTACATGTCTTGAAAAACTGTCATCCCACCATGACTCTAACAAGTAATTGTCAAAATCAAATGTGTTTATTGTCATGCGAAAGAAGGATCATTTTCATTTTGGACTAAGTCAAAGTATGTAAATATGTAATTAACAAAACCTCTATATGCACTGATCTGCACATTTTTCACATTCCCCTTCCCCAAAGTCCTCTTCATGGGAAACAGATTTGGGCATAGAAGTTTGGACTACCTACCACCCCTCATCAGGAAAAGGGATGAGGCATAGAAGTTTGGGTGCTGTAGCAGAGTGAGGAGCTCACCTTCTTTCCTTGTTGAGTTGTGGAGAAAGTGGCTGTTGGTCCCAGCCTTGGACTCAAACCTGATTTACTACTTGTTACTCTATATGAAAAGAAAAGAAGTTATATAGCATACGTCTCAGAGTTGTAAAGCTTGCTCCGCTACAAAAAGGAAGTGTGGAGGTGATATTTAACCTAAATTATCAACTTGATGAAATCTGGAATTAACTGGAAAACTGACCTCTAGGCATGTCTGCCTGGTATAAACTTGGTTAGGCTCACTGAGTTGATAAGATGCTCCCACTGTTAGGAACACCATTACTTGGGCTGGGAATTTAGGTTGTCTGAGAAAGAAAGCTTGTGTTGAGGACAGCCCTCATCCACTGCTGTTTCCTGACTCTAGATGCAATGTGACCAGCTGTTTCAAATTCTTCCAACTTCGGCTTCCCCTCCACATGGGACTAGACCTTTTCACTGTGAGTCAAAGTAAATCCTGTTCCCCTTACATTTCTTTCTTCATGGTATTTTATCTCAGCAACAGGTGTGGGAACTAAGCCAGTGGTCCATGAGCTACTGTTGTGCAATTGTCTCAGCTAAAGGACACCTTTTCCTTCTGTGCGCACCAGCTATTACTCCCCATAGTAAGGCCAGGGTAGATTTTTAAATGATTGAACTTACTCCATTCATTCCTTGAGCTTCCCCTGAAAATAAATTCAAATTCCTTTCTCTGACCCCTGCTTATCATTCAGCAATCATGCTCTGCATTCTCCTTGCTCTCACTGTTTCCTAGCTAGACTATGTTTTCTTTTATAAACTTTTAAATAGACACAATAGAACATTAAATTTTTATATGTTAGTAGGGTTCCAATATAGTTCATTCATGGAGGTATACACTGTACAGTGTTTAAGACAAATTAAACATAGCTATTCCTTCAATCATTTTGTCATATATTTATGGTAAAACTTGGACTTACCATATATTTATAGTAAAACCAGCTTCTTAAAATAAGAATTGTTATCTGATGTGGGAATGCTTTTCTGTATGCTGTGAATATCAATCTATATAAAGGAGCTGTTTTGGCCCATGACAGGCACCACAGAAAAAGTAGGAGGAGAAATCAGAGCATAGATAGGAGAAGCAGGGCGGAGTCAGACAGACCAGAGCTGAAGCCCACAGGAGAAACATGTAAGGAACACAGGTGAGCCATGGGCCACGTGGCAGACAAATTAATGAGAATGGGTTGAGTTGAGATATAAGAGCGAGCTAGCAATGTGCCTGAGCCATAGACCAAACAGCATGAACTTAATATAAGCGTCTGAGTCATTTCTGGGGGCCTGAGCAGCTGTGGGCGGCTAAGGGGTCTGGGGCTGCAGGTCTGTGGGTCTGGGCCTCTGGCCTCCTGGAACCAAGAAACCTTATTGTAATAGTTATCTATAGTCAATATACTGTGGAATAGTACACTAGAAAAACTTTTACCTGCCTAACTGTAACTCATATTCATTGATCAAGACTTTTTCATCCACCCTCTATTTCATTGTTTTGAGATATAGGTGTTAGGATTTTATGTGGATTTTGCTATGGTTCAGATTTACACCATTATCTGGTGGCAGACTTCAATGGATGCATGTGGGAACGAGGCAGAAGGCAGCAGCAGATAGCAGGAGATGCTTAAAGCTGTTACTGTGTAGAAAAGAGCTTTATTGTCAAATGGGCATGGTTATGATTAAGAGAGAAGGTTATGATAATAGGAGTTATGACAGCAGAGATGGTTCTAATAAGCAGAGAAGGGGGAGAAGAAAGAGAGAGAAAGTGGGGAATAGGAGCCCCCAAGAGAGGACAAAGTCAGAGAGAGGGATTTGGATGTGGGTATCTTGTTTTAAATGGAGCTTGACATCAGAACTCAGAGGAGGGAGTGGCTTTAGAGGCTAACAATAGGTAAACTCCATTTACTCTCATTTATACGAGATCAAAATCCTACATTTTACACGTGGTCAGGATGTGGTGTGGCCCTCTCTTCCATGCCTAGCTTATTTCCCTTAGCATACTGATCTCTACTTCGAGCCCTGAGACAAAATACAAATACATTCTACTTTGGTAACATTATTATCTATGTACATCATGGCTAAGTACCAAAGTTGTTCACCCCTTCTCTTAGCTATGGAGTTTGCCTTCTTTAATTAAATTCTAGGAATAGTATTTTGTCTATCTTACTCACTACATGATTCATTCTTAAATACAATTTGTGTTATGAATTAGCTAGCAATGTGCCTGAGCCATAGGCCAAACAGCATGAACTTAATATAAGCGTCTGAGTCATTTCTGGGGGGCCTGAGCAGCTGTGGGTGGCTAAGGGGTCTGGGGCTGCAGGTCTGTGGGTCTGGGCCTCTGGCCGCCCGGGACCAAGAAACCTTATTGTAATAGTTATCTATAGTCAATATACTGTGGACTAGTACACTAGAAAATCTTTTACCTCCCTCATTCATTGATCAAGGCTTTTTCATCCACCCTCTATTTTTTCTGATGTCAAGAAGTTCAGAAAATTTCTTAAAGATTCACCAAATACGGACATGAACAACCATGATAAAAAAGAAGAAAAATAAATGATCTATTGTGAGTGATTTTAAGGAAAGCCATATATGGACAGTGAATGCTAAGGACCCGAACAGGAAAAAATATTTGAGATAAACCTGAGAAAGAAGCAAGGGCAAAGATCACATGGGTAGCAAAAACCCATTCCATAGCTAAATAATTTGGGACATCATATGTGTATAGAATAAAAAATTAGAAATGTTTCTGTAAGCAAATACCTAAAGGGACATTGAAATGACTCAGTATTCAATACTTAAAATTTTGTGCTGAAGATGGACACAAAAATACTTCATAAAAGATATCATGGTCTTAGTGACTATAAATGCCATAGGCCACGTTGGAAGTCAACCAACAGTTAATGTGTCAAAGCCTATTTTTAATCAGACACTTGGATATCACTTATGTAAAATGGTCTATTTTTAAACCCAAAATTATTTTAACTTTGAACATATGAATTATATGTGCATGTAATATCATAAATGTTATAAATTATGACCTTGATTAGGTTAATGCATGCCAGTTTTTCATCAGAAAAATAGAGGTATTATTGCACATTATATTATTCAACTATTAATCATTTTCATGCTTGTAGAGCACTTAGAAAAATGCATAGGACCTAATAAATAAGAGAAATTAAATCACTATGCATAATACATTTTGATTATTATATCAAATATGTGTACTACTCATTATATTGTAGACATTATATTATGGGTCCCATTAGTAAATATTCAGTAAACGTTTAATGCCTACCAATTAACGTAGAGAAGGGATCACAAAAACTCAAGATAAAGTGACTTGAACAAATATATACGGGTTAATCTATTACTGATGAAATGATAGCATTTATAAGATTAAATGAATTTATCCCCATGGGAAAAACATTAATAACCAAGGGAAATGCTGAACATTTGACGAGCACTTGCAAATACATTATCTCATTTAAGCTCTGTAATCACACTTAGGATGCCTGAAAATTTAAAAGGTTTATGAGATTTACTTACAATCACATTTCTAATAAATCTGGCCATCATTCCTAGTCCTAGTCAGGTGTTGTTTTCATAACATTTTTATGTCCGTTTTCAAGTCACCAAAGAAAAGAAAGGCATGATAATTTGTTACTTTAATCTCTTGTATTGTTATTCTCTTTCAATTTTCAATGAGCATGTGCTAGTTGCCAAGCTCTACTCTACACAAAGAAAATACAGTAGTGAAGAAAAAAAAAAAAAAAAAAGAATTTCTGGACCTTCCTTCATAGAACTTCCATTCTTTACATTCAGTAGCACGGACATTTAGGAAAATTGTACAGCAAGATGTGAAATAAGTAGAGGAGAGTGGCGGGAAAGCAGACCACTTACATGTTATTGTTGTCTGTTGACCTGAGAACAAAATGAAAATTCTGCACATACAAGTGTCCAGATTTAACAAAGTTTTGAAATAATAGTAACATGATGCTGCTGCTTCCAACCACCTAGGGTAGAACATTGGAAGAGTAAGGGAAAAGCGGAGGTCAATGTTATCAAGATGTTCTAGTGTTGCAAAGAGAGCTACTATCTCTTGGGATTAAGAAGTGACAATGGCAAGAGAAAGTTGAATTCTGACTGCATTTAAAAGGTAAACAGAATCAAAATCAGTGGGCAGTATGATGTAGGAGAGACAAGAAGGAACAGTGGAAGGTGGTTTAGGTCTGACACCTTCATAATAACATTCTATAAACTGAGATTGAATGATCTATTGGAGTTGACAGACTTTGAGGGCACATGAAGATACACAGAGCTTTACTTCTAAAATGTAAACTGTGAAACTCAGAATAGTAGTGATGTGAGGAGCCAATTAGACATCCAAGTGTAAGTAAAGCTCAGAAAGAGAATTGCAAACTCTATAATAATAAAGTTTGTTATATGTATGTGTACATATGTGCATATATGTGTGTGTATTTTTGGCATACACACGCAAAACACATATATTTTTAAGACTGACTGAATAAGGTATAAATTTCAAAAAGACAAGTATCACAACTGAACCCTGGACTCCTCATAGAGGAGAGATGGAAGGGATCCACACCTAGTTCAGGTTGTCAGAAGAGTAAGTGTTCAGAAATGAAGTTTATACCATGAGATATTTACATATCCATTTGTCAAAAAAATAAAAAACACTGGCCATTATTAAATACCATATTTTCATCATTTATGTAGTGTTCATGGGGCAAACAGTAGAAGGATTTATCTCATAATGCACAGAAATTATAAAAAGCTGAACATGTGATACTGATGCTGTAAACCTTGGCCAAGTTAAAATTGTCCTTCACATTTCTTCAATGCAAGTCAAGTAGAAGTTGGCCAGTTTCTATCACTTATATTGCCAGAAGTTAACACTTAGGGCAAATGAAAATAGCCAGGATAGACATCTATTTCTATTCTAATAGAATTAGCCAGGGACTCTCTCTGTCCTGGAAAAAGAATTAGTCTTCCATATTTTCTTCATGCAAATAATGAAGCCTAAGTTGGTTCTAAACAGATTTTTAGATCATTTTAAATCAATGAAATTATTTTGAAAGAAAGCCAAAATTAGGTCATAAAAAAGAAATAGGCTTCCGATTGTTTTTTCAAGTAATCACCACTCCCATTGGCTTACTACATGCCAAAATCTCCACCTAAGCTCCCGTAAATTGGCATTATTACTTACCAAGTGATCTGTTTATAATTTAAAAATGATTCTGATAAGGTTAGGCTATTTATATTGTTCTCCTTTCCAACTTAGAATAGAAGAGGATTTGGAGTGCAGTAGAAATTAAAATACCCATGAAGTTGTGTGGTAGTTGTATGAACTGATAATTGGTCTGAAAATTATGGGAAAAGAATATTTCATCAAGGGCAAATGTGAAGATTTAATTAAGAATATCAGAAGTTGCCCTTTGGATGTAAGTTTGGTTCAAACCATGGTAATTTTTTTCCTTTAGTGTGCTTTCTGTTTAATCACTCAGGCATAATAAAAATAGAAAATGTACAGATATACCAACTGAAATAGGGCTGAACATTTTCCATGATTCATTTTCTGAGCACCTCTACCAATGTATATTTCTCTGGATCTTATTATCAATGCTAATCAACTTATATTCAAAATATACAACATTTCTCATCTATTAAAAAACAGTCAAAAACATCTAGATAATATCTCTTTATGATTTTCAGTGAAGTTTTTGTGAATATATCCTCAATACCCCCTGGAATGACTCTTTCAGAGACAGCAAATTGTATTTCGTTATAGAAGTTCAAATTCCTCTGTTCACCATAGAAATGATGAAGTTCAGAAATGTAAAGATAGCTAAGACTCAAAAGTCCCTCTAAAAGAGGAAGCTTTCTACCATCTCCATTATTATTTTTTTCAAAGGTTTTAAAAATATCTAAAAACAAAAGCATAGACTATCTCTCATTTTACTTTGTTCTACAGACTAGAGAACCATCATGGAAAAAAAAAATCAAAGTATTAAGTTTCCAAAAAGCTAGCACCAAAAAGTAAAATTTTCTTTTAGTATAAAAAAAGTAACACTACAGATTTTTTTCTAAATAGCACAGGCTGATTTACCTCATAAAGACAGTTACCCGGGGGAAGAATGCCATTCATTTCTCCTAAGTTACACAAGACGTCAATGGCAAGTGTTAAGCATGAGTCAGAATAAAAAATCTTCAAAGCAATAGTGGACACGTGAAATATATCCCATAGGGAAATAAGAGCCACAGGAAAGAAATAAGTAAAGTGACTACAACCTCACAACTAGCACAATTCCCAAAGGAATTCTCCTAATATGAACCATTAAAGCCATGTGTATAACATTTGATGAAGCTAAGTTCTTCTTCATGGAGGGCAGAAGCACTGGGCACAGCAAGCATTAACCTGATTCTATTATAGGAGGTGGATCATCCATTTTTACAATTTATTATAAAATAACATTGCAAATATATATACCAAATCTTGCTGGATCTTTTTTCTTATAAGTTAAATGAGTGGGTGAGATTCTTGATTGAATATTAAGTTCAATGGGTCTTTTGTTTCAAAAGGTGGTAATTGTGAAATCTCATGGTCAAGTCTACATAGTGAAAAACCTCAAAGGATGGCTGCACACATCCTTCTATACTCAGTCAACATGGACGGACTAAAACACTCAGTGAGATGGACTTCTCAGTATCGTGCAGGAGAAATGCCAAAACTGTCTCATCTTACCACTATCTCTAAATGAGCCTAAAATTCTGTTCAACTCAAAGATAATCAAACTATACACATTCTAATAGGTTGCCCTGGTTACCACTAACCCATCTCAGTACTGTCTGCAGCAGGGGGCAATGAGGTAAATCCACAACAAAGATTTTACTATGCTACACAAATGCTGTGAAAGGCATTGCCGCTCATCCTCCATGGCAATAAACATAGGTTAGTTCACCAACCACTGGAAACTGAAGCCATGTCTCCCTTCTTTCTCACCTCTCAGTCAGGCTGAAGAGCAAACAATGCTCCAAAGCTAGAGAATTCACTCAAGACTTTGAAACAGCTCTCAGGGAGTGAGGTAATTATGTGTCTTATTGGAGGTCAGGGAAACATTTCAAATGTTTTCAAAATATCAAAATATCACAATCTGACATACCTTAGGATCCCATTTCCAGTTATCCTGACTTATGGAAATTTTTGTTGACATCCTGAAAAGTATCTGACCACGATACCCCCAAATACCCTAATAAAAAGGAAGAAACAGAGTGAGACTATGGGTAATCTTCATGGGCTCTCTTCACTGGTTTTGAATGAGACAAGACAAGGAGCTAATATTCAGAAATAATGCTTCTTAAAAATTAAAGCAACTTCATGAGCAGAATTTCTCTTACCTCACTGTAACTGCCAGTGTGTTCATGTAAAACTTCTCCTCACTTCAGGATTCCATACTAGAAATAAAAATACTCAGTATCAAAACACAGTATATTGCCCATTTCAATATTCCTTCAGAAATTTCTTAAAGTTCAAGGTCATTCTAACTAAAGAGGCTTCAGTTCTCAGAAACACTTACCCGGGAATCTACATTTACTTTGTAAAAATAGAATATTTGTTTAATGTCTTGGACTTTCCTACATGCATACATTATATTTAGATTATATTTATACCCACCCCCTCCCAAAGCCTTTATTCTATTCCCTCATCCAAATTTTGTGTCTTTAAAAATAAATAACTCATCCAATACAATTTTGCTGCCCATATGTCCTGAGTACAGGTCTATCTACTAGAGCATGATAGAACAACCAGGAGCCACACCCTTAAAGAGAATTTTTCTGTCCCAGAAGCCATCAACAGCTAATAGTTTCTAATCTAGAGACTCAGCTCTTGTGCTGATTAACTACAGGTACTGTAAGGGTATGGATGTGGCAATCCATCACGTGCAGAAGACACTATTTCTCTCTGGCCCTCGCCAACCCCACACTCTTACAAGCTTTTAGTTACAATGAAGTTTCCTGGTCCCAGGCAGCCAGATGTCCAGACCCACAGACCTGAGGTCCCAGACCACTTAGCCACCCGCTGCTACTTAGACCCCAAAAATGACTCAGACGCTTATATTAATTTCAAGCTGTTTGGCCTATGGCTCAGGCACAGTGCTAGCTTGCTCCTTCATGTTAAGCCATCTTCATTCATTCATCTGTCTGCCACGTGACCCATGACTCACCTGTGCTCCTTACACGTTTCTCCTTTGGGCATCTGTCTCCATCTGTCTCCGACTCCACCCTCTTTCTCATACCTATGCTCTGATTCCTCTGCCTACTCTACAGTGTCTGCCATGGCCAAAACAGTCCTTTATTTAAAGACTGATATTCACAGCATACAGAAAGACATTCCCACATCACCTTTTCATATTTCTTAGGTGAAACATCCTGGGCTTTAGGTGGGAGGATTGTACGGATGTCCTGTTTGTGACTGAAAACACTACAGACACTCTCTGTACCTGACTGATTGTGAGTCTCTACATTAAGATACTTTTCTGATGATGTCGGACGTCTATCCAAAATATGAGTATAGGGATACTGATTTAGGTTCAGTTTGATACTGTGTCCATTTAACAAAATAATAGTAATAGGTTTACAACCAGAACCAGTGAAATCACCAACCATGGGTTCTTGGCCAGGTTTACAGTACTAGGCATGTGTTTCCTCCTGTGAAATGGGACTTAAATTCAATCAGAAAGAAGAAACCTATAATTTTATAAGATGTATATTTACATATTTAAGAGTATATATTTACAGTTAATCTACATAGGCATCAATGCTCTCCCAAAAGTCATAGGCCTTCAAATTAAAATCCCAGCACTGAGTACAGAATCCTTACCTTTACATGGTTGGTCAGAAGTGTCCTGCCAATGCCAAAACAGTACAGACAATTGCAATAGCTCTTGGTTACCCACCTGAAATTGATGGTAAGATCCTGTTGCTGAAGCCACCAAACACACACTTTGGTCAGAAGAAATTAAGTTGTTATTAATCTACAAGAACCCTTCCTGCTGATTAGATTTTATAGCAGTAGAGAGTACTGCTATGTAGACTGCTCAGGGGAAAACTATCAACAGTCTTAGTCAAACGTAGACTCTGTGAGCTACTTTAACTTTTAAAGATGGATTAGATACAACCAAAATATTTCAATGAACTTTATACTTAAAGGTGACTACTTAAGTAGAATTAACTATGACAGTTTTAAATCCCACAAGCCATATGCAGGAGGTCAGGGATAAGGGCACACAAGAAATTACTGGAAAAAGTATTTCTTTATCCAGGCAACAGGGTATATATAGAACTTCCCTTCAAAAGCCAGTCTGAGATTATAATCTAAAAATCCAAAGAACCATGACAGTGCTCTGTGAAGGCTTTTAAAGCCACTATCCTTTTCCCTTAAAGTACTCTATTGGGTTCTCCAAAGCAGTCAGACAAGACCCTTCTACAGTAATTTATTTGGCATTTTCCATCCTGACAGCTGGACCCTTTATGTTTGTAGAATTGCCATGTGGCACACTGTTCAAAGTGATGGGGTTTTAGAAGTTCTAAAAGCAGGACATTCACTTAAAGCCTACATAGGACATGTTACAAATTTAAAATATGAAAAGGAAAGGAATTCAGTTGCAAAGAGCATGAAACCTGAGACCACAAACTTTTGCAAGGCCTTTTTAATGCAGTCAAAGAGGGATGAAAAATGTTCATTCTTCCAACTGTCAGCAAACATATGTATACAGCTTAACTGGCTTTAAACTCCCTCAGGGCCTTTCCCATAGTTTAGCTCCATTTCCAACAGGTTTTAAAAATCAATAGCATAATTAGGTCACACTTGTCTCTTAAAATAATGTTTTATGTATTTGTTTTTTAAAAGTGTTACATTTCTGTTTGGCCACATATTCAATATATCTGGAACTTCCAATTGACTGATACCTACAATTGTAATATATATGCAAATTGGAGATTGAATAATTAGTGTAAGTACAGAAGTATATTTTGTTCACACACATAAATCATTTCATTTATGTTTCAAACTATGAACTGAAAGTTCAAATTATTACAAACACCATAATATTAAAGATTAAAGTTATTAAATATTAAATTGTTTGCTCTAGGGAAAATATAAACTATTATTATATCTATAGCTATATATTATATACAGAAAATATTTATCTTTGTCATTTAAAACTGAAAAAAAGTAACCTGTAGGTGGAAAAGTAAAATTTTTCTTCCTATATGTTTACATTTTTAATATTAAAGCTGTTTACAGGAAATATTATACATTGAAAATTCATAGTTAAACTAATCCATAGCTTTTGATCTGAAAGTTCTAAAAGACTTTTTTAACACTAATATCCAAGTTTATTTATTTTCCTTGTATATGTTAGGAATCCTGGAATATATGACACAAATAACTTACTTAATATTTCTCAAATTCTCTTGCAAATTCTACAGTGAATGTAGAATATACACTATAGCCAAAGAAGCTATCTCAAACTATGTGTTTTAATAAAATCTATGAAACAGTGGGGACTTGATTGAAAAAACACTTGCTATTTCAAATGATGACAATAAGTCAAGCACTTGGTTAGCATGCCACTTCTAAAAAAGCCAAGTCAAGCCTTTCAGCCCTTGTGTGTACATTACTTTCTTTAAAAGCACAGGCGAGTCAAAGCTGGTCATGCATGGTCCAGCACTCACTCCTGCTTTTATCTTTTCTGCCGTCACCCTGTAGATCAAGTTATCAAAACAAAAAGAAAAACTGTTTTGTAAAAATGTTTAAATATATTTTTAAAAAGTTATTAGAGAGGTGATGGCAGAAAAAAAAAAAAAAAAAACCTCAGCAAGAATCCTGCATCGGATTTGTTACAATTCATGTACTCCTTCATTCTCTAACTCAAGTTGAGCAGATCATATGTGCCCCACACTCTCCCAGACACTCAGAAGAAACAGCAGGTCCTAATGATAATAGCTCTATTCTGACCCTGTGTTATAATATAAAAAAGACATAAATCAGTAAGAAACAAATAATACAATTTCTAGTGTTGTAAAACTCTGAAGACTTGCAATGAGGGAGATGCATTGGAGAAAGTTGCAGAGAAACCATTAATACGACAAGTATTGACTTATTTGAATTCAAATAAAAGGATCATTATATAAATATTGTAATGAAGTATCCAATATAAAAGGGACAACATTGCACCAAAAGACATTGATGCTTGGAGAACATGCACTTAAAAGGAAGGAAGACAAGAAAGAGAAAGTGAAGAAGAAGAGAAAGGGAGGGAGCCATAACTCTTGAATACATTATGTAAAGAGGAGGTAACAAATTCAAATCTGAGAAATAAACACATGGGCTAGCCTGGCCTTCGAATTGAGAATTATAGATGAATGGTGTTTCCATATGTTTAAAAGCATGCACCTATATCTTCCTTCCTCCCTCTCATGGTCTCATGTGCTGTTTCATTTCCTATAGTGTCTCATTAATGTTTATTTATATTTTCAGAAATATTGAAAGTTTAAATATGCATATGAATATGAAGAAAAAGCTAAGAATTTTGCAAGAAATGCTCAAGAAAATTCTTTTAAAATAGAGAAAATGATTCCACGTAAATATGTGTTTGTTTCTGCATTTAAAAAGAAGTGCCTAGAATGGCAGAAAGAGAATACAACTAAATTACATACAATACCGCAGATTTATTGAATCCCATTTGGAAAGGAAGTAGGAAATTGAGTTTTGATTATTAGAATTGCTCATGGATACCCCTCATATACTAACTTCCTGCCTGTTTGTGCCAGATCTCCTCTGTGGAAAACTGGATCCTCCACGGAGAACTATCCATACTAAAGTTCAGAATCAGACCTATCATCCCACGTATTTTTTGCAGTTTGTCACTAAGAATTCCTGTGCTGCACTTTCAGCAAAGGTGGAAACATCCACTCGGGAGCTCTGGCCTCTTACATGGCCCTCTGTGCTCTGTCAACTTCACACCACTGGAGGCCCACTCTACTCCCGCTCATTGCTACCCGAGGGAAAGTCAGTGCCTTCTCTACACCAGTCAGAGCTGTAATAACACTGAACCTGTGCTTTGCTTCTATTTATTTACTCTAGTTTGCAATCAATAAACTGAGATGTGAATTTGTTCAAATAAGAAATTTCTGCTATACTCTGAATGAACATGCTAATGTAAATAATGTAAAATACTGTAATTGACTACACTAATTTCTTATTTTAATATAAATTCACAAGAGTTAAAACAGTTTCAAAACATGCAGATATAAATTACTGAAATATGAAATATTTTGTTTACTGCAAAGTAAGTATTTTAAAGTTACCACTTAAATTTTAGCTTTTATGATTTTTAAATGTAATTTCCAGCTACAGAAGATGCAATAACCATATATGAAGTTTGTGCATATCAGTAATTGTAACATTTGAGAAGTGGAAATAGGAAGATTGGTATTTCACAGTTAGACTTGGCTGCATAACAAGTAGTTTTGTTTTGTTTTGTTATTTAAAAAGTATCCTCCCATATCTACCCCCTATTCTCCCCCCCCCTTCTTCGCAGTTCTCCCTCAGCCTCCACCCCATCCCCCCATCGGTTCCCCCAAGGGAAGCAAGGAGTCCCACAGTGGGTCAGTTCTGGCATATCCAGCTGAGGCAGCTCGGAATCCCTCATCCCAGTATCAAGGCTGAGTTAGGTGTGCCTCTGTAGGGCTCGGGCTCCGAGATGTCAGTTCACACACCGGAACATAGTCTGGTTCTACTGCAAGAGGCTCCACAAACTGTCCACACCATTTGACAGTCATCTACATTCTGGGGTTTAGTTCCTTTCCATGAAGTTTCCTCAGCTGCCATTTCAGAGTTCAGGAGCTCCCAATAGCTCGGGTCTGCTGTCTCTGTGGTTCTCCTCCTCATGATCCTGATCCCTTTGCTCATCATATACATTCTCTCCTCTCTCTCTTCAGCTGCACAGGGAGCTTGACCTGGTGCTTAGCTATCAGTCTCTGCTTCTGCCTCCGTCCATTTCTGGATGAAAGTTCTATAATGACAGAGTGGTCATTCATTTGCTTGAATAAAAAGTTGGTTGGGTAGGGAGGTAGGAAGAAAAGAGAATATAATCAAAATATATTGTATAAAAAATTAGAAAAAAATAGTAATAGAGAAAAGCATTTTCCAGAAAGGAATCCAATTTATTCTTTTATTGGCTCTAATCTTTTGTAGCTTTCAACAAACAAAATGCTTTATTCTTATTATCCTAGTATGGATCTCATTAGGTTTTTTTCTTCCCTGTTTTATGTTACTTTCTGGGTTTGGGTTTTTGTTCTGATTTTTTTTTATTGGTTTGGTTTAGATTTTTAGTGGTGGTTTTGTCTTTGGCTTAGTTTGGTCAGTTTTTATATTGTATTTGTTCTGAGACATGGTCTTACTGTACAACCCTGGCTGCCCTGAAATTACTACATGGACCAGGCTAGCCCCAAATTCATAGAGAACCACCTGTTTCTTCCAGAGTGATACATTCACAGCCTTAAATCACCACATTGGCTTATGTTATTTTTGTTTTTGAGAAAGGGCTCATCATACTTTTCCTTTTTCTATATTTTTCCTTCATTTTAATTTTTATATTAAAAAAAAAATCCCCCTGCTCCCTATCCCTTCCCTCCTAGTCAGCCTCCAGCTTTGCCCCTCTCCATCCCCCTAAAGGGCAAGAAGTCTCAAGGTGGGGTCGGCTCAGCATGACACATCCACTCCAGGAAAGTCCGATTTACTCATCCCAGTATCAAGGCTGGATTAGGTGCTCCTCTGCAGGGAATGGGCTCCAAGGTGCCAGCCCATGCACAGGAACACAGTCTGATCCCACCCCTCTAGGATCCACATACCGCCCATGCTAATCCACAGTCACCTACCCTTGGAGGGCCTAGCTTCCTTTTCTGGACGTGTTTAGTTTTCGCTGTGAAGACAGGCTTATGATTTATGTGAAGACAGAATTATGATTATTTGTTTTTCTATCGTTCACTTTATTAGAATTGAGTGAGTCATAATGTCCTGAATGTAACAGTTTTCATTTGATGTAAGCAAGTTACATGGAAATTAAAAGAATGCTCTCATCAAGTAATCATTGTGTCTCTTACAATAATGTGTTGCCTGTGATTTTTACAGAAAGTATATGAAACTGCAATCATGCACATCACATTTTTACTTGGGTAACAATGCCACAGCTTTAATTTTTTACAGCTCAATACCGCACTGACTGATGAAACAAAAGAAATGGCCTTAAATGTACTGGTGCATGTGGCCATTATAATCTCAATTTTAAAGGATGGAGCTCTTAAAACTGTAGCTAAGATTTATTTGACACTTCCAGTCACTGTTAACTTGTTAGCTAAATTAATTAATTTAACCCACACAACAAACCTCTGAGGTACAAACCACTATCATATCCATTTTAGGATGTGGAAGTTGGAGTACAGAAAGGTCATGTGTCTATTAACATGTTATTAATCTCTTAAAATATCCACTAAAAAGACTTATGTTAAAAAATCTCATGTGAGTCATTTTGCTTCAACTGTTGATGCAATTATTAGACATGGGAGAAATAAAAATTCCCTTTTAATTTGGGGTAAATGTTACCTGATTAGGATGAGTGATGCCCTGTTTCCTAACACTATACTTAGAATTTTGTTTTTTAATATCCGATATTTTCTGCTGATCTATTTTTTATGGTGTTAGCACAAGATTATTCCAGATTTAAAACATGAATTATATAGCTTCCGACCTATTTCTGTCTTCTGATGGAGCTAATATTTTCTAAATCCTCTACAAATGTGGTTTTGATCTTTGCTTTGAACCAAAAATTATCTATTAAAGTGTTCTTAAGTTTCATAGTAGATTTAAACAGAAATCAATTAACAAAAGCTCAAATGAGAAACAAGTTGTTCAGTTATTAAAATTTTTGTTAAAAGGATACTTAGAACACAGTATTATTGGAAATTTTGACAACCATGTCTAGAAAGTGTGAGGGTTCAAACTCTTTAATCAGTTTTTCCAATTATCTGCTCATATTGTTGAAAGATTAACATACTACCATCCAGTTATGTCAACACTATTTGTTGAAGATACTATCTTTTTTCCATTGTATATTTTTGGCCTCCTTGTCAAAGATCACATGTTCACAGGTGTGTGGGTTAAGGTCAGGGTCTTCAATTTGATTTCATTCATTGATCCACAAGTCTGTTTTTATGCCAGTACCAGGCTGTTTTTATTACTGTAGCTCTACAATATAGCTTGAAATCAGGGATGGTCATGCCTTCTGAACTTCTTTTATTGAGCAGGATTGTTTTGGCAATTTTGGGTTTCCTCTTACTCTATATGAAGTTGAGTATTGTTCTTTCAAGGTGTGTAAAAATTGTTTTGGGATTTTGTTGGGGATTACATTGAATCTGTAGACAGCTTTTCACAAAATTGCCATTTTTACTATGTTGATCTTACCTATCCAAGAGCATGGGAAATCTTTCCATTTTCTGAGATCCTCTTCAATTTCTTTCTTCAGTGATTTAAAGGTTTTTGACAAACAAGTCTGCTACTTCTTTGGTTAGAGTTATACCAAGATATAGATATACCTATCACCCTGCACAAAACTCAAATCCAAGTGGATCAAAGTCCTCAACATAAACCCAGATACAGTGAACTTGATAGAAAAAAGTGTAGAATACCCTCCAATGCATTGGCACAGGTGACCACTTCTAAATATAACACCAGTAGCACAGACACTAAGAACAACAATTAATAAACGGGATCTCCTGAAACTGAGAAGCTTCTGTAAGGCAAAGGACACAGTCAATAAGACAACACGACAGCCTACAGAATGAGAGAAGATCTTCACAAATCTTACATTTGACAGAGGTCTGATCTGTAAAATATGTAGAGAATTCAAGAAACTAGAGCCCAAAAACCGAAATAAGCCAACTAAAAAATAGGGTTCAGAACTAAAAAGGAAATTACAAATGGCTGTTAGGCACTTTAAAAAATGCTCAACATCTTTAACCATTAGAGAAATGAAAATCAAAACACCTTTGAGATACCACCTTACACCTGTCAGAATGGCTAAGATCAAAAACACAGATGACAATGCTGGAGAGGATGCAGAGCAAGGGGAGCACTCCTCCATTGCTGGTGGGAGTGTAAACTGTATAGCCACTCTGGAACACAGTATGGCGGTTCCTCAGTAAATTGGTAATCAATCTCCCCCAAGGATACAGTAACTATTGGGCATATACCCAAAGGATACACATTCCTTTCCCAAAGGTATTAGCTCAACCGCGTTCATAGCAGCATTATTTATAATAGCAAGAACCTAGAAACAACCTAGAAGCCCCTCTACTAAAGAATGGATTAAAAACTGTGGTACATCTACACAATGGAGTACCACTCAGCAGAAAAAAAAAAAATGACATCCTAAAGTTTGGAGGCAAATGGATGGATTTGGAGAATATCCTCCTGAGTGAGGTATTAAAAGTTCAGAAAGCTGGCATGGGATGTATTCACTGAGAAATGGATTTTAGACAAAAAGCAAAGAATACCCAAGCTGCAAGACATAACCCCTGAACAGCTTAGGATCAGAAGGAACTTAAGGGAGACATCCAGAGATCCCCCTAGGAAGAGAAAATAGAGAAGTTCTCCTCAGCAAATTGGGATCATAATGGGTAGCAATCAAGAAGAGATGGGGACAAATCATGAGAGAAGATTGTTGAGTGAGAGGAGCAAAGAGAGAGAAAAAAATAGAGATGAATATTTTGATACAGGAAGCCAATATGGACTTGGAATAAGACCAGATGCTAGAGAAACCTCCAAGAACTCACAGGGTGTCCCTGGCTAAGTCTCCAACCAATAGTGGAGGGGGTGCCTAAACAGGACTTCCCCTGTAATCAAATGAATAACCAACCACCCTGTCATCATAGAATCTACATGCAACAATGAATGGAGATGGAGGCAGAGATTCATGGCTGAGCACTGGGCTGGTCCAGTGTATGAGAAAGGGGACAGGGATTATGAGGAGATGGCTATCTGGAGCTCTGAGGAGCTCACAGAATCAAGAATAGCCACCAGGAACCATGGGGAAAAGGAGCTAGGCCCTCCAAGTGTAGGCAACCATTGATTGGCATGGACACTATGTGGAGCCTTGAGGGGTGTCATCAGACTGTGTTCCTGTGCATGGGCTGGCATCTTGGAGCCCATTCCCTGCAGAGAAACACCTAACACAGTCTTGATATTGGGATGAGGAAACTGGACTTGCCTGCAGTGGATGTACCAGGCTGAACTGACCCACCTTGGGATTTCTTGCCCTTTTTGGGAAGGGTATCTGGAGATGGGCTGAGAGGAGGCTGAAGGTGGACTGGGAGAGATTGGGAGGAGGGAGGGGAGGGTGAGCAGGGGAATACACACAAAGAAAAGACTTTCTTAAAAATAAATTATTTTTAAAAGTTATATTTCAAAAAAAGATAGTCATCCCACAATAATAATAATAATAATAATAATAATAATAATAATAAAAGACTCAAAGATGCAGCTTTTTCCATACCTAAGCAGGTGATCTGATAAAAATCTTCAAATTCTAGCATCCTACTGAGCAAATCTTGGGTATGCCCATTGTTTTTCAATCTTGACAATTCTCTTATTTTTTTAAGGAAATTATTCTCTTTCAGAGTTATTATATTTTAGCCACAATGTTTATATTTTGAATTACTTCATTAATTTTACTTAAATAAAAATTCAAATAAACAAAACATCTTAAAAAGACTTTAATGTCCATAGATTTTATTATTAAATAAAGTAGCAAACTTTGTTTTTAAATGTGTCTTATAGCACCTTGTTTATTAATTAAAGCTGGGAAAGACAATGTCACATATTCTTACTAGATGGTAAGTATTTATGGTTGCCAATGTTTCTTTACTAATGTATGGCACTCTATTTCTTTTTTTCTCTCTCTCATACATTCATCACAACCTCACTTTCTTCTCTCTCTATTCTTCCCAGTACTACCTTCCATCTCTCCTCTCCCCCAGATACACCCTTCTCTTTCTTTTCTCAAAACAAAACAAAATAGGTCTCCCAAGTTCCAATGAAACTGGCGCAGACTCTTATATCAAGGCTAGACAAGGCAATCCAGTAGGAGGAAAAAGATCCCAAGTACAGGCAAGAGGCAGAGACACCCCTACTTCCAGTGTTGAGAGTCTCACAAGAACACCAAGCTACACAACTCTAAGATGTAGGTAGAGGACCTTGCTCAGACTCACACAGGGTCCATGTTTGTCATTTGATTCTCTGTGAACCGATATTAGCCCTACTTACTTGATTCTGCAGCCTGTGTTCTCCTGGTATCCTTGACCCCTCTATCTACTATAATCCTTCCTCCATTTCTTCTTTGGGGAAATTTCACCTGGTGTTTGGCTGTGGGTAATCTGCATCTGCTTGCTTCACCTGTGGGAGGACACCTCTCTGAGCACAGTTAGGCTAGGCACTGATCTATGGGGATAGCAAAATATCATTAGGAATAATTGCATTAAATTTTTGAACAATCATGTTTAATTCTATTCTGGGTCTCTGGAATGCCCTTCCTCTTGTTCCTAGCCAACCAGGCATTGTAGACATGGGTTCCCTTTCTTGGCTGGGTCTCAAATTGAACAGACATTGGTTAACTACTCCTAAAAATTCTGTATCACCATTACCCCAGCATATATTTCCAGCAGGTTAAATTTTAAGTCAAGGGTTTTGTGGCTAAGTTGATATTCCAGTCCCAATGCTAGGAGTCTTATCTGGTTATAAAAGATGGTCATTTCAGGTTCCATATCCCCCATTACTTAAAGACTTGTCTGGATCTGTGGATGGTAGCATGATTATCTTTTGCCTAACATTTAATGTCTGCTTTAAAGTAGGTATATAGCATGTTTATATTTTGGGGTTTAGGTTACCTCAATGGATGATCTTTTATAGTTCTATCCATTTTCCTGCAAAAATCATCTCATTATTTTATTTTTAACAGTTGAGTAATACTACATTGTGTAAATGTACTACATTTTCTTTAGCCAATTTGTCATCTAAGGGCATTCTTTCTCCAAAACTGAATAATACTTGGTCACAAATAAAATCTAAATAGATAAAGAAAAATAGAAATAGCCCCCTGAATTCTATCAGGCAACCACAGATAAAGCTGTACTTCAACAACAACAGAAAGATACAGATTTATGGAAGCTGAAAAGCTCTCTAGTGAATGACTATTGGGTCAAGATAGAAATAAAGAGATTAAAAATTTCTTATAGTTAAATGAAAATGATTGCACAGTATACCCCAAATTATGAGACACAATGAAATGAAAGTTCATAGCACATAAAGAAATGGGAGAAATCTCACACGAGCAACTTAGAAACATACCCAAAAACTCTAGAACAAAAGGCAAGCACACTCAAGAGACATAGATAGAAGGAGATAATCAATAAAATAGAAATGAAGAGAACAATAGAAAAAAATCATTGAACAAAGATTTGGTTCTTTGAAAAAATCAACAAGATAGACAAACCCTTATCCAAGTTAAAAACTAAAAGTCACAGAGAGAATATCATACAAAAAGGGAGATACGGAGACAGAACAAATACCAAGAAAATCCTAAGAATCATTAGATCAAACTTTCAAACATGTATTCCACAAAACTTGAAAATCTAAAAGAAATAGCCAACTTTTTTCATTCTATACTATATACCAAAATTACATCAAGATAAGATAATCCCACAAGGAAATAGAAACAGAGAATTAGTCATTAAAAGTCTCCCATTCAAAAATAAAACTCTATAGCCAGATGGTTTTAGCACAGAATTCTACTAGACTTTTGAGGACAATTAACACCAATACTCCTCAAATTATTCCACAAAGTAAAAACAGAAGAAACAATGCCAAATTCATTTTATAAGGTCACAGTCACTCTGCTACAAAAACTGCATAAAAATTCAACAAAGAAAAAGATTACAACCCAATTTCCTCACAAACATAGATGCAAAATACTCAATAAAATACTCACAAAGTGAATCCAAGAACATTATCCATCGTGGTTAAGTAGGCTTCATCTCAGAGATGCATGATAGGAAAATAATAGGAAATCATAATAGGAAAATCAGTTCAAGTAATCCACACAATATAAAAAGAAATTGAAAAGAAAAAGACATATATTATGATCTCACTAGATGAAGAAAAGGCATTTGACAAAATCCAATGCCATTAGTGATAAAAACCCTAAATATATTAGTGATAGAAGGGATGTGCTTCTATACAACAAAGACAATTTACAGTAAGCTGATAGACAACATCAAATTACTCTGAGAGAAACTCAAAAAAATTCCACTAACATCAGGAACAAGACAAGTTGCCCCCTTTCTCCACATCCATTTAATATAGGAATTGAAATTCTAGCTGGAGAACTAAGACAACTGAAGACAATAAAAGGGATACAAATGAGAAAGGAAGAGGTCAAGGTATCATTATTTATAGATGGTATTGTAGTGTATGTAAGTAACCCCAAAAATTCTACCAGAGAATTTCTACAGCTGGTAAACACCTTTAGAGAGGTGGCTGTAAAGAAGATTAATTTTAAAAAAGTCAGTAGCCCTCTTATAAATAAATGAAAAAGGGATAGTCATAAATAATATAAGATATCTGAGGTAACTCCAACTGAGAAGATAAAAGACTTGTATGACAGAAACTTCAAAAGTCTTTGAAGGAAGAAACTGAAAGAGTTTTCAGAAGATAGATCTCCCAAGCTCATCAGTAGGATTAACATATTTACTATGTTATATGTTATATGTTATATGTTACTATATATATATATAGCCATCAACCAAAAGGACTCTACAGTTTTAATACAATCCCCCTCAAAATTTCAACACAATTCTTTACAGTCATTGAAAGAACAATACTCAACTTCATATGAAAAAACTAAAACCCAGGACAATTAAAACATTCCCATACTATAATAGATGAAATTCCATAGGTGTCATCATCCAAGATTTTAAGCTCTACCACAGGGCCGTAATAATAAAACTTCATGGTATTAGCATAAAAACAGACAGGTGGATCAATGTAAACCCACACTATTATAGACACATAATTTTTTATAAAGAAGCCAGAAATATACAATGGAAAAAAGAAATATCTTCAGTAAATGGTGTTGGTCTGACTAGATGTCAGTATATGGAAAAATGCAAATATAATGCAAATATATTCGTATCACCCTGCTTAAAACTCAAGTCTAAGTGTATAAAAAAAAAAAAAAAACCTCAACATAGAACCAGATACACAGAACCTAATAGAAAAGAAGGTGAGGAATAGCTTTCAATACATGGGAACAGGATACCACTTCCTGAACAGAATATCAATAGAACAGGCATTAAAAACAACAATCAATAAATTGGACCTCATGAAGCTGGAAAGCTTTTGTAAGGCATAGGACATTGCTAATAGGACAAACTGGAAGCCTATAAAATGGGACAATATCTTCACCAACCACACATCTGACAGAGGGTTAATATCCAAAATACATAAAGAACTTAAACTAGCCATTAACAAACCGAATAATCCAACTTAAAATAGAGTGGGGATATAAACAGAGACTTCTTAACAGAGGAATCTCAAATGGCTGAGAAACAATAAAATGTTCAACATTTTTAGCCATCAGGAAAATGCAAAACAATTGCATATTACACCTGTCAAAATGGTTAAGATTTAAAAAAAAAAAAAAAATGCACGTTATGGTTCGTACAAGTGAAAACGTGGAGCAAGGGAAACACCGCTCCATTGCTGGAAGGAGTATAAACTTGTGCAGCCACTATGGAAATCAATATGGCGGTTCCTCAGAAGATTCAAAATTGATCTACCTCAAGACCCAGCTGTATCACTCTCTTTATCTCTATTTCTAACATCATTTTCTTCTTACGATTGTGTTCTTTTCTATAATACATGCACTACTTTACATTAATATTTTAGATTTTTATTTTCTAAATACTGTATAATGAAAAACAATTTCATTCTGTAAGTGAAGAAACTACTTTAAGATTTTTCTTTTACGTTCATAATCTTACTTTCTCATTAAAGTGGTATTTTATGTCTACCTTTAGAACAATTTTTGAAATTCGTGCTTATTTTCTAAAACTCAGCAAATTAACTTTCTGTATATATGTTTTTAGGTGTACATATGTGTATTCATATTTGTACATATATGTATCCATGTGTATGCATGCATGTGTATACATCTATATTCAGAAGCCAAATCTTTACACAAGGTACCATCCTGATTACTATCCGTCTCATATATTTAGGCAGAGTTTCCCACTTGGTCCCAGAACTCACCAATTTGGCTGTCTAGCTAGCCAAATTGCTCTTGATCCCCCAACTCTACCTCCTGAATGCTGAGATGACAGGCAGGCTACCACCCTACTTGGGTTTAATGAGTGCTTGGGATTTGAAGTCAGGTTTCTATCCTTTTGGCCTACTTCTTTTCATGACCAATGACATTGTACAATCATAGTTGTACTCCATTTTCATGACTTCCTGTCACAATTCTTTGCTATGACCTATTGTAAACATCCTCTTCAGGTTTCTATTTGAAGTATTCTCCCTTAATATTCATTTGTTAATGAGCTTTCCAGATCATGGCCCTACCAAGAGAATTAGCTTATGAGGGAAAGTGAATTAGTGTGAATTAATTCATTGACAGTACATAGCAGCGTATCCAGAGCTGGGACCTAGTTTAGGAGTATACTCTAAATAGTCCATTACATCTTTGTGGACTACCCTAGTTTCCTTCATTTCTACAAGATCTCTCTCTCTCTCTCTCTCTCTCTCTCTCTCTCTCTCTCTCTCTCTCTCTCTCTCTCTCTCTCTCTCTCTCTCTCTCTCTCTCTCTCTTCCCCACTTCCAAAGCTTGATCAATAGAGAAGGAAAGCCTTACCCACTGTGCACTGGTTGCACAATGTTCTGCCCTATAACAGGCACAAGTGATGGATCCAAAATAACCTGGACTAAAGCCTGTGAAACAGTCAGATAAATTAAATTGTATTTTAATTAATTATCTAGACAATCCATTTAATACTTGAGATTTTTAAGTATTATTTTACTGTAATATATGAGAATAACAAAACACAGAGAGATTATATCCTCTAAAAAATGTCACACAAATAAAACAAGAGGACAACACATAGACTCAGACTGTGAATGCCCACACTTTTTTGTGCCATTATGCCTTGACTACAGGAATTTTGTAATCAATTCTTTTATAATTCGATTTTTTTATTTATTGTTGCCTTTTTATTTGCTAGTCATATCTTCTTTCAAAATTTCTGCCTATTCAAATTTTCCATTTAATTCTTTGAGAATCTGGGTGTAATTACTTTGAAATTTAACTTTTTATTTTCTCTGCCTCTAACCAATTCTACATTTTAATTGTTTCAACTCACAGGGTGAGTTTTCTATGTGGTTTAGAAAGTGTGGATTTCTTAAGGAAAATAAACTAGAAAGTCTGTTATTTTTTACCTTCCCATTTTTCTCTTTCCATGTTTTCTCTCCCTTTGCCTCTGCTTTCTTTTCTCTTCTATGCTTATTCCTTACACACCCCCACTCTCTCTAGCACCCACTACTCTCATCAGGCAAGATTTTCTCTGGGGAGACTTTGAGTGAGACTCTATAGTGAACTCATCGTGAGATAATGTTAAGAAGGACAGAAGTGGTGGAGGGAGGGAGGACCTTCTCCATGCCCAACACTTTGTGTCCTAAGATGGAATAGTAAGGTTCACATTGAATTACCTAGAGACCATGAAAAGGGAGAGACATAGATGCTAATTATTTGGTTTTTAATGTGTAGATAGAATCCCTTTTTCTTCAGACAAATACAATTGAGAAAATTTACAACAAACACATAAGGAACAGGTAGTATATGGGACCTAACTTTTCTATTTCACCTTACACTTAATACCTACATATCTGTTAGGTTTTGGGATTTCTGGACAAATTCTTCTGTGAGTCATATAGTGTAAGTGGGTTTGCTCAGTATGAGCATCTCCTCTGTGAGAGGCTCCCAAAGTTTGCTACTTAATGATAGCTGCTGCACCATAGTCTCCTTGGCATCTATTGATATCTTAGTTTTGACTTGCTTCTTTTTCTGTACTTTCTTTAGTTTATTTATCTTGGTCCTCACTTCATAGTTATTTTCAGTGTGTTGTGGATATACCCGTAGCTTTGCACAAACCTCAGATGAATCATTTTAGAATCTGTGCCCTGCAGCACTAGCTAATTACAGATCTGACCATCTCTACCATACTTCTGTTTCTCTTTGGAATCTGCATAATCTCTTTAAAAAAATTTCACAACTAAAACTATAATCCAAGTGAAATGAACAAGTACAGCATCCTCCAATACATCACAGGAATTAAGGAAATGCGAGTCAAAATATCAACTTTTACTTGAATCATCTAAATTATGCTGGCCAGATGTCTGGACCTCTGTGTGTAACTACCCAAATTTATGGCTGTGGCTGTGTGACACAGGGTACACATTTTCATAAAAGGCCTCAGACTTTTTTACAGAGGAGAAAAATGATTCTCTTGAAGAAAAACTAAGATGCTTGTTTTATAAAGTAAATGTTGAGGGAAATGTTCATCCTTTACTATTCTCCCGCAGGAGTTTTATAAGATGAGAATCTGGCATTTACTAATAGGTCATTTGAGGGTCGGTGGCTGTGGGAACCCAGACTCTCTGTCTGCGTTTTATCTTTACCATATGATTTTGCTATGAGTGTTTAGGCCTTGTAAAGTATAATATATCATGAATATTTAATAATTGCATTTTTAAAATGATATAAATTAAATCACCTGTCTGTTAAGAGGCTACATTATCAATAAAGATGAGTTTAATTCTTCATTAGGGACTTTGAGTATATTTTTATTTGACCTTTCATTTAGTTTGAGTGTGTGTGTGTGTGTGAATGCCAAGAATAAATTAAACTATGCATTTGAATTTTTAAGATGAACTTGAATTTTATCTTTTGTCTTCTTGGTTGAAAATCTTTAATGCACGGGCGATTTAACATTCTGGGTTTTCTAAAGATATTTATTAAAGAACTACAAAATCAGCTTGATCTAGACTAAAGTATTTCTCCTAAATCAGAAGACTCAGTCATGTCTTGGGGGACGAAGTAAGGAAGAGTTAGACTGTTGTCAGAACGATTCATCATAAGCATTTAACAAACAACATTTTGAACTTTGTGCCATATTCAATGCAATCCAAGATGGCATGACTCTTGACCTCAGGCAGCTTTAACAAAAATTGAAACACATAGGTGTACAGCAGGGCTTAAGGGAATGTAGCAGAGGAGACACAGTGACATCCTAATGCCAGCATCTACCTCACGGTAAGAAGATAACCTCAAGCCACTGATTTTGTTACTTAACGTAAAATTTTGGACACAAAAGTCAACCTCTCTTGGAGTTAATTTCTTTATTTTTTTAAATAGTTGGTGAGACAATTCCTGTAACAAATTTCTTTATTTCTGCTAAATGTCCCATTGTTCATGGTGCCCCAGACACTCTGACCTCTTCTCACTAACAAAGGCTCCTTAGACCTTTAGAGATAGACATTATTTTTACTTCTTAGATGCTCTGATCCAGGTTCTCTGTGTGGATAGATGTTTCTGTGCCTCCTACATTGGCTCAATATTGCCACTGAGATCCCCATCACATCCTTTACACTGGCTTCAAGACAGACAAGGAAATCAGTTAGCAGCACTTTGACCTCTCATATGGAAACTGTCTCTGTCTTGCTCTAACACCCCCCAAAAATGAATAATGTTCTTAAGCTAGCAAAGTATTACCAAATTTCCATTCTGTATAATAAGACTTTGTTCAAAATCTTTAAATAAATACATTCAATATGATGAGCTTAAAAAAAGAAGAAGAAGAAAATTTCAGATACCTGAGAAACCATCCATGAAAGTCATGATGTTCTGACAGAATGGCTTTGATCAACCACTTAAGAACAATCTATAGTAGCCAGGAAGATTTTTAGGCATTCAGAATTTCATGTTGCCTTTACATATCTCAGATCTCACTGTTACTCACTCCTCGTAGAGTGCTATGTGCCTTTAAAACTCTATGTGAAGTTGAGCTATACCTATTTTTAACTTTTCCTTTGAGTACATTAAATACACTCAGAGTCTGTGTTATAATATTTTGTTTGGATGGTGACAAGTGTCTTGAGCACACAATCTGTCTCTGAGGTTTGGCCTGTATGGGCACTTTTCAATCTTGAGACGGCTTAATTGGGTACCCATAAAGGCTCTCAACTTTATGGACTTCAGCTGAAGGATAAAAAACAATTATAAGCTAAAATTTTGTTTTCTGTTCTGAAAGTAGTAATTATCTGTTACATTATAACAATTGCAAAATTATATCTCTCTCTATTTTTTTCCCATATTTGCCATAGTAAGGAGCTCACAAAAAACGTAAAAATAAGTAAAAAGTGAAGTCAAAGGGCTTATATTTTCATGTTCTTAGTTCAGTTATTAGATTTCACTTCCTTGGTTTTCTTGACTTTTTTATTATTTTTTTTATTTAGTCTCAGTATGTATGTCTATGCTAATATTACAAATTCCTTTATGAAAGTTTATTTCAATGTTATATTTGAATTCTAAATAGGATATTAATTCATACTTTGTAAAAAAAATAACATACAAAGAGTTTCTCATTTTTATAATATAGTGCACAATACAATATGATATAAACTGGTATATTTTCACAGGAAGCATTGTGTCACCTAAACACTGTCTTTGGAGTTAGTGTGGTTCTCACAGAAATCATATATCAAACATCTATAGAAATTCAAAACACTACCAGCTTATGAGTGTCCTCACAAGTTTCCATGACACTGTATTTTAAAAGCACGGTTTCTGACACATCATATGCACTCAGCCCTCGGTGTGTCTGCTTTGCCCCTCAGTGACAATGATAATGTGGTCAGAGTTCTTGCAAACCATTCAGTAGTGCAGCCTCTGACAGCAACACACCTTTCCTGTTCCATTTAGCTACATCCTCTGTTTCACTATAACAGCCTGACCTACTGGTTGTGGATCCCTTTACATGCAGGATCCACACCAGGTGATGCCCACCGCTACACCTTCTGCTCCATGCTGTTCAGATGCAGACAGTTTGTCTTGCAAGAGAAAGCACAAGTCCAAAATTGACGGACCCCAAGACATTGGCAGAATTAATAGGAAACACTCTCTTCCCCTTGAAATGTCCAATTGCTGAAATAAATATTTATAGTCTTTATGAGTTACTATTAAACAGAAATTTAATTCTGAGACTTAAAGGAGTAAAAATGATGGAGAAAACTTGATAACTAATGACATGTTGTCTGTTACTGAATCTATTTGTTTCTAAAGTATCCAGACATTCCACCTTTTAAGTTATACAGATAGATGAATGTTTCAATATCACTTTTATTTCAATTTTGAGATATTTATGCCTTTGTTCTAGATAATTCCTTCCCACTCAGTGTGAGCTAATAACTTGCTTCTGCTAAACAAGAAAAGGCAAAAGGGTTTGGGATGTCACTTCTATATTAGACAACAGGAAATTCTGACTTACATCAGACTGGCATGCTCTTCTATTGGTGTGTGCTTTTTCGTGCTTCGAAGAGGCAGGCTGAGTTGTAGGTGACATACAGAAGATGGGAAGCTTTTAGTCACCACAAAGGAAGGGACAAAGACATTGAGCCTAAAAATGGTACAAGAAACTGAATAACAATTACTCAATGACCTCGCAAATGGATGAGCCACCATTCTAGCTGAAAGATGAGTCTCTCAATGCTTGACTTCCACTTAGATTTCAGTTTTATTTTGGTCCTGTCATGAAAGATCCAGTGAGAGCCGTGAAGAGTGAATCTAATTAGTCTTATCAATAAAAGCCAGGAGCCAGATATTAAGGTAAAAACCTGGAAGATCAGGAAAGCAAGAGGGCAACTACAGTCACTTCCAGATCCTATCTCCAGATTCTGTCTCCACTCAACTCCCAAGTGATGGGATGGAAGGTGTGACCACCCCTGCCAGGTCTTTATGACTAATGAGTGACTAGCTCCACCCTCTGATATCCAGGCAAACTGTCATAACACAGACACTGTGATGTGATGTCCTTAGTGCCTCATAAACTCTCAGATAAATGTGAGAAGCTTAGACTGGGATTGGGACTGGGTATCTGTGGAATAGTAAGTAGCACATACTACCCTCTGATGCTATGAATAAGTTATGTAAGTAGACTTCGGACTTTATCATCTGCAAGGCTCTTGACAGTCACACTAGGAAATGCATTGCCATGGAATAAGACGAGCAAGATAAGAAGCATGGAGGAAAGATGAGATTTACAGCATACAGAAAGGCATTCCTGCATCACTTCTCAAAATATATTTGCGATTATAATATGATTACATAATTTCCCTCTTTCCTTTCTTCTCTCCAAACTGTCCCTTGTACATGCCCTCATGTACAAATCATCTCCTTTTTTCTTTAATTGTTGTTGTGAATATATATATTACTGGATGTATAATAAATATAGACTTCTTGATCTGTATAATGTGGTTGGTGTGCACATTATTTCAGACACAGTTGACAACTTGGTACTAGATAACCAAATGCTGGGCTTTTCCTTGAGAAAGAATTATTGCCCACCCCACTGTTGTAGAGAGTTCGCTGGTCCCAGACAGCCGGAGATCTGGACCCACAGACCCGCCGCCCGAGACCGCCTAGGAACCCACCGCCGCCCGGGTCCCCAAAAATAACTCAGAGGCTTATATTAAGTTCATGCTGTTTGGCCTATGGCTCAGGCACATTGCTAGCTAGCTCTTACATTTTAAATCAACTCATTTCTATTAATCTGCGGGCCACGTGGGCCCAGCCCGTAGCTCACCAGTGTTCTTTACATGTCGGCGGCTTCCGCGCGGTCTGCTTCTAACTCCGCCCTGCTTCTATTACCTGAACTGACTCTCCTCCCACTTCCTCTATGGTACCTGCCATGGCCTAAACCAGCTCCTTTATTTAAAGATACAGTACGCACAAATATATTCCCACATTTCCCCTTTTTTCTCTAATCAAAAAGGAAGGTTTCAATTTTAACATAGCAAAATTACATATAACAAAATAGCCATCAAGCAAGAATTACAGTTACAATATCTAGTCCACTTGCACTTAGCAAAATTAAAGAAAACATTCTATCTACCTTATCTTTATGAATCTAAAGTTTCATATCTAATATACTTTTCAAATGACTAAGAAAAACTGTACATATAACTATCTAATCTTCAACTACATCAAAGACCACAGAAGGATATAATATTTACCCAAGTAAACCAGAAGTGCAAACGACTTCTAAAATCTAGAAAGGACAGAGATGACACCTATCTGCCTGGACAGTCACCCAAAGTTCCTTTATAAAGTTGGGGCATTTATCTTCGGCCTACAGGCCCAAAGTCTCTTTTTATTTCAGTGAAGTAGGAAATCCGCTCTGTCCATTCTGGCACAGTTCATCTGTTGCTTCTCCTTGAGTCTTGAAGAATGTCTGACAGTTTTTTCTGTAAAGCAGGAACCTGAATGACCATTTAGGCTTGTTCTGCCAAAGTTCAGAGGTCATCTTCTTATGGAACCTGCATGTCCAGTTTAAACAGCATATTGTCAAGCAGTCAATATAAAAACAGTTTCTTCTCTAGTGGCTTACCATTACCACAAATAGATGAGACTCTATATGGAGTTTCTTCAATGCCCATTTTTTTGTTGAAGTAAATTAGTGCTGCCAGGTATAGACCTGTCTCACTGTCCAGAAAAGTCTAAGCTCTTAAAACATTTTAAATGCCATATTCTGTAGGTCTTAGAAGTATTTGAAGATTATCTATTTAATTGAAATATATCTTTGCATACTTAAAAATCTTAACTAACTTAACTATAAGTTTGATTATCAAAAGTGACTATTAACCTTCATTTCTTAATTATACACTACAATTTTAAAACAGTTACATGAACATCATACCTTAAACAAGAATAGAAAAACACATACAGCATAATAAAATTGACTTTAAATTTGTATCAATAAACCAAAATCTATACCAATGTAAAGCAGTTTGAGATTAACAGCTGATTTCCTGTAAATTCAATAATCTAATTTTTTAAAAAAGCATTCACATACCATATCCCCCGTTTTTTCTTAGAAAGAGATTGACTATGACCATTAACCATTTATAATGAAAACAAACATTTAGAAACAATATTTGGGGAATTTGGGCGAAGTTATTCATTACTACTTCCTGCTGATTAAGGGGCGTTGAAAATCTCACGGTTGTTGAGACTGGGTCATAATCTGCAGCTGTGAAGCTGATCTGGCCATCTCTTCTCATCAGAGGTTTTTTCAGGGGGTCTTGGTTGATGAAACCACATTTGCCTGGAAGCAATCCACAGGTTCTCATCTGTGGAAACAGAAACAGAACTCTTCCAAAGCAATAAATCCTTAGACACAAATTTCAAAATCAAAATACCTTTAAAATATACATTCTTGTTTAACTTAGTAGCCTTTGTAATCCATTGTCTTTTTGCAGTTAGCTCATTAACAGTTAAAAAATTAAAAGAAAACACAATAACAACCAAAATCCAGATTTTGTGTCTATTTTCCATCTTTACGTGGCTTATTATAATTTTATTACTCTATTTCTCACTTTAAAAACTTTTTCTAACCTCTTTCTTTTTTCTCTGAAGCCTATGTATCTTTTACAAACATTGTAACCCGTTTACAGGTTTTCTTTTTATCTGAATCTGTTTTATTGTGAATCCTTATTCATCTTCCAACCTTAAGAGCTTTTAAAATACATTCTCCAAAAAGAAGCACAGTTTTTGCAAATTAGGCTGAATCACTAAGTTTTCTTAAACCGTAACTGCCACGAAGAAAATTTGTAGTAGCGTGGTCTCGGATCCACAGACCTGCCCATTTTCCTGTTGAAGTAGATAAGCAGTTCCGGCGGCAGGTCTGTGGGTCTGAGACCTCTGCCTGCACCAGACCCGCAAACTAATTACAACAGATGGTGCATCCAACGTGGGGCGATTATCCACTTAGAGCCTGACAAAGATTAAAAAGAGTTCTAGATCGCAGAAATTGAGCCAGGGCAGCTTCCAAATTGTGTGTGTGGAGCGGGTCTTTGTACAAAGAAAGCATGGTCCGTCCGGGTCACATTCAAAATGGCGCCGGCGGGCTGTCGGCAGTCAGTGTGAGCTGCAGCTGCAACCAGTCTCACAGAAGACTAAATAGCATGTGATTGATTTTAGATTTCTGCTTATTTTGAACAAAAGAAAAACAAATTTTCTTCGTGGCAGTTACGGTTTAAGAAAACTTAGTGATTCAGCCTAATTTGCAAAAACTGTGCTTCTTTTTGGAGAATGTATTTTAAAAGCTCTTAAGGTTAGAAGATGAATAAGGATTCACAATAAAACAGATTCAGATAAAAAGAAAACCTGTAAACGGGTTACAATGTTTATAAAAGATACATAGGCTTCAGAGAAAAAAGAAAGAGGTTAGAAAAAGTTTTTAAAGTGAGAAATAGAGTAATAAAATTATAATAAGCCACGTAAAGATGGAAAATAGACACAAAATCTGGATTTTGGTTGTTATTGTGTTTTCTTTTAATTTTTTAACTGTTAATGAGCTAACTGCAAAAAGACAATGGATTGCAAAGGCTACTAAGTTAAACAAGAATGTATATTTTAAAGGTATTTTGATTTTGAAATTTGTGTCTAAGGATTTATTGCTTTGGAAGAGTTCTGTTTCTGTTTCCACAGATGAGAACCTATGGATTGCTTCCAGGCAAATGTGGTTTCATCAACCAAGACCCCCTGAAAAAACCTCTGATGAAAAGAGATGGCCAGAACAGCTTCAGAGCTGCAGACTGATTCAGCCTCAACAACCGTGAGACTTTCAACGCCCCTTAATCAGCAGGAAGTAGTAATAGAAAGACAACGCCCAAATTCCCCAAATATTGTTTCTAAATGTTTGTTTTCATTATAAATGGTTAATGGTCATAGTCAATCTCTTTCTAAGAAAAAACGGGGGATATGGTATGTAAATGCTTTTTTAAAAAATTAGATTATTAAATTTACAGGTAATCAGCTGTTAATCTCAAACTGCTTTACATGGGTATAGATTTTGGTTTATTGATACAAATTTAAAGTCAATTTTATTATGCTGTATATGTTTTTCTATTCTTGTTTAAGGTATGATGTTCATGTAACTGTTTTAAAATTATAGTGTATAATTAAGAAATAAAGGTTAATAGTCACTTTTGATAATCAAACTTATAGTTAAGTTAGTTAAGATTTTTAAGTATGCAAAGATATATTTCAATTAAATAGATAATCTTCAAATACTTCTAAGACCTACAGAATATGGCATTTAAAATATTTTAAGAGCTTAGACTTTTCTGGACAGTGAGACAGGTCTATACCTGGCAGCACTAATTTACTTCAACAGGAAGATGGGCATTGAAGAAACTCCATATAAAATCTCATCTATTTGTGGTGATGGTGAGCCACTGGAGAACAAACTGTTTTTATATTGACTGCTTGACAGTATGCTGTTTAAACTGGACATGCAGGTTCCATAAAAAGATGACCTCTGGACTTTGGCAGAACAAGCCTAAATGGTCATTCAGGTTCCTGCTTTACAGAGAAAACTGTCAGACATTCTTCAAGACTCAAGGAGAAGCAACAGATGAACTGTGCCAGAATGGACAGAGCGGATTTCCTGCTTCACTGAAATGAAAAAAGACTCAAGGCCTATAGGCTGAAGATAAATGCCCCAACTTTATAAAGGAACTTTGGGTGACTGTCCAGGCAGATAGGTGTCATCTCTGTCCCTTCTAGATTTTAGAAGTCGTTTGCACTTCTGGTTTACTTGGATAAATATTATATCCTTCTGTGGTCTTTGATGTAGTTAAAGATTAGATAGTTATATGTACAGTTTTTCTTAGTCATTTGAAAAGTATATTAGATATGAAACTTTAGATTCATAAAGATAAAGTAGATAAAATGTTTTCTTTAATTTTGCTAAGTACAAGTGGACTAGATATTGTAACTGTAATTCTTGCTTGATGGCTATTTTGTTATATGTAATTTTGCTATGTTAAAATTGAAACCTTCCTTTTTGATTAGAGAAAAAAGGGGAAATGTGGGAATATATTTGTGCGTACTGTATCTTTAAATAAAGGAGCTGGTTTAGGCCATGGCAGGTACCATAGAGGAAGTGGGAGGAGAGTCAGTTCAGGTAATAGAAGCAGGGCGGAGTTAGAAGCAGACCGCGCGGAAGCCGCCCAAGAGGCAACATGTAAGCACGGGTGAGCTGCGGGCCGCCACGTGGCCCTGGATTAATAGAAATGAGTTAATTTAAGATATGAGTGCTAGCTAGCAATGTGCCTGAGCCATAGGCCAAACAGCATGAACTTAATATAAGCCTCTGAGTTATTTTTGGGGACCCGGTCGGACGGCGGGCAGATAAGCGGCGCCAGGCAGGTCTGTGGGTCTCAGATCTCTGGCTGTCTGGGACCGGAGAAAACCTATTACAACACCCCACCCCCCCCCCACCCCCAGCATTCCTTTGTTGTCTGAAGCTCTCTAGTTGTTTTTCTAGGGCTGAAGCCTTATCAATGTTAAAATTCTTTAATTTTATGTCTGGCCGTCATTATCTGACATCAGGAAATGGGTCTCCCTCCTAAATATTTTAGACAAACTTCTCTATTCTATTACATTTGAAAAGGTATTTTCTCCAGTCTTTCCAAACCACGTTTGTTTCTTCATACTGAAAATAAAATCAGGTTCCCTATCTGCTCCTGAACACACATTTTTAGATTTTGACCTTATATTTGCCCATAGCAATCTCTCTTCATGATAATCTCTGCCATAGTTTATATATGTTCCTACAGTAACAGATATAGGTGTGCATAATACACATGTATCGAAATGCAGACATAACTAAAGTTTTGGCAAAGATACCACAAAGGCAGAAGGTAAACAGGTCTAACTAGAACAAAACTGTCCCATATCCACAGCATTATCCAGAAATGATTGAAATTTCCCAAGGCACTTTCTAATCACTCAAGGATTCCCATGAGAAACTCAGTAGCCGTCTGTACAGTAAGAACAAAAGACTCCTAATACATGGATGAAATGCACTAGAGTAGTGATTCTCAACCTGTGTGTCATGAAGGAGACAGAGGTTGTCAGACATTTATATTATACTTCATAACAGTGGTAAAATTACAATTACAAAGTAACAATAAAAATAATTTTATAGTTGGGGGATCACCACTACGTGAGGAACTGTATTAATGGGTCACAGCATTAGGAAAGTTTAGAATTACCGGATAAGAAGGAACTATTATTTGAAAAAGGAAAAAGAAGAAAAACCAGGCAGAAATTTTTAAAAACAGGACATTTAGATGATGGATCTTGTTTCTTTGTTGGAGTGTTTTAAAAAACAGTAAGTGTGTTATAATGAATTATTAAAATAATTACAATATGTAGACTATCGTTGGTGCATATGGTTCATCCCCTTTCATATCTCCCAGTCTCTCTGACTCCTGTAAGTGTCTGGTATAGCAGCTGAAGCCTGCAACTCTCAAACCATTTCTCAAAACTTGGACATAATGGAAATGTGGAAAAAATAAAACTCCATTAAACAACTCCACATCCTCCACATCGTTCACTCTCTCCAAACACTGGGGAGTGCATCTCAACCTTCCCAATGCCATAACCCTTTAATAACATTCTTCATGCTGTGGTGAACCCCAACCACAAAATTATTTTTGTTGCCAGGGTATAACTGTAACTTTATTAATGTTATGAGTTGTAATATACATTTCTAATATTTATATTAAACCCACTCTGGTTTCTTGTTTTCCTATTCCTGTTGCCCAAAGCATATTTGTGCATTGCCAAGACCTTTACATTCAAGACATAAGGAAAAATCTATAGCAAGTCATTTAACTGAATAATTTCCATAAAAGGATAATAAGACCCCTTTTATCCCTTTACCAAAAATCCTTTAAAAAAAAAAAGTACGTAAAATGTAACCCTATGATATCATTGTTGTCTTTTTAAAAGTGGGGGCTTTCAAATAGCTTTCCTAAAAAAACTCATGGCTTTACCAATTGACTGGTACCATGACCTGGGCAGTGACTTCATGCTCCTGAGCCTCACTTTATTCCTCTGTAAAAATAAAATGATTAAAATAAGACTGGTTATTAAAGTGGTTCTCTGCTTAGATGGTCATATGTGTTCACTGCTTAGATGGTCATATGTGTTCACTGCATGTCAGCTCTCCCTCCACTGCCCAAGCAGTCAGTGTATTTTCATCATTAAACTTACTGAGTATAATTTTTTAAACACATTTGTGAGGTCCAGGCTACCAAGGCTCATGCAACTCTCTGCTATTCCTCCATCTGTCTGCCAACTGAAATTCTTTGTTGCTAATCTAAGCCCAAAGCATATGTTCTCTGTATGGGAGACTCCTTCCTGCCCAGGTGGGGAAGCAGACACAATGATCTAATAAGGCTTTTCTGTCTCGCTAGGGCAAGGCTTGGGAAAAGTTCCAAACACTGAGAGGTTCTGATGAGACGCCACAAGCTTGGGTGACTATGTTCTTCATCAATTTTTTTTCCCTTACTTTCTATTTTCCTCCCAAGATCCCCAAACTATGCTTCAATCCTGTCATTACCTGTTTCCTGGTCTCTGTTTAGTCTAGCAGACAGGTCAAGAGTCTGGAAAAAAAGATTTCGGCATGGGATGTCTGTGCGGTGTCAAGGACAGTGTAGATGAAAAGTATGAATTGAGAGCTGCAGAGCTGAGTTAAGAGGCTCCAAATGCCAAGCCTGTAACCTCCTAGCCAAAGGAAACATGCCATACTGTCAAAAGAGATGTGGAAGTTAGTCAGGGACACAGTGCCACAGGGTGGTTCAGCTAGTGATACTAGTGGATCCGAAGTACAGGGTGTGAGCAAAAATTAAAAGAGAGAAGGGGGAGGGAAAGGGGGAGGAAGGGAGGAAACCTAATCAGGGTGGCATAAAAGGTCATTAACAGTGAAGATCTCAAACACTGACATGACAATGTTAGGTTATGAATTAATTCTTTGAGACATCCCTGTAGGTAATTGCATAAAACAAAAAATTAGGCTTTCTACATTTTTTTTTTTTTTAGAATGCTGAAAGATGTATCTTTAAATAACTCCATGGAGTACATCAATAGCTAAATTTTAGGGTGTGGGATATATTTAGTCAAACTCATTAATATCACAGAGTAGGTCTGAACAACTACATTAGTTTCCTGTTTTATTCAGCTATCTCCCTTTTTCCAAATTTTTAGCTCAACTTATATTGCTCTAGTTCAAATACCTGGCCCTGATAAACCACCTAAAAATCTCTGAAGCATGATTTCTACATCCACACCATAGCAATTAAAATCTCTGCCAGAATATTGGGTCATGGCTATGTAATTATAAAGGCATTTTTACAACACCATTTTGTTTCCTTCTAAGGACTTACACTTAAACGTGTGTTATCTTCCAGAATAAGCAGAGGTTTATTCGTTTAATTGGCCCTGGTAAAGATGGTGTCAGGCCTTATCCATGTGGTCTGGCTCCATGTATCTCTGTGTTAACTGGTCATCATATCATCCTTCTCACATTCATTGGAATTTTTAATAAAGGAGTGAACAGCAGTGTGTGAGCTTCTCAGATGAAGACACTGCAGATCACCACAGACGTCACTTACCTGCATATTCAAGCTCATCCAAGGAAGCTTTTCATCACCATTTGCAGTTCCTTCCATGATATACAGGGTTGCATTTTGATATCACTTCAAACCACTACAGAGTTAATAAGAGCATATAATATCATGATGGTTCTTGCAGGCGGAGACAGGCAGTGCATATTCACGTTATGATGAGTCCAGGAAAACTGCCACAGACATTGATATGCCTGACCTTCAAGTCTCCTAAGACAAGACTCAACTGAAATACCTGTCTCGTGTTTAGTGACATGCCTTTGGATTATTCCGTGGCTGTGTTCTTTAAGGGAAGCATTCATACAGATGTCCATGCATGTGACAATAAAAATTACTTCTATGGTGAGTGGGAGCTTGGTGTATTTAGCATGTATATGAACTTGCTTTGTTCTAGCCAGCAGCTTTATACAAGGATTAAAAAAAAGAGAGAGAGATGGACTTAATGTTATATAAAGTACTTTATTCCTTTCCAAATTGGTGCTCCATCTGGAAGATCATGCTGGATAGTTTTCTGTGCAATACTTTCATTATAGCAGAATGGCAAAGCATTGCATTAGCCTCAAAGAGATATGAACTGGAAAGGTCATTTTTGTGATAATGGAATCCATCATAGGGACCGAGGAAAAACTCAGAAAGATTTAAAAAGAATATCATTTTTCCCACTGTCCAAATTTTTCTGATTATCCAAAGAAATTTATTAAAATTTATTATAAATATATATTTTTAAAATTACCTGGGAGCATGCTTTGAGTTTATCATATATTCTACTGGAAAGGAATTAGGCATTTTAGTCTAAGTGAATCATACTGGGTCATCAAGAGGTCCTAAATATTTAACATGGAGCAAAGAGGATTCTCCATCATATTTGATTTCTAACCATTTATATCCCCAAAATAGCTGTTCTTTTCTAGGCACTAAAGTTCTATTTTGTAAAGATGTCCCAATCTCTAAGGGTCTAAAATGACCTCAGAGCCCATGGATTCTACATTCTAGACAAGTTTTAAACTTTGGCAAACTATTCCTCTGCTTCCAAATTAAGAAAACTCTCAGTATCAAAATTGAAATATTTTTTCTGAACAAAAGAGTATGTTTTTTGTCCAGTAGATAATTATTAAATATAGTATTTATTTTCATCACATTCCTATACTTAATTAAGGGGTTTTACAAATATATATCATGTGACACTTTTGTGAAGATCTCATGAACTCATCAACAGAACTACAAGTCATTGATAATGTCCTGATGTTTTCCTACTCATTGGCAACGTTTATGTTATATTTTATTAAATAACTCATAGCTTATAAATATTTAATGAATTTGCTAATCTTTTCTCCACTTGTCTAACCTAAAATTACTTCCTGTTTCCAACCTCTATTGAACCTCCTAATTACCAGAAAGTGAGAAAATAAAGGGACTATTTCTGTAGCTCCAAAATAGTAAGGATAATTCCTATTTTAAATATCTCATATAAACTAAATATATAATATAAGAACATATGAGGTATATGCTGTCTGTTATAAAATGCCATGGATTATATTTTGTTTCAATTTTTCTCTTTTTTTTAAGAGCAGAAACCCACCCACTCGATTTTTAAACCCACTATATTTTAATAAGACAAACTTTGAGGCATACATCATTGTTCCTTTTATGAGCTTGGGTTAAATGAAAATTCTTTTCTGCACTTAACTGGGTTTTTTAAAGTATCTGTAGACATTTCTGTTGTGTAGAAATAGCTGAGCTATGCCCCACAGCTGCCTGTCTGTGTGGAACTCTGTAATATCAAACAGTGCCAACTGTCGACACACCAACTCGGGTATAAGTTGAGGATATCGGACGATACTACAAATTCAAACTCTGTCGTCTATTCTCTTCTTACTTGTCACTGAAAGTTGAAGGATGGCTCATCACACTTTCCAGTAAAAAAAGTGCCTTGCAATAATTGTTTGTCCCCTTCAACTGATAAACTGGGGTCATCTACTTACATTTCGGGGCCCATTTGCAGCCTCCAAATTATATCCAGAGCTAAACTGAGTAAGTCATTGTTAAGCTCCACACAGTCTTAATAAGACTACATTTATCTGAAATACTATGTGATCCAGTAAAAGTAGGGGACACGATTTAATACCACAAAATGAGGTGAGAAAAGACAACCAGGTGTACCTTGGATCTCGAAGAAATTAAGGTAGATTTAGAGAAAATAGATTGCTAGTTCTAGAGATCTTAGAAAAACCAAAAGAATTTCATAGCTTTCAAAGTTTTGCATGCATCAATCATTATTTTTCAGATCAGAACTAAGTATTCTTTGGTAGTGACATGCCATTCTCCCTTAGGGTCCTAGGTAGATCTCTGTTGGTGGCATAAAACTATGATCAACAAAGAACAATTTAAGGAATAAAAGGATTCTTTTGCTTACACTTCTATGTGATAGTCTGTCATTAGAGGAAGTCAGAGAAGGCATTCCAGGCAAGAATCTGGAGATAGGAGCTGAAGCGGTGATGCTTACTGGCCTGTTTTCCTTGGTTTGCTCAGCTTGCCATTCTATGCAACCCAGAACCACCTGACTATGAATAACACCACACACAGTGGGCTGGCTCCTCCTGAAATAAAATGCTAATTTAAAAAAACAGCATCAAACAGAGGCAGACAAGCAAAGTTGATGGAGATAATTCCTCAACTGAGCTTCCCTCTTCTAAGGTTACTATAGTTTGTGCCAAGTTTATCAAAACTAACGAACACAATCAACTATCAGCAGTCATTTGGAGGTGAAGTGTAGAAACACACAGAAATAGAGATGAAAGAGAATGCAGCAACGGGAAGCTTTACATTGGGGCCCGTGTAAGACCAAAAACAGAAAGAAAAGACAGAGTGAGCATGAATGAACTAAGTGAATGTAATGGAATAGAGGTGGCTAAATTGTGTTTACTGCGATATAAAATATACAAAAGCGAAAAAAGGCTAAGATGTTTGTGAACTATCAGAACATGGCTCAAAATAAGCCATGTACCACCTACAAGACACACACTCCTCTAGAATTCAAAAGCTGGCTGGAGATAGGGGGGGTCCATATGCAAAGGGCAGGAGAGAAAGGTTGAAAGGCAGCTTATTCAGGATGCTTGCAAGTCCGGTGTTTGGAACACAGAGAATGTCAGCACTTTATGGAACAGCCACTCTGCAGTAAACTCAGAAAGCAACTAAGTGCCCATAAATATGTGTCTATCTAAATAGATGCAGAAAACTTAGGAGGCTCCTGCACGTTTAAAAATGCTTCCCACAAAAGGGATAGTGAGCATGCCAGAGAGCTAAGCACAACAGTGCAAATATATTAACCATTAAGCCAATAATAGCATCTGGTATTGCCAGTTGTCCTGAAATGTCCTGATATATTTCAGTAGTTAATAAAAGGACATTACCATGTGGTAACTGGGAGTTTATAACACTGTCTGACTGGCATACAAGTTACTGAGACAACAGCCCATTTCACAAGCACTCTAAGAAGCAAACACTAGAATACTTTTCTGTATTAGGAGTTTAAGAGCAGATACAAACTACCTTCCTACCTCCCGTGCATGACAATGTCCTCTGTCAAAACCACTGTAGCTGAAGCAGCATGGGGTTATTATGCACTGGAGATTGTGATAGGGCAGCCAGGCAAGTTAACAAATAGAAGGAAAAAGAGACAGCTTAGCATTAATACTCACCTTAGTAGCGAAAATCAAAACAACAAAAGGCCAGGTCAGGTAAGCCAGCTCCATTTCCTGTTAGGTCATTTTATCTGGGTCTTCAAAGCGCTGATATTTAATAGTTGGCATTTTTGTCAATGTGTTACAGCAAGAGGCAGTTACCAGGAGCCTCTCCTACTACAGTACTAGTATTAATACTAACAGTGCTAGTATTAAGAAAATACTTAATTGAAGATGGTCTTAAATTTCTCCTTACCAACCTACACTGCTGTTATTTGACTGGGGAATTCATATTGCCTTAATGAAAAGAGTTAAGAAACATATTTAATAAATAAATGTAGTCTAATACATTTCATGAAATTTACTTTCTGGCTAATAGAATTATATAGTGATACAAAACCCACTACAAAAGTCAAGTGTGGGGATGTCATTTTTTTAAAATCAAAGTGTAGTAATGATGTTTTTGAAATACTTGGCCCTATCCACATTTTTACATCTTACGATAATATAAGTTATTATTGCTATTATTAATCCAAATTATCTGTGTGCTTATAACAACAAAATACATTGATTGATTTCTTTGCCGCTTTGTGCCATATGGACCTGTGTCTTTGCTTTATTATGCTCCCTCTGCTCATACCCACTCTGTATGAAGCAGTTATAAAAGGTGGAGGGGTGGAGAGGAGCCTAGGGAAACTAGACTGTGGTACTGCAATCGGGGGACAGTGCTCAGCCTGAACAGAAAGCTTGGGCCTTTCCTATCATACCATAGACAAGTAGAGATAAGATTGTGCTTGGGGTTCTACTAAACTATCCTGCTCATAAAACAAGAAAGGGAGAAGCACGAATTATCTTACAGTTTATCCTAACTGTAAAGATAACAAATTCCAAGCAGACAGATGACATCCTTTATATGATGAGAGCAGCCTGGGTAACAACTACTCCTTCTTAACTGACCCAGGAGTGCCCAGTATTAGCACCTACTTGGGAACAGCAGGAATAACCTTGTGGTTACTCAAACAGTCCCAGGGATGTTGCATGATCAAGATTAAATTCCTGGCGCTGTCATTTTGAATTTCTGCATCTAGGAATATACTGTTTACCATGTTCAAATCTCATCATTCTCTCATCATAAAACAAGGAAAATGAATAGAACTTTACAGGGTTATGATTTGACACACAGATGAGAAGCCTTTCAACCACAGTGAGGTACAAAAGTGGTGGGGACAATTAACAGGAATGTCTATTCTTCCTGAAGCTGCCGTCCCTGTGTGGCTAAGAAGCTGAGAGATCAGAAGGATCTTCAGACAGTGAGGAGTCATCTGTAGAACTCGCTCCGGACTAAAGGAAGAAAGGCCTTATAAAAAGAGGACTGCTTCACTAGAAGACAAGGCCAAGCTAGCCGGCTTCCTCCAGTCTCTTGGATTACCAGGGCCAAAAGAAATTTTCAGAATTTCTCTGTCAGCTCAGACTGTATGTTAGCTGTGCAGTCATCAGGTTTCTGAGGTGGTTCTGGCTGATTTATTTCTCACCAGTGTTGACCAGCACCCCCCACACACCTGCAGACTTCAGCTATCTCAGAAAATCCTTTATTCCACTGGTTGTCACTTCTCAGAACTTCAGTTTCCTGAATAATATAAACTTGACTTCATTGATCACATACACTTCATATATAAACTGCATCTTCCCACAACTCAGGGTTGATTTTCCTGGTGCCTTCTTGGATGTCAGTGCTGATATTATTTCCATCTTAAGATTTTGAATTAACCTTATAAATGATGTTTTTCCCTCCTAACACAAAGAGAGAACAAGTAGGAAAGGTAGATGTTTATGCTCATACTCTCTTCACAGCCTTCCTAAATTCCTAATATTCAAGAATGTAAGTTAAATTTATCTTAATACTAAGCACCGTCTGACTTAGCCTGTGAATTTTCTGTTTTCTCAGGCTAGCCTTGGCCTGAGATCTTCCTTAGTACTTCCACACATAAAAATCTTTCATCATTATGGATAAGTCACCAGAAATGTTAATTTTAATTTTTCTTAAAATTAGCAAATCAGTATTGACCCATCATTTTAACCTAAATTTCATACTGTACAGTACACTATATCTCAGCAGTAGAAAAATCTATGTTTGGGAATTACATAATAAGATGCATTTATTATTATAATATCATACAGCGCTAGTACTCCATTCCCCAATATCCTCTGTTCCCACACTCATTTTTTTCCTGTAAATTTCTAATCTTTGTGCTGTCTTCATCAGTTTTCCCTTCTGATAATGTCACATAGTTTGAATCATATGAACAATTTATAATACTTTAAGATTGACTTATTGCTAGGTCCTAACTGTTCCCTTGGGAACGGAGTGAAAAGGCAGAAAATCAAATTAAAAAAGGAAAAAAAAAAGGAATTGAGTGATCTGAAAACTGTTTTATAGAATGAAGGTTCACAATTAAAATTCAGGCTGATAAAAGAGAATCTCTCTCCACGTGAATAACTTAGATAATATTTATAGTCATAGGGCTGCTTCTCTCCTCCTGATTGGATAAGTACCTTAAACTGAGCTTTGCCCAATTATAACAACAACAACAACAAAAAAGCTGGGACAGTTATACATCCCTATGCTTTGTGGAGAGTGACTTCAAGCTCCTTCCCATTTTGAAAAGATAAAGAAAATAAAGGAGTGCTTGCCAGTTAACCCTGTTCCATTTACTGAGAAGTTTGTTCTGAAGAGATTGTATCCTGAAGCTTTAAACATTTGAAACTCAGGGTCCAGCATAGAGTTAGAAAAAGTACAGAGCAAGCATCAGGCCCTGGGTTCAATATAGACAACATATCCAAAAGATAGATTAGTATGCAAAAAGTTTGCTTCTACTAAGAAAAATTGATCCTGAATCACAGAAGGAAGATTTCAAGATATATATTTTTAATGTTACTGAAATATGCTTTGAGGTTAAGGATGTGGGAATTTCTAAAAAGAAAATTATTGAAAGCTATTTCTCGGTGTGATTTAAGTGCTGGTTGAAGGCAAGTTAACTACATGCCTTCCTGAACTTTTCTCCGAGCATAGAGTCTTTGAAATTCAACCTGAAAGCTTTTAAGCTGTGTCATTCTCTTCTTTTATGGATTCATGTGAAAAAACATTTGGTGAGGCTTTACTGAGTCCCATGAAACATGCATGTTATAGCGAGCATGTCAAGGTCCGTGCAGAGAATGGAGCTGCTAAGGGCAAGTAGGAGCATGGCACCACAGCACCATGATCAGTACACGATCCCCACTGAGATTTCACTCCTTTGCCCTGCAGCTCCCTCACTCCATCTTTTTTTTTTTTTTTGTCATGTTCTCTAAACGCACTCAGACACTGTTTTCCAGGGTTTTTTAATTGCCCATTAATTGCCCACACTTTTCATCATTCTACTTCACTATTCAGACCTATTATAATAGTACATGTAGTCTAATTAAATGCATTTTTGTCTTTTAAGATTCCTCTCTTAAATTATGTGTAGTGGATGTGTGTGCTTAGGATGTACACATGAGCACAGTAGCCCACAGAAGTCAAAGAAGTCAGATCTCCCAGAGCTGGAGTTACAAGCTGTTATGAACTGTCCAGCATGGGTGTTAGAAACTTAACTCTAGGCCTCTACAAAAGCAGTATGCAATCTTAATCAGTGAACTGTGTCTCCACCCCTCCTCCCTTAGAAGCATTCTCAATAAATATTTAATTTATTACTATGCTAAGGAAGGAAATAGGATTATATTTGAAAAGATGTTTGTGAATATAAACTAATGGTTCTATTCTGATATACAACATAACGAGAAGGCATTTAATTCAAATGTGGTAGATAATTGATAAGAGGTATAATCAGACTGTCCTTATGTGGTCACCTCCTTGTCTGTCATCCCTTCTCTTCTTGGCCAGATTTCACTCTCTGTGACACATACTTGATAGAAATGACTTAAAGGGGGTTTATTTAGGTTCAAACATTCAGGATTTTTTTTATATACTTTTAGAATTATAACATATTTACATAATTTCCACCGTCTCTTCCTTCTCCACAAGCCCTCCAGATATCCCTTCTTGTTCACTTTTAAATTCATGTCTTTTTATTAATTATTGCTATATGCATGTATGTAGTCTGTTAATCTTACTTGTATATATGTTTAAGGGTTGGCAACCGGACATTGGATAACCAATGGTATGCTTTTCCCTGCCTGCAGAAGACTTTATCACACTCTCAGTATTCCTTATTTGTCTATACCATTTTGTGTATGGTGGAGGCTCCACTGTCTTTCTGCTGTCCTTGTTCAGCGTAATCATGTCAGTGAGACTTTCTGGGTGTACCTTCTGACATTATAGGAGACCCAATCTCACAGCCCACACCATTTTCCTCTGGCCATTATGGTCTTTCTACCACCTTTTCTGCACTTGTCCATGAGCCTTAGGGTGCAGGAGTGTTTTATTGATGTATCCATTAGGACTGGACTTCCCAACTCTGCATTTTTAATTGGTTGTAGTTTTTTTGTAATGGTCTCCATCTGGTGAAAAGACAAGTGTCCTTAATGTACAATGAGAACTACACACTTATTTAGAATGTTTCACTAAAGTAGTGCTTATAGATTCTCCTCCAAGATCCATGTGTGAACTAGAACTTAGTAGATGGCTAGGTTTCCAGCACCATAATTTCCTTCTAGCTGAGTAAGACTTAATCCCAAGTAGAGAGCTGTTAGTTACCACCAAATTATGTACAGCACTACTGTACCCATGGGGTTATTGTGCCATGATAATCATTGTTTTGATATATAGGTACCGTTACCATGTTAGACTGTTGGCTGCTTACTTCCTTAGGAAGTTTTCACAGAAAACTAATCACCAGGAAGTAGGCTTTCAGATCAGCTCCAGTTCAGGAGATCTGGGCCCTGTTTCTGAAGGACATGGTGTTTTCAGTAATAGAGAGTTACCTTCCACCTGTGGGGGGTGGGGTGGGACAACCAAGGAAATAGCAATAATTATTTGTTTTGGTATCTCTTGGACACTCATGGGCAACAACCCAAAAAGGGCTCCTCACATCTGGTACCAGGGTTCTTGTTAGGTAGTCTTTAACTTTTGGAGGAAACATATCAGCTCAGTTGAGAAAAGTTCATTAAAACTATATATGTATATTTAGTTCATGGTTTGCCTATTGATATGAAGTGAAATAAAACATCATGAAATGGAAACAGGTGGTTAAACTTACCTCATGGCATCTAGAAAACAGAAGTGGGGACATGACAAGGGATGGCCCCTAGATATGCCTGCAGTGAGCTGCTTTCCCAGCTAGAGCACACCTTCTAAAATTTATAGCACCTACAAAAATCATACCACCAGCTGAGCACTGAGGTGTGGCCAGTCCATATTCAATCCACAACATTTTTATAATGCCGGGTCAGATTCACCAGCCTAAACAATCAGATCAGTCTCTACATCATCCTAAGTCAACATCAGTTGTTAATACTATACGTAGACTTGTTTCACTATACACATTTTACATCTTTGGAGAATCTTAAAACACAACAGCCCATGATTGAAAAGCCTCTTAGAGGAAACAAAAGGTATGAAACAATAAGAGAGGGTGTTGTTGAAATTCTATTCACTACCACCCAATTCAAACCATACAGAAACATAGGTAAACTCTATATCTAAATGACAAGATGAGAAATAGTCGGATATATGGATGTTGCCAAGTATTCGAGTGTTTGGTATTATGTAGACAAATGCATGGATGGCAGCCAGACACCTAAAACACAGGAGATGGTTTATGAAGACGCCTTCTCATTACCAAGTATTCCACAGAGGGCAGAGGATTGTCATCCCAGTTTTCATGTGGAGACTATGAAAAAAAAAATGATTTTGAAGAAAGATAAAGGGAGCCTGTCTTCCTGGGTAATATCAGTTACTGAACCAAAGTAAGTGCTTTGGCTAGTCTGTTAGGCAAAATTTCAGCATTTGGCATTTCTCCATTGTAGCTGACATCATGGTCCTCTCCCAGAAATGCATTCCTTCCTCCCACAGCGTCTCTAGTAGCCAGGCAAGTACGGGTAAGGGTGAGTCCAGCAAATGGGGTTTTTTAAAGGCAAAGACAAATATATAGTTCTATTTCATTCACATTAATTTTTAAGTTTTCTGCATTTGGATAGAATTAACCCTATTGGCAGAAAAAAAAAAAAAAAAAGAAGTAGAAGGGAAAAAAAAGTAACCTGAAAAGCCCGTATAGACTTTTAACACTCCATTCATCTTACTTTGTGAGACGGGGCATGCAGCAGCCAAAAGCTGGAAATTTGATTAGCGGTTCCCATGCATAAACTATCTCATGGGTATGGCATTTTAAAATATTTTCCAGATATACAAAGCCATATTGGTTTCTTTCCCCCTGTCTGTATAGAGTTAGAGAAGAAAGAAAGAAAGAGAGAGAGAGAGAGAGAGAGAGAGAGGAAGAAAGAAAGAGAAAGAAAGAAGGAAGAAAGAAGAAAGGAAGGAAGGAAGGAAGAAGGAAGGAAAGAAAGAAAGAAAGAAAGAAAGAAAGAAAGAAAGAAAGAAAGAAAGAAAGAAAGAAAGAAAAGAAAAGAAAAGAAAGCTTCTCACAGCTACCTTAATATTACTTTTTCCCCTAGCAAAATCTCTCAGAGAGAATGCCCTAGATGAACTTTGAATTGTGCAATATTCAAGTTCAGGGCACTTCCCCCCTTAATTCTCTAGATTTATTAGGATATTGCAAAGTTTTTTTTTCCCCCCCAGTGGTGATTTGATATTAATTTCCAATCTTATAGAATACTCTGGAGTTTTGAGAAAATCCTCCTGATAGACATGAATCCAATTGATGTCATTTTGAAATGGATAGTCAATTTATTGGCTTAGTTGATAAGGTGATAAAAATCTCTTCTAATCAAATGGATCTCTTCAGTGAATCAAAAAAAGCTTTTCCATTCATCTCTACCTCGTTAAAACCTTTGGGGATCTCAGGGAATGACTTAATGGTACATACTTTGTTCCTTTCTTTCTTTGCGATGTTTAAACAGCTTAGCAAATTGTTCCTAGAGAAAACTGCATCCCAGCACAAATGCTTCAATTCAGGCGTTAATGCAAACCCTTTGCTCCTAAGGAGTAGGCCAACTGAGCCGAAATCAGGAGGACACCAAAACTAATCTGTAGTAGATTCTCTGAGAGCAGAAAAATAAGTTGTAATGCACAAGGGCATTTTCTCCTGGAGGCTTCACCTGAGATTTCCATCCTGTCTCTCATTTCCACATTAAGCACAGAGAATAGAAGCGTGGCCCGAGGCAAAGCAAGGCCTATTCCTCTAAACTCTTGAACAGTGTCACCATTGGCAAATGCAGCTGATTTATCAGCGTGAGTCACGGCACACATATTCACCTGAGATTTGTCCAAAGCGTTGCAGCGACAGCATTGGGCACTTACAGGTTTAGAAGTGGGTTTGGGTATCCTCTTCTTCAGCGAATACTCTCATTATCTGAACACTTGTGCAGAAATACATGTTAACACTAATAAAAACGTAGGTCCATTTCACTCTGTATGTATGCGAATGGAACATGTTAACATACTGACCCCGCGGAGGGTAAAAATTATACCATCCATTCAGTCGCTAAGGAACTTCTCTGTCTTGGTGCTTGTAGTTGGAAAAAGAAATCTCCATATTCTAAACTCTCTGCACACATTTACCCGGGAACAGGAGGGAGGATTTTTTCCTGGGTCTTACCCCATTTCCTGTGGCATGTAGGTCTCAACAGACTGGAGTGCTTTGCCTGAACTACTAACTAGCTCCTCACATGAACTGACACAGGTGACTATTTGTAATCATGAAGGGTGCTCCAATACTCTCCCAATACAGAAATACCCATCAGCCATACAATACCTTGAACATATGCCACTCTAAAACGTGTAAGATCTTAAACTAGCTCCTTTTAAGTATCAGAATATTTTCTTATTATTTGCATTTCAATAAACAAACCTAATCATACCTCAAAAATAATTTGCATATGCCCATAAATTTGGCTGAGTGGATTTATTTTTTTAAAAAAATCACAAATTTATATGACCCATAAATCGTATTTCAAGGCCCAAACCACTATATTTTCTTTATAATCAATTCATCATACATATTATTCACATTTTTAAACGAAGATGTGAGGAATGAGTTGTAACTTTTTCTTTGGTTCACACATCTCACATCTTGCTTGAGAAAGTTGCCTGAACTTTTCACATTTTTTCCTCATATCAAATGCAGTCTCTGCAGGGAATAATTTCCTGTGGGAAGTACAGGTGGGCGTGTCTCCACTTCTACCTAAAAGCAAGAACAGCTGCAAGTTTTTTTTTTTTAAAAAATAACCTATATAGAAAAACGTCAAACTAGGGGCATTTCTACCTTTCCTCTGAGTGAAGCCAGCTCTTGTTCTGTAAGTACTTACTAAAAGAGAATTTGTTAATAAAGGTCAAAGCTGAGAACTGGGAAAGAGAGCGTAAAGAAGAAATTCACCATTTTTCTCTTCGTTACAGAAATACTCTTAAATGCCATTTGTGATGTGTGCCTTTAAATGATTAGTGTGGTGTATATTCTCTCCCCTTTTTATCTCCGTCCATCTTTCCCTTCTTCCTGCCCCATCTCCCTCATGATCAGTAACCATACTAAAGGTTTACTAGTCCCTGAATTTACTGTTCATGTCAATGCCAGAATTATGTAGACTATCATTCTTATTCTACTGTGTTAAATGTAACAAATTCAATATGCATTCATTCATTTGAATATGGATACAACTTGAATATATGGGTGTATATATTCATATATAATATTGTGGTTATTTTGCATATAGATTAAAAATATATAATATTGATTTTATATACATATACGTTTCCTTAAACTTAATACAATGAAGTTATATCATTTGACAGTCATTCAGATTAAATTAAAAGTGTACTAAAGTATACACATATATATAATACTTTTAAATACATTAAGAATATAGAAGCTGTATTCATTTAGGTGAGAGATACTCTGTGCTTGGTAAATTGTCACGGAGTGTGTAAATTATACTCCTGGGAAATTTTAAACTGCAGCTTAGAACTCTGTGCTCAGAATATTGCATAGATTTAGAATTGTTGTAATGCATATCATTAGTTTCCAATAATCACCCCAGAATTTGTTTGAAATCAGACACATTGCTGATTTTAAGTGTCAAAATTAAATGCAAATGGAGATGAGGTCATTAACACTAACTTTTCATACTCTTTGAGCCTTTTTTTCTTCAGAAAGATTTTTTAAAATCTGGGCTAAATATTATACTAGATATTTAACAATGTTGTCAGGACCAAGATAAGAATTTCACAGCCTATGATGGACTATCATGCTGAAATTTTCTCTCAATTGGAATATAGTGTTAACACAGATGGATCTGTGCTACAGATCTCCGTCCACAGACAAAGAACGATAATGAACTAAGAAACACTGAGAATGGGAGATTCCCCTAACTGGTTATTCAATGCCAAGCCTGCAATCATATACATCCTAATAGCACTAAATAAACTGAGACTCTTGTATTTAGATATTTAAGTGTGTGCTTGTGTGTGTGTATATGTATGTGTATGAGTGTGGATGTGTGTGTGTATCTGTGTGTATCTGTGAGTGTATGTGTGTGTTCGTGTGTCTGTGTATGTGCATGTGTATGTTGTGTGTAGGTATGTGCATGTGTATGTATGTGTGTGTGCATGTGTGTATATTGTGTGGGTATTGTGTGTGTATGTGTGTGTGTAAAACAATAACAACTAAGAAAAAAGGGCTATGACTTCAAGAGGGGGTGGTACATGGAAAGCAAGAAAAGGAGAAACAGGAAAATGATGTGATTATATTTTATTTTAAAAATGTTCATTAAATTTTTAAAGAACAGAAAAATATTAATATAATGCCAAAATTAAAGTTTTTTCAGTGAATATTATAAAATAAAAAACTTTAATTAAAGGAGAAATTCTAGGATATAATCTGAAAAACAATGAATATTCACAAGAATTTAGTTTCAAGGCTCTTGTTATATTTAACCACTTTACATCTTTAACACTAGGTAACAAAATAGTGTCATTTTTCTCTTTAAGCAATTACATCTATATTTCTACACTGGGACATGCACAGATAATCACATCATTTTCCTGTTTCTCTTTTCCTTGCTTTCCATGTACCACCCCCTCTTGAAGTCATAGCCCTTTTTTCTTATTTGTTATTGTTTTACACACATGACGCCCATGTGGATATAGTAGAATAACCTGCAGGGGTGGGTTCTCTTTAACCACATGAGTCCTGGCTACTGAACTCTGGCCATCAGTCTTCATGGAAACCACTGAACCATCACATTGATCCCCTTTCTTTTTGAAAATGGTCTCCAATGAGGTTCCATAAAAAAATAACTATTGAATGGAAGTTTACAACGTTTGACATAAATAATTAAAGAAATATGTGAAAATAATTCAAAAGGACGAAAGAATAACATATGAAAAGTTTAAGTGCAAAGACTCCATTTAACCAAAACAAGGAGTAAATGTAGAGCAAAGCATTAGCACTGGCATCATATTACACTAAAGGAGTGGCCAAATTTTGCCTCATTTTATTCATGGGAAATGTCTAGGAAACTAGAAAATAAGTCAGTCTTGAAGATCTCTTCAGTTTCACAGATTTGTTCTCTGTACAGATAAAACTTCATTATGAACCCAACTATAGAGAGTTCTATTGGTCTTCCAAGAATCTAGTTAAATACTATGGGAAAATTAGTTCAAAGATAGTATTTAGCTCTGTGTCACTGCTTTCTGTACAAGTCTGAATACTGTTTAGGAATGTGCATTGACTTTCTGTGTTCTGCGTGGTGTATATTTATCAGCCCTTATCAAAGAACCTTCTTTTTTAAAGAGACAGAGGCTGCTACAGAGACACACAACTAAAAAAAAAAAAAAATGATAATTGTGAAATTCCCACCACCAATGGCCACATCTACAATGCAAAACCTATACTTAAGGCTTAAGGAATAACACAGAAGAAGGGGTGCAAAATATTTATAAGAACCCAAGGACAGGATACCCTCTGCTAGATAGTATTTGTCCTCAAACATACAGGGAAGCTGTATCCTTGAAGTCTCAACAGCATGGCTGAAAAATAAGACACACATAATGACAGCATCAGTTGACAAGTCAACAGGGGTAGGAGAAACTCTACAGGACCCTATCCTTAGATGAAGAGCTACAGGAAGCCAATAGCTGTGGAGAGACAAAAAAATCCACTGCTGGGAAGAGACCCTTGATATGTCATCTAATCTCATATGATCAGCCATAAATACATGCATGAATCAACAATACTAAATAGGGTCAGTAGGTTATAGGTGTGTGTGTGTGTGTGTGTGTGTGTGTGTGTGTGTGTGTGTGTGTGTGTAACTAATAATTATAGAATTCTCAATCACGAACTTGAGAGGCAGTGGGGAAGCACAGCAGCAGTTGGAAGAAAAATATAGAAGAAATGAAATGATGCAAATTAAGCATTTTATGAAATTACAAAACAAATTTAAATAAAAAATATTATGTTTATGTATCTGTACATGAGTCTAGATATACAGAAAGGCCAGAAGAGGAATCTCGTGGATCTGAGTATAAGAAGATGATAACTGTCAGACAAGGAAACTGGGAACCAAAATTGGGTTCTCTCCGAGAACAGTGTGTGCTCTCAACTTCTGGGTCATTTCTCCAATCACATTTGAACTTTTAAATGCCATTAAAACTCTAAAATGATGTATTAAAATTGAATGAAAATTTTTATAGCAAATATCTTATAGCAAAAAATTATATTGCTATAAAATAAATTTTAATTTATTTTTTCAAATAAATTAATTTAAAACAGTACATATTCTATGCTTCATATAATATATATGAAACAAGAGAAAATAGAGAAAGATAAAGTAAAAGAAAAAATAAGATCTACATAATTTATCAAGTAAAACAAGTCAAAGAGGAATTCTCATAACTGATTACAGTATTTCCCTAACATCCCTCAAACAGTGAGTAATAAAGTCAATATAAATATAAGAAAAACTCTTATTTATGCTGAAATGATGAGATAAACTGGTGAGGCAAACACACAAAGACTGAGCAATACCAGACACGAGTATCTCTTTGCCTAGGCTCCATAAATGGAGGAAAGCTAGAAACACTTACAGTAAATAGAAAGATCTGGAAAATATTTCAGGTGGAATTTATTTTTGCAAAAAAAAAAAAAAAATGTCAAATTGATCCATTCTTAGAAATGGTCAGCTCTCAGAAAATGCTTGAAAGGAGAATATTTTCAGGACCCTGTTCCACGCCATTGAAGATAAACTGTCCTTCTTGGAAAGGGCAGCGTGGAGGTATCTTAGAGCCTGACAAATGATGAAAAAAATCATATTCTCAGGAAAACTTAAGTCTTTCATTTATTGTTATTAAGATCTACACCATTAAACAAACAGTCACGGAGTTAGGAAACAACGGCATATAACTCTGAGGTATTTCTAAAGAAAGTGTCAAAACGTTAATCCAATTCTACACTAAAGCATCCCCTAGGTCTCCAAAGTAAATTTTAAATTGTATAATCTAGTCTTTTGTGTCTGTTAATCCTTTTCACCTATGATTAGTTCCTGTTTATGTTAGTGAATAAAAAAGATTTAATGTCGGTCAAAGGTTCTCAGAGCGTATTTCCCTTTTAACAAAAATCAATATCTCTAGGAAATGTAACTCACTCTTTATAGGAACTGCCTCTTGATAAGTAATAATAACAAAAATAGTTGGGTTTCCTAGATGGAGCAAGCAGGTTATGCACAACTCAAATAAATTCAAAGTTGGCTACTCACAAGGGTCAAAACGGTTAGGCTTTCTTCAAGATTTGGATCAACATCTGAGTCTTGCAACTATGTTTAATTGAATATTAAGAACTGTCACTGAAATGCAAGAAAAACAGTGATGATGTAACAGCCTACCATGGAGATTATTCTTGTCTGGCATGTGGACTATTTCAAACCACACTTCACAAGTTTTGATACTTTTGACATCTTAATCTAAAGTAGATACCATTTAAAATCCTCTGATCACTAAAGTGCTCTAAAATATGAGCTATTTAAATATGCATTTCCTGGCAATTAATGACAACCGGTGACAGTGAAGAAATGTTTCATTTCAGGTCTATGAAGAAACCACAGAAGAGAAATGTAAGAGAATTATCTAGCACATTCCCACCCGTAAACTCTCATGCTGCCACAGAATAAACAGACACCACACAGTAGTCCTTTAATCTTCCCTGAAACATGATGATGGGCCATTCCTTAACATAAAATATTAGGTTTGGAACATACTTATTAATCACATTTAATATCCAATTTAGGACTGTGTGAAAAATTGTCAAATTTGCAGAGAAAGGATATAGTTAGTTTACATAGTAAATTATTTTTCCATCTGACTCTACGAATGTTTAGACAGAGATACTGATTTTGGAGTCTAACAGAAAGCAGAATGTTGCCTCAAACTATTATGTCTGGTGAGAGGAAATACAAGGCCATTGTGCTAATGCTATGTCTATTTTAATTATCTACTTAAAAATAGAATCTTACATTTAACATATACACTAACAAGACAGAGACCACTAGGTAATAAAAATCAACTTTGTCAAAAATAAGAAAGAGATTCAAATCATGAATATGTGTAGGTATGACAAGACTTTTCAGTAACTCTCAGTATATGAAAGAAAGAAACTTCTTTGAATAGCTAGTACTTTATTATAATAAATGTATCCCCCCACAGAGATGTGAGCATCACACAGACTGCTGTATTTTCAAGTATATATGATCCCCACATTATTCAGCTGTTCTTCTAATTTCTGTAGAGCTGGTGATGCTCACAGACCCTGGCCAATCAGAGCTCATATGACTAAAGGCAGCCAAACATCTCAGTGCAGAGGAAGTTCAATGACACCTCTGTCTGTTCTCACCTATTGTATCGGGCCCTATATTCAATCTCAGAGCTTTGGGACTTTTTACCATATGAATATTTGGAGAAATAGACATTGTAACCACATCAACATTCCATTCCCAGCCCAATAGAATATTCAAGAAATGGATTCCTACCCAATGAATACTTTCAGACTTTATTAATGCTTTTAGGACACAGGAGACACAAAGCTGACATTTGGGTGGCTGTTTCTGTAGAGAAAAAGATGCAAATGTTTAACTCCCATTGCTTAGTCAGAAAAAGAATTCCTAAGCACATTGTCTTACGTAGAATATATAAGGTTCAGATAACACATCAAATGTCTTCCAGAAACGTATTTATAGGCATGAGATTAACTCTGTTTCCTTTCCCTTTTCCAAGTACGCTATGTTCAGGAGTAAATTTTGGCCTCTCTTCAATAAAGAGTACATTTGGCAAAAAGAGGAGCGTTTTCTCAGCTCTGTAGGTGATCATGACCTAGTGGTTCAGGGCTCAACAGCATCATGGTCATTGTTACTGGGTCTCTGGTTATATATATAAAACTCTTTCCTCCTGAGCATTCATATATGTGAGATCCAGCTATGATCACAAGCCATAGATATATAATACATTCAAATGTGGCATCTGGTCATCTTGAGCCAAATCTGCTTTTCCTATTCTTCCCAATCCAGAGAAAGTGGAATATTTGATTGACATACTCCCATACATAGACCCACTTTAAGTGCAAAGTCCTTTTTTGGATATAAACACTGTTCACATATATATGCTCTCACAGAAACAATAATTTTTTATGAGTAGTTTTCTGCCAGTCTGAAAACATGTGAGGACATGTAGATATATAAAATGACAAAAAGAACAGTCATCATTGGTAAAGCAGGTGTGAAATACCAGGGAAGAGCTGAAGTACCTATAAACAGTCCCTGATGTTTATACAGCCACACACCAGAGCTCACTGAGTCTGTTTGCAGGTGAATTCAGACTTTGCAATGAAGTTTCTCAGTTCATGACATTGGTCACAGTCCTGATTTCAGATCCATGATCTGCCATGGTGCTAACCCTATATTGCTGCTTATGGCAGTGCTCAGCCTCTGAGTGACAAGCCTGTGCTGGTGCCTGGAAACCATTTTGGTGTCCTCACTGGGATGTCCCTTTATCCTACAAAACACAGCAAAAATATCTTCATAATAAAAGAAACTGGATGAGTAGTAGCAAAATGCTCTTGAGAATTTTGAAAATAGTAAAATATGTAATAGAATTTAACCACTGGCTAATAACTTAACATTCTGGTGACCACACTAATCTTCTTACATAATGGCTAACCATAGATAAGTAATATGTAAAGAAATGAATTTATGGAGTAGGTTTTGTTTTCACCGGTCACTAGTAATTATGTTGGTAACATCTTATGTATAACTGCATACCTGGTCAGTTGATAATGAGAATTCATCTGTTTTCTGTACTTTTCATATGTAACCATTTACAAAAAGTATTCAAGAACATTTTACTGTTTGCTTCACAAAAATTACTGGTTATATTTCGCTATACTTTTCCTTCCAAAAGTATCTTGCTGCCATCTCTCAAGGTAGGTTTAAATGTAATCTGTGCTTTTATTTTTAATATAGCTGAATAGTGTGCCTTAGTGTAGATGCCCCATACTTTTTCCACCTGTAGTAATAATGGCACTTTTCTAATTTAGAACAATTTCTATATTTTTATTTGTACAATGTATTTTGGTCATCTTCTCTTCCTTCTACCAGACCAGCTCCTCCCAGATTCTCTCTCCCTCTCTACTCACCCAATTTCATTCTCCTCTGTCTGTCTCTCTCTCTCTCTCTCTCTCTCTCTCTCTCTCTCTCTCTCTCTCTTCTCTCTCTGTGTGTGTGTCTTTACCTCTCAACAAAAATAAAAGAAAAAAATAATCTAACTTTAAAAAAGACTTAAAAAATGTCAACTCAAAGACAAAAGTCACATAAAAACAAACAAACCTGGATCCTGTTGTTTATTTACTGGTTACTCCTGGGCACAGGGCTTTCCCTGGAGTGAGGTTGGTATACCCAGGGTGGTTGTTATACTCTGTCAGAGAAAACTGATTTATTTCCCTTACCCACCATGTATCAACTGCACATAGTTTCTTAGGTAGAGGTGGGACACTTTGTCCATTTCTCATTCTCTATCTTGGATTTTGTCTGGTTTTAACATCATCAGGTTTTGTGCTCATTGTCACAGTCTTTGTGAGTTCAGGCATGTTATGTCTGGGAGATACCATGTCCTAGGAGATAAATACAGCCTCTGCCTCCTACAATGTTTTGCCTAACCTGCTACATAGATCCCTAAGCCTTGAAGGAAGCAGTTTGATAAAGAAATACTGATGTGGGAATGTCTTTCTGTATGCTGGGAATATCAGTCTTTAAGTAAAGGAGTTGTTTTGGCCCATGACAGGCACCATAGAAAAAGTAGGAGAGGAAATCACAACATAAGTAGGAGAAGCGGGGCGGAGTCAGACAGACCGAGCAAGCCACCAAAGGAGCAACATGTAAGGAACACAGGTGAGCCACAGCCTCGTGGCAGACAAGTCAATGAGAATGGGTTAAGATGTAAGAGCAAGCTAGCAATGTGCCTGAGCCATAGGCCAAACAGCATGAAGTTAATATAAGCGTCTGAGTCATTTCTGGGGCCTGATCAGCTGTGGGCAGCTAAGGGGTCTGAGGCTGCAGGTCTGTGGGTCTGGATCTCTGGCTGCCCGGGACCAAGAAATCTTACTGTTACAAAATACCTCTTATTATGGAATGCTCCAAAGTGTCACACTTTCTTCCCATTGTCCAGTTGAGGGTCTGTGTATTAATTACTATCTAGTAGAAGCAGCTTCTCTGGTGATGAATTAAGTGATGCCTTTATTGGTGAGTGTAGCAGTGTGTCATTGGGAGTCATTTTCTGGTTAAGTCCTTTATCAGGATAACAGTTTTCCACTTCTTTCATGTAGGCACTTTTTGCTTCTTAGAACTGACTTCATTATTCCCTAGGGTTTGAGTACATGATGCCTTTACTTTTGTTCAGCTCTACAAAGTTTAAAAATCCTTCTTGACTTCTGTCTTGGTCTAATTTTCATTTGTTTTCCATGAATTTGCACACTTTCTTCCATTTCTGTTGTTGCTTTCTAGATTTAACCCAAGACAGTCAGATAAGATGCAAGGTGTTACTTCAATTTTCTTATATCTCTTGGTGCTGACTTTGTGCCTTAGTGTGTGGTAACCTCTGAAAAAAAGTTCCATAGGCTTCTAAGAAACAAAAATGCTTTAATGTATGGGTGGAATGTTCTGTAGATGCCTATTAAGTCCATTTGATTTATATGTGTTTCTCATATGCATCAGGAAGATGGATTCTGTTTTCTAATCTAACCTGTCTACGTACTTTTAGAGGGAACGGAGATCATGAATGTTGAACGTTTTTAAACAGCAGTATTCAGTTCCTATTATTTTGTTACATTATTTGGGTCCCTCGCTCTTTTGATTAAGTCTTCTGGAATTGTCTATTGCTCATGTCCTCTTGAAGGTAATTAATCTTCTCTTCAGATTCTAGTTTTCCTCACAGTACCTTCTGCTGAGAGATATTTGTAGACAGGTACTTCTTAAATTTATTAGTATGAAACAGCTCTCTCTTTCCTTCAATTGTGATTGGTAGTTTTGTGAGGTGTGGTGGTTGAGATTGCATATTTTGTCTCTAAGAGCTTGTAGAACATCCAGCTTGGGCCTTTGGCTTTCAGAGTCTCCATTGAAAAGCCAGGCTTTATCCAAATGAGCCTTCTTGTGTATGTGCCTTGTTCCTTTACCCCTACGGCTGTTAATATCATTTTGTTGTTGTTCTGTACCCTTAGTGTTTTTATTTTTATGTGTCATAGGGAGTTTCTTTTTCTGGTCCTATCTATTTGATGCTTTGTGTGCCTCTTGTAACATCATGGGCATCTCTTTCTTTAGACCTTCTATGATTTTGCTAAAAAATATTTTCTCTGCCTTTAACCTGAATTTCTTTTTCTTTCACCTAAACCTACCATTTTTAAGTTTGGCCTTCTCATAATGTTCCAGATTTCTGGAATGTTTCATCCTTGGATTTTTTACAACCTTATCTTTGACGGAGATACCTATTTCTTCTACTTTGTCTTTAAGACCTGCTGTATGGGGAACCTGGGCCTGCTTCTGTTTTTCACTCTGAAAGGAATCTTTGGACTCCAGTAGCTCAGGTGGAAAGAAGGGAGGAGAAGCCAGGGTTGGTATGTAAGATAAATGAAAAAAAAATGGTATTTAAATAAAACTTAAAAATTAACTTTGAGAGCATTTGAGGATAATTGTTTACTATGGAAGAACTGGTGGGTCAGCATGGTTGGCTAGCTGGCTGGGGGGTGAATGAATGGGTAAGTGACAGTGGAGATGGCTAGCTGGTTTTCAATTCTCCATACTTCCCTAATTTACAGCGTCTATTAGCATTTATGAAAGTGTATTACATTAAACTATTAGTTGTAAAAGATTAAAACTACTAGGAAGTAAAGCCTCAACTATAATGTATCATTAAAATATGTAATAGAATTTATAAGGTACTTTGAATAACAGTTAAAAATAGTAACACTTCTAAAATTCAATAAAATTCAGTAAGGAAAATTTGTAGATTTGACATAACTTATACATTGCTCTATGTCTGATGATATTATATTAAGCTATTTTAGGTTTTGTTTTTAACTGACACAGAGAAAAATGCTATATTAATTGAGAATAAGTCTTTGAATAGGAATAGCATTGACTTTTAAATTATTGGCCTTATCTTGCTCTTTTATGTATGCTCAGAATAGTGACAGCATTTTCAACAATGTTCCAAAAGCCATTTAGCTTACAAAGTGGAATTATTGTGATACGGTACACTTAATGCGCTTCTTCTTCATAGCATCTTATTTCATAAAAATCAATTGGATTTTATGCCTTGCATAGAAGCCCTTCTTCTATACTAAAGGCAGAGTTATTATGAGCAAGCTGGGTAGATATCACCAAATACACTAGAACCTTTGTACAGTACTTGGTGTTGTATAGAAGGAAGCATAAGCAATCCACAGTACTGTAATAGCACGTTTTAACATATCCATTGCAGAACTCTATAGAAAACTATCAATATTATCAAGGCATTCAAGAATGTCTTAAAGCTTTTCCAGAAAGTAGATGCATTTTCATTCAGAAACAAGACAAAAAGAAGCACTTGACCCAATGTAAATGTACACAGAATGAATATTTAGCAAATAGCTAGCCTGTAAGCACATACCAGACAATGTGTAAATACACGAATGAAGGCAGTTTTCTCATATATGCAGTGATGATATAAGAGTAAGAGGCACAGGCTGGAATCTGAATATAGTTAAATCTGGCCACTCAATGTATTTCAACTTGGAAGCACAGTTCCCTAGTGTTTGAAAGTCTAGTTGCAGGTTAAGGTCTCAGATAAGGATGGCTTTCAGGCTCTTCTGAAAATCTTGTTTCATTCCGATCCCATTTGAAACCTCCCAGATTAATTCTTATAGAGATTCGGTCTGTAGACTTCCTTCTTGACTGGTAATCAGCATGGGACATTCCTGAAATTGTTCTCAGTGACAGAACTCCACAAAAGGCTTCCTACACATCTTTCATGATTGAACTTCTGTTTTTCTGAAGACTGCCCTGAGGTAAGAGTTCCAAAGATGGAGCTCAGAGCTTTAGTGCAGGCTCCATTCCATTTAAATCTTTATGCAGGCAACTGTGGTACTTCAAGGGCAGTTTTGCCAAGCCAGTGACCAATAAGAAAAGTCAAATGGAGTTGCCACAAACTACAATGATTAAAATAAGATGCTTGGAATTCATCTTATCCTTTTGAGAACATCTATTATAACATAGTTATCATAAATAATTTTTTATGTTTGTTCTTTAGCTTCTTTATACACACACATATGGTTTCTCTTTAATGCATCATTAGGTGGAATCATGAATGTTGGGTTTTTTTATTGCAAAATTTTTTTTTCTGATTCTTCTCTTCTTTCCATTGCTTTACTTCCCCCATGATAAACAAATATCAACAATTTGGCATGTTCACATGCATGTCTTAAAGTTTTCTCATACCATACAACCATATATAAATATAAAGGTACATACACACAGTTGTAGAGCCTTGGTCACGGATTTGCAGGCAATATGCTTTACTATAATTACTATTACTAGAAAAAGAAGTTACAAATTGTTTCCATAAGCACTGTTTCTACGTGCAATCATTATCTACAAATGCCAAAATAATGTAACTTATTCATTTTTGTAGAAATACATTGTCTTTTATTCCAAAAAAAAAAAATGCTATTTTGGGATTATGGTTCTTTGTTATAGTGATGTCTCTAAAAAGCACATTTTATTCTCTCTCACACACACACACTCTCTCTCCATATTCTTTATCCTTTGTGTGTATTTTGGAGAGTTGTATTATTGCTACATTTTTCTTTTCATTGCAGCGTTTGTGGAAACCAAATCAGTCTTTCCGTACATAATCGTTAGTCTTAAGAAATGCGTTGTGTCGCCTGCTCTGTTTCATCTCTTGATTTCATTATAATACTATTGTATTCCTAATGTTAACATACTACATGTTTAATACATGACCTCTGAATAGATTGTCTAGTTTGATTATTCTTTTTAATCTCATATTTCTTTTCTGCGCTTTAAATACTTGTATCATTCTGAGTGACAATTTCAGATGCGAACAGTGAGTAGTTTCATTTTCTGTTTAGTGGCTCATATCCACAGCAGTTTGAAATGAAGACATTTATGGATATGACGTTTTGTCATGGAATGCACATGTTCCTATTATTATTATTATTATTATTATTATTATTATTATTACATAACAAATTCTTTTCTTTAGCACCTCTTCGTTTTTCTTTTCTGTAATTCTTGGAGTCTTTTCCAGGTCAGTGTGACATATGGCTAACTATCCCAAATCACATTACACTTTCTCTCCCAAAATGGAAAGTGAAACTTTCTGTATTGTATGTATAGGTAAAGGAGCAACAGGCAGGCAGCCATGTCCCCCTGACATTCCAGGATGAAATCCCTCCAATGCCATGGCTCTTCATACATCCCTTGCCTCAGGAAGTAGATGATAATAACCTTGCCACCCAATGATGTCTTGGCATCTTATCTGAACCTGGTGTTCTGATATTTATTCTCTGTGTCCTCCAGCCTCTCTAAAGATTAAGTTCTCAGCATTTCTAAACATCACTCCTTACTGAGGGGGGTGGGGGGTAGGGGGTGAGGATTCTGGTTCCATTCTCAATCCTGTCACCTGAGACAGGAAATGAGAATTCATTTGCTAACCCACTCCTGTGTCATATTTAGGAGTAAATAATGAGGCGTATTCAGGCAGCTACATTCTCATATCCCCCCCCCATTATAAGCAATAATAAGAGGACTGTGTGATCATTCCGTCATATAATATGACAACAAAATCAGTGAAATGTGATAGTAAATGTCTTGCTTCATGGTCTTCTCCATCTGGTAAAATTCTTTAATGATAAATTCACTTGTTTATCCTTCTCACTTCCTCCAGAATTCTTCAACATTTATTCAGTGAAACATCAACTCCATCCAAGAAAGTTTTTAGTAGCTGGTATGTCCTTCCTATTATAATAATTTAATGTTTCCTGTCTCCATGGAAAGGATCCTATACAGATGGACTCTGAAGTCATGTACAATGGTGCTTGTATCTATACATTCCTTTAAAAGCTATGGGGATTTTAAAAACTTCAATCTTACTAAATTCAGTCTCCTCCGGTAACAAGTTAAATTTAATAGTACTTAACTTATAAAAATCAGTTAATGCTCAAATGTGGTATCTGACTTGGGTTATGACTGTGTTCCTATTGCTTTTACTGTAATTACTTATACTACAGCATTAATTAACTAATATTTTTTGTTGGCTAAAACCAACATGTAGAGTCAGTGATTACTGATTTGGGAGTATTCATACACTGTGTGAAAAGCAAAGTAAAGTAGAGAGTTGTGAACCAGAGAACTTATAACAATACTGACCTATTATGCTGAATTTTGATTATATAAACACCCTAACTGTGCTTAAATATAAGACAAATATCGTAAGAACATTAATTTAGGCATAGGGGTTAAGTGAAATGGGATGGTCGAGAATAATAGATTTACTTATAACTTTATAATTTCTTTATTATTGTTAATATACAAAGTAATGACTCACTGTGGCATTTTTATGCACACATTGCTCTTTTTCATCTCCCTCCCCCCCCACCCCTCCATCTCCTTACTTTTACTTCACTTCCTTCCTACATGCTTTTGTGTCTCTGGAATTCCTTTCTTTATTTTTCTTTGACCATGTTTAAATGTGAAAATCTTAGTGAGACTCAGATAAAGAATGCACACACACACACACACACACACACACACACACACACACACACAGAGAGAGAGAGAGAGAGAGAGAGAGAGAGAGAGAGAGAGAGAACACAAGATAGTTTAAATGTGATAAATATTCTTCTATACTCACACACATTTTCTCTCTTTTTAATAGCTTTCTTTTAAAATAAATACATCTACATGTACATAAATTAAATGTTTTTGAACTCAAATAATTGAGAGTATGAAGATAACATTTATAGTCGTTCAACTCACTTGTAACATAAATAATCAAAAAGAAAAATTTAAGCCATTGGAAAACTACTCAGTTATTATTAAGTACCCACTTCATATAGGCAGTGAAATATGGCTTTGGAGCACAAGAAATTTTTTTAGATGCTTTTTCAGTATATTTCCAGGATGACATGATTTCAGTACTGCTTAAGGACAAACCTTCAGACTTCTTAATACAGTATATTTGTGAGAAATGAATCCTTTAATAAGTTAGAGATAAAAATGTAATTCTATGTTGTATGTCTTTAAATGAATAACAAAGATCTATGTTTTAGTTTAATGAGTGAAATAAAACTAATACCTAAGACTTTCCCTATGTTTGGTGATTTCCTGCTTTCCTTTCTTACTTTGACAGAGTTTTATACAATAAAAATATCCCTTTCACTTAGATATCATCCTTCAGAAATAAAATGCAATGGTACCTGACATGGTGAAAAGAAAAATATTTTATTTTGGATTTTATAGTCAAATGTCACATATAACACTGAATTGCTATAGGTTGAGAAACACGGTATTTTATTAACTAACAGAAGTGTGAGGAAATCAAAAACATACAAATGACTTGAGCATATCTTCAAAGTAATTACCTAAAAAGATATTTTAAATGTATCATATAAGCTGAAACCTGTGGTCAGTTCCCTGAGCTAAGTGACTGAGCATCATGTGAACTCTCTGGAACTCAGTTTCTACATCTCTTAAGGAAACGAATACATTTCAGAGCACACAGGTAGTCGAAGTTTCTGGATGGTCCCATGAAATTGCAACACAGAAAGCTACCAATTATCTAAACCTTTACATTCGGCTTCAAAGCCAAGACCTTCTCCCAGACTTGGGCTCTTGTTTCTCCTGCTTGTTTGTACCATTGCTGCTGTCTGCTGGCTGAACCAGATAACAAGGTGTTCAGTGGTCTGCAGTATAAAGTTCAGCTTCCTAGGCAAAGGAGCTTTAGCTTAAGCTCCTCATTGTCTTTAAATGAGTGTTTAAGAAATACAGCAAAATCTTCGAATGGAAGCTAAGTAAGATTGCTGTGGATTTGTACTGCCTGGTCTGCATAGACTTAGCATGTATTATCATAAGACAGAGGGAAATTTTCTCTAATTTGGAATATATCCCATTAATTCTCCAAAATGCCTTTTCTTCAGCCTTTGAACATTTCTAGTAGGTAGATTAACACAGTTCAAAGTAGCTGAGAACCATCCCTTAAGTTACCATCTCATTAAGCTCCGAAGTGGCCTTTAATAAGACAGCTAAGACAGAGCTTCCAGAGGGAATCCTTTCAGTAACTTGATAGCAAAGGAAAGCACTGGCCAAAAGAATGGAAGTTGTTAGTTATACACGTGACTTCTGAAAGAGGGCAACCTGAAAGATGAAGTGATCCTGCTCTCTCAAAAACACATCCCCCACCCCCATCCCCCACCCCGCCTACTCAACCCCAGGCTTGGAGAAAGAGCTACAGTCTGCAAGTGGGTGCTCCAGGAAAATCATTTCTCTAACGGATTTGACACATCTTGCAATGGATTCACACTGGCTTGGCAAGCAAATGGATTAGCTTTGATGGTGTTGCCAATAAAGCCACAGTCTTTTGTTGCTGCGCAAACACATTTCTCTCTTTCTTTATGTGGCCTCCAGCAAACTACACATGTTACTTTTGTTTGGGTAATTTACTGTCTTGGAAAAGGAAGTATGAAACTACTTTTCAGAGAAAAGCACCAGAACTCCTCGGCTGGCCGCATCAGAATCGTGGGCTTCAGGAATATCAGCACAAAGCTTTCTCTGATCAAATGGAAATATTCAGAGGAAAAGAATAACGCTCCTGCATTCAACCAGCAAAATTCTTTCAACTATTCCTTCACAGGGCCTGACTTTTACAGACCATCTGTTTCCAAACAGACTACATTTCTTGCTTTAAAGACTGCTCTCCATGTTCATCAGCCAGGCCCCTGCTACTTATCTGCAAGATTAATAAAGACCCCTGGAATGGGGACTCCAGCTCACTTCACAGCTTCTTTGAAACGCCATTATCTCTTCTTCCTTAAAAACAATAATTTACACTTTAAAATGTAGAATGCATTTCTCTGGCATATCTAGATTCTCAAATCAATATCAAAATGTGCTCATTTGATAGCTTGATTGCTTTTGATATTCATGTTTTTGTCACAATTTTTGCATTAATTCTTTCTGATCAAAATCTGCTGCTCACACGATTTGATGATTTGATGGGAAGCTAGCCATTTATAAGAAATAGAAAATAATCATTCATTGTTTTATTTAAAAGTGTGGTTAGAATGTTCTTTTTAACGGTGTTGAAATGAGTTAGTTATTTACTTAAAATTCAATGATCTCAAGTCTTCCCTTCAAACGTAAAGCAATAGTAGCTTACCCATAGGGTTTATATTAGCATTTACATCTTTGGGCTTAGCATTATTTGAGACTAAAACAAGCTTTAAAATTCTCTTTTCAGATTCACAGTATGGCCATCAGAAACATGGAGATCAAAATCATGTTGAGATGTCATGCCAGTCATAAGAAGTAAGAAAAGGAAGGAGGCCACGGATAAGAAGAATTAACAGAATGCGGAGAAATGGAGCCTGTGGGCATCTCTGGTTATAATGTAAAATAGTAATTCACTGAGTAGCAACTTCTTGATAGCATTAAAATGACTAGTAATTCTACAGCTGAAGTGGAAGCAGAGGTTTAGACAGATATTTTACATTGTCAGATGTCCATAGCAGCAACATTCCCCAAAATGGAAACAGATCAGCTGTGCTTGAGTGTCTTTCATCAACGTGACACATGCTAGAGTTATCTGAAAAAAGGGAACTTCGATTGAGGAATGCCTCTATAAGATCCAGGTATAAGGTACTTTCTTAATTAGTGATTAATGGGGCAGGGCCCAGCCCATGGTGGGTAGTGTTATCCCTGGGCTGGTGGTCCTGGATTCTATAAAAAAAAAAGCAGATCAAGCTTTTGTAAGCTTGTGAGTGGCACTTACTCCATGGCCCCTATATCAGCTCCTACCTCCAGGTTCCTGCCCTGCTTGAGCACCTGCCCTGACTTCCTTCAGTGATGGATACAATGTGGAAGTACAAACCAAATAACCCTTCCCCTCCCTAATTTGCTTCCCGTCATGGTGTTTCATAGCAGCAGTACAAATCCTAAGATACCAGTTAAAACAAAATAGGGTACAGTACATATAAATACTGTTTTTCAGACTTTTAAAAGCTGTGAACTTCTAGTATATACTATGCCAGGTATGAAATTTGTACACCATTTTAAATGAAACAAGACGAACAGCAAAGACCAAATTCTGTATCCTTTTATTTACATAAGGTCTACAAAGGAATCAGCGTGATGGGGATAGAACGCAGTGTGCTGGTTGCCGTGGTCTGAGAGGGTGGGGTAGAAGATGACTGTTTAATGGCTACTGTTTCTATTTTGGAGATGTAAAGATCTGAGGGAGGTAAGCTTCATGGTCACGTAGCATACTAAGTGCCCCTGAATGGTATGCTTAAAAATGGTTAAAATAGTAAAACTTTGTTAAGACTATTTTACCACAATATTCTTTTGTTTTGAAAAAATGTGTATGTCCTCAGTAGAGACCATGTTTTAAAAATATGTGCTCACATTGTTTTGAAGTCATTTTGTCCATTTATCCCAGCAAATGAATTCATTTCCTGATTTAGGATTTAACAAAATCCCAATATTCACTTCTGAGCCTAAAAGCTTGAGTGGGTATTTGGGTAAAACACAAACCCTACTCAAATCCTTTTCTGGAGAAACAATTTCTAAGGCCTCCTGTTGTGTCAATGTCTCTGAAGACAGCTCAGAAAACCTAACACCAAACCCACTTTAGGGTCTAGAATTATCCCCACCAAGGATAAATAAATATGTCGATCTTCATGTCTGTAGAAACTAAAAGATGTCTGGAGGGGACACTTTATAGGGATTCAGACAGGAACTAAGTCTTGTGTTACTCGCAGAGGTAACCTTCTCTTCTAGACACTCATTGGTAAACAGCACTTGTACATGCACCCCAAAGGAATGCTTTTTATAAACAATTCTCATATATGTACACAACCTACACTTTCCAGAAGCGTGTATGTGACTGTATTAACTACAAAACTCAGACAACAAAACACTGAGTTTATTTACTTCTCCTAACCACTTTGGATTTTTCTCTCCACCACTAACCCCCCATCTTATGCCCCGTGTTTGTTGTTGTTCATGCTTTGGTTTGGTTTGGTAAAATACGATATTATTAAGTTGGTTTAAAAATAATTTCATAATAAATTGTGCTACTTCAAACCATCTTTAAACCTGAAGGGTCTGGGCTATTTTTAAATGACCACATATTCCAGGGTGTTTTGTTATGTCAGCAATGATTTTAAACTGCCCTTGTTTTTAAAAGAAAGAAACTAATTTTTACTAATGCTAAGTATTCTTTACATTCACTAAATAAACAAAGAGGATTTTTTATGGTTTTTTTTTTACCATCCCCTTAAAATGTAAACAACTATAACTTAGAAATGTTGTATTTTCTATTATATACCAGTTCCTCCCTTCCCCCAAAAAATACTATTTAGAAATAGGCTCATAAATTAAAGAACAGTAAACACGTGACCTCATTATTTCTTAGGAGTGTAACCATGCCATGAGTAGAACTGGTGTACACAGGCGCACACACATAGACACACACATATACACACAAGCACACACACATACACATGCACACACACATACACATGCACACACGCACACATACACATGTGTACACACACATACATATACACACACACATACATACGTACATATACACATACATACACACATGTACACACACAGACACATACACACATATATACCCACACATACACATGTACACACAGACACATATACATACACACATGCACACGCGCGTGTGCACACACACACACACTCCTTGATTTTCCTTACTTCAAGTGTTGAACATTTATATTTAAAAATTCATTCTAGACTTCTGGAAGTACTATGAATTTTCTATTAATTTAAAAAGTCTTTCTTAGGATTTTGTTTTCATGTAGGCATGTATATATTAAAATTATGCCAAAACTTAGTTTCAATTAAAACAAAGAACCAGATCATTGTATGTTTTTCTGAGTGATCTTATTTTCAACTTTTCATCTGATATTCTCTCTCTGTGGTGCTGTGTACCTTCATTTCCTGTTAACAGGGAAAGATATTTCCATTTCCTTCCACAAATCCTCATATAGACACAAGGTTATGAGAGCCATCTCAGACAGATGTCTCTTTAATCTACTGGTACCCTGGGAAGAAAGTCCTCTTTCTGGAACTGCAAAAGTCATTCTAGGTATCTGTTGGAAAACAAACAAACAAACAAAAAACCAAACCCTTCTTCATACAGCTGCATTCATGCTTTAGCTACTGTTCTATGGCTGTGATAAGATATCATGGCCAAGTCAACTTACAGAAGGAGGCGTTTACTTGGAGCTTACAGTTCCAGTTCCATGACCATCATTTGGCAGGAGTATAACCACACACAGCAGGTACTAGAGCCTTAGCTGAGAGCTCACATCTGATGCACAAATAGAAGGCAGAGGGAAATACTGGGAATGGTGTAGGCTTTTGAAACCTTGAAGCCCATCCCAATGGCACACCTTCTCTAACAAGGCCACGCCTCTGCCTCTCATCTTTATCAAGCATTTCCACTACCTGGCAACCATGCATTCCAGTATATGGTCCTATGGGGGTCTTTTTCATTCAAATCACATTCCACCACTTACATTTGAGAATCCCTTCCCAATAGTTGGACTGCTTCAAGCTTTTTGTGCTACTAGTAGATTGTAGCCTATTCCATGGCCATGTGTGTTGTGTAGTTTTAATTCAACAAAACACAGGCCAGAGTCATCTGACAGGAGGGACCCTCATTTAAGAGAATCCCTTCCTAAGACCCAGGTGTAGGGCATCTTTTTAATTAGTTATTTATGGGGAGGGTCAAGCTCATTGTGGGTGATGCTATCCCTGGGCTGATGGTTCAATGTTCTATAGCAAGCCATTGTAAGCATGGATTACTATCTAAGCAGCATCTTTTTGTGGTCTCTACATCAGATTCTGCTTCCAGGTTCCTGCCCTGTTTGAGTTCCTGTTCTGATTTTTTTAAATGATGAACAGTGATTGGGATGAGTAAGCCAAAAAAAAAAAAAAAACAAAAAAAAAACAAAAAAAAAAACCTTTTCTTTCCCAAGTTTCTTTGGTCATGGTGTTTCATCAAAGCAATAGGAGCCCTAACTAAAGCTGAAATTGTTATTTAGAAGTGGGGTATTGCATAACAGACTTGATCATGGTTTGGGGGCGGGGAGGATCATAGGGGGACTTTGAGCTGGGAAACTCATTAAGTGATCAGCATGGTGAGTTGTTCTGTGTGAGTTTGGAAGACAGTAACGTTGAGAGCAATGCAGATTCTGGAGGCCTGATTTGTAACATTTCAGAGAGAAGGTTGAGAGTCCATTAATGACCATAATAGCCATTTTCTCTTCTGAGTTCAGAATCTGTGGTTAGCTGAGAATGAAAAATCAGCTGGGATTAACAAGACACCAGAACTGTTAAAACGAAACCTTTGCTTTGTTAGGACAATGAATGCTGTTCAGCTGAGGCTGAAGAATCAGCTGTGATTAAGAGACCAGCATCATGAGCTGAAAACCTTCCGAGAAGTGTTTCCTCAGGGTCAGCACACAAAAGCCGTGTTCAAGAGGTAGCCAAGATTATAATAATGCAGGCTGTCAGCCTAACTTGGAAGTATAAGAATCACCCAGATGATACTAAAGAAGACATAAAGGGGAAGACAGCTGGAGCTCTGGCCCTGAGTGACAAGGCTGGAGTCTCAGAAGAGAGCCCAGGTGAAGCTGCTGGTAAAAGTGCACCTCAGTTGAAGCAAGAGACCCCAACATTTTGAGTATGACACTACCATGGGATGACCACCAAGAACAGAAGCCATATTGAAGTGGAGGCAGATATAGCCTAGAAGACAAGTTGTGTGTGCTACCGAAGAAGAAATCAGAGAAGTATTCTTAGCCCTTTGGGAGAACTCAAAAGGTGAAATGGACAATGAGTTAGGGATCCCCTTGGAGTCTAGTTCTGCTTTGCTCTGATTGTGACCGTGCCCTGGTTCTTTCCCTTGAATAAAAGTGTTATAACTTAATTTGACAGGAGCCCACAGTTAAGAGATTGGAACTCTTAGAGAGATTTTGGATTTTTAAAAAGACTTTGTATCTCAAAAGGAGACTGAGTATTTTAAAAGACTGTTTTAAATTTTTGAATTTTTAGATTGTGGATCTTTTAAATTTTGCAATGTTTATATTGTAATGTTGATATTCATCGTATGATCTTGTGGATGAACAAAAAAGTGATATGTTTGTGTGTCAGTGAACAAGAGATCACTGTGTATAGATTACTGTTAACACCTGTTTAAAAGTAGGGAAAATTAATTGCTTTGCAGGTCACTTGTACATGCTCCACAGTTCCTAATTTTCATAGCAGAGTGGGATGTATTGATTATAATTTTCTCTCCTGTCCACCTGGTATCTATGTGGGTTCTTTGTTATTTCACATGAGCTTCTATAACTTTTATGGGATATTAGGAAATATAAGAGATTTAATCATTTTAAATAATAGACTATGTCTCAGCCATAACCAAAGTAGTAAGGAATTATACATTGTAACAGGATCTCTGAGGAAGGTAATTTAGAAATACCTTTAAACATCCATAAGGAGAGATGATTAGACACACAGTGGGGCAGCATGAGTGAGGCCTTATCAACTACTAGGCTGAAATGCCGAAATAAATGGTGAGGGGGCTAGTGTTGAGGGAGCCAGAAAGAGGAAGGGCTTCCATAATCTCAGCTAACCAGAGTATCCAAAGGAAGGAGAAGGCAGAGTGGTAATTCTAATTCACCCTTTTTTGTTCTTCCAATATTTACATGGTGACTTCTCTGTGACAAATCTGACCAAGGGAGCTGTATTTGCCATTTGTATTTGTTAGCACCTAGAAATAAAATGGGTTAGGGACAGGTTCTTGAATTCAAACTCTCCAGTCTTTGGAATAATTATACCAATACTTAAATCTATTTTTATAGTATCTTTATTAATAAGTCTCTTGTAAGTATGTGAGTGTGTGTGCATGCTATCTGTATATAGAAATGGGAAGAAAGCTTGATATAGAAGCAACAGAACAAGAATATATAGCAATAAATTATCATATGGCCTCTGGTATGTGCCACACAGCCTAAGTCAAGGATTCCCACAGTAACCCTTTGAAATGGGTTCTATTATGATTCACATATTCCACATGAGGAAGAAGAGACACAGAGGGTTTCTAAAACTTGTCCAAGTATGGAAGTAAATGGAAAAGAAGAGGCTTACTACCTAATAAGTCTTTCCTATAGAGTGAGAGTCATCTGTATACACCAACAGACGTGTTCATGTATGTTCTCCTGCTGCACTTCACTTTTTAAAATCCCCTCACCTGTACTCTATGAGACTATGAGATCAGAGACACTGACCTAATGAAAAAGATGCACAGAGTAATTGTCATGTATTGCTTCTCCCTAGGTGAGTACCAGGTGGGGCATAACTACTGGGGGCAGCAGGTATAATGTGGCCAGTAGTGCTTGCTTTCTATTAGCAAATAGCTTAAGCTCTTCTATATTGCAAATGTTGTAAAAAAAAAAAAAAAAAAAAAAAAAAGCACGTTCCATAAAACAGCTCAGTTTATTGGGTAAGATAGTGTAGCTTTAGTATCTGACTCTCTGAGTTAACTCAAAGGGAGTTCCAAACACCTGGATATCTTCTTGGACAGTTGTGTCTACATCTGGAAGCTCCTTGCAAAGTTGCTCACAGGGTAACAGGCATATTTTTTCTTTATAGAAGAAAGAAAATCACTAAACTGTTCCTACAACACACAAAATATTGAGATTTCCCTCATATCTTTCTAAAAATAAAAAAGGAATTCCCCTGAAAGCTATTATCAGTTTATAGGTTTGAATTTAGCTCCCCCTCCAAAGAAAGGAATTAAAAAGTATAGAAAGCAAATGGCCTTCTCTATCAATTCATGACATATTGGAAAAACAAAAGTATTATTTTTGATTCTATATAATGAATATGGATGACTTTATTTTCCTATAATATAAATTAGCCCAAATGAATAAAATAGTTTCTGCAACTCAGTCCGGTCTGGTCTTTTTCTGTCCTATAATTTTTTTTCTGATGTGTTTTCTTTTTGCCTTTAATTTGTTCTCTGGGGATCTTAACAGTGGGTGGTACTGGCTTTTATTCTGTGTGCAGTATTATTAGACATTATTAAATGTTTCATTATTTTCACATGGAGTAGTAAAAATGATCCTTTGAAGTTTAACCAAAGATATGGCAGAACTGAAGATAACGATTCATTTTTGTGGAAGAATTCCTGCTGATATAAATTATATTTGGATCACAATCCATCTCAGACATGATGGAGAGTAACCACAATGGAACCAGGCTGGTTATATGCTAAATCAATTGAGATAATTGCTAGGGAAGGTAACAAAATCATGGTGGAATTATAGATCTTTATGATTAATGCTACAAAACACTCTGCCTAATACAGTTGCTTGGCCTGTTGTGACTATTGAAAAAAGTCGATGCATTCCTAAATACACCAGAAGAGGACTTTTGCCAACATAGGATCAAATTTTAAATATCTATCTCTTCTAGCTGAGACTATGTATTCTTTCCTATTATAGCCTGTCATTACAGGTACTTACTGAAAGCAAATGATAGCACAATCATAAGAAAACTATCTCCCATAGGGTTCCTAGAAATGCACACAAGAAATCAATTTCCAAAGTCCCAGGAGAGCAAAGCACAGAAGACCTGACCAAGAAAAGACCCTGCCTTGGTTTAGCTCATGTTTCACAAGAACTAAGCAAATACTAAAAGGATAAATTCATCCCCCAAACAATCCAATCATCAGTCCAATATGACATATTGACCTCAAGATAATTAGAAATCCAATGTGGATCCCTTTGAAACAAAAACAATAAAATTAAAAACAGAAATAAGTAATAAAAACACCTGGTAAAAATGTTATGTGATTAAGGTTGGAAGTTACAATGACAGTGTTTGATTAGGGAAGAAGAACAGAAATAAAAGTGTGGGTCTTAAGAAGTCCTCTTCTTTGTCAAATACTCAGAGATGTGGTTTTTAACCCATGGGTTCTGTTTGTGCACCCACCCATAGAGCTTTGGACCTCAAGGGTAATTGCAAAGGCATAGATATTGATTTGCTTCCTTTAAAAGAAAGGTGATGTTCTATCTTGCATTTAGCCAAAAAGAGAAGGGAAATTATTGTAAATGTATTCTATTCTGCTCTAACATTTTTTAATTAAACTACTTTTCCTTTTATGGTTACAGTCCTTGGATTAATCAAGCCAGAAACAGCTGCAGCAAAGAATCTATGGGTTCTTTATTCTAGCATAGAAAAATGTCTCCCAAAATAGGAAAGTATGGAACATGATTTTGTATGAAAATGCCTTCGATAATTACTCCCAAGAACTAAAACATTTCCTTCAACCTTTTGCTGTGTTAATCTGAATGCTGTATTTCTACCTTTAATAATAATTTGAGTTACTAGTTACTCATTTGCAAATGTTCTTCCTCAGATTCAAATAATTCTTCATCTCCCTATTTGACTTATTATCATTTGCTCTTTCTGCTAAAGATAGACCATGTTTAATGACAATATTATATAAAACACCAGGCAGCAGGAATTCCTTGGCTGCATTAGGAAGGCAGGCCTGCAGTATTCACCAGATTTGCCTAGACAGCCAAACCTAACGTTTAAAACATTATGCATTATTTCAATATCCATTCTCATTTAAAAGTATTGATTCTTAAATTACTTTCTCAATGGCAGGGGTATTCAAACTGGGAATAAAAAAATAGCTAACACCATCCCCCCAATAAATCTTAAGTCTATCATGTGTTTGAAGAAAAATTAAAATTATAAACAGAATTACGCAGAAGCCAAATTCTACCAATTTATAAAAAGCCTTGCATTTCTGAAGCAGATTCTCTTAAAATGAATGAATCATGACACGATCCTGAGTACTTAGCTATGGCATCTGTTAGGCGGTGAATTGCATTGCACGCCACATGCATAATGAAGGAGAGGACAGCTTTTAGTTCCTGGAGTGTTCCTCATGTGGAGATGTGCAAATTGAGTCAACAAAACTCAGGCCAGATGGAAAAAGCTACAATGCTGGAAGATGGTGGCGCTAGATATCTCTTAAAAAATGAATAAACTGATGAGGTCTCTGGGGAAATGTTTTTATAAGCTGCTCGGTATTCCAGATGATGACAAACCAATTGTGTAAGATTCTATGGTTAGGGCGAAGAATCAGTGTCGAATGATCTACAACTCGTATTACCTGGTTAGGACATTATTTTATTCTTCATAACAAGAAATACAGAAATCATTTCCTAGGTTAGAATACCAATAAGAAGGATGTCCCTGCATGCAACAAGATAAAATAACATGACACATGACAAACTAAATTGAAGATTAAAGACTGGGAGTTGGAAAGATGGTACCATGATTAAGTGTTCTGGCTGCTCTTCCAGAAGAGTTGGATCCCATTCTCAGCAACCACGTGGTAACTAACAGCCATTTGTAACTGTAATTTCAAGGGATACAACATCCTTTTTCTGGGCTCTGGGAGCACTGCACATATATGGTGTACAAACCTACATGTAGGTGAAGCATCCACAAATAAAAAGTAAAAATAAACTTTAAGAAAAGATTAAAAATAAACTGCATTTTTAGATGAAAAAATACTGTTTTCTTAGATAAGGTGTCACTAGAGATTTGATATTTAAATAGGAAACAGGTCATTATGTTCTATTATTTAACAAGCACTTTTAAATATACATTCAAAAAAGTAAATAGTATACATCGTGTGCGTGTGTGCTTCTGTCCTATGTACCTACATAGGAATACACATGAACATTTAGTTTATTGATTAAGCTTTGTTCCAAACAATGATTCTTGTCTGAAGTTGTTTAACAAATGTTCAAATTGTGATGTTTGGGAGTCTGGGTGAAGAAAATGTGTATTGGAACTCATTAATGTTACAATGTAGATCTACTCCTACATAAAAGTTGCCTTCACAGGGAACTTTATTGTCATTCACATTTCTAAGTATTAATTTCACTAATTCAGGCCTGGTAAGATTCAGTTTATCCCAATAATTAGAAAAATACAAACATTCTACTGATCACTTATTAAGAATTTTGAGAGTCAATTTTCTTTTCAACCATCCCATAGTGGGCAACATATTTAACACCAATATTCTCCTTTTCTGTTTCCTGCAGTGGGACATAGTACATGACAGTCTCCCAGCCTTTATGAAAGAGAATCTTCAAGTTTAAGGTACTGGATATGGTTTATACATTGAACATGGATGCTTTATATATACAAGGTCCAATAGAGGAAAGGCTGTTCGTGAAAGCTTTCAAAACTGGAGTTTACACAACATAGACACAGTGTATGACTAGTGTTTCCCAGAAGGGAGTGCTTGGAAGACTCAGCATCCTCTAAGAGGCAATGCTAATGGCCACTTAGAATACAGAATCAAAATAAATGCCTCACGATCTAGAACGTAAATGTTAATTGTACAAGACAGAAATTTTCAGTTCACAGAATTACAGTTTTAAACACGTTCTGCCAGAGAAGATAGAAAACATGTCAAAGTATGTATTTACAAAATAATTATCATGCAATCCATCAACTACATAAAACTGGTACCAATAAGACTTCATTATATAACCCTTTTTTATCGGTTCACATTTCTTCTAAAAAATATATGATGTATAAGTTAGACTCAAACATATACATTTTTCTCTTACAGTGTAATAAACATTCTTATCATTACTTTTAAGAGCTACTAAAATCTGCATAGACATATACATATATATATTACTTCGTAACTAATTATAATAAAAGTATTTAACTTCCATAAATGCTGCCATTAATAGTTTTAATGATTATTTTATTTTCTCACATATTGATTTCTTAGGGAAGAATATATAACTTATGTGCAAACTAAAATAATAAAATTTTGTGGGGCTTATTATTGAACCAGTTTCTAAAGTCATCACTAACAATCTATGAAATGTTAAATTTTAATTCACTCTCACAGACCACACTTAGTGAGTTCTCACTCTCTTGTTCTTCTTTAATGTGAATGGACATTGTTTTTAATCTGGGTTTGTTTTGTTTTAGTAAAAATCAGCATTATTATTCCAAATATCTTTTTATAGTCTGATTTCTTGTAACATAACTTTTTACCATTTGGCCCATTTTGGTAAGTTATAATGTTACCTTTTAATAATATCATTTTGGTAAATATATTTAAATTTGTTTGCATTCAACATTGATCTTGTCCCTTACATTTTATCAAACCCTTCTTAGCAATACCATCTTTAATTTGGCTACTTTTAGCAACAATATTCCAATTTTACTTAAATTTATCAGCTTTCTCTACAGGTTTATGCTCTAAGGGGGATGCTCCTTTGGTGAAGCATTTTGACCGTCTCTGCTTAATTATGTACGAAGTTCCAAACCAGAATTTTAATTTCTATTGCATGTGACATGGAAGTGGAAATGGATCTACTTGGTAAAGAAGGCTGGGCTGCAAGTGAGGCACGGGAAGGAGGAGTGAGTGGTTTCATCAACAGAATCCAAGTACAGATTCAACTGCCAATAAAACTCAGTGCATGCATGATAAAGGGTTTCAAACAAGTAGATAAAAATCAAAAACTGCTGTTTTTTAAAAAGATAAATTCATCTGTTGGTATACATGCTATGTATTTCCATTCATGTAAGTAACATTGATACATAGACAAGGATGATATATAGACGATGGTACATAATTTAAACAACTACAGTATTGCTATGAAACTGTTCACTCAAAATAATACAACACGGAGCCACTGAGAAATAATGAGGTAGAGTTTAAATTGAGACATGAAAATCTCTCCAGAGAAGATAATTAAATAAAAATAAAAAGCCTAGAGCTGTGAGTATAGTATGATGGTTTTTAATGGACCTTCCAATGCACACACACACACATATGCACACACACGCATATATATATGCATATGTATGTATAAATATAGAATTGATATTAAAGTGTACATGAATATGGGTATGTGTACAAACTTTCTCTGTCCTGGCAGCCACTTCCAAATTACCACACAGAGGCTTATATTGATTACAAATCCTCAGCGAATATCTTAGGCTTGTTACTAATTAGCTCTTCCATTTTCAAGTTAGCCCATATCTTTTATTTATGCACTGCCATATGGCAGTACCTTTATTAACATAGCACACTCATCTGTTGTATTAGATTATGGCCTGGACTTTCCAACCTAGCCTCGTGGCCCGGACATTCCGGCCTAGTTCCGTGGTCCAGACTTTCAGACCCACAGTCCCATAGTCCCACACACAGATGATTGTATTAATTGTAGGCTGATTGACTTCTGCGGCCCAGGCATATAACTTGCTAACTCTTTACCCTTAAGCTAACCCATGATTCTTATCCTGTTCAGCCATGCGGCTCGGTACCTTTTCTCAGAGAAGCATAGTTGTCCTCTGCTTCCTCTGTCTTCTCTGTGGCATTTCTGCTCCCAGAGTTTTCTTAGTCTGGTAGCCCCACCCACACTTGACAGGAAGTGTGGCCTTTGGCCAATCAGTGTTTTTGTTAAACTAGTAGGCGGGAAAATTATTTACAGCTTAACAACATAATCCCCCTAGACTCATCTCCTGCTCCCTCAGCATCTGCTGGCAACTCCTGACTCTACCTTTTCTCCCTTCCATTGTTCTTAGTTTGGTTGTCCTGCCTATACTTACTGTCTGGCTACTGGCCAATTAGCATTTTCTTAAGCCAACTTGAGTGACGAATCTTTACAGTATATAAGATATTTATTCCATAGCAGATAATGGTATGGATATAAAACTACATATAGAAATAGAGTTATGACCAACAACATGGATATTATGATAAAGATAGACACCCGCACAGAAGCACATGGCTACAGAGGTAGAGATGGACAGATCTTCCTCATCTGCTGGGATGCTAGAAATCAGGAGCCGTCAGTGCCCATGATTGACTTTTACCATTGGGAACTTGTACTGGTCACAAGTAGAACTTAAGCCTAAGTAAACCTATATGCTAACAACAGCAAAATATACAATTTACATTGCCTCTAAAAGCTCTTCCACTCATTTTCTCCAAAATTATAATTCATATTCATTTGCAGATAAATCCAACCACCCAGGCCTGACCAGTCTCCACACTTTATTCCACTTATCGACTGGATAAGCATTACAAATTAAGAGTTCAAAACTTAATTTATAGAAAGTTTCGTGCTCCTAACATTTCCTCATTTTGAAGGGTGAACCCTATTCTTCCTGCTTCTTAGGCAAAGTCTCTGTTTTTCATATTGATTATCTTTTACTGCAAATCCCACCTTATATAAAAGCAATGTAATAATGAGTATGTTAAAGTTATCTGTATTATATTTCATGTTAAAATCTTAGTTATATGCACTTAACAAGATCAGTAATCTTGGAAGTGAATGGATGTGAATAATGCATGGTTTTATAGATTTAAAAAATATATTTAAATTAAATCTCTTGGAACTACAAGCACTATAAACACTGTATGTCACTTAAACCTGAGGAAGCATTTTTGACAAATGAAGGTGACAACTAATCCCCTCTTGGCAGGAAGACATTTATATATATATATATATATATATATATATATATATATATATATATATATACACATACATATACTTATTTTCATGTTCAAAAGAAATATAGTAAAAAAGTACCTATTTTCTATTCAGACTGATTTATATACTATCTAATATGTCTCAGTTTTTTGAAGTTAGTCACTTCTAAAGAAAAGTATTAAATTTCCTAAACCTGAGGGAATGTTCTGTTCCCCCTAAAATAAAAATCTATTAGAATTCTTCCTGCCCCTGCCTTCAGCTCACTTTGCAACTCCTCTACCTTCCTCTCTCCTTCCTCATTTTCTTCATCCCTCCAAGGTACACACCTGCATGTACATATTTGTTTCACTCACACAAAATCTTAAAGGATCCTGTTACTTTCATATAAAAGCCAACTAAAAAGAAATAATTACCACAAATATGTTAAATTCCACTGGTGCCAATCAAAATAAGGTCTCACTGCTTTTAACCATTTAAATCACAAAGAGCGACATTGTTCTTAGTAAGCAGTTATAGTGTCAGGGGAAGCAGAAAGTCAGACTCAAGGATCCAAGAGGTGTTTCTAGAATCCACTGAAATAAAGCTTCCAAAACAGTAAGTGGCTAGCTGAGGAACTCAGCAGCTGTACACCTATTAGCCATTTTTATGTAAATTATGAATCCAGTAAGCAAGTCAAAAATAGTGACAAACACGTAGTCTACAGCCATAGTCACTAATCAAAGGCTTGCCTTCACCTGTGCTCAGTGGGGACCATGCTTTCTTCCTCTATTGGCCTTTCTTTCAAGCTACCAGAACACAAATAACTAAGAAGCAGTACAATTAAAAAAAAAAAAAAAATCAAACAATGTTACTCAGGCAGAAAAATGTCATGCCAATGTCTTTCATTCTTGGCTCGCCTCTATAACAGAAGAGTTCCCAGCCTTTTCATTAATAAGGATGAGAATAAACACATTTTGTTTGCCTCCATGCACACCTGCCTCTCCTCGTGCCTTTCTGAATCCTCTGTGAATTTCTACGCTGATGTCTTTTTGATAGCAATGTGTAAATAAGATTCTAGCACAAGATTCAGTATGAACCTATGGGTTGTGAATAAGGTCTGAAATGTCCCTTCAAATAGGCGAAGCCCTTTACCATTAGCCCACTGTGTCTCTTCACTAATGTCCATTCCTGTGAATGCTTATGTGAGGATTAAATGCCGAAGTGTGTGAACCAAAGAGTGGAAGCCAGGGGATGCTTCCACGTGAGCTATGGAGCACAGTCGCATCCTTTCCAGATATTCTAATAAATCTGAAACAGATGCATCCTGGGACACAGTGCATGAGTACTGATTGCTAGCTTTAAAAACACTAGACAAAGGTCCTAGGTAGGTCCATCTCTAAACCTACAGGTGATAATGATGCTTTCCAATCACAGTGTCATATTCGTAACTGTGTGCAACGTGTTGGACTCCAAAGTCAGTCTTCATTTACCTCCTATTAGGCTTAAACTGTAGCCTTCATTGCTGCTTAATCAAGTCTAATTCTTAACGTTACTAAACTACAAGAACTAACTTATTCATCAACAAAACCCATTTATCTATATTCTTGTCATAGTTCCCCAGATATGACTCAATTTTTCTGTATTAAGACCCTCCCAGGCCCTTCCATGTATGCAGTAAGGCTATATTTACCTCACACTTTCACTCTACAAATCAGTACAACATAAGTAAATTATTCCAAAAACTTTCTCAGAGTCTGGCTCCTTGGCTAAAAACCATGTGTATCACAGTTTTTACAAAAACACATACCACTTCCTCAATAGAATAGGGCGGCTCCATCTGTGTGGTTCTATTCAACCATTGTACAGCATGGGAGCACATATTTATGAATCATTTGTCCAACAGACCTCGCTGGAGCCTTAACACCTGCTGTGTAAAGCCTATCCTCAGACGTATGATGAAAACATTTCAAAACTCAGAAGAAACCAAAACAAAGCAGCTCTTTTTAAGTCTGACAGAGCAAAATAATAAATTTAGCTACAGCATATTTCTGAGCCTGACTTGAGTAAAAGCAAATAGCACTTTCAAATGGTAAGAGTACACTAATCCTCAGCATACCTAGGGCCAGAGGCTGGAGGACTGCTCGAGGTTCTGCTGCTTTTGAGCTCTCTTCCCAGCCAGCTTCATCTTCTCCTCTCCCTCCTCTTTTTTCTTCATCTACCCTCTTTGGGAAAAGCTACTTATATATTTCATCTGTGTGTTCCTTTCTGTCTAAACACACTACATTGGTCTAAAAATAATGTAAAGCATTCACAAGGGTAATTGCAGAAACCAAGGATCTTAAAGTCCCAGTCTTCCACTTCTTTTGGAATGTGCAGATGGCAGGTCAAATAGCATCTAGACACACAAAGTGTCTTGTGACCGGAGCTGTTTGGGTTCATTCACATCTCCCACCTCTCTCACTCTTGCATTACACACTCAACACTGAAATGGCTAATCATTTCCCAGACGGTAGCCATCTGACTGGTGTGTACACAGAGCCCTAAACAACTGAGCTGCCTGCTATTTCCCCCTGCATTTTCCCTCAGCATTGATCAAATAATCCTAAATCACGGTGCAGCAGCTTCTCTCTCCCCTCTCCAGGCTCATTTTCTTCTCTATGAACTCTATTTCATTTTCTCTTAATCTGACTCAGCCTCCTTTTCACTTTATCATGTGTAACAAGTCAATTTCCAGGCACCAGGTTATCAGTAAAGATTATCAAGGTAGACATCTATCTCTCACACACACACACACCCTACAGCCTACACAAGTCTGTCAGCTGTCACTCTGGCTCCTTGCTGGCTATTTCCCTTTGATCACCAAGGCTCCTAGGTCAAAGATATGAGAGTAAGAACAGAGACGGTGATAAACAAATTCTTCTCACAACAGAGATTTTTATCACCAACAGTTGTATGATAGCTAAGTATACGAAATAATAAAAGCAATAAAAGCTATTTTTTTTTTTTTTGCTGTCTAAAAAGACACATAAAGTCTTTTTTAAGCCTCTTGGGCAGAATACAGTGTTTTTAATTCTTTTCTGAAGGAAGAGAAATTTAAAAAGAGACTTAACTCACCCTATTACTTGGGATTGCAAGTACTTTGAAAGTGTTACGAATCTATAAAAAGCACGTTTACTGCCAGTGTTTGAAATGGAGACAGATGATGTGATGCTTCTGCCCTGAAACTGTAAATGTTTATATGTAGCCCATGACTACATCCCTGTAATGAAAAAGGCTTAGTGTAATTAAAATGAAAGACTGTTTCTATTTTCTTAAGTAGAATTAACATTTACAAATTTTTTATTATCCAAAAATAATCCAAAAAAATGCATTCCAGAGCAAAACTCTCAAGTTTAGCAATGCCACAGCTCTTTCGGGGAGTATGATGTCTTGCAAATGGGAATTCTCTAATGTTCTTGTGCCCTCGGGGTTTTCAATAATGTTTTAGGACATGTGTAACCATCATAACTTGGAGGATAGTACTGGCATCTAGTGGGGAGAGGCCAAGGATGCTGCTAAAGACCTACCATGAAAAGCACAGTCCTGACTCTTAACCACAAAGTCTCAAATGCCAGATGTCCATCATGTGCTCAGAATCAAGGAGGTGCTGTCATTTAGACATAAAAGAGGAACAAAACAAGAAAGTATTTACAGTCAAGTGGCTTCTGAATTACTAATAAAGAACTTTATATTCAGAAGGGACATGGGAAATCATGTAGTGTAAATTTTACTTCCCTCCCCTGCCCCAGAGAGCCAGACAGCTAAGCAATATTGGGAGGCTATGCTGAGTGATAACCCAGTTTGCAAACGAGGACAAACAATAGGCAAATTTTATTTTCTGTGGCTAAAAGTGCTTTAGGAGTCTCAGAGAACCATTCTGAGATTTTCTCAGTAGTGGTCATTTTAAAGGGATCAGGATGGTTCAATTGCACAGCATAGGCTAAGGAGAGACATTACGAGGTTAATGGTATAACCAAGGAAAATGGAGCTGAATATATGTTTATTCATCAAATGTTACTACAGTGGAACTGTGATAAACCCTTGGAATTTAAAAGTCATAAATGTAGGGGGAAGTAGCCTCCACATCTTCCATATATTTAGCACATTTATGAAATCATTACATTCAAGAGTGGGTTAGGTTTTTAAAATACCTTCCACTTACAGAAAGAAACTTATAATACAGGACACAGAAGGCATCTGAATGTTTTGGTTATTGAATTGGACAGACTTGTGCTGGCTTTCTTTGTCTTAGCCTTGAAGGAGTTCACTAAAAAGATACCAGGAAACGCATAGAAATGCTGAAAAAGTGGAAACCCCAGGTTAAAGACTCTCTTTTGGAAATAGACCAAATCGTGCTTCAAGACTGAGTATATACAGATGCCAAGCTGATAGCAGTCAGCTGTGAGAAGCAGTAGTGGACTCGAGCAGCTTCTCATGGATACTGCCAGCCCTGCATTTTCTCCATCCTAGGTCCCTGGCTCAAAGAATTCACTATCTACAGTTCTTATGCCCACTGTGGCAGGGGGAAAGGACTAGAAGTCCCACAGTAGGAAATAAACTACAACCCTATTACATATGCCGAAGACAGATCCCTAAGGATGGCAGCAGCAAGTTCTCATGGCTTTGTAGCTCGTCCACCCTGGAAGCCCACTGACCTCATGTACCACCTGGGACCATCAAACAGAACGGTAGAATGTGGTAGAATTCAGGCTTTATCGTGGGCGACCTAGAGGCGTGGCCTTGACATATCAGAGGACCCTGGATGGGCATGGCCAGCCTCCTGTGAAGGTGCTGCACGCTGCCTGCCTTTCCTGTTTGTTCCTACGCCCAAAGAAGGACCTCTGCAGCCACCACCACAGGATGGGAAGTTTCAACCCTCCAGGAATTCCCTTAAGGCTCAATCCTGTATCAGTGAGTTTTATATAACTCCTTAATAAAGATCAATCCTTCATATAATCAACTGCCAATGGATAATTCCTACAATAACAGCTCTCAGCCCCTTTGCTTTTGTGGCACTAACACTTGGCCTCCTGCAGATGAGTGCATGTCTGCCAAAGGTGGGCTTACCTGGCAGAGCTCAGGTCAAATAATGTCTGTTGTGCAATTATCAGCTGCTGCCATAAGACTCTCGCTCCTGCAAGACTCCTAAACTAATTTTTTTTAAATCTGTAAACATAAAAGTTCTATAAGGTAATTCGAAGCAAAGTGTTTAAAAAGTATAATAAATTTTTGTCCAAGAATATAAATTTGTTCACGTTCTCAGCACACGTGTGCCTTTAAGTTACCACTTAAGAACCGCTGCAATGCGACAAATCATTAACTCCTAGTCTCGTTTCTGGATTCCCTATGAAATGGGCACTACATAGCAACCATGCAGAGGAAATAAATTGCATTAGAAAGAAACATTAGCTTTTAAAGCATCAAGAATAATACAGGGGAAGTGTGCCTAAAGTGACGCTGTCAAATTAATACTGAGTCTCTGCAGAGCAGAGCACACAAAAGAGAGCTCAGAGCAGAGAGGAGAAAATTGTAAAAGACCAGTTTATATTTGTGCCAATGATCTCTGCAATCGCCAGAGGCAATCTGAAACTGGCACCTTGGAGTTGGTCAGGAATATTGAAAGCTGCCCAGAGGCTCAGCTAAATTGTACTCTAGACACACCCAGAGGCAGCCATCCTCATCATTAATCTCCATGAGTTTATCCTCGCTTCCCTGGCTACAGGTTCTTCTTATTCTTTCCCTGCTCTTGATTCTCTCCACTTTTTCAAAAGAAAACTAAACACAGAGACAAGAAAATGAAAGCCAAATTCTACACTCACGTAAGCTTTAGTACTCCCAATTAGCTAACTGGGTCCCGTCTTTGCAGTTTGTCACAGAAGATGCTCTTCTAACTACAGGACTTCCCAACAATAGAAAGTTATATTTTATTACGGGAGACTATCATAGTACACTCACTACAAGTACTTCACGTTACGGTTCTTATCCCTCTCCAGATATAAAGTGAAGAGTCTTCTCAAATTAGAGGTATCTTTGCAGTGGCATGGCTTCTGTTTTACAAGTCCAGTATAATATACATATATATATATATATATATATATATATATTATATAGTACATATGTACATTAGGACAAAACCTTATTTGAAATTGTTTTCAAGCCTCATGATCGACTGAAGTTCTAAGAAAGCAGTATTCACAGAGGGGGGCAATCCAATTTAGATAAAAGTAAATTGCTTCCTACCATGAAAGGATCCGTTCTTTTCATTTTACATATATGTGTATGCACATATGTGTACAGTTACCCACATAGGTATGTAAATGCATATGTGTGTTATGATAAATTCATGAGAGCCTGTTTATGGGTATCAGGAAATTATTAGGATATGGAATGGAAAAATGCACAATCTTTGTTGTCCATTCTGTGGGGAGAGGATGGATCTGGCTCTCAGGTCTCAGGAATACCTTCCTCATGTCATGTAACCACTGAATCGGCCATGCCCATAAGGCTGCTACTCCAAAGCCATTTGCTGAATAAATACCCTACACATATAAGTATATGTTAGACTATAAACATATCGGTATGTACACATATGTACAATTATCGACGTATTTTACCTAGTATGGATGAACAGCGATTGCAGTGTTGGCAGTGTGTGATCTGTGCATTACACAGATCCACTCTCAGGTCAGAAATGCTTATTTTCCCAAATGCTAAAAGTTTGACCATAGGAAAATCCTACAGTGGTGCTTTTGGAGAACTGTGCTAAGCCTGAGAGACTGCTTTGCCAATAACATCACAGAACTTTCCGCCCTATGTGCCCTTCTGCCGGTGGTTATTACACATCTGTGATACCCCCCCCATTAAATGTGATACTCCCCCCCCATTATCTCATGTGGTGCTTTCTCAGCTTCACTTGTATTTCTGCTTTCCACCTTTTGTTGACTTGCTGGTGTCACTTTTCTAATGTCTTCCAAATCCCTCTGCTAGGGCACGTGAACATGAACGAAGCATGTTTTGTGTGTCACTGGGAACTTTCCCTTGTTTTTCAGTAGTATAGTTTAGTTTTCAAATCTATAAAATTAAACAGACATCACATCATTTTTCTAATGAAAATGAATAGCATATTGAAAGGTTTTAGAATGGTATGTAGCATATGTTAGTGGTACTCAAAATTTTAGCCATTATTATCATTGTAACAATTTCTCAAAACATCTTTCAGTATAACTCAGTCATATTGGTCTCAATCAGCCTAGCTAGATATTTTGATAACATTCTTGCTTAAATATGTATTCATCTATAAATATCTTGTGATCATTTTTCACATTTGAAATCATTTCCTAGAAGACATTTACAGAAATAAAATTAGTGGGTTAAATGTTATACATATTTAATAGTAAGGTCTTCTTTACAATTTAAAGAAAAATCAATAAAATTTCCATTACAGATTTTTAAAAGAACAACATGAGTAAAAAGTAGCAAAAGAAAAACTCAAAACTTCATATAAATTATATATAATATATAATTATATAAATACTTTTATGAATTACATAAGTATAATTGTATAAACCTAAGTAAATTATTTATAATATATAATTGTATAAAAATTAGTATAGTCTTGTGGATCCAAGACAATGCTGACTAAAGATAGCTGGAAGAAAAGCCATGCCCATATTAATCATTTCTACATTTCTTCGCATTATTTCTTAATCGGTACAGTTCCCTAAACAGCAACTTCTATAGCTTCTACATTTCGGTTGATCTTGTTCATAACCAAGGCATTGAGCATAACTATAAACCTAGCTCTTAGGCTATGGAGACAGAAGGGGCATTAGAAGACATGATTCATGCCACCAATTGTTAAAAAAAAATAAGTTGCTTGTATGTAAGAAAAGAAAGATAAATAGATAGATGAAATTAAAAGTCTGCTGTATTTAGACAGCATGAGCACGTCATTGATACAGAGATCAGTTATGTGCCTGCTAAACTATGACTGACCCTGGACATTGAAGGGTTATAAGTCAACATAAAACATACTAGATGTCGGGGAAACCCAAATTAAACAGTGATATAATATGTTGTGTAACTGTTTTGACACAGTGCCATTTTTTCTTTAGATTTATTCATTTTATATTATATTATGAACTTTTTACCTGCATCTATGTAGGTTTACCTCTTGTGAGCAAGAAGCCTGTGGCAGTCAGGAAAGGGTATCAGGCTCCCTAAAGCTCCAGTTACAGATGGTTTTGACTCAACATATAGGTGCTGGGAAGTACACCCTTGTCCTCTGTAAGAGCAGAAGTGTTCTGAACTACTGAGCCATCTCTCATGCTCCCAGAGTGTGGCTTTTGTGTGGTGGTGTATAAACATGGCATGGCCTGGAAGTCAGAGGTCTGAGTCCTGAGCCCATCTTTTCCAACCTCCTTTTTGTATCTGCTTGTATGTCTGTATGTCTACATTTATGTGACATGTATGCCAGTCTACATGTGTGCCTATGCCTGACAGTATGTAGCCTATATGTGCTGGCGTGTGCCTGTGTGGTCTGTACTACTCAGTAGATAAAGTATGTCTTTATAGTCATAAATGATGTAAGACTGAAGCTCCTTATACCCTTTTTAACCTCCAAGACTCAGCATGCCTTCTTTCCTAACATCAGAGCATGGACCGCATACCAACAAGGCAAGTTGAGGCCACTTCAGGCTACATGAGATTCTGCCACCACATAGGAGGGAGTAGAGGGAGAGAATAAGAGGAGGAACTGAGGCAGGTAGAGAAAGAATGGAAGAGAAAGGAACTTCTAGAAAGCATTTATAATGTACAGGAGTCTATGCAAATACTATATGCTATTTCATATAAACATGTTGAACATGGACGTGTTTTACTACACAAAAAAATAATTGTGCAGTGTGAAAGATTTAGTTGAGGAATACTTTTATACAGTAACAAGACATGATTGCCAGGATCGGTTGTTATTATTAAAACAAACTGGGGAACACTGTGTAGTAAATACTCTAATGTCTACCTTTTTAAGAAGTTACATTGTTCCAATTTAAGAATATATAGACACATAGAAAAGTTCCAAAAATACCCCCAAGGCCACAAATAGCTTCCATAGAGAAGATATAATAGCCTGAGCAAGAGGGTTCTCTACTGTATACCTGGTTAGGTTGGTTTTGAATGTACAATGGTTTCAAATTAATGTGTTTAAAAATGAAAACCATTCTTTGAAAACAGTTCTCACTTCTGCTTTAATGGCATAATTATAATTAAGCAAACAGAAAATAAATGTTCTTTATAATACAATACAGCTAGACACATGGATACAAACACATCTTTGAATTCTTCCCAGCACTTAACTTTACACATTTTCAAAATTTGCTAATATTGTAAGGCAAAACAGTAGCACCTTTTCATTTTACTTAACTGTTTTAGATAGTGTGTTTAGAATGTTTAAAAAATATATTTTAAGGTATTCTATTGAATCCTTTGGCAGACAGGGACGTCTGCCAACAATAGTGAGGTGGTCATGGAATTCTCATGCACACACAAAAAAATTATACAATTATACAATTGGAAAAACTTTTCAATTAAAGCCTTTCACTGTTCTAAAATGTACCCAAACAACATCCTTAGAGACATTTACTTAGCAGAATTGCTATAATTTCTGATAAAATGGCAGAAGTCTGAGATAACCCACTCAGATTTGCTGCAATATTCTCACTAAATGCTCTGCCAAGCAGAGCTGAGAAGTCTTAAGAAAGATTTCATATTCAATGTGAAAAATGGGTGAAAATATTCAAGACATATGAAGATTCTTTATCTAATTGAAATAAGTTCAAACATAGAAATATGTAAAAATGACCCAGGATCAGAAGATGGAAAAAATAGTAAAAAGAATCATGGTCTGACCATCACTAGGTTAATAAATAGCTGATAAGAGAAAAACCATACACTTACAAATATTAACTAGCATAAATATCAGGTGATACATACTCTCACATGTCATGGTTCCACTGATAAAGTCACAGAATACCTGAACTTTGTTTTTAAGAATTACATTAAATATGAAAAATCTAGATACTCTAATCAAAAGGTTGAAATGGCTAGATTGAAAATAAAATAAAGCCCCACATGTAAAAGACTGTTTAATTTCAAAGACAAAAATTAGATGAAAGTAAAAGAATTTTTAAAAGATGCGCTACATATAAATAAAAACCACAAGATTCTTCTGTGGCAATATTAGTACTGGATAGTATTTTAATAAACATTAAATTAAAATTCAAAGGATAGCCCCAGCAGAAGAGCTCCAGCTACAGGCAAACAAGCAGGACTCCTGTGTGCAAGTCTGATTAGCTACATTCCTCATCGAACCCTCTACCTCATAAGCCTCAATTCACTTCCCAAAACAACCCATTCCCCAAATCCAGCTGCTTCCTGAGACACAGCCTCTGGAGAGCTCGATCACAAGAGCTGCTCCATGAGACACAGTCTTGGTAGAGCACCATCACAAGAGTAGCCTTCTAAGACACAGACTCTAGAGAGCTCCTTCACAAGAGCTACAGCTGAAGATCTCAATTGTTCCCTGAGACAGACCCCACTGCCTTAGAGCTCTCCAAGAGATCCAATTGCATCAAGAGCACCTAGAAGACAAAAAACAGCTATCTGAAATACACACAAACCCTTGCAACAATCCTTGGAAGAGATGGGGAGACACCAGTGCAAAAATTCATTCAATAACATGAAACGATATGGCAAACTAGAACCTAGTGGTTTTACAATAGAAAGACTGGAACATTCCAATATAAAAAATGCAGAAGAAAACCATTTTTAAAATATCTTTATAAAGATGTAGAAGCCTTTAAAGAGGAAGTTAAAGAAGAAATGAAAAACTCACATAAGAGAGTAGTGCAAAAGACAAGCAATAAATTGGAAGAAGACAATAAATCTCTTAAAGAAAGCCTAGAAAACCAAGAAAAAGCATCAAACTGGAAATGGAAACAGTGCAAGACTTAAAAGCTGAAATAGAAGCAATAAATAAGAGACAAACTGAGAAAGCTGGAAGTGGAAAATCTCAGTGAATGAACAGGAACTGCAGATGTGAGCATCACCAACAGAACGCAAGAGATTGAGGCGAAAATCTCTAGTGTGGAAGATTCAATAGAGGAAATAGATTCATCACCCCCCAAAGAAAACTCTAAAGTTAAAACACGCACACACACACACACGTGAAATCTGGGACAGTATGAAAAGACCTGACCTAAGAACAATAGGTATAGAAAGAGGAAGAAGGGGAGGAAGAGGAGGAGGAAGAGGAGGAAGAGACCAGCTCAAAGGCACAGAAAATATATTCAACAAAATCATGCAAGAAAAGTTTCCAACCTAAAAAAGGAAATGCTGATGAAGATACAAGAAGCCTACAGAACACCAAGTAGACTAGACTCCACCTCCCCCCCCCCAAAGTCTGAACACTACATAATAATCAAAGCACCAAACATACTGAATAAAAAAGAGCTTTAAGAGCTGTAAAAGGGAAAAGCCAAGTAAATTATAAAGGCAGACCCATTAGAATAACACCTGGCTTCTCAATAGAGATTATGAAAGACAGAAGGTTCTGGACAGATGTTATAAGGACACTAAGAGACCATGAATGTCAGCCCATCCTATACCCAGCAAAACTCTCAATCACCATAGATGGAGTAAACATGAAATTCCATGACAAAACCATATTTAAACAATGTCTACCCACAAATCCTGCTCTACAGAAAGCATTAGAAGGACAATTCCAACCTAGTGAGGCTAGATACACCCATGAAGCCATAAGCAATAGATCATCTCACAGAAGCAAACCCCAAAGAAGAAACACACACACACACACACAATAACAGGAATTAACAATCAATTAAGGGATAGTATTTTAATAAACATATTAAATTAAAATCCCTTAATATCAATGGACTCAATTCACCTATAAAAAGACACAGGCTTACACAATGGATGTGAAAACACGATCTATTCTTCCACTGCATACAAGAAACATACCTCAACCTCAAAGACACTGCCTCAGAGTAAAGGGTTGGGAAAAGACTTTCCAATCAAATGGACTCAAAAACCAAGCTGGTGTAGCCATCCTAATATCTAGCAAAATAGACTTCAAACTAAATTAAATTAAAAAAAATCAGGAAGACATTACTTATTCATCTCAGTAAAAATCCATCAAGAAGAAATCTCAATCCTGAACATCTATGCCCCCTATACAAGGGCAGCACATATTTAAAAGAAATATAAACAAAGCTTAAATCTTATAACAAACCCCACACAGTACTAGTGGGAGATTTCAATACCCAACTCTCACCAGTGGATAGGTCTTCCAGACAGAAACTGAACAGAGAATAAGGGAGCTAATGGATATTATGACTCAAATGGACTTCACATATATACAGAACATTTCACCTAGACACCAAAGAATATACATTTTTCTCAGAACCCCATGGAACTTTCTCTAAAATTGACCATAAGACACATTATGAATAGATTTTTTAAAAATGAGAATAATCCTTTGTATCCTATCAGATCTCCATGGACTGAAGCTAGAGTTCAACACAGACCACAGAAAGCCTACAAACTTGTGGAAACTAAACATCTTGCAATTGAACAACCTCTGGGTCAAGGAAGCAGTAAAGGAAGAAATTAAAGAATTCCTAGAATTGAATGAAAATGAATCCACAACATCCCCAAACAATGGGACACATTAAAAGCAGTGCTAAGAGGAAAGTTCATAGTACTGTGTGGGGATATTTTCAAATACAATAAAAACAGTCACGGGGGAGGGAGGGAGAGGTGGATCTGTCCTCTGATATCTCCGACTGTTTTTATTATATTTGAAAATATCCCCACAGCACTAAGTGCCTACATAAAAAAAAAAAAAAAAAAAAAAAAAAATGGAAAAGTCTCAGACAAAAGACTTAACAGCAAACTGAATGCTCCAGAATAAATAGAATAAAACTCGGCCCGAGTAAGTAGACGGCAGGAAATAATCAAGCTTTGGGCTGAAATCAATAAAACTGAAACAAAGAGAACGATACAAAGAATCAATGAAACAAAAAGTAGGATCTTTGAGAAAATAAGATAAACAAGCCATTATCCAAACTAACTAAAATGCAGAGATGGGATAACCAAATTAACAAAATCAGAAATGGCAGTAGAGATGGACATAACAACAGACACCAAAGAAATCCAGGGAATCATTAGGCCATACTAAACAAGCTCTCTACTTCACAAATCAGAAATCCTAAAAGAAACGGACAGCTTTCTGAACAGATACCACTTACCAAAATCAGATCAAGATCAGATAAATGACCTAAGCAGACCTATAACCCCTAGGGAAATAGAACCAGTTATTAAAAGTCTCCCAAGTTAAAAAAAAAAAAAAAAAAAAAAAAAAAAAAGCCCAGGGCCAAATGCTTTCAGTGCAGAATTCTACCAGAATTTCAAAGGAAAACTAATACCAATACTCATCAATTGTTCCACACAATAGAAACCAAAGGAACATTGCCAAACTCTTCTTATGAGGCTACAGTCACAAAGATGCAACAAGGAAAGAGAATTACAGAACAATCTTTTTATGAATATTAACACAAAAATGCTCAATAAAATACTAGAAAAGTGAGTTTAAGAAAATATAGAAAAAAATCATTCACCATAATCAAGTAGGCTTCATCCCAGAGATGAGAAAATGTTTCAACATATGAAAATACCTAAAATATAATAAAGACGATATGCAGCAAGCTGACAGCCAACATCAAACTAAATGGAGAGAAACTCAAAACAATCCCACCAAAATCAGGAATAAGACAGGGCTGGCCTCTCTCTCCTTATCTATTCAATATGGTTCTCAGAGTTTTAGCTAGAGGAGTAAGACAACAAAAGGAGATCAAAGGAATACAAATTGGAAAGGAAGATGTCAGCTATCATTAATTGCAGATGATATGGTAGTTTACATAAGTGACCCCCCCAAATTCTACTAGGTAACTCCTACAGCTTATAAACACCTTCAACAATGTAGCAGAATACAAGATTAACTCAAAAACATTAAAAGCCCTCCTGTACACAAATGATTAAAAGGGCTGAAAAAGAAATCCAGGAAACATCACTGTTTATAATAGCTGCAAATAACATTAAATGTCTTGGCATAGCTTTAACTAAAGAAGTGGCAGACCTGTGTGACAAGAACTTTAAATCATTGAAGAAAGAAATTAAAGAAAATATCAAAAAATGGAAAGATCTCCCATGCTCCTGGATAGGTAGGATCAACATAGTAAAAACGGCAATCTTACCAAAATCAATCTATAGAGTCATTGCAATGCCCATCAAAACCTCAACACAATTCTTCACAGACCGGAAAAAAAAATATATATATATATATATATATATATATATATATATATATATATATATATATATATATATATATGTTCAGGATTGCCAAAAAAAAAAAAAAACACGAAACAAGGAAAACAAAAACAAAACAAAACAAAACAAAAAAACCGAACAAACAAAAAACAAAAGGAACAAAAAAAAAAAAAAAAAAAAAAAAAAAAAAACCCTGTTCAATAATAGAACTTCAGGAGGCATCACCACCTCTGACTTCAAGCTATACTGTAGAGCTACAGTAATAAAAACAGCTTGGTACGGGCATAAAAACAGACTCGTGGTCAATGGAACGTAATCAAACACCCAGACATTAATCCACACACCTACGAGAACGCCCGATGGTGGAGGGATCAGGCACTATTGAGCAAAACCTAGAGATGTGGCTTTGAGGTCTTGAAGACCCTTATAAGGAGCATGGCCAGCCTCTTTGAAGACCAGTCGCCTGCTGCCTTTCCTTCCTGTTTGCTCCCTGCTTCTCGGAGGGAGAATGGCCACCGCCTGCCTCGTGGGACATTGCAACCCTCCAGGAATTGCCCTAAGATTCAATCTTGTATCTTTGAGTGCATTCACTCTGTAATAAATATTAATCTTTTACATAATCAACTGCCAGTGAATAATTCCTATTATATCCAGTGTTCCAATGTGGGTTTCTGAGCCAGCTTCTGGACTTTCAGCTCCAGGACACCAGACACCTTGTCCCTGCTCATGCCAGAATCCAAGGGCCGCTCACCTTGTCCTGAGAGACTTTCATCTTGGAGTTTATGGGTTCCAAAATAGATTAAAATTTGATCTTTAGCATATTTTAAAGGGGGATATTTTCGTCTGACGGAGAAGACTACCCGTGATTTTGCAGCAGCTTGTTTCTTGGTGCATGCATTTCCACTGCTGTGTTTCCTGCTTCCTCCAGCTTCCTCACGGCCAACTTGCAAATTTTACCTATAAAGCAAGGGCAAGCAGCTAATAACAGCATGTTATTCAATGTGTATTTGTAGTGAATGATTCAGATTTTGTGAGAAGTTGTCTTTCATTAGATAATATTCATAGCAGACTAAGCTAAAGGCTTGGAGTGACACCTGTGACATCTGCTGGCCAAACATCACCATTACATCCAGTCTGGGGTAAATAATTTTATGTATATGTGTGTGTGTGTGTGTGTGTGTGTGTGTGTGTGTGTGTGTGTGTGTGTAATTTTAATAGTAATCATTTCTTCAAAACGACAGACAATACATCTTCCCAAGAATTTAGAAATTTTTATATTGCTATAATTAAGGACTTCTTGCATAATCATATTTTTGAGAGCTTCATGCTCACAGTCCTCTTATTTCTCGGCATGACTCTACACTTTATATCTCAAAAAATAGTATGGTACCTATACTAAATATAAAATGTTAACTGGCCTGAGGAAGACTAAGAATAAAGTCTAAGAATGAAAAATAACTCTCTAAAATGTGTAATACGGAATCTGCCAATGATAAATTGGCATGCAAAGTTAAATTTGTGGAAATTGGTTATGACAAACTTTAAGATAGATTCTCCTCCTTGGACACACATATTCTCCTTACAGGAGAAATGTAGATCTGTGAAACTCTATGTTAATGATGAGAATGAGAAACTTATTAATTCCATGGAATGATTAGAAAGACTGGCTATTGAAGAGATTCAGACACTAGATAAATTGGGATTTTCTAAATTTCAACAACGAGAGAATCGTGTTGCTATAACCGAGAGAGATATTAAGGCATAATCAATCCAGAACAATTTAGGACAAGTATCACTGATACAGAGATGGGGATGACTTGTCTAAACTTGTAAATGTGAAGGATATTCCTTTATCATCTCTTATGAGCTATCTAGTAACCATTCAGAAAAAACATACATATGGTGAATTCTTGGATTTATAGGATATAATTGAGAAACTATACATATGAGAGATATAAAGGACACCAAGGAAGCTATTTTACTTCGGGGATCCATTCCACACATGTAAAACAGGTATTAAATTTATGGTCAAAAAATATTGAATAATGCCAGGTGATTGAATGCAGTTAATAGCAGCTGTATTGGAATATAGTAATGTTTACAAAGGAGAAATTGGCTTATGGAAGAGGCTAGGGCCATTGAACAACAAGGAAAAATTAGAGATTTTAACATCTCGCAAGATCAAATTCTTGGTGAGGGTTTGTTTGCTGGTGTGAAGGTTCAGGCTACTTTTGAAAAACATCCATTTCTTCTGTGTTGTACTACTGCTTTGAATGCTTGGGAAAAGATTCTAGATCCAGTACAGAAAATTGAGTCCTATACTAGAGTCAGGCAAGACTTAAAAGACCCTTATACTGACTTTCTGCAGAGATTAGCCAATGCAATATATAGAGCATTATCAGGTGCAGAAGTTAGAAAGAAACTAATTTTTTCTTTGCCTTTTGACCCTGCCACTTTGGAATGTAAGAGGATGCTTATGCCACTAAATATCAGATCAGATCAGCACCCCTAAAGGAATGGATTCAGTATGCAATCAATGTTGACTCTCTCAATTATGATGAAGAGAACTAGGTAGGTCAAGTCATTTTCAATGTTAGGGTAAGAAATCAAGGTATCAAATGCTTTAATTGTGGTAAACCAGGCCATATAAGAAGGAATTGCATGCAGGGTATTTATGGAACTAATGTTCCTCCTAGGAATGACCCAAAAATAAGGAAGGTAGACCTTCTGGACTATACAGAAGATGTGGCAAAGTCCAAAATTGGATCAATGAGTGTAGATCCACAAGAAACAAACAAGGCAACCCTTTATCACTGGGAAATGCCTCTTGGGGCCTCTCACAGGAGGACCCAAAAACACTGGTCTCAAAATCAAAGATAGTTCAGTCATATTCAGTTGCAAGTGGAGGAACTCAAGACAATTAGAAAACCTAGTGCCTAACATAAAGAACCACACAGCATTGGAGAATAAAACAACATTAAAGGAGGAACCAAAATTTCCAAGAAAAGCCACAAAACAAATATTCTTGCAGACTTTCATAAATGAACAAAGACCAAAATTAAAAATATGAATGGTTAATATTTTTATCCAAGGCATAGTTGACATGGGGGAGGATGTTTTGAATATAGCCCCATAATCATGGAATCTAAAATGGCCTCTAAAAGAGGTATATATTCAATCTCTAAAAATTGGAACCATGTCTCAGGTAAAACAAAGTATGAGATGGCTTTAATACATAGAACCAAAAGGACAGAAAGGAAGGTTGAAGCTATATATGGATAATATAGCAGTGAATCTATGGTGTCATGACCTTCTACAGTGATGGAATATCCAGATTAAAATCCCTCCAGGCTCACTCAGATATGAACCATAAACCCAATTATGTTCCTGAAAATAACATTTTAAGGTTATATATATATATATATAAACAGTCACTAGGCATTCAGGTTGTGCAAAAACATAACACAACAGCTCTGGACCCTGTAAAGACACCCACAGCACTACCTTTAAAATGGTTGACAAATAAGCCTATTTGGGTTCAGCAATAGCCTCTAACAAAAGAAAATTTATAGACCTTAGAACAGCTGGTACAGGAGCAGTTAAATCCTCAGCATATTAAAGAATCAACCAGCCCTTGGAACTGTCCTACATTTGTCGTCAAAAAGAAATGTGAAAAATGGAGAATGGTGACAGATCTAAGAGCAATAAATAAGGTGATTCAGCCAAAGGGCTCTTTACAATATGGAATTCCTTTGCCTTCCTTGTTACCTAAGGGATGGCCTATTACAGTTATTGACTTAAAAGACTATTTCTTTACAATACCTTTACAAAAACAGGACAAAGAAAAATTTGCCTTTACAGTGCCTACAATAATTCTTGGCCTGTAAAAAGATATCAATGGAGAGTTCTTCACAAGGAATATTAAATAACTCCACTCTGTGCCAATATTTTGTACAATAGCCATTAGAAGTGATACATAAATTATTCTTACAATTTATCATTTGCCATTATATGGAAAATATCTTTTTGGCAGACCCAAATATAGATACATTAGAAAGAATGTTTGAGGAAGTGAAAAAAAATGCCTGCTTTGGGATTACAAATTGTTCTTGAAAAAATACAAAGAGAAGATTGTATAATTACTTAAAATATAAAATAGGTCTACAGAAATTAGACTTTCTCCTTCTGTAAACCCAGGAATGTTGGTAAAGGAAATTTTAAGAGATTTTTGTTTCATTTCAGAAAAGCCTGTTGATGTAGGACAGAAGACAGCAATGACAAACAGGCACTATTTTTATTGTAATTTTATTTCTAATCCTCCCTCTGTATTTATTTTTCTTGACCTATTAAAACCTTCTTTGCATACAATTTTCTCCTGAAAATGTAAACTCTCCATTTGATATTAACAATGTCTAAGTTTCCGTTGTAAACAACAAATTCTCCTATCAGCAATCTCCAGAGCATCCAGAAGGAAGATGGGGCCCCACCACAGTGATTCTAGTCTGTGAAATAAAAAATAAAAATAAAAACAAAACTTGTGTACACCACTCAATGACTGTTTTTGATATACAGACTATTCGGGACAGTTGCAAGCTAACTTTCTATGATTATTCATCATAGCATATCTCTAATAAGAATTCTAGGTGGCCTTACATAGTACTTTGAGATTGGTTATAGACGTTTATAGTCAGTCCACTGGGACCTAACCATTGTCTTAGTTCTTATAGGACCCTATAGAAAATAGGTAGGACAGATACAGGTAAATTATTGTATCTACCTGTAAACAATTAATAGCCATATATAAGATATAGACAATTTGCACTGGTATGGATTCTTGTATATTGATATGTGAAATTATTTTATATGTCTGTTTGAGATAATTTGTATATTGTTACAAATTCAAATCTGAAAACATTTTAAATGTCTAAGGTATTTTGTATATTACTACAACATTTAATCTATAATTGCCGTATTTTGCATGTGCTTTTACCCCTGTTTAAAATATTTTTCACATTCATGCATAATAAGCATATTGCAATCATTTTCACTATGCAATTTCTACTGATGTTTAATTGTGCTTGTCATTATATGTACAGAGAGGGAAAACAAAGAAATAGATATCTTGATAGGAGCTATTGTGGGGTTAGAGAGAAACCTGGTGCTACAGAAACTCCTAAGAACCAACAAGATGTTCCTGGTTAGAACTCCAAGGGTGCCTAAATAGGACTTCCCCTATAATCAAATAAATAACCACCCTAATTGTCATTATATAGCCTTTATCCAGTAATGGATGGAGGTAGAAGCAAAGATCCATTGCTAAGCACCCTGCAGAGCTCTGGGTCTAGCTGAAGAGATGGATGAGAGAGAATATGAGCAAAGGAATCAGGATCATGAGGAGGAGACACACAGAGATGGCTGACCCAAGCTATTGGATGCTCAGGGACTCTGAAATAACAGCTGAGGAAACTTGATGGCAAAGAACTGAGCCCTCCAAAGGTAGACGACAGTTAAATGGCCAGTTAGTGGAGCCTCTAGCAATCCAACTAGAGTTTATTCCTAGTGTATGAACTAGCATCCTAGAGCCTATTCCCTATAAAGGAACACCTTACTCATAGCCTTGATACTGGGGGAGGGACTCAGATTGACTGAATATGCCTGACCGAATTGATTCACCTTAGTATTCCTTACCCTCTCTGGGTATTGGATGAGAGGATGAGGTTGGGGCGGGGGGGGGGGGGAGAATGAGGAGAAGGGGAGGGAGGGGGTAGTTGTAGGTATGGGAAAAAAAACTTTTTAAATAAAAAAATGGTAAAAAGTAAATTGCAAAATAAAAAAAAGAAAAATAATGATTTGCATATTAAATTTCCTACTCCCTTACAATTAGCTTCAGTTTTTCAGTACCAGTGTCAAAGGTTGAGCAGAAAACATGAAAATAACTGTGTAGAAATCAGAATGTTACCCAAAGAATTTTGTTCATTTTTCTGGAAATAATATTAAACAATGGTAGCAAGCAATTTTATATTTATATTAAAAGCAGAATATGTTCTAGTAAGACAAAAAGTCAGTGTATGCATGTCTGAAATCCTCAAAGAATGGATGCATCCCATCAAAAACTTGAAAAGAAAAAACATAATAAAAAAGGCTAAAAATGGCAACAAAAGAAAATTCAAAGGAGATACTTCATAATGACCAGTGAATGAATGAGTCAGAAAAAGAAGAAACCTTAATGTCTACACACAAAATGTACAGTAAACAAATACTGATGGATTTAAGAGAAGACAAATTGAATCATTATATGGATATTTCAGTACTAAAATCTCCACATAATTGCTAAAAGTACTAAATTTAAAATCAGGACCCATGAATAAAAGTATAAGCTTATTGTAACCCACTCACTCATGACTCTTACTGAAAATTTTTAAGAATTCTCTATAAAATCATTAAAAATTATAATTAAGTGAATATACTATAAACAAAAATATTAAAGGCTTTTCAAAAGATATATACTATCACAAAATTAAAAATATTTCTGGTGAATAAAGGATAAAATTATAATTCAACTGAGGGCGGCGTACAAACACACACCAACACATGCATACCTGGTGGCACAGTAGGTCTATAAGGTGTGTATTTCACAATTATAATAACCCAAAACAGAGAGGTAAAGGCCACAAAGGACAAAACATTATAAAGATAAACTTTAAGCAGGAAAGTTAGATTTTGCTTCTACAGTTGAAAAAGCAGTTGATGTGAATAAGAGGTTGGTGAACAGTAGAAATGATTTTCTATCGTTAATTAGTCTTAGAGGTCAGAGAAAGAATTACAGAACAGCTTTGAAGAATGACTATAGTAGCTATTCAGTATAGAATAAATATTTCATATTCACCTGCATAAAAGGTACAAATTAAATATTTCACTCTATTATATTTTTTTAAAAAATCTAAAATGCATCTAATAGCATATACTTTTAATAAAGAAATTAATCACACAGGAAAAATAGAAGAATTTGTGTGTTTTATGTAAATCACTCACTAGGCATATTATTTATTCCAGTGTGATCTATTTTCTTATTAGGTGTAGAATCTAAGCTTGTAAAATTAGTTTTAGGACAAAATTCTTCAGGGCTTAACAAATCACAGTCTTTCAAAACTGTAATATCACACATAGAGGAACATTACAGAATAAACCATTTGTAGAAAAACTTTAAATCACCTATATGATATCTAAGATGCTCAGATTTTTACGCCTAATTAAAACATTCAATGCATAGAAACTAGTAGTTTTCACAGGAAATGTCTGAGAAAGAATTGAGATGGTCCCTGGGGACTGCTGGGCTTCCACGGAGTTTACCACAGCTTTTGTGCACCAAACTGTTTGAGTCATTCTGGAAATCTGAAAGTCTTAACACATTGTGTAACTATTATGAGTTATGGCCTCTGGGAGATAATTAAATCATTGATGGATACTGTTCATATATCTATCCCCAGAGCTGTCTGAATGTCTTTCTGCCATGTGACAGCTAAGCAAGACATCAGCTGTCTGTGGAAGAGGGTCCTAATGAGACAAAGACCAAGTGGCTTCTGATCTGGAATACTTTACCCTCTGGAATGTGAAATAAAGTACTGTTTATGAGCAAGCTAGTCTATGGCATCCTACTGTACACTCCTGAACTAAGTGTTCTTCCATCAAATGGAAACACCGTACTCAAGGTCCACACACTGGATTCATAGTCTTGATATCTGTCAAAATTCTACCTCATTTTTTTTTTCTGGAAAAGTCACATTCAGTGCTTACATCCTGAAGGTGGCTTGCAATTATCCATTGGACAAAAGATTTTCCCAAAAGATGGAGAGTAAATCGCCTTAAGTAGGCCAACCTCATTGGGAGAAAAGGATGACTCGTGGGTGATGGCTGATAGTCTTTCCTCCTGTTATTCATAAGGGTTAAGTTTTGATTCAAAACCTAAGAGAACCAAGCCAAAGAGACACGATGCAAAGAGGGAAGGATTCCAGACCCAAAGGCCAACCAGCGTTATGACCAGCTTATACAGGGGCAGCACTGTCAGTCAGGCTGAAGAGACGCACATAAGCAACAGGCAATGTTAATACAGAGAAAAGGAACGGGTCAGACAGATCTACCAGTTCACAATAAAGGGGAGAGGTTTTGTTATCAGTCATCTGGAAAGCTAAGAAGAGGAGGGATCGGAAGTGATACGTGTTTTATCATGATTGCTCTGGCTCTTGTGAAGAATTGGAGGAACAGAGAGAAGCAATGAGCCTTAAAGAGATTATTTCAACAAAGATCAGATGTCCTTCAAACAATAGTGGTAGCAGTGGGGAGGCTGGTTCCAACAGTGGAAAGGAGCATATCCCCGGGAGCCCCACTTTTTCCTAAAGGGGCAGTAGATATGGTGGAGAAGGGAAGTAAGGAGGATGGTAGAGGGGGAGAAGGTTATGGTCTGGGTGTTCGAGAGAAGAGTAAAAAAAAGAAATAAGAAAACTGGAAAGAAACATAATGAGGGAATCTGTAAATAATGCTAACATTTAAGAGAAAGAAACAGAGGAGACTGGGAAGTGCAGAACTCAGCAAGGGGATTCTAGAGGGATACCTCAAGCACATGTATGCACAGACACGCACATCTATAGACAATTAAAAATCATAAAAATAAAAATCTTTTAAACCATTTTTAAATAGTTTTCAAAGTTTCCAGGTTATGTCAAGCTGGGTTTACAGTGTGACTAGACTTTGGCAAAACCATAAGCTGGTCCTTAATTTCAAAGGCTCAATAGATGTCCTGGTAACAACCCTCCCATGTTTTGTACCTTTGTGGGGTAATTCCGATGAGGACTGCACTAACAATTATAATCAATCTTGTTCTTAAAGTTTTGCTCGAATCACTTTAAAATATAAAATAAATTGTCTGAGTTGTGTGTAGGTTCTGGGAATTCTCCAGGTCTTACACATTTCCTCTAATGATTTCCCTTTCAAAGAATTGATAATAATCTCTTCTGAAAAAAATAATTAATCTCCTTTAAAATATTTTTGTTCAAATTTTATCACATTACTTATATATTTATATTTTTATTTAAAAACTTAACACCTGTGTTTTCTAACTCTCTAGAACAAGTAAATTGATCACAAATGTCTTGAATGATCAAGTATAAGGTATAAACTATAAATAAGATAATAGCAACTGTACAATGAGGCCAGAAAAAAACTAATTGTTGAATTAGAAGAATATGAATACGGTAAACAGTCACAAAACTTTTAAGACTGCTTATTTAAAAAAATTAATCTATCATCTGTACTATACTCAGTGAAACACCAAATCACAAGACTCTTCAATATGTGAGGTCTAAATTCTCTTTAAAAAAAAAAATAAGAAAAAAATGGATATTTAAAATAATCCCTAACCAAGTTCTCTGCAATGAAAATATATTGTGTATATATGAATCGTGTGCAGGTCAATCTTCCTAAGTAGATAATAAGAGGAAAGAAAAAGGTTTAAATATATTAAAAATGTTTTTTGCTTTGTTTTGTTTTAGTTCTGGTAACTGTAAGTCATTCCATCTCCCTGGGATGACAGCTGACTTGACCAGGGTCCTACCAAGTAAGCCCCAGCCACTGACTAAATAAATAAGTAAATAAATTATAAACATGTTGTAATATGCATGTGAAGAGAGACAATGAAAACAGTATTCAAATGATACTCTCCTCCTGCCTTATATTCCTTTCTCTGAGCAGCGTAATCACTTCCTCTCTAGACCTTCTTCATGCTGGGATTAAAGGCATGTGCTTCCAAGTACTGGGAGCAGAGGCTGGGATCCCAAGTGCTGGGATTAAAGGTGTGTGCTACAACTGCCTGGTTCTGTTTCTCTTTGGACTGGACTGGTCTGAAGTCATCCAGATTGGTCTTGAACGCAGAGATTCATTCAGACAGATCTCTGCCTACTGAGTACTAAGATTAAAGGTGGTGCTACCATGCCTGACCTCTATGGTTAATTCTGTGGCTGGCTCTGTTCTCTCATTTTCAGGAAATCTTTATTAGATTACAAATAACTATATCACCATAGCAACACTAAATAAAAACTAGAGGATGTGGTAATATATTGTGTATTTAATAAAGTTTGCCTGAAGATCAGAGGTCAGAGTTGGCCACAGATTTAGCCGCCAGGGAGTGGTTACACACATGCCTTTAATCCCAGCTCAATCTAGGAAGTTTTGAACCAGGAAGTGATATTGCTGGGGAGAAAAAGGTTTATAAGACTGGAGGAGACAGAGTTCAACCCTTCCCTTTCCCTGAGGACTCAAAGGCATTCAATCTGAAGATTCTTGGAGACAGGTTCTTCCCCTTTTAGCCAGAAGAATTGGCTAGCTGAGAAGTGACTATGGCTTCTTCCTCTGTCTCTCTCTGCTCTTTCAGCTTTTCCCCAATATCTGGCTCCAGGTTTTATTATAAGACCAACTTGAATTTGTGCACTAAGAGGGAGTTACTTTATGTGTTATATTCGGTACCAAAACCACTTCAAGGAACAAAGAGGCAGATAAAAAGTCATAAGAAAACAAATCAACAAAAACACAAAAATATTTAATTAATCTACAATAGCTTTGAAATAGACAATAAACTAGGGATAAATCATAGAAACAGGAAGATAACCTAAGACTTCCAAATCCAACTGCATTAAGGGCTATACTGTCCTGAAACTAGAGGCATTTGTTGTATGAAATGACTTGGAAAGTGAGCTCTTTTTTTATTTTTATTACTCAGTACAAATCAGAGTTGGTCCAAATGCCTCTTTGTAGACAGTATTGCTATTACATATCCAATTTATTTAACAGACAGAGTCTATCAGATATTTCTATTTTTCTTCTTTTGTCAATTTAAGAAGATTTTATCTAATTTATTGGAAGAAGTTTTTAACATTTCCACATTATCTGAATGTTCTATAGTAACTATTCATTTTCTCATTTGACTTTGTCACAGAGTTATTAATTCTAGGGATTTTATTGTTATTGTTGTGGTTGTTCATTTTTTTTAAGAGCCAACTTTTGACTTTGTTAACCTTCAGGTTGTTTTCACAGGGAAAATTCTGTACTTTTTCTCCCTTCTTTAGCAATTGCTTAGATATGTAATATTCTTCATATGGACATCATTTAACTGTTCATATTTTGGTGGGAACATGTAGTTGGATTTTGCTCTTTAAATTTTTTATAACACATCTTTTTAAATTTTTGAATATTCAAGTAGATAATGGATTGAAAAGTGAAATAAATGGCAAACCATGTCAGGTAGAAAGCAGTGTAAAGCTTCACCTGGTTAGTATTCATTAAAATCCATTATTAAATATAAAGAATATTACATGATACAAAAAGTGCTCCGAATAATAGTAAAAAGTAATTGAGCTGAAAATGTAACAATCTTCTACACACACCTAAATAAAATTTTTAAAAAATATAAAACAGGAGGTATGTGCATTGAGAGTCTAGTATTTCCATGCCCCCCAGCCCCCATGTGTGTGTGTGCATGCGTGTGTATGTTATTACATATTATTATTATATATTACAATATGTATTATTATGTATATTGACATTGAAATATTAATATACTGAGAGACAAAATTGAAGTAAAAGGTAACTACAGAAACCAGTAGTTATAATTGGAGAATGTAACAACTTTCTTATAATTCCTCATACTGTGTAAACACACAAAAAAATAAATACTCCTGCTCTTTCTTCTTGTGGAAAGGGTATTCTTTGCCTCTTGTAAATAAACAGAAACTCCAAAAACAGGTTTTTGTCCGTATGACTTTAATATTAGCAATCAAAATATACTCCAACATAAATATAAAAAAAAATGCCTTGCGAGGGCTTATTAGCTGTGGGATAATGCTCTTGTACTCTATAAAGCTTTATCACTTGTATTGTTTATCAAATGCTGATTGCTCCATAGCTAGGCAGGAAGTATAGGTGAGGAAAATTGGAGTAGGAGAATTATGGGAAGAGGAAAGGCAGAGGAGCAGTTGCCAGCCAAACACAGAGGAAGGAAGATGAGAAAGATACAGTGAGAAAAGATACCAAGCCATGTGGCTAAACGCAGATAAGAATTATAGGTTAATACGTGTAAGAACTAGACAGTACTATGCTTGAGCTACTGTCCCAGCAGCTACTATAGTATTAAGGCTGCAAGTCAATTATTTCATAAGTGGCTGCAGGACTGGCCGAGTGGAAGGGAAATGTCTGACTGCAATGAGCAGACTGGGCATAGGCAAAGCTGAGGCAAGAATGGTGAACATAGATGCAGTAAACTTGTCAAGTATATATAGAGATAAAAAGGAGAAATTCTGAAAAATAGAAACCAAAACATCCATCCAGAAACTTGATAGAGTTCCAAATGAGTAGCTCACATTGCTGGGAATGCCAGAAGGAAGAAAACACTAGAGATCATTTAATAATAGACGTCTTCTCTAAATTAGTAAAATATAATAAATCATAAATCTAAGAATCTCAGATAACCAAGTCATATGAGCGTTGAAGAAGGAGGAGGAGGAAGAGGAAGGGGAGGAGGAGAGCTACACTGGAGCACACCATATTCAAAAATGAGATAACATCTTACAGTAGTTGCTGCCCAGAGGTATCAAATTTCAAATTCAGAAGCAAGAATGCGCACTAAGGAGCAGTTAACGAGAGCGTTAAGCAAGAGGCTAGAGAGGAAGGCGAAGCACCAACAATTGTCCTCCAAAGTGTAAGCTTGAAAAATGCAGTGAGAACAGGCTTCTCACACAAGCAGAAATCAATAGAGTATCACCAGCAAACATGCTTTGAGATAAATGATAAAACATTCTCCCAAAAAGTAAAACCTAGGATTGAGACATGTGACCCACGTACAGGAAACGCTGACAGAAAGAAAATTCAGAGTCGATAAAATGCTTCATTTTCCTTATTCTATCTGATCTAGCATTTTGTTAAAGATTGTGCCACACTGTCTTCCTGTCTCCACTCAGAAAGGAGGAGAAAAGATGGGAAGGAAAGTAAATGGGAAGTCGAGGTAAATGAAAAACTGTCATTTGAATAAACAAAAGGAATAAAAGAGATAGTGACGTACTGCATATGGTGAACATGCATGTAAAGGAAACGGATGATGATAACATTAGAGAGAACAGCAAAGAAAAACTGATAACCTATTAAAAGGGAACCATGCTACCTGTGAGGTGTCATCTTGGTAATCGGTGGTGGAAGTAAACTGATTCATGTATACGAATATTGAAAGCTAGGGTGACTACATTTTTAGAAGACATATAATTGATATTCAAAAAATAACACAAAATTACAGTTCTCAGTTAAATATCTTAAAAAGATGAGAAAATAAAATTACAGGTCGTCTGTATCTTTCATAAAATGGCTTGAAAAATAACAAAATTATATCTAATAGAATTTTAAAATACATAAAAACATGAAGAATCATGGTCAAGGGAAGCTTATTAAAGAACTAAAAATGAGTTTCAATAGTTAAAAGTTAATCAGTGTTAATTTCCACATTAACAGGACAAAATGAAAGTCATAGAGTCACTTCAATAGATGTAATAAAATTTGACATTTCATCATTTAGTCAGTAAAATATACAGTAAATTAAGAGTACAGAAAATGCTCGTATATATGTGTGTATATATATATATATATACGTCTGTATATATTAAACCTTGTACTTAACAGTGCTATGTAAGATTTTGATAAATATATGTCTAAATCCATATTTGGTATTATGTAAGGTTGTTTTTCTCCTAATCTTAAAAATCGGCTCATTTGTCATGTTAAAAATCATATGGAAGCTCAGAATAAGAAAAGAAGGCAGGAAAAAGAAACAAAACATGGAACTATTGAAATAATTAAAACTTGTCTGCGTCACAAAGAGCATAATTAATATTACAGGCCTTTTAAAATTAATTTTTATAACAATTTATTGTCTAACATATATGTCAATGAGATTAACTTTCTAGTATGAACCTGAGTCATTCATAAAAAAATTATTAATTCAATAATATAAGAAAAAAGGTAGAGCAAAATTTCGATGAAAATGAGTTTAAGGTACAGAAGCAAACAGACAGCCACACACTATCATATTAATATGTCAAGAGCCAAAGCAGAGAGTCCATTTATCAGTGAGACATCAAAAATGTTGGAATTATAAATACCAACACTGAGCAGAAGAAGCAGAGTTGAAACAGAAGTACAGCCTTCAAATCTTTCACTCTTCAAATGGGACTGACCCAAAATACAGTTAAGCAGCATCCCAAAAGAGCTTGAGGCTTAGTAACTCAGAGGTATTTTTTATTTTTATTGGTCTTCCTCTTGTAAGTTTGCCATGCACTAAAGTTGTATAAAATATATGTATGAAACTTACTACCACATATTAAAAGTTAAGGTCATAATAGTAACGCTCTTGGGAATGGTCCAGATGACTATTACCACTGTGGAAAGGGTGACTATTTTCTGATTACCTGCTAATTGTGACCATGAAATGCCCTGAAAATTAAGAGCAATCATAAATTATGCTCATTTTTGCATCAACATATTTTGATACGGATAAATTATGTGACATCTAGTTTTTTGACATAATTTAAAGAAGGAAAACACAAAAAAGGAATCCTAATATTTTATTAGCCACATTATTAGGCCCTTATATAAAAGCTTGTCTGGGATCCTTTAAAATCAGCAACAAACATAATTGTCTGTGATACATGGATGATGAAAGTTTATAAAATATAAACAGAGACAGATTAAACTACATTCTAAAATATCACAGAACACTGAACTCTGGTTTTCAAATTGGGTAAAAAGTAAAGGTACTTTTAATATAGTTTATGCCCCCTACCCCCAGTACTTTGAGACACTACAGAATGCACCATCTTTATTTGTCACAGGATTATAACAGAAAAATCTCCTAGAAAACCCAGCTCTATTTTTTTTAATGTTCTCAGGATATTGACTTGAAATTGACAAAACTTGTTTCCAAGAAACTGTTTACTTGAAAGCGAACCCAACTCAGAAACCTTCTGAGAGCCGCTGAAGCAAAACTAAATTCTGAGCTTCAACACTTGGATGAGAACAGGTGCAGAGGTGGTCCTGTGGTGTCTGTCCCACACCCTGCTTTAGAAATAATGGTAACAGCATAACACTCTTCTGTATTGTTTTTATTTGTGTTATTTATGACCCCAGCTAAGCTAACTTTCTTTTCCATAACTAGCCATTCAGAAGTGACAAATGTAAGACCATATATTAATCAGTGGCAACGGATTCATCATTGGGTTCAGAAAACTCCTTAAATTTTAGTCTAAAACAAGGATAATCTGATTTGGCATGTCTTGAGAAGCCTGGAGGCTGTAGAAACCCCAACTGGACTAGTGGATGGCTAGATAATAAGAGAAAGCCGACTGACACCAAGGTGAGCAATAATTAAACCCGCTGTGAAACTCTCTAACAGGAAGCAGTAAGTGGCACATTGTTAACAGAATGACATTTCTTCTCATGACGCCAATGGGCAAACCTTAAAGTGAACAGAGATTCTGCTCAAGGCAACATGGCTGTGCTCATGCATACTGCAAACTTGCTGATCCGAGGGCACACTCTGGTTGGCAGTGTCTGCCATATACATAGTATTGGATTTCTACTACTTTTCATAATTTATGCAGGAGTGTTAGGACCTTTCGTTTGTGGATATAGTGCTCAGAGCTATGAATTCAAAAATAAATAAATCCACTATCATAAAAGGGCTGTGACAATATAATATATAAAGAGATAAATACGTATCAAATTGCTTAAGTTTACAAGAAGGCATGCCCATCTAAGCATTTGAGAACCAAGTACATAAGAAAATGAAAGGGATGGAATGGTGGGAGTCAGAGGGAGCCTCAAATTATGTCTACACATTTGTAAGATTTAAAAAAAAAAATACATTTCAGGAAATGAGTACTAAATGTGGAAAAAGATGTGAAGTTATAAAAATGAATGATAATCCATGAACCATACAGCTGTCATCTTGGCCTTTGTGCAACAGACCATAGGAAACAACAAGTTCATCAGAGAAGGACCAAACTCTGAACCACACTGATGCTGAGTAGACATTTTTTGGTGGCAAATGGGAAGATTCGCAGCTGAGCATAGATGACAGGTTTTAATGTTTCCCGGGGACAATTAAGTACTTTTCGTCTAAGTCAAACACACTCGCAAGATGTCTGGACATGAGTAGTTAAAGAAAAAGATGTTTTAAGATGTCACAATCGCACAATTTATTTGTTGTTGTATAAACAGTGAAGATAAAGTAGGAGGATTAGACAAGAGGCTGAGTTAATAGTTAAAAGTGCCCCAAGATGGCGGAGATAAATAAAAGCCAAGCCCACACAGAAGCAGTGGAAACAGCCCAAGAGAAGTGAGGAAAGATCTGGAGTTGAACCAACACCTCATTTCTCTGAAATGAAGGGAGAAGATGAAGAGATTATTGAAAAGTCTGTCAGCTGGGACATAGTGCTTGGTGGCATTTATTAGGCATCATTGAGAAAATATAATGGAAATAGCAGGATCGTGTTGATGAGGAGTGCAGAGAAGTCTGGGCTAAGGTTTCCAGAAAGGATCCCTGATTCTAAAACCAGATTTATTTATTTAATTTTTACTCATAGCATTATTTTGTTTGGTTTTGTTATCATTTGCTCACAGTCTATAGCTATAGAATTCCTTCAGAAATGTTATTTATCATTTATCTTTTCTTCTTTCAAATATAATTCACCTCTCTACTCAAAATCTATGATCCAGATATTTTTCAATAGCTTAATGCTGGGTTTTCTTTCATGGAAAGCAGGAAAGGAGGTAGAAACAAGTTTGTTTCTTGGATGGTGCATTATAGTCTTAGCAAAACATAAAAATAAGTATGAGGTTATTAAATACACTGCTCTCACAAAAGAAGACTCAGAGCAGGTGCCTATGCTCATGTGTTTATAAGGAAAGAGATCAGTGGGCTGCAAAACTCTCCTCTGCAGGGATCCTATTTTGGAACCTCAGGCTACGTCCAATGATATCACAGTGAGTTCTTGCTTCTGCAAGAGACTGCCTCTAAGGGGGAAATGTTTGGGAACAGAAGTGGAGACAGTATGACACATTGGAGTCCCAGCCTGAGCCTGTTCTGCCCTGAACCTCACATTCAAACTCCCTAAGCAAGACAACTTTGGAGAAGTCTTATTTCAACAACGCTATGGGGATCTGTCCTAGAATTTCTGAAGTTGAGGTATGTATTTAACCCAGAGACTTTTTCATAAGCTGATTTGGTGATGCGGACACTGATGTAAGAGCATCTGGAAGAAAAACAAAAGTTACATCAAGCTTGAAAATTATATTGCTGAACCGTGTTTATGAAAACAGGTCCAAGCAAGCCCTTCATTCACATTAGCAGTTCTTGGTGGAAAGAGTTGTCTTTGGCTCATCAGCCAAAGCCCTGCTTCAACCGAGTAGCTAACTCCAGTGCCTCGACTGAGGCCACAGGCTCCCACACGGAGGGTTCCTAATGGCCTGCAGCCCAACCTTCAACTCACCACACCACTGCAGTATGTCATATTCCATCAGGAGCTACTGTGCAAATAACATATTTCCATTTTTAAAGTCTGAAAAATGTCACAAAAAGCTTTTGGCATTTACATGACTCAGGCTTACACCCTCTAATTCTCTCTGCAGCTAATTTCTTATGTTCGATACATATCCACCACAGGAAACCAAGAAAAAGTGATTACAGGAAACGCTCAAATTCTGCAGCCCAGCCATTAGCATTCATACGTCTAAAGAGTCGGGATTTAATGGCACGATCGGCAGTTATTTCCTATCTAACGAAAATTAGGACTTTCAACATGTGAGACATTAAAAAATATTCAGTAATTTTTGTTATAGCCTATAGGGCTTTTTAATGCATTTCTGAGAACCAGAAAAAATCTACAAAGATGTGCACCAAGAGGGTACAATAGATCAGAAGAGTGAAATTATAGTCAGTGTATATAAAACAGCTTACTGTATGTTCTCCAAGCACTGATCATATCTCTGGTAATCATGCCCCATGCTTCATTTAGTGCTAGACCACACTCACTGTGAGAGAATATTCATACTTGTGTTTTATGAAGCTCAGCATGTAAAATCCACATGCAATGTTTCTATTTCTTCAGTCTCAGTTTACATAGATTGGGTTTCTAATCTACTAAATAACATTTGTTGCTTTATTTTCTACTGTTCAATATTATAAAAGCTTATCAAAGGAAATGCAGAGAGATTGGGGGCAAGTTACTCTTAGCTCCAGGAAGAGATTCAAACACACTCTGAAAAATCATTCATTTGAATTTAATTGAGTTGCATACATTGCTTCAAAGGGGTTGGGGGACATGCATGATCATAACTGTTCTTTGTTGTAAAACCTATAGGAGCAAAGTACACAAGGTCCAATAGTGTATAAAGCTACATACATGCACCACAAGCTAGCATGAACTTAGTAACAAATAGGAAGTTTGCCACTTAAAAAGAAGGGCAGTGAACACAGCCTTTTACAAACATAGATCCCTAATTCCTTGGTTAATTTTCCCACAATTTATTGACTCAATTATATTTAATCCGTGTAATATTTTTATTAATTATTTGGACATTTTACATAGTAAATTCCCATTTATAAGGAACCCCATACTATTCTGGTAATGGGCCATGATAGTTAGGAAAAGAATGACTTCCTTAGACATACACATTTGAATGCTTGATCCCAGGTGGTAGAACTACCTGGGAAGAATTAGGAAGTGTGGTCTTGGAGGAGACCTGTCACTGGCTTTGAGCTTTCAAAAGCCTAGGCTATTCCCAATTATCTCCCTCTTTGTTTCATACTTCATACTTGGGGACCAAGAAACAAACTCTCAGCTGCTGCTCCATCCATATGAGACCACGCTTTCACATTGCCATCACTGACTCCAACTCTCTGGAGCTGTGAGCTCAATTAAACTATTTTATATTTTACCCTGATCACAGCATCTTATCACATCAATAGAAAAATAAGATGCTAGGCTTACCTACATAGCGATTACTTAGTCTTTGACTGAGTATTGTTGTAAAAAATATGAGCAAATCAATCACAAGAAAGGCAAGACAGAGTTCTTGGATCACTTTACATCAGGTTGTTAATTAACATATTTTCAAACATACTAAAATGCTATAGTTAAAGGCATGCTTCAGGAGGACCATTTCCTAGAAGAGTCACACTAGAAAAAACGCTGAAACAAGAGATTGCTGAATGCTATGATGAATGGGTTAGGCATCTGTCACATAGACAATGTATTTGTAAAAATTAGCTGTGCATATATAATAAATACCAATTTATTAGGATGTAGTCTTAACAGATGGCTTTTTAAGTTAAATTCATCTTGACTTGCTTATGGAAAAAAGTACCTCCATACTATCTGCTCAATGGTGATTAGGAGAGTCAGCAAAAGTTCCTCAAAAAGAAGTTACAGAAATGTTAAAAGATCACCGTAAAATACAATCAATATAACTCTGTCACACATATGACAATGACTTTTTGATAATTTAATAAACTTCACTTGTATATGCAAATTCTTAAGAATTGCTCATTTTAACTAAATTTAAGGACTGTAGACTATTGTAAATAATAATAATAATAATAATAATAATAATAATAATAAATTTATCCTAGTGGTAAATTAAGGGGCTTGAGCAACTCCCTAACTCTACAAAAATAGCCTACTAATTGTTTGTCATTTATTTCTCAAGAACAAATATGTACATAGTATCTAGCCATATTTACAGACTTCTGTAGACAAAAAGTTATAGAAAGTCACTTAAACCTGAAAGTAGTTTTCTAATGTTCATTGATCTACTCATTCAGTAAACATTTTGTTTATGATGGGCAGATGTAAGCAAACGAATCAAAGAAAGACTATTCATATGGACTTCACAATGGAATGGTAACATCAGTATACTCATAGGTAGTCAGCACATACTATACATGCTATCTGTAGTTTGCATAAGATGCCCTAGCAACCAATGGGAGTACAGATTAACCCAATAATACAGGAAGGGAAAGGATCACCTTAGAAAGGCCTACAAGGAGATAACATTTCTGAAATAGGCAAAGGATCCAAAGCTGGAGCAGTTACTCTAGATACTGTGACCAAACTGAATAGAGGAGAGAGAGGCAGAAGGCTGGAAATTGCTCAGGCATAAAGTTTTCAGTTTCTCAAACCTGAGAGACAAAAGTATATGAATTATGTTCACTATGACTTCCTCCATTCATTTTTAAGCAGAAATCATAAACTTGCGCTCTTTGGACTTTTTTTTTTTTAACCCTGAAGATGTTGTACTTAGCTGAACAAGTATTTTAATTCATGGAGAATTCACAAAAATATTCATATAATCTCACATTTGAAGTCTCCCTGCCTCAGGGAAAGATCTCCCTGTCTATTGGATTCTACTTACCACCACCGCGAAATTATCAAAGTTCATCTGAAAAAGTAAATCTTTGGCAAATCTGGGCCAGAATAACCTGCAGATGATCAATGGTACTACACTGCAGAGGGCTGAGCACCAGGACACTGCTATCCTCTCTAGCCCAGCTTCACCTCTTACCCTTCCCCGGTAGGCTCAGGCTAAAGTCTTCCTTGAGAGGCCTGAGTTAAGTGTTTAGTACTTCTGCAAAGGAAACGCACTTGGAGAGTAAAAAGTGAAACGTACGCTCAGAACTGTGATTCAGTCATTTGCCATCAACATGAGGACAAGCGGTTGGACAGCTAGCTGGAAAACAGAGCGGTACTTTGGGAACTCATATTCTAAGCATGGTCCATCAAAAAAGCAGCATTCATTTGTTTACTTACATTCAGGAAGCTACTTGGGTTAAACGCTGAGCTAATCATTGGTGCATGTCTTTGCTTATTTATTTACAGTGTTCCTATTAGCAAGCCTGTAAGCGTTCTTCTCTCAGACATCTCCTAAAAAGCTACCGGCCCTATATCCACTCACTGAATTTCAACCACAGACATTATCCCCAGGTAATTAAAATGTTCACTTTTTAAAAAGAAAGAAAGGAGAGCCAAGTCCCACAGCATTGTTAACCTCTGATAATACACTGGGCATCAGAATAACCTGCAAACGCCTTAGGGTTTGGGAGGTTGGTTTTTTGCTTTTTGGTTTGGTTTGGGTTTTTGAAGAGTGAATATCTTTGTACACACTGTCAGCATACACCACAGAGGAATAATTATCATCGTTAACCTGAGTCTTATTAAGCAGCCTGCTTATTAATATGTATTGCCATTCACTATAAGTGCTAAGTTGTGGCAGAAAAACAAGAGATAGCTGAATAAAAATGGCAACTCGGTCTTCACTAATGTTATTAAAATATTTAGAAAGTGAAGCTAATGAGTTCACCTTTCTTCTCAAAACACACATACTCAAACACTTTTAGCCTTACAAAGAACATGTCAGCTCAATGAAATTATGTAATATAATATATAAGAAGAAAGTAGAGAAATGTTTTAAAAAAACAAAAAAGGAAGAAGGTAGACATCATGAATTGTTCATTCACAGAAGTCAGTGAATAAAATCAGTGACTTGATCAAAATGCTTGAAAATTCCTGAGTTTCACATTCCAAATGTGACATTTGGAAAGCATGAGCTCAGAACCCACAAACCAAAAGCAGATGAAATGTTCACAAATGGCTTCTAGAAGTCCTTTAAAGAGTTTCCCAAACTCTAGGGGGGCAAATCCTATGGAGTCAAGTGCTGGGTTTTAACAAATATAGTAGATTTCTGCTACAAATCAGGACCAATCAAGGGGCCAGGCTCCAGGACAGACAGATAGACTGAGCTTCTCAAAGTCAGGATGTTCTGTCCACAGAAGAATTAAGGCTTACGGAACGCAGAGTTGCAAGGGACACAAACCTGCTCAATGGAAGTCTCTAATACTGAAAATGTTTCATGGAAAGTAGAAGATTGCTTAGGATACGTCAAAGAAAAAGGTTCTAGTTGGGCCCTTATAGGTTTTGGGTATGGGCATTTCCTTTCATATGCATTCTGGAATATCAGCTCTTATCTAGAAATTGTACATTGACGTAGTATTTGTATTCTATGCACTTAAGAAGAATGAATAAAATAGCAAACTATCAAAGACACAGATTTTCCTTCCCCATAGCTCCACTATCCTGACCTCCATCTTGACCTCTATGCCCCCTCTCTGGACCTGGGCAGACTAGTTTTTCACAATTCAATGAGAAAAAAAAATGCATGTACCTATATATAATGTAGGTCGGAAACTGTTTATATCAAGAAAGCATAACTGAGTCTGAAAGTTAATTTAATGTGTGGGGAAATCAGATCTTAAAGAAACTGAAAATAAAACAAATATTACAAAATCAAAGAAAGTTATAGAGAAGGTTTTTATTTGATAAAGTTTTCAGACTTCTTTAATGTCTTCCTTTCCATTTTAATTGCACTTTCTTTTACTGCTTCTTATGATTATCTTTTCCTATAAAAAGAATGAAAAGACAATCTAGTCTTTCTAACAGTGGGTAGAGTATTTTAATTCATAGTCATTGAAATGTGTAAGACATAAAACTTCAACAAAGGCATAATTATTGTTCATATAACTGCTATGAGTTTATGGATGTTAAACACAAAAATTCTAGTAAGTTCTTTTTTATTGAAATGTTCCCATTGGAAAAAAAAAAAATGAGGGGTAGAGCTGAGTTCATAGAAATGTGTGACTTTGGGTGTTCGTGACAAAACTTCCAGACCTTAATGGCAACACAAACTGAATCTTCCACTTAAAACTTAAGCTATATAATTTGCAACAGTTTCTACAAGCTGACTTCCTAATTTATGTTCTTAAAATATTGTCATTATTCCTCGTGCTAAATATTATAAATCAGATTCATATTGTGGTAAGACCTTTGGCCCACACACCTGGGCAACTCAGCCAAGCAGGCAATTTGGATAACATGGACAGCAAGTAACTAACAGATTAGAACCATGTAATTATATACAGAAAACACAAGCACTGTGTATCTACAACCCAGCATCCCCATGGCCTGCCTCAAAACACTATGCATACCTCTCCATGACTCCCTGACTGAAGGGAAGGATCTGAGCATCAAACAGCTACACTTATGGGACTGAATTTAAGGCTTACTTACTAAAATGGTTGTCATGCAATCATAAAAATGAATTGAGAGCCCCAGTATCCATCAGAAATCTAGGTGCAGTAGTGGGTTCTGAAATACTGGTACAGTGCACGTGGATCCAGTCAGCTTCCTAGGATTTGCTGGCAAACTAGGCTTGCTGAACCAATAATTTTTAGATTCAACAATAAACACTGTCTCAAACAGTAAGAGGAAGGGTCATTGAGAAAGCCCTTGACATGACTCTCTGGCCACCATGTGCAAATGAACATAAACCCACCATATGAACAGGTACAAACACTATATACCACACACACATACACACACACAAATCACAAAATAAAACTTTAAAAAATCAATTACAGTTAATATATGTGCTGTGGATTAACATGTATTCTCTACCCATGCTCACCTGAACTTCTGTTTCCAGTTACATATTTGCGAAGTAGTGAGTCAAGAAGTCATTGGGTCTTGGGGAATGAGGGAGTAAGCTAAACCTGGTGGGGCTATATTCATCACTGAGAGAGTAGGTTAGCTTTAAGCAAGCCTATAAACTTCCTCACTTCCTCACAAGCATGCCATGCTGTTGGATTATGAGCCGCGTATATTTCTCTTTATAAATTACTCAACTTCACTCACTTTGTTACAACAATAGAGAATTGGTTAAAACAATAATCACCTTCAAACTAATTATGTAACTCTGAGGACATGATTCTAGGATCTCTCTCATTATGTAGCAAATATCTTAAGCTGAAGCGTCAAAACAAATTTCCAGTGTCAAAATTTCCTTATTTTGTGAGTGACTTGACTGTAAAATGATTTGTAGTAATAAAAAACTTATATAGAAGATCATTTTAAGCAAATAACATAAGATTATTACTAAGCCAAAAATACTCTAACTGCAGGACATCATATGAGTTTCTTTAATATAACGTTGTATAACTAATATTTTAGTTCGATATAGATATATATTATTGTAATTTTCTGCATGTGTATCTGTACACAACATGTGTAAGCCTGGTGCTCTTTGAGACCAGAAGAAAGCATCAGATATCCTGGAACTGAAGTCACAAAATGTTGAAAGCCACTGTGTGGGTGTGGCAATCAGACTCAGGTCTTCTGGAAAAGCAGTCAGTGCTCTTAATCACTGAGCCATCTCCCAGCCACTTTTGTTAGATTTTTTTTTATGTTAACTTAAAAACCTCTATGAGAGAAGTTTGAGGGACATAGTCATCCACTTAGCATATATAATTCACATTTTACTCATTTGCAAACCCTATTGATTCATACAGGGTGAACATAGAGTGTACAAGTATCCCATGTTCTTCTAAAAAGTGATTAAGTTACCTGTCAAAATACTTTGCCCTCATCATTTTACACTCTACCAAAAATGAGCTGTTGAACATCATGTTAATTGTCTTATTCATCTACTGAATATAGTAAATCATATGCTTGACCAACCTATGTTTATATATGGTCACTAGACTGATTTTTCTTGACCAACATTTTTTTTTTTAGAGTGTAAATGTATTCTTTCTTCCCATGGATGATAGGTTTTTCAAGGGGAATTTTAGCAACTATTATTTTAGCCACTGGTATAAGTTCTTAATCTTTTGGGGTAGATTACCTGCTCCTGTGCCTCTGGTACTAGAAATAAGGAATTGAGTTTACAAACTCATGCAAAATAGCCTTACTTAGGTACCAAGCAGATTGATGTCATTGTTATCAAGGAGTGCGCTATTCTACCAGGCATACTGAATATTGAACATGGGAGTCCACGGTCTCAGTTCAGGCATTGACATGAGAGCATTCTCTGGATAGTGATGTCTATGACACATGTTAGTCTAGATGATCTGTTTTATTGAGTATTTAAGTACAATTGAGCTCACTAAAATATCTTCAACAATTTGATTTATAGTCATGAAAAATCTCTTAAATCCTACCACTGTTTGTACATCACCAAAGTAGCTTTATACCTACTCACAATTGCTCTAGATACATTATGAATTTTACATTTAAATGAGTTTTCATTTTAATATGCTCCCAAATAAAAGTTATATGGTTACTCTGCAATAAATATATTATTATTCAAGCCAATATTCTAAGAACATCCACAGCTACAATCCAGTAGTCCTTCAGGCAGCTGAAAATTAGATTCATTTCACCCTTTCAATATTTTATAACAAAATCAACCACTGGAGTTTCTGAAAGCTAACCATGAAAGACAAGTCCCAAAATTTTAAATTTTTTAAAATCCTGAGGAAACACTGTTTTTACAAATTTGAATCATACAGTAACATCATTCCAGGTGCATATGCTCATGAAATACAAACTACATCCATAATTTTATCCAGGATCACTCGGGGCTTCTCATTTGATATTAATGAAGCTGTTATATCTTCTTGTTCTATTTGCCATCCAGAAGGAGACGGAAGTTTTGCCTATCTCCAAGAAATTGGCACTGATAAGTGAGAAAGCTATCCAAGCCTCCCATGGTAAATGTTACACCCTGGAAATAAATTAAGCACATCTGGAAGTACCATTAAAACTCTGCCAGGCCACCGGGATGCAGCTGCAGTCATTTCTTAGTAAACGATAGCAGTGCAGCACAGACACACGCACTTTTAAAAACTCATTTTACTCCCAAAGAAAAGCTGAAGGCTTGGGAAAGTCGCACTGACCATTCTAAATACAATAAAATTTAGACTACATTTGCCATTGATCTACTTTTTCCCTCTCTTTCCATATGGTTTAGTGTGTGCATTAGCTGGGCTTGGGTCATGTTCAGAAATCGGGAGATTCATCTCTATTTTTGTGTCCTTTAAGCCCAGCATCAGAAGTCAAATGAACTCTTGCTCTTTGCTGCTTCCCCAATAATTGCTACTTCTAGTAACCTGAGCGATTCTCAGATTTTCAACAAATATTTTAGACTGTTGTCACTGCTAATATTTCAGGCTCTCCTGAAGCCAGGGAATACCTGCTTCATTTGTCACAATGTTAAAAAATGATAACTGGAAAGACAAGTGAGTCATATCATCATTATTTTGAGTAGACTGATAAATGGACCACTGGAGACAGCAGAGGATGGGGGTGGAGTCCTGCTGCTGGGTGGCGCTGTGGCAGCTAGTCTTGGGTGAGGATGGATTCAACCAGGAAAGAAGCTGTGGAGAGTAAAGTAATCTTGTCTGAAGTCACTGATGCCTTGAAAATGCTTCCTGTGTGCCCTTAGGTTGCCCTTATTTCTAAAATGTAGTCACAATATGAATGAAAACAAAACCTATTCAAAGTATTCAATTGTGAACGATAGTGATCAAGACTTAATTTAATTGGCTGGAGTTAATGTTCAACGCTACCTTATCAAAACATTCAATATTTTAAATATTGCACTGTGCCAAGTTTTTTTTTTTTAAAGAAAAAAATAATAATACAATTAACTGAAGAAAATAATCACCTGTCTCAAAGTGACCATTGCTGTTATTATCTGCGCCTGTCACTGGACTTAGTGAGAAAATGTTTCCATGCCCTGTGAGTGACAGTTTTTAAATTAACAATACCCTCACGTTTTTAGAAAATAGTGTAGGAAGAAAAACACACCAATGTGCTTCTCGATAGGAAGCCAGACAATGTTGTCACTCAGAAGTGAGATCCACGGGACATGAATGCCCCACAGGCCTCAAGCTAGATACCTTTCCTCCCTTTCAAGCCCTTCACTGCTCTAACTCACAGCTTAACACAGGACATTCACAAGCTGCTGTACACAAAACTTGGCATAATTTCCAAAATATCAGCTTTGTCTACTTTGTCCTGTCAACCTGCTCAAGACCGAAATTCATCTCAGAACTCAAAATATAAAGGGCGGCAGGATATGTTTCTCCCTTAACTTTTAGAACTTTGCCCTGTGGCAGAAACCTCAATTTATTGTAACCACTACAAGGAGTTACATTCTAGCATTAAGGACTGTAAGTCAGCTCTAGACATCTGAGCCTTCCAACTCTAATTCATCCAGAATGAGGGGAGATTCAACCATTTATTTGTCCACTGAGAAGATCTGCTCTATCTCTTAAAGTAAAAATGCTTCAGAAGCTGTTTAGGTTTCCTTCCAGTGCTGTTGACAATCATGCTTGGACGAGTAAGTGAATACGGCAGGGACTTGAATAATCATGTGCCACAGCCCAAAACATCGATCATTCTATGGTATCCCTGGCAAAGACAAAAGCTGACCATGTATAAGCAACAGCCAACAATCTTCTTCTAGTGTGAAGGAGAGGGCAACTGAGAAGCGCAAAAGGTCAGAATGGGAAATGACAGGATACATTTTAAAATATACAGATTAATATATAAACTTCACGAAATAGGAGATGGGCGCAATATGTATCACCTAAGTCTCATCTTCATTAACAGAAAATCAAATAAAACGAACACTATCCAATAATTTAGTCCAAACCCCAAGTGAACCTCTGACATGACCAGATGGTATGGTGCCTGCCTGGTATGTGTAGGAGCTATGAAACACCCAAGAACAGCTAACCCCACAACAGGAGGAGGAAAGAGCATTCATTATGTCTGAAAAGGACATGAAAAGCAAGAAGAAACATTTTATATAAGCACAGAACAATTAGGAATTCCAAGTAAATAAATCATTCTGCAGTCAGTAACAGCTCATGATGATTAAGGACGGAGAGTTTTAAAGTGTGGGACAAAACACAATGTAAGATTTAAGGAAAGTTTTTGTTTTTTAATTAATGAATCATTTGAGTGAATTCCTTAGGGTGGAAAGATTCTCTGAGTTCAGTGACCACATTTCTCAACATTTTGCTCTTAAGAATGTGTGAAGGGTAAGCATTGGTCTGTGGGCAGAGCTCAGCAGTAAAGCTAGTGTTTGTGAAATCCTTGCCCTACTACAAAGTTTTGAGGGAATAAATCATTGACTTCTAAGTGTCTATAAACATATGCAGGTAGAAAGTGGAGGAAATTGTTCAAGAACCATATTTAAAAGAAATGCTAACCAATTTATTTATAGAGTAAACTACACAAATTTTTAATAATTTTTCTTAGACTGTTTTTAGGAATATATACTACTGTATGAGGAAAAAAGAATTACAAATGCATCAGCATTAGACTGCAAAGCAATCTATTGGAAAACTGGAAATTTCATTGTACTACATAAGAATTTTTATACAAAGTATTATTTCAGAATTATTGTTCAATATTTGACTCATATGTGTAGTTCTCTCTAACTTAAAAAAAAACTATTGCTCATATTCTTCAATAAATTAAAGATAATTAAGAAAATGCTACTGAGGTTTGAAGCTCCTATTCAGTGTTGAATATCTGATGAATATATATTAAAGACTAGTAAGAGAATCTGGTCAAAACAGGCAGAGTATTTTGTTTTTTTATTGACAATAGATTCTTTTCTTGTACAATACATCCTGACTACAGCTCCACCCCCACTGACCATCTCCTCCAGATGCACTCCTGCTCCACTCATTGCCTCTTCAGAAAAAAGAATGCCTCCAAGAGACAACAGCCAAACCAAGTGGGGGGGGGGGACAACAACAAGATGCCAATAAGACAAGGCAAAGGCCCTCATTTCCAACCTGGGTTGCTTAGGGATCTTCCCAAGACTTCAGAGGCCAACAACTCAATCCAGTGCCACTCAGTCCTACCACTGAAAGACTTATTTGCCTACAATAAATAGCCAGATCAGACTCTGCATCTCCAACAGTGACATCCTCACTAGGGTCACCTTTGTAGATTCCAGGAAGTATCCACTGCACTAGGTTTCACATGTCTAATGTTTCCCAATTCCAGCTCTCTCCCCTGCCATTCTCTTGCTCTATTCCTTCCCACATTTTGAACTGAAATATTATTTTGTTAACATATTATTACTTAGAGACATATGTATCATGCAATAGCTTATATAAACAAATTGAGGCCATTTCTACTTCCACATCCCATTCACCATTCCTGTTTATCAAGCTTTTAAATTTCTTTAGAAATACAAGTATCAGAACTCAATAGATGGGAATAAATGTATAGTAATTCCGGCACTCGGGATTTGGGAGTAGAATAAAGTCCACATGAGGCTTTTTCTCTAAAAAGACAAAAAGAACAAAGATAAAGATTAATGAGTGTGAAAGATAAGCACACTTAATTGATCCACTAATACAGTTTTAAATGGTTGATATTTTATTTATCCTTTAAGTCTATTCCTTATACCTGATTCAGTAAAGAAGATAAAATATTCACCCACTACAATCCAAATACACTGCATGAAATTTCAAAGAATTAATTTAAATGCTATATTATTTTTAAAAGAACACAGTCTCAAAAAAAAATCATGTGTCAAAACCAAAATCCTGTGAACATAAACAAAATTTGTCATGGTAGCAATGAAACATGATATTATCTCCGGGGAAAACAGATGTGCTCTAACTACCTGTTACTGGAGAAGAGGTTTACATGTCTGAATATGGCCACTGGGTTTTCTAAATGGCTCACTGAATCTTCAAAGAAGAGACTATAATGGTTTCATGGCATGAGCCACTGTGCTCATGGGAATCACCAGATAAACATATATAATAATTTTTTCATTTACACTTAAACAAAGAGTAGAACCTTGCTTTTAGAAATTTTACCTCTAGGCCCTTTTCATTCAAAATTCAATAATTATCCATTTTCTGACACATACACACACATGTGTAGACATACATATGTAATATATATAGAGAGAAAGGGATTGTGCAGAATGTAAGCAAAACGTCTTAGGTAGTTACACTTGGGATCAGTTGAATGAGAAAACAATGGTAGGAAATACTTAAATTTAAAATGCTTATGAAAACATTTCATTGTCCCTAGAAGAGTTACATAGTGTGCCAAATTTGGCTTAACATGCCGTTAAAAATTCTTCAGCAGCAGTATACATATTTTCCAACTACCCAACCACTTCAAGGAAAGGAGAAAGGTACATAACTCCTACTCTCTGTATCCTTGAAAAACAAATAGTCTTTGTGTGCAAATCAGCTGAGATATCAAGACAGGCCTTGTTTGTTTTCTACTGTCAGAAAACAACACACTTAGATTTCCTGAAGTTTTAGGTTATTTCATGTTTGAAAACTGGGCTCTTAAGAGATAACTAAAAATGAGCAATGACTAATGCCGTGACCTGCTATGGTTTCATTTCATCAAATTTGCAGCTACTGACTGTCTATGTCTATCAAATACTTTCTGATGCTATGATAAAACTGAGCAAAACCAAGCTGTAGAGGAATGTTTGCCTGACACGTTCAGATCATAGTCCATCTTCAAGAAATGGCAGGAACTCAAAACAGAAACCAGGAGGCAGAGAACTGCAACAGAGACTCTAGGAGAGTGATGTTTACTAGCACACTTTCTTATACCACCCAGGACTACCTACCCAGGGGTGGCTCTGTCCACAGCAGGCTGGGTCCTCACACATCAACCAATTATAAATCTAAAAGTGTCCTACATTCACTTCTCCAACTGAGGTCCCTCTCTACCAGATGACTCTAGTTTGTATGTATCAAGATGACTAAAAATCGAATAACATACTACCCAAAAATTCAACGTATTTACTAGATGTTCATCTTACTATTTGTGTGTGTGCATCTATGTATATATGTGTGAAAGTGACTGTGGAGGACAGATGAGTTGGAGTTATAGCAAGTTGGAACTGGAGTTATAGGAAGTTATAACTTTTACACAGCCCCATGTGAGTGCTGAAAACAAAACTCCAATCATCTAAAAGATCAACAAGCGTTCTTAACTACCAGCTACCACTCCAGTTTAAAATGGGGTAACCACCTCACACTGCTGTCAAGAGTCTCTTTCCCATTCGTGAAGGTATATAGGAATATTTTAATTTTCTTGGCAGCTCAACACATTATCACTTTTCAACACAGTGAACGAGCTTGATCTTTATACCTCATTACTCTTACTCCAGTTTAATGATTATGCAAGCTTTTATGGATGACTCATATGCTTAATATTGCAAACAAAAATAACTACTTTTTGATATCACAAAGCACCATGGTGCTGGTTGCTAGCAGCATATACCTGTAACAACTCCTTACAGAAAGGAATACACCCAAGAGAAGTTTGCAGGTTGTCAATGAGAGCACTGACCCAAATAAACTTCAAAGTCATTCATTTTAAATCTTCCTGAGGTATAAAAAAAAAACATAGATGGTTGGTGCTGTTTCCACATTTGATCCTTATCACAATGTGTGTCACCAAGCATTTTCCCCAACTTCACTTTTTTCCATAAGCAAATTGAAGTGGCAAATGAAGATAATTATCCAAATCATTCAAGCCAAAAATTGCTTTGCATAAGTATATACAAAAATCAAAATAATGAACTCAACATCTACAATTACAAATTCTCTGGCTATTAAAGGACAGGCTGCCTTGCACTGGTCATGTATCTATTGCCTTTTCCGCTGAGATAATCATTTAATAACTGCGGAGTTTGCTTTTAATCAATTGACTCATGTACCACATTTCAAGCTAGAGCATACACACCAAAAAAAATATTAAATAAAAAGGTCAAAGACTAGTTGATGAACAAATTTTAGTATTGATTATTCTGATTGCCTACACATAGGGACCTGGACATTTATAGGCAAATGAAACTTACATCATGAGATCATTCTTTGAATTTTTTCCCTCTGAGAACCGTACTAATTTTAAAAAAAAAAAACTAAACAAAACTAAAAGAATTGAACGATAAAACCATAGACAAAAATTTACATATTCCTCTATAAGAAACAATTTGTAAACAGAGGCTAAATCTTAGGCGCTGATTCATTTTAGTATTATAGTTTTTAATTAAAATTTTTATATAATATATTTTGATCTCATTTTCCCTCCTCCTACCCTGCCTCACTAACCATCCAACTTCACACTTTCTCTCCCCCTCTCTCCCACACCACATAACTTGGGCTTCCTCTCTCAAAAACAAAAAATAAAGAAAAGAAGAAAGTAATGAAAGTCATCATTCAACTGCAATGCTAGCCATCGAAAGAGGGCTAACACGACTCTCCATCTCTTGAGGCTAAGCTCCCTTTTCGGAGGCTGAAAGATCAAAGACCTTCTCCCTATTGAGACTGAAGCTGTATTGCTTGCCAATTCAGAGTTGGCATCTGGGTCAGCACCTCTGGACAGGAAGACCCACCCAGAGCCACACACTGTGGAGCAAGCAGTCAGAGTATAGAAAACCAGACCGGAGGGGTGGGGGAGGATTGCTGAAGATAAATTTAGGATCATTCTAAAGCACCAGGAGATTAGTACTTAGGCAGAAGGCCTTAGAATCAAGTGTAGTACTTATACCATCTAACAAAATTCTTTTAAATTCAAATTTATTGTAATGGAAATCCTTAAATATCTTATAAAGTACATACGGCCATAAGTTATAAAAAGAGGAACAAAATCAAATTAAGAAAGAATGAATGAATGAAAGGAAGGAAGGATGACAGAAAGAAAGAAGGGAGGGAGGGAAGGAGGGATGGAGGGAAGGAAAATGAACCAATTAGAAAGTAAAGAAGAAGCCAGCACTCCCTGCTCAACCACAGGCCACACCTGTCAAAAAACCAAGTAGGCTGTCCACAGACCTTCTCCTCTGTTCCCCTAGACACAGTCACATCCTTTGTGATGCGTCAGAACAACAGCCTCCCTTCCACCCTACCCAAATCTTCCCTGGATCCTTCAGATCATACCCTCCTAACACCCTCCCGCATTCCTCGCTGCATCCTGGCCTGGAACACCAGCAGGCATTTCCTGTAAATGCAGCAGCCAAGCAGGCCAATGAAACAGACAACACATGGCCATCACACTCTCTAAAAATCCAGAGATGAAACACAAGCCAAGGAACAAAACACCCACACAATAAGACATTATCAGAAATCAGCACCTAGACCTGCAATCATCCCAATCCCAGATGCCTATCTGACAGCATAAGAACATAATTCTAACAGATAGGGTACTATATTTCCACTACAGCCCAGATGTACCACCACAGCAGGCTGAGACTATTCCATCATGGCTGAAGCACACACACACAAAAAGACCTTAAAACCAACTATATGTATATGATGGAGGTTTTCATGAGGAAATGAATAAATCTCTCATAAAAATACAGAAAAACATTTACAATTGGAGGAGATTAATAAATCCCTTCAAGAAAATACAAATAAACAGTTGAATGAAACTGTTCAACACATGGAAATGAAAATCAAAGCAATAAAGAAAACAAACTGTGGAAATTCTGAAATTGCAAAATTAGACATTTGAACAAGAACTACATAGGCAAGCTCCACCAACAAAGTACAAGAAATAAGAAAGAGAATCTCAGGCAATGAAGATATGATAAAATAAATGGATATATCAGACAAAGAAAATGGTACATCTGAAAAAAAAATCTTGACATAATATTCAGGGATCTCAGACACTATAAAAAAGACAAAAATCTAAGAATAATATCAATAGAGGTGGAGGAAAGATCCCATCTCATAGATTCCGAAAGTATTTTCAATAAAATCATAAAAGAAAATTTTCCTAAAGAAGGAGATGCCTATAAAAGGTACAGGAAGTATACAAAACACCAAATAGATTGGCCCAAAATAGAAAGTTCCTTCTTTGTAACATGATATTCAAGACACTAAATATACAGATCATAGAAAGGATATCAAAAGCTTCAAGGTAAAAACTAAGTATCACATAAAAGTGGACCTATTAAAATTATACTTGACTTCTCAGTAGAGATTCTAAAAGCCAGAAGAGCCCACACAGATGTTACAACATGGTTTCTTGGCCCCAACCAGCCAGAGGCCCAGACCCCTTAGCTGCTCGCTGCTGCTTAGGTCCCTCAAAATGACTCAGACACTTATATTAACTTTGTGTTGTTTGGTCTATGACTCAGGAACATTGCTAGCTAGCTCTTTCATCTTAACTCAAACCATTTCCATTAATCTGTCTGCCACGTGGCCTGTGGCTCACCTGTGTTCCTTACATGTGTAAGTGGAAGGAAGGAAGGAAGGAAGGAAGGAAGGAAGGAAGGAAGGAAGGAAGGAAGGAAGGAAGGAAGGAAGGAAGGAAGGAAGGAAGACAAAAGAAAGAAAGAAAGAAGGAAGGAAGGAAGGAAGGAAGGAAGGAAGGAAGGAAGGAAGGAAGGAAGGAAGGAAGGAAGGAAGAAAAACTTCTTTGCACCACTGGCTCTATCTGATCTGACTCTACCCTCCTTCTCCTAACTATTCTGACTCCCCACCTACTACTTCTATGGTGCCTACCATGGCCAAAACAGTCCTTTATTGATATTCACAGCACAGAGAAAGACAAAGGAGAAACTTCAGGCTTTGGGACAGCTAATACAGGAGCAGTTACAGGCTCAGCATATTGAAGAATCAACCAGTGCATGGAATTCTTCTGTATTCACTGTCAAGAATAAATCTGGAAAGTGGAAGATAGTGATGGGTCTGAGAGCAATTATTAAGTGAATCAACCTATGGGCTCTTTACAGTCTAGTAGTCCCCTGCCTTCCCTGTTACCTAAGGGATGGCATATTACAGTTATTGATTTGAAGGACTGTTTTTTTTTAACCATACCTCTACAATAACAGGAAAAAGAAAAATTTGATTTCACAGTGCCTACTCTTAATAATTCATGTCCAGTTAAAAGGTACCAATGGAGGGTCCTTCCCCAAGGAATATTGAATAGTCCCATCTTATGCCAATATTTTGTATAACAGTCACTAGAAATGATATGCAAACACTTCCCAAAATCTATCATTTATCATTATATGGATGATATCCTGTTGGCAGACCCAAACCTAGATACATTAGAAACATTGTTTGAAGAACTAAAAAAAATATTGCCTGATTGGGGACTAAAAACTGCCCCAGAGAAAATACAGAGAGGAGATTCTATCAATTATTTTGGATATAAAATAGGTTTACAGAAAACTAGGCCCCAAAAGGTGAAATTGAATAGAGATAAATTAATAAAGATCTGCTTCGAAAAGGAGTCCCTTCCTGAGGAAGAGAAGTAATTGCTCATCCCTGATAAAACAATTGGATACATGGTATGGAAAACACATTTGACAAGACTAGGGCAGGGTCTCAGTTTTGTCTTTACAGAAGAATGGATACAACTGTCTTTAAGATATTGATTGGATATTGAATGGTTAGGCACTTACAATGGAAGGGAGATCGATGATGAAGGAATATAAACAAAAGACTATGAGAACAACTGATACAAATATGCACTACCAGGTAATTTCTCAATTCTCACTGCTTTACATCTTACATCTATACCTCTTCAAAAAAAAAAATGTGATCCTGGTTTAACTATAAATAAAGCTGGATTTGGAGTTGGAGTAAGTGACTTTCTCCATCTCTAAACCAAAGCATATTGGTAAAGAAAATGTGAGAGATTCTGACTCATATCAGAAAAGCCACCTGGTGTGGGACAGAAGACATAATATTTAGGGACCAATATTATCGTAATTTCATCTTCAATCTTATTTCTCTCTGTATCTACACCTCCCAATCATCATCTCTGCATAAAGGATGTAAACATCTTCTTTGGGTATCAATAATGCCTAAGTGTTCCATTGTAAACAACATTTCCTCCTACCAGTTATCTACGAAGCATCTGGAACTGTGATGGGGTCCCCACTGCAACCATTCCTACAGGTTAAAAAAGAGTAAGAGAGAGAGCACGTGCGAGAGAGAGAAAGAGACAGACAGATAGAGGCAGAAATAGAGAAATCAAGAACCTGGTGTACACCACTCAATGATTGCTTTTAGAAAATAGACCATTCAAAACAGTTGCAAGATAGCTCTCTATGATTATCCTTCATGTCACATCTCTAATAAGAATTCCAGGTAGATGTACCCAGTACTCTGAGAATGGTTATAGATGTCTATAGTAAGTCCATTAGGATCTACTCATTGTTTTAGCTTTTACAGGATCCCAAAGAGATGCCATCAGCCTCAAGTCAGCAGGAACCAACCCTATGAAAAACTACACTCCTCTCCCACTAAGTTTTGTCCTCTGAGGGTTATGGATAATTATTATTCTGATAGAATAGTTATAAGTTAAAATTGGGTTGAGAATGGAACAATAATATAGCCCCAGTGATCTCTTTTAAAGAAGAGAAAGTAGAATAAATAGAATAGATAAAGATAGATTGTTCTAACTACCTACAAACAATTATTAGCCAAATTTATGGGATAAGCCAAAGACAATTTGCACTGGTATAGATATTTGTATATTGATACAAATGTGAAATCATTTTATATGTTTGATTGAGATAATTTGTATATTGGTACAAATTTAAATCTGAAATTGTTTTATATGTCCAAAGCAACTTGTACATTGACATAAAATTGAATCTGTAACTGCTATCTCTATCTCATATACGCTTCTACCTCTATTTAAAATATTTACACATTATTGTCATTTCCACTATACAATTGCTACCTCAATTCAATTATACTAGACATAATTATGATTATGCTAGTTATGATATGTGCACAAGATGTTTTGTATGCTTCGGTATAGGGGGATTAGGTTGTTCCATTGTAAATAATTGTCCCCACCTATGGGGACAATAAAAATAATAAAAAGTGCTGATTGGCCTCAGGCCCAGGCATATCACTTGCTAACTCTTTATCTTTAATCTAACCCATGACTCTTATCCTGTTCAGCCATGCAGCTCAATACCTTTTCTCAGGATAACATAGTTGTCTTTTGTTTCTTCTGGCTGCTCTCAGGAATTCTGCTCTGTTCTACCTGTTCTTAAAGTCTTCTTAGTGTGGTAGCCCCAGCCACACTTCCTGCCTGCCTTTGGCTAATCAGTGCTTTTTATTAAACTTATTGGCAGAGACAATTATTTGCAATAAAACAACATAATCTCTCTACACCTGTTTGGATAATTTGTATATGATACATATGTATATACATGTCTAGAATACTGTTACCATTTTGCACGGTATATACATCTGTGGCTAATGTTTGATAGACATACTAGAAGTCATTGTTCAGAGATTGTACACCCCTTTATAAGAAACCTAATTTTACAATACAGGCTTCAATCCTTAGGATGATAAGAACTGCAGTCAATATTACTTAAGTTGCCATGTCGCAGTCATCCCAGATACAGACTAGAATACCATAGATAGACAGGAGTCCTCAACCATCTCATAGACCTGGAGAATATGGCATTTAACATTTTGTTATTTAGAATTTGGCCATGAGAGACATGACGACTCCTGGCATCACTGTTTCTTTCCTGAGATGGTGTTGAGCATCAAGGACACTCCTTTGGAGTTTGCACTTTGGGCAGAGAATGGCTGGTTGGGTAAAGAACTGCCCTTACCTCGACTGTTGACGGTACACACACAATGTCCAATACGGATGAACAGGATGACGGATGAAACCTGCCTGGACCGGATAAAACAGTCCCTTCAAAAATGCCCTGCTTCTGAAAAGATCTGTAAGATATCATAGGCCTGTTGCCAAAATGATGGATACTCCAACGGCACAGAAAACCATCGGTGATTGTCCAAGTAGCTGAATGTCACTGTCCTCTCTCAAATTTCAGAAGTTACTATTCTCATGTGCTTCTGACTTTCAGGTAATATATTTTCCTTCTCATGTCTTGATGGGGTTGATGAATAGGTAGTTAAGGTTACAATCCTATCTTCCCTTAGCAAGGAACATTCAGGTGTTGGATTTTCACTATCCAGATGAAAAGTTTTGAAGTAATTTATACACCCCTCCATCTACCAATATTCTAGAAATGTATGATGTACCTTATATGTGTTGGGTTTTAGTTGTAGTTTGACCATGTTGATGCTTGGCCTTTTCCTCCCCCAGACATTACTTTATAATAATTCCTATTGTATATAGTCTTAGTTTAGAACCTTCTTAGTCAGACAAAAGTGGGAGATGTGGTGAGATTCAGGTGTTAACTAATAAGGTTGGGGGGCGCATCTCTAGAGTCCTTGGAGCCTGAAGGGGGGTGGCCAGCCTCGTTCAAAAGGGGCTACTGGGATCTTGAGTGCCCCCATTTTGTTCCTGCTTTCTTGGAGATTGGATCAGCATCCATTGCCTGGATCATCTTCTCACTAAGGAATCGTCCTAAGGTTTAACTTGTAATCGTGAGTGTTATTAAATACTAATCCTGTATTGGGTGTATTGCAAGTGAGATTTATTGCAATAGACAGATATGTTTTAGACTCTAGAGAACAGATGTCAGTCCAGACTACTATACCCAGCATAACAGTCAATCACCATAGATAAAGAAAATAACATATTCCATTATAAGATCAAATTTAAAAGATATCTACAGATCCAGCCCTTCAGAAGATGCTAGAAGAAACACTCCAACCCGAGGGGGCTAATTACATTCTTGAAAACAGAAAATCAATAACTCATGAGCTCTCTCTCTCTGTCTCTGTCTCTCTCTCTGTCTCTCTCTATCTCTCTTTCTCTCTCCCTCTCTCTCTCTGGCACACACACACATACACACACCACCAACAACAACAACTGGGATCATCTATTGGTCATTGTTTTCTCTCATTATCAATACTATTAATTCTCTAACAAAAAAGACATAAATAGAATGGATATAAAAAACAGAACCTGCCCTTCTATTGCAACCAAGAAACATACCTCAACATCAAATGTCTTAGTCAGGGTTTCTATCCCTGCAACAACTGTTTGTCATCTTTATCAATTAGGAAAATGCAAATTGAACAACTCAGGATGACTAGTTTCAGCAAAACAACTAACAAAACAGTGTTGTTAAGGATTAAGAAAATAGAAATAATCATCTGTGATTCCTAGGTCCAAATCCCCAGAGGCGAGTATATAATGTGGAGTAACTAAAAAAAATAAAAATAAAAAAAATAAAAAATAAAAAAAAAAATAGGAAAGCATAAAGAAAGGGCCACAGGGATTGAGTGGATTATTTTTGAATTTTCTTTTACTCCAAGCCCACATTGGAATGCCAAAATATAACTGGTTGTTTTTGCTATTTTGAGGGGCCCACCACCCAGCTCCTAAAATAAATCACACAGAGAGACTTATTCTTAATTATAAACTCTCAGTATTAGCTTGGCTTATTTCTAGACAGCTTTTCTTAACTTTAAATTATCCCATCTATTGTTTGCTTCTGGCTTTTTTTCTTTTCTTCCTTCTGTAAATCTTACTTTCATTTTTACTCAGTGGCTGGCTATGTGGCTGTGTGGCTGTGTGGCTATGTGGCTGTGTGGCTGTGTGGCTGGCCCTCAGCATCCTCTCCTCCTTGTTTGCATGCTCTTTCTCCCTTCTCTCTCAGATTTCTCCTTCTATTTATTCTCTCTGCCTGCCAGTCCTGCCCATCCTTTCTCCCTATTGGCCATTCAGTTCTTTATTAGACCATCAGATGTTTAGGCAGGCAGAGTAACACGGTTTCACAGAGATAAACAAATGCAAGGTATCTTTGCATCATTAAAACAAATGTTCCACAGAATAAACAAATGTAACACATCTTAAAATAGTATTTGACAACATGGGATGTGAGAAGAAAAGATCAGGATAAAAGTAATACGAAGAGGAAATGGGGAAAATGAGGGGTGGGCTATAACTGGGGATGAAGAAGAAAGCTAACACAAAAGGAGGAGGAAGGAGGGACTATTAATACCAAGGCTGTTTGATAAAAGCCTCAAGGAATCGTTTTATATTTACCCAAAATTATACACAATGCACAGAAGTATGTATGCATCCATACATATATCTTAAAATTATTCCAGTAGGGATGACAACACTTCTAGAAAAAGTCATGGTCCATCTAACAAAAGCCCTACTACAAAACATAAGGAACGTCCATTTGTGCCATTGGTCAGAGTAGCTCAAGTGGCTCCCAAAACAATATAGACTACTGCTGTTGCAACACAGTTGCCTCTCAGAAGTTGGAGTAAGTCCTTATTGCTGAAAATATTGAACACAGGACTCGGATAATTTGAGCGAGATTTAACCTGAAAGTCCTCTCTCCATTGTCAAATTTCCAAGGTACCAAAAAGTCCTATGCAAGCTGTACAGGGAGTGAAGCAATCCATAGTCCTAACCAGCTATGATACTGATGAACCATAGTGTTCAGCATAGCAAAATATGCAAAAAGGTGCAATAGTGGTACTCATATGTTGGCAGTAACCAATGACTGTCTCAACAGGCTTATGTCTTTCTCATCACAAGGAAAATCATGGCTAGCCAACTATAGTAGATTAGTGATGTAATGAATCTTAAAAGACACTGCCACTTTATTATGCCAGCATAATTTCTAACTACATTATAAATTATATCCTACATATAAGTGTAACTCTCATCCCTCACTAATGAAGCTTCTTTTTACACCAAATGGGAACCATCACTATAAAATGCAACTGAACACAAAGCAGAAATCAGTGAATCCTATGAAGACCAGTGTCAATGGACTCCTGCATTGACTTAGTCATTGTTCTGTTGCTGTGGTAAGATGCCATGACTAAGACAATTTAGAAACAAAAGTATTTAATCAAAAGCTTGCTTACAATTTCAGAGGGGCAGTCCACAACCATCGTGGAGGATAGGCATGGTGCTGGGGGAAAAAAAAGTCTTGGAGCTTATATTTGCAAGGAAGAGGTGTTCAAATTGTTTCTGTGATAGAAAAACTGCTCATTTTTTGTAGGTCAATTATTCACTTATGTAAGCCAAACTGTGGACTGTGTTACAGGTTCAGGCTACTAACCACATAGTTATGGATGAGAAATTTTTGCTGGGGCTGGAAAAATGACTCAGTGGGTAAGAGCATATACTCACCCATGTATACTTCCTAGCACCCACATGATGGCTCACAACTCCTCTAACTCGAGGGGATTTGACACCATCTTCTGGACCCTGAGGCACCTCCAACATGAGGCATATGTGTGTGTGTGTGTGTGTGTGTGTGTGTGTGTGTGTGTGTGTGTGTGTGTGTGCAGCCAAAACATTCATACACATAAAATCAAAGAAACAAAATCTTTTAAAATATTGACATTCAACACTTGTCTATCCAGGTGAGCATAAATGTTGAGAAAAGGAAGAATACCCTCTTTATGTCTGAATGCTTCTTGTTTAAATATTATCTTTTACAAATTAGGATGCATCTTTCTCTTCCATTCCAGAACTTGTAATCATGTTAACCCTTTTCTGAAGTTGATAGATTGTCAGAAATTTTCTTTAAGGTAGAATGATCATAATTAAATTTCTCTTCTTGTGAAACCTAATACTATGTGTCTTCTAACATTCTGTTTAATACTATAATTAATTATGAAACATTCTATTGGGGGGATAAGGAGTTATTGATCATTGGATAGAAGGTTCTAGTTTAGAAAAATAGAACAGTTCCGGAGACGGTATCAAAACAATATGAATGAATTTAATATTACTAAATTGCACATTTAAAAAATTTTAAAATGCCTAAGTATATACTGTGCCTACTGTATCACAATAGAAATTTAAACTTTACGTGGTGAATAACAGTGTCAAAGGAACAAGTAGTGTCTGTTGTATGCCAAGAGTGACTCATGGGCTTGGCTGAGACCTGGGACAAGGTCTTACAGGTTCCTGGTTTGTGGCTACCCAGGTAATACCTTCAGTCAGGCCACTTTTTCATTGTCCCCATGGCAGTCCTCCAACAGGAAATCCACCTCAATCAGGTCAAAGAACTAGCTTTTTTCAAAGCTCTCACCTACTGCCCAAGTCCGGCTGATGCTGCTCTGCCATTTCTTTTAGCCTCTCATTGTGGCAATTGGGGGAATTTCTCTTGCAGACATTGTTGGCCCCTCTGGGACTCATGCTATAACTAGGCTGAATCACAGGATTCTAGATTGAAAAACGCACTGTGACCTCCCCAACATCCCCACAGCAGCTCACAGGCATACTCACAAATGCTGTAGGTGGTATTGCCCTTTAAATCTCTCTCCAAATTCCATCCCTTGGGAAGAGTTCTCCTAAATAATGCCAGTTTAGAGTCTAAATAAAACAACCCTGTTAAGTCAATTTTCGCTTTCCTTTGCTTTTGCTGAAGTGAAATAAGAAAGTGTTGTTCATCGGCTATGACCATTTTCTTACAATATTTTAAATGTTATCTATTCTTTGAGGGTTTCATACATTTGTATAATTGGTTGTGATCATATCTACTCACTCATCTAACTTCTCCAAAATGCTCCCCATCTTATTCTCTCAGCTTCATATTCCCTTTACATTCTTTCCCCTTGTATAGCTCAAAGATTCCAGTTTTTGGTGCCAGTACGTGCATGGTTGTGTAGACCATTCACTGGAGCATAGGCCACCTACAAGAGGACACAATGACTAATAGAGGACAGGAAATTAGTTTCTGAAGGACATTTCTAATCATAAAATCAGATCTTCTCTATATCGCTTTCAGAGCAAAAGAACTCCTAATCTCAGAACTTCCCCTCATGAGATTGAATTTTCCTACTTTACATAAAATGTATATAATTTAAAATTTTTCTTTTGAACTTTTTACATTTCTCTCAAATTACAAAGGGAAAAACACTCAGTCTTTTATTAACTTATCACATCATAGACTATGTTATTGTTATTATATTATCATTATCAAGTTAAAGGAAAAATGTATACTCAATTTACACACAGGAATTCATATGCCTCAGAGTTGCTCTGGCTACGTTCCTTGTCAATTTGCCTTTGTTGGTCATTTTTTTTTATTTATATTCATCTTATTTAGCCTGTTAGTCCAGATTTTTCCTCATGAACCATCTTTCTTTCTAGATAGCACCAACTAATTATTCTGATCTGAAGGAAGACAGTGTTGCTGGCTGCATTTATTAATTCCATAAACATGACAAGAATTTTTTAAATAGAAATGCTAGTGCATTTTAATATCTCAATTAACCATAGCTAACGAAACACACTGTCAATAATTACCCACAAAGATAGATGTTCTCAATAAATGGTTCCCAGTGTTTCCACTTGCAGCTCAGTGTTTTAAAACTGAGTTACTAAGCAAAGGCACTTTCAGTTTGTAGCAAACACCAAGATACTTCATAACTCTAATAGAACATCTATTCTATTTTTTAGCTTAGCTTAAGTGGAAAAGGCAATGCAAGAGTCAAAACCCCCTTATACAAGGAGTGTGAAATGCACCCTACAGTTCCATCACGCTGATGAGAATCAGTCATGTGCATCCAAGAGGGGGAATACTGTGCTGAAGCATAAGCCCAGACAAGGAGCACAAAGTGTGTGATCATCATCACAATGATAATTTTAATAGTAGAAATATCTCAAGATATTAGAGTTTTACAGCAGGCAAATCATACAGCTCCCAGCCTGCAGTTTATACATAATCTCTGATCTGTTCTGGTCTCCAAACATCCCCAGTTAGGAACTTCAAACCCTCACTGCCAAGCAAGACCAACAAGATTCCTAAGCAATGATGAATATGAGGAAAAGAGGTAATAGGGCAACCATGCCATGGTAAACCTGTTCTGCCCAGTCCCCCAAGGTGATGAAATGTGTGACTGTCACAAGACTCAGTAATACTGTTATAATTGGGATGTACAGGGAATAGATGCCAGCTGCAGAAACAGTGTGTGCTTTGACAAGGAGTGTGTTGGAAGCAACTGCCAGCCTGTGCCCACTGCCAACTCCACTCAGCTACAAATAGAAATGAGGATGCACACTGGGCCACAGCTCTTCACCAACCACTGCCCCAGGACCGAGGAGAAGCTGGAATTCTGAAGGGCTGATAGTCTTCGAATCAATGAGGCACCACAGAGTTGGGCTATCCCATGATTCCCAGGACTCACCTGAAGTAAAATCAACATAAAAGCATGTCGAACTGAGCCTAGCCCTTACCCTAGCCCTACTGAATCAAAATTCTTGAGGGCAATGCCTGGGAATCAGCATTTTCAAGCAGTAATTCTCCCCTGCCTGTCATTTCTTAAGTATATGAGTTTGAGAGCTAAAAATAAAGCCAACCAAAATTTTTTAAAAAATCAAACACCAAGCAAGGTAAATTAGAAGAAGGCTGCATTTTGTTTCCTTTTGGTCCATTAATACTTTGCCAGGAGTTTTATATGCATCATTATTTCAGCACAACCATTTTGGAGGGAAACATAATCAGTTGCTCTGAGATGCTGGGGGGCGGGAGTTAAGAACGAGAAGGCGTGGCACATATCTGTCTAGATGCTTTCCCACTTTTTTTAATTTACATTTGCAATAACTGTGGTGAGATGAGGAACATTAGGAAGGACAGAAGTGACCAAGGTTCTTTAGATGGGCCAAACACAGTGCTAAAAATTTACATGCATTAATATATTTAATCTCCATCAAACACATAAGATATTATTATACTTACAGGTTTACTGTCCACAGAATGAAGTTGGGAGATGTTTAGATTCCCTAAGAACAGAATGTAAATAAGCACTACACCTAGAAACAAGTACATTCTGCCCCAACCTCTGTGTTCTTAACCCCTTGGTGTGAGCCACTGGATTCACCCACCTGTCAGCTGCACTATCTTGAAAGGACTACACATGGCCTCTTTCTCCTGACTGTCAACCTTGCCAGGTGATGAAGCAAGCGTACCCCTCTCAGTGACTCTCTCAGCATGGTGTCACCAATGTTCACTCTTCTGAGACATTTGTATGCACATGATTTCCCATACATGGCTTAGTGGTAGGAAAACAATGACAAATCAAATAAACCTGTGGTTCCTGCCCCTGAGGGTAAGTGTTGGACTATACCAGTCTATACCAGGTCATCGCTTGCTATGACCAAAAGCTAATGATCTGAAATGACCCCATTTTCCTGTTGTCAACTCTTGATAATAGAAACAGCCCAATTCTTATTGCTTTCAAGGGTCCTTTGGCTGAAAATAAGTGTAGTATCAGTTTCTAAGAGTTTAGTAAAAATATATTTACTATCTTGGTTTCCCAGTCTTGGTAAAGCTCTGTAAATTTTTAGCAAATCCAGTTCCCTCATCACAAATGACACCTAACAAGCTCAGTTGCCACATTCAAAGAGCCCTGAGTTCACTCTCTCAAGATTACAGTTGTCAAATGAAAGAGGTAGTGTGACCTGTTTTTTTACAGAAACAAGAGGGTTTTTTTGGTTTTTTTTTTTTTTTTTTTTTTTTTTTTTTTTTTTTTTTTTTGACTCAACAGCTGAAAGACTACAGGATTTTCTACCTATATTTAGATTCAGGGAGCCCAATGAGACCCTTCAGAACTTACATAGTGTCCCGTTTCCATTCTCATCAGTCTTATATTCTCAGATGTTCTTTTAGCACTGGAGCAGGATGGCTTCCAGCAGCCAAAACTCCCACATCCTGCTCTATTTGTTGGTGCGAATGAAATATGAATCTCATTTTTCAGATGTTTTTATCAGAATTGCAGGCCTTAGGAGCCTAGTTTAGGAGCCAGCATGTAGCATTCTGAGTGTGCAGGCTAGAAAATAGGCCCTTGTGAAAAAGTTGGGGACCCCAAGTGCCTAAATGAAAGGAAGTTAGTTATGGATGCTTCTCCAAGGGAAAAACACGTGCTACTAGCAGAGGCTCTCCAAGCCAAAGAAAGTACATAGAAAGTCTCCTAACTGGATCTTTAAGACAATGCTAAAACCAAGGACAGCAGTTCTTAATGCAGCCCCACCCCTAGCGGAAGAGAGTTTGACAGTGTTTTCACATTACCTTCTGAAAGTGCATCAACCAAGAATGACACCACCAGCTCGCTAGAAGACTCGAGGCTCCCTGTGAGTACTGACACCGTGCAGAATGGCCACAGATGGCCACCCAGAGGCAACCATACGACAGCATAGACTTCTGCAGAGAGCAATATGTGCTGCTAGCACAGCCAAAGGCTCCATTCAAATGTTGCCTGGGAATGTCAGGTCCTGTGCTGCTGCCAGAGGGCTTCCTGAGGAGAAAGGAGTCTGAGCAGGTGTCTGCGATTGAAAGCCTCCTCCCCTTCCAGAACAAAGACATTAAGACCCAGCTGATAGGTGAGCAGCTATCTGTATCTCTCCTCTGCATAGACTGTCACATGAACAAACATGTTTCCCCCCCAGTCTCTGTGATATTCTATTTCTATACCCCATGCACTCCACAGGTCAATGGAATTTCCATCTGTGTAATGCCATCAGAAATACAATGTTTTCTATAACTAAGCCCACCAAAGTGCATAGCCCAGCCAACATTCTTTGTAACCATTCCCTTGGCAATGTATGCTGCAGCAATCAACACAATGCTACACCTTAGAAACAAGGGAGGGTCAGTCTGTTCCTGAGCTCACAGTTGGAGCTCACATGAGCAAAGTAGAAGCAAAGACTAGAAAGAAATAGATGTTCTTTTATATGAATGTCTTTGGATGATCCAAAAAGCATACATTTTTAGCATGAATATAAAATTAATAATCCAATACCTCCTCACAAGCTTAAGAGTTAACTTTTCTGTGACATCAAATACCTTTTCAATATTCGAGACACTATGAATAAATTTTCTTGTCTCCTCTGTTATTTCTGGTACTGATCACTCAAGCAGCTAATGGCCCCAAACTATCTCTATTGTAACATTTGTTCCCTTCAGCTTTTTCTTTAATTCATTTTTTAGAAATCTATTGACAGCTTAAATTTATACTCTACCTGGCATGTTTACTTGGGTAGAATCATGATTTCTGCACTTGTCTTTACTTTATTCAATAAATGAAATGCAGTGTGATTTTTTTTTTTATTCTTGGCCTCTTGTACAATGTCCTGTTGAATCCGTCAAAATATTAATACAATTTTAAAAATCAATTTTCCATGCAATGATAAGAAAAAATAATCTATAATTTTCAATTAGCTCTTTTAAAAGGTAAACTTAGTACAGATATTTCTATCTCTAATGTTCACATGCATAAAATGACTGTTATAAAGCTCAGAAAGTTAAAAATATCTTAAACTTAATTCAGGTATGTTTGCGTTCACATGTTTACATGAGGTTATGAGAGCTATAATTGTAGGTTTAAATTGAAGGACAAGATTTCTTTGTAACAAATCCTTCACTCATTACATTTACAATAGGATGGAATAAAGTAAGCTATCATTTTATTTATCCCTTAGAATTTCAGGACATTTCTTGGGTATGCCTTTATGTTCAATTTATTCCAAGGAATAAAATGCAAAATAATGACCCATAGAATTTGCTTCTGGAGTACTGATGTGACTCACAAAGTATTTCCATGTTAATTGGAATCTGCTTGTTTAGCATTTTATGTCAGTATTGCCGTCTTGGTGTTCATTGCACTGTTGCACAGGTTTTGAGGACATTGTTAAAACTGCACAAGTTCAGCCTTGTGCAACAATGATGAAGACCATAGGAAAAAGTGCATGCAAGCATTAGATTGCGCCATTGCACATTGTATACTGATTATGTCATGTCAATTAAGTCATTTTGAAAACAAGAAGGATGTTCTTGAAGTTAAGTAGTTGTTATGCTTAACTGGCACTCTATGTACTGAACATGAAGCTCAAAGTGAGCAATTTTCCTTGATAGCTAAACAGACAAAAAAAAAATTTCACTCCTTACAAAGAAATTCTTGGTTATTAGTGTAAGAAGTTTCATGAAATCTAGCAACCTTGAGGAAGGACTATTACATCTTCCACTGTATTTGTCTTTCAAGGGTCATCTCAGATTTTTTTTTCTATTTTTATTAGTTATTTCTTGCTATTTTCTACTTTTATTTTATGCGGCTTCTGAATACTTTGCCTGCATGTGCTTCTGTAGTACACCATTTGCATCGGGGTCTCCTGGAATTGGAGTTAGACAGTCACGAACCACCATGTGGAAAGTGAAAGCTAAACATGGGTCTTCTGGAAGAGTAGCCAGTGCTCTTAACTGCTGAGCCAGCTCTCCAACCCCATGTCTTTAAAAACAACAAATTTATTAATTTTTTGAGAATTTAATCTGATGTATTAATCATATATACCTGGACTCTTTCCCATATCTGAGATCTACCCCACCTCCGTACACCTATAACTTCAAGTACTTCTAACAAAAATGATAATAATAATAATAATAATAATAATAATAATAATAATAATAATAATGTCACCTACTCTAAAATGTGCAATTCAAATATTCTAGGTGTTGAGCCATTTTCTGGAATTAGGCCAACGATCATAGTTAGGGTTTTGTTGCTATGAAGAAACACCATGCTCATGACAATTTTTATAAAGGAAAATATTTAATTAGAGCTGGCTTACAGTCTCGAAGGTTTAGTCCACTATTGTCAGGACAAGAACTATGGTGACATACAGGCTGGAGAAGGAGCTGAGAGTTCTACATCTGACCTGTAGGCAACAAAAGATACTGTGTACCATACTGTGTATAGCTTGAGCATATGAGAGCTCAAAGCCCACCCCCACAGTGACACACTTTCTCCAACAAGGCTATATCTACTCCAAAAAGCCACGCCTCCTAAAAGTGCCACTCTCTGAGGGCCAAGCATTCAAGCACATGAGTCTATTGGGTTCATACTTCTTTAAACCACCACAGTTGATCTAACAGAAGTCACAACCTTAAAACTAATATTCTCTCTGGGAACAACCAGCAGCCTGCCATAGTTTTTCAGTTAGGACTCCTTCCATGCTAAAATGTTAGCTCTCTTAATTGTGTACAGGTATCCACAGCTCTTGTGAGTTCATGAATGCAGAAATTCTTGAGCTATGAGGGAGGACTCTGATAGAGATGTCTAATTTGTGTCTGCCACTTCTCTGCAATATTATCAGTTGTGAATTTTTGTGTTAATTGCCCTTCGCTACATAGAGAAACTTATTTGATGAGATCTGAGAGCTACACTAACCTATAGGTGTAGAAATACAAATTAAGAGGAAGTTTGATACCATGTCCATTTATGAAGATAATAGTAGTAAGAACACCTTGGAGCCTGTGACACCCCTCCCATCATTTTATAGTACTAGGCATGTTTCTGCTGGTTGAATGGGCCTTAAGTGCAATCAAAAAGTAATTGGTTATCCACTTAACATCGTTGCACTAATACACCCATGGACATACTTGCCATACTACTCATTATTGCTGATCATAGGGTTAACTGTTGGGTAAGAAGAATGTTGATGACTTCTTTATCCCACAGCAACCTGAGAGGTCATGAATAAAGCTACAGAAGTGAAGCCTGTTGTACAGGCTAGAGATTTCAAGATCAGTATGCCACAACTGTGAGATACCTGTCAAAGAGAGTTGCACAAAGGAATGAAAACTAGCCCAAAAGACATGTAACCCAAAAGTATGCTACAGAAAGTAAAGACAGAAGGGTGGAGGCTTATAAGCTCCCCGGCACCAGACATGGATTTGAATAGCCTTATTCTGGTCCAGTATTTCTTTACCATACCTATATTCTTGCATTTTAACAGTAATATATACTATGTTCCATTATATGTTAGAAGTATGTAATTTGTTTTTTATTATTATTATTTTACAGAAGATTATATTTAAGAGGTTGCCTTGAGTCTCAGAAGAGATTTTGAATGTCATACTTTTAAACAGTTTGGAGATTAAAAGATGATGGAGAAATTTGCAGTTGCCATAAATCCTTTTTGGATTATGATATGGTCCAAGGCTGGGGACTAAGAAATAGAATGTCATGGTTTGAATACGATGTTCCCCATCAGTCTTGAGCACTTGATACTAGGCCTCAAGTTGGTGGCTGCTTGTGGATGATTAGTCATAATCCTTGCTGGATAAAAGATGTCATTCGGGGTAGGCTTTGAGGTTTAAAAAGACTATTGGCATTCCTAGTGTGCTCTATGGCTTCCTAGCTGCAGTTCAAGATTTGAGCTATCAGTCATTTGTCCTGCAATGTCTTCACTCTGCCATCATAGATTCTAACTCACTGGAACTGTAAGCCCAATTAACTGCTTTCTTTTATAATTGACTTTGGTCACAGTGTTTTATGAGAGCAATAAAAAAGTAACTAATGAATATAGTCTAAATAAGTTTATTTGACTTGGGATAATAATGCTTCCTGCAAGAACCATAGACCATGCAGCAAAATCCCAATAGCAGGCAAAAGAAACCTCCATTTGAATTATTGAGCAGGAGAGTCCAAGAGACCCTAGCATTTCAGACAGGATTTGGAAGAGCAGAGCTAGATCTGACCCATAAGTTTCCTTTCTGAGGACTAGCTTTCACAATACTGGACATGCTATGTAAACAGGGAAGGGAAGGAAGCAACAAATATCCCTAGCCAGATGTGATGCCTATGAACTACCCCAATGATAAGTGTGTCAAGATATCCTAGAATTGCAACAGTGGTACTTATCTCAGCTGTAACCAATAGCTACCTGGTAGCATGAAAGATCTACCGAACAGGAACAAAATCATGCCTGGTACTAAAAACCTATACAAACCAATCACCTAAGTGATTGAAGTCATGTATCTCAGTGGAGGACCTACCACCGCCACTTTCCTAAACTAGTATAATCCCTAACGGCATTCTAAATACTTACTCTTATACACAGATAATTTTATCTCTCATCTCTCATTAGAGAAACTTCTTGCAGCAGATAGTGACTACCTCAGAAAATCTTAATAAGTCAAAATGCATAAACCACCACACATTTGATTCCATTTTCTGTGTGTGCATCTTCTTTTGTAAAATTTTTAAAGAAAACCAATAATATTCTCATAATATAAACCATTAATATTATTTTAAAATAGAATTGGAAAAAATGTAACTTGACCAACTGTCAACTAGAGTTTGCAGACTTTTCCTTTTTCCTTCTTGAGTTTCTAGTAATCACTATTAAAATTTGAAACTTAAAAATACAGGAAAGGCTTCAGAATAATAAGCTAATGGGTAACTAGAACTCTAATAATAAAAGAGAGTTCTGACCTCCAATTTAATGCTTAATAAAAAAATAACATTTCATCTCTTACACAATAAAATTGAATGCAACTTATCACAAAATATATCAAATGACACCTTATTACTTTATGGGATTTATAGTTTTAGTGGCACTAAGAGCAAATCAATTTCAAGAAGAATACATTAAACTTGTTTTTAAAAAAACAATTGTCAATTGCCAACACATCAATGTTTCTTTTTATTCTATTCCTGCAAAAATATGTTCAAAGAATAGTTATTACCTTATACAATTTCAAAGTATAATTTTTCTTTCTTATACTAATTGTATATAGTATTAAACAAGTACTTGGAATTTTAAATTTGATTTACAAAGTATGTATTATGTATTTTAGCTGAATGTATTCCATATAGGTTCTTGATGGGAACACAAAAAGGAAGGATAAATAAAACAGCTTGAAATAAAAATTAATCATAAATCCCTTCCCTCCATAACTGTTATCTAGTTAGACAAATTCATTAGTGAATTTGGAGTCAACGGGCCCTACTGCTTCCTTCTCTTCACTTGTCTTCAGGTAAACACATCAACTGTCACAGAGTGGAGCATTCTGGTGTTCTTACCTTAGCTCTTAAGCATTTCCAGACTTGGTCTTCCGCCCTATTTATGGATCTACTTAAGGTCACTTTCAACAGCTTGCCCACTAAAAACTTTCTTAAACCTCTTCCTTACTGTCTCTCGTATTTGTGAAATAATAGTAATAGCACTTTCTCAGGATTATAGTAAGTGCTGTTACTCCACACTTGGCACACGCACATACTGAGTAGATTCCACCTGCTGCCATTTATATCTACAGTGAAGAAGTCTGTGCTATTATCAGGCAAATTTGTGACAAATCAGACTTCTCCGGAGCATGTCCAGCTTTTACATTTTAGTCCTCCCCCCAAATATCATGCCTTTTTATTTGTGCTGTACCAGATTTGTCAAGTAAGAGTACCACACATGATATGGACTTAGGATAGAAACTTTAGAAAATCAGATGAAACATTAACTGAGCATCAATATGTCATTGTCTATTCTTCTGGGTCCCTAGAATTCTCCCTCTCCTTTTGCTTCCTTCTTTCCACATCTGGGTTCCATTCAAGATCTTGAAGGAGAAGTCAATGGCCCATCCCCTTGGCATCTGCATCAAAGTCCATCATATGACAGATTCAGAATCATCTCCAAATCACTTTCAAATGTGAATCCATCTGTACCACACTCATTCAGTGCACAGTAACCATAGTAAAAGTCCAAGTAGAAGGAAGATGTATGAGAGCTACACAGGACTCACAGACTGAAGCAAGTCTGAAATGTGCAGACATTCTGAGGTCTGGTAGATGCAGGGGTTAGTCCTCTGGAAGACCCAATTTCCACAGCTTGGGAAGATCTCCCAGGCTGCATTTTCTATGCATGTTCTTTGCCTGTTCACTATTCACTAGACAGATGATGTAGTAACTTAAATAAGCCCCAGTGGGGCTTCTCAGGCCTCACTGTCACCTACACATAAAGAGAATGAAATACCCAAAATAATGTTTTTAGTCTTGAGCAAACAAGCCTTAGCTGAAGCTCACAAATCACGTTACTGAGTGGGATTTTATTTTAAAAATTGATAAATATCTAGAGAAGCTTCTTCTTGTAGTAGCCGATTGACACAGAGACCTTGAACTGGTCAATACAATATGCAGAAAACAATCGACCCTAAATGAGACAGGCATATCACACATTGCAAGGAAGGAGTCACAGAGCCCTTCAAGGATGAGGGGCAGAAAGATTTTAAGAGTTAAAATGGTAGGTGATAATATAAAGGGAATTGTCTTTTCTGGACTCAGAAGAGCTTTTGTACATATGAATTCTTGTAGAACTGACAGCATGCACAAAATCTGTTCAAGCTTAAGCCGGAAAAAATTCCACTATGGAGAGGATAGAGTGGGCACAAAATCCCACAACTAGCCAAAGACCTATCAGCATTTGATGGCTGCTGGGAGATAGATAGTCAGTTTTCTTTAATGATGTGAACCCTGGTAGATTGACCAGGAGTGGTCAGCAATACAGAATGAAGGGTATTCAATGAAGGGGCAAGAGGAAATTCAAAAAGGGTGGGTATGGAGGAGAGAGTGGACATAGTGGATATTGGAGAAGTAGGGTCCAAACACATTATACGAAATTTTCAGAGAATCAATAAAAAAACGATAGATTTTCTTAATCAAATTCCATGGGTTTAAGATACAGTTTGTTTCTATTCTTCCTTAGCACCACCATGACTACCCCCCACTTTGGTGAGCACACACACACACACACACACACACACACACACACACACACATGCACGCACGCACGCACGCATACACACATCATATTTTTCTTTTAACTCAAGAACCACCCCTTAAGACTTAAGGTCATATATTTACCACCAGTAGATGGTAACTGGTATACAACTTCATTCATGCAGCATTCATTAATGCATAGAATAAAAAAATTATATCTCAGATTGCCAATAAGTGAAAATTATTTATTGTTCATGTTTTCTATTGATCAAATAAAATGGCAGCATGAAAGGAACTTTTATGGCAAAATCAAGATCTGATAGTATTCATCTAAAATTTACTAGTTATAATGAGTATGAACTAAATATGAAACAGAAATTCACATGAAAACATTCAAAGTTTTCTCAGTAATGTGAAGATTAAATTTAATTATTTTTAAATACCAAGGATTGCCACAAGGCTGCATTTTTAGCTTTTGAATTATTGATGATTTAAGGCCTAGGGATACAACATTTGTGTAGGTGCTGTACTTATTGTATATTCAGACATATTTGAAAATAAAATAAAGAAGTCCAACTTAAGTTTTAAATAGAAAACATAACAATACTGATATGCCCTATCTATAATACTACAGAGTGACAAAAACTATAGCTTTGCATTTAATTATTCTGCGTAGCTCATTAGCAAATTGCCAAACAACTCATTTTGTCCCATTTTGTTATAGTTTATGCAAATGAATGTTGTATCAGATGTGTGCATAAAGAACTACCTAAAATTACAACTTTGAGTATTTGAAATGTAGTTAACCCCTGGGGAATTTGATACAAGGAAGAGTTAAAAGGAGGTAAGGTTTATTTTCTTCTTCTACGATGATACATTGTATAATCTTTGTAGCTGTGTGAATGATTCACTCTTGTAAATGTTTTTAATAGGATGAATTGTCAGAGCTGAATGATGGAATCTGGAATGGCTTCATTTATATTTAGTGCCTAGAACAATGCTCTGCCCAAGGTAGACTCAGTAAACAGTTGTTAAATGAATCAATCAAGTCATCGCATTCAGAAAGTGTTGGTACATGAGATGAGGGAAGAGTTAGCATTGTTAGATTTCACCACAGAGAGATCTCAATTCCGATAGAACTGACAGCTGCCATTTGCTTTCCAGGGACACATCATAAAAAGACTTTGTTCGTATTGTTCTTGAAAAGCTAATAATAAAATTAAATTAGCTATTACAAAAATAGGTTTAATTATATATTTAATCATTGATAGAGGTTTTTTTTTTTTTTGATCAATAGAAAAACACTAGAGCCCTTATGGTTGTAAAATAGAGAGTATGCGATTCTATTTAGTTTGGAACACCAAAGTTTTGAACGCACCACTTTCTTTTTCTTAATGTCTTTGAAATAAAATTTCAGAGAGAAGTTTGCCATTAAATAAAAGGGGCTTCTAAAAATATCATCACTGTAATGAGCTGGGTCTCATGTCAGATTGGAAATATAAGCTGATTAAATCCATAGTGATCACAGAAAGAAAGGTAGATTCTAGACATATTAGGTAGAATTGTACTCAAGATAAAAATGAAATCATAGGAAAAGTTTAGCCATCACAAACTCAGCTGGAAGAGTCTTGAGGTTGCAGCAGGAACTCCAGTTCCTTCATGGTGGGAAAGAAAAGTATGACACTGACACGCCGGCATCAGGTTCTTCCAGTCTTGACTTTGACCAAAAGTCCAGGAAAGAAGTAGGAGTTGCAAACAAATAACCTGAAATTTAAATGCCCATGTTAAACCTACTAAAAAAATGTGTTCAAATCCTTAAACTAAATATCATTATACTGGAAAATTTCTGCTCTGAGAAAGACAATATGGAAAGAATATGAAATTGAATCACAGAATAATAGTAACAAAAATCTCATTTTTGTTGTTTACAATGTTCATTTTTCATTTATTTTTTGATACTTTCATGTTTAAGTACTACATTTGTATCATCTACGTCTATATATTTCTTCTCCAAGTCTTCCCTTAGCACCTCCGCTCTTCCAATTTATGACTCTTCTGTAATTATTATTGTTACACACACACACACGTGTGTGTATATGTATATAAACATATATACATATTTCTGAGTTAATTTTATATTGCTCATATGAGCACTTGTAATTGAACTAATTATTTTTTAAAAATTATTAAAGACAGTCATTCAAAATATATAAATGGCTCCTAATAAAGTAGGCAAAGGAAGAACTGGAGGTGTAACTCAGTGGTAGAGCACATACCTCGGATTCTCCTGGTCCCAATGCCAACCTAGGCACAATCACAGAAGGAAAAAAAGTAAGAGGACCTGACTGTACCAGAGAAGTCACCAAAGAGATACATAGGGTGCCAATAAGCATATGAAATATACACATCATACATTTCATTAACTGAAAAACAAACACTAGTGCACAGCCATTAATTCAGTCAAAATGAAACACTAATAGCATTTAGTGCTGGAAAAGGTTGGCAGAGATTCCACAAAGGGTCCCAGCTGTCGTTGATAGAAATGAAAATGAAGCTGCTGGCTTAGAAATGCCTTGGTAGTTCCCTACACACATAAACGGACCTTTACCGTAAATTTGGCACTGGTGTTCGTTATTACCTAAAGCTGATAAAATTTTATCTTCACGCAAAAAACATGAAGACTGATGTTCAGTAGATTTGCTTGCAATTTCTAAACTTGGAAGTAATTGCATGTCCCTCCTTGTATAATTATACTGGTCACTGGGATACAGAGAAACAGAGACAGAGCTAGAGAGAGGATTAGAGAGAGGAATAGATAGATAGACAGATGATAGATGATAGATAGATAGATAGATAGATAGATAGATAGATAGATAGATAGATAGATAGATAGGTAGAGATCTGTCTGTCAATCAAAAGACACAGAACACAGAGGAACTCAAATGCATAGGACTATTTAGAAACAGAAACTCTCTGTGGTGCTGATCTAACTGTATAATGTTCTGTAAATGGAAACCTATGAAGGCTACAAAAAGATAAGTGTTTGCCAGGAGGAGGGGAAAAGATGAATGGGAGAGAAACATGAGAAAGGACAATGAACTTCTCTCTTTATTTCATATCGGATACTTTTGACCAAGCCGCAGACATACACCAAGACTGAAGCTTTATGTAAACCTTAGACTTGGGTGATGGTAATGTGCAAATCCTTTGGTTAGGAGTGTGAACAGTGAGCGCCTTAAATATTGTATACATGATTGCTGAACATGTGTAGAGTCAGACAGGTATGTCATCCATGTTAGCTACTTTTGAATGAACTTAAAACTGATTTAAAAATATAAAATACTCATGTTTAAAAGGAACTAGAAACCATGGTCTACCCTCCAGGCCCTATACACAGGCAAGGCTTCAGATTCAAATCCCCAACCCCACCCATCCTAATAGCCTATTTTCCACCCCCTCTCCAGGCAAGAGCCCTAACCTCTGCCATCAACTTGGCCCACTCTGTGGCCCATACTCTTGTCCTTCTAATTGGGTACAAAACCCACTCTTGCTGACAACTCTACCCATCACCGCATCTTGCTTTCATTTCCACGTAGGGATCCTAGACAGCCACAAACAACTTCATTCATAGTCCCTCGTCAACACCACATTAGGAAACAAGCTAAGTCTTAACAAGCACGGAAAACTACAGTAACACCTTTCATCCCATCTGACTACCGTGAATTAAAATGGTATAAGCCACAATAAAAACCAGGGACACTACAAATTAGCAACACACGGCTGAATGATGACAGGGTGAAGAAAGATTAAGAAGAAAATTTAAAATTTCTAGAACTGAATGGAAATGAAAACAAAGCATCAGGATCGACTGGGCACAATGGAGGAAGCACCAAGAGAGAGGTCTACAGGACCATGTAAGTTCAGAGGCTGTGAGCTGCAAAGCTAATGAAGTACTTGAAACCTTTCAGAAAACTAGAACAAGAAAATAAACAGAAAGAGAAAGTCAAAATCGGGGCTATTTAGACAAATAAACATCGAGAAACAAAGAACAAGAATCAATAAAATGAAGATTTGACTTTTTTGAAAGTGTAGCAATATCGACACGCATTTTAATAATTGTAACTAAAAGAAAGTGGAACATTAAAAAAAGGAGAGATGAAAGAAGAACATTATGGCGGATGCTATGGAAATGCAGAGAATCACAAAGGGATGTATATTAATCTATAATCCACTAAATTTGAATCCTGAAGAAATTTATGGATTTCTAGATTGTAGATATAATCTACAGAAATTGAACAAAAATGAAGTGGATAATTTAAATATAACATCCAAAAAGATAAAAGCAGTGGTTAAAAAAAATCTCCTTATACACCACCACCAAAAGAAAACATTCAGGGCCAGATAGATTTAGTGCAAAACCTCTATTAGACCTTTAAAGGATAACTTCTACAATCCTCAAAATAGTCTGAAAAATAGGAATCGAAGTATCGTTTTCAAATTATTTTTTTAAATTATTTCCTCCTTTAAACCAGACAAAGACCTACCAAAAATGTACAGGCCATCTTTGATGAACAAAGATGTAAAACTTCTCATTAAAACATTTACAGTTTTGATGAATTTGCAAAAGATGAATTCAAGCACACATCAAAGTTGTTGTCTACTGTAATCAAGTCAACTTCATCCAAGAGATTTGAGAATGGTAAAATATATGTAAATCAATAAACCCATCACATAGACTAAACAAAAAAAAAAAAAAACTATGTAGTCATCTCATTAGAAGCAGAAAGGGCATTTGACACATTCCAACATCCCTTCATGATAAAAGTTCTGTGGAGCCTAGGGTATATAGAATCTGCCTCAACATAATAGAGGCAATACATAAGAAATCCATAGCCAATATCATTCTAAGTGCCCATCCTACCAAGCAATGTGGAGATCTAATTCCCATCAACATTCCAACACAATTCTTCTCTGAAATTGAAATTTTAATCTCAAATTTATATAAAGACACAAAAGAACCAGAATAGCAAAAAGCATCCTGAGCAGGATCATTGCACTACAGAAGAATGACACTTGATCTCTCACTCTGCACAATATTTAACTTCAGATGGGTCCAGGACCTCAACCTAAGATCTAAAACCCTTAAATTGACATAAGAAAAAGTGGTGTATATGCTTGAACCTATAGGCACAGGAAAGGTCTTTCTAGATAGCGTTCTAGGAGTACAGGCTTTAAGACCAACAATGACAAATGAAACCAGGTGGAAACAAAAAAAAAATCTGTGTAGCAAAGGATACCATCACTGGAATGAAAAGGCAGCCTACGGAATGAGAAAAAAATATTTACCAGCTACACATCATCTTATAACATGTTACTACATATAATGTATACAGAATATAGAAACCACCCAGATTTAAATATGACATGAAACTAAACAGAATCCCCATAAGCTGACAAACAAATGGCTGATAATTTTTTTTAGCATTCAACATCGTTAGCCATCAGGGAAATTTAAAGCAAAACTACTTTAATAATTAATCCTACCCCCATCAGAATGCCTAAGTTTATTTTTATTTAAAGTGATGACAAAGAGCTGAAGTGGATGTACAGAAAGTGAAATGCTTTCTCGCTGGTAGTAGGAACATAAACTGGAACAGCAACTGTGGAAACCATTGTGGTGCTTTCTCAGAAGGCTAAAATAGGGGCTGGAGGAATGTACCACAGGTAAGAAACATGGGCTGTTCTTCCAAAGGACCCAGGTTCAATTTTCAGCACCCACATATAGGCTTATAACAGTCTATATCTCCAATACCTGGGGATCTCACATCCTCTATGGGCTCTTGAAAGCACTGGATATACACATGGTACACAAACATACATGCAGGAATAATAAATAATTTAAGATATAAATTTAAGATATATTTTTGCTAGAGATAAAGCTACGTGATCCAGCTATTCCACTCTTGGGCATATATTAAGGGAACTGACTCTATATCTACTGTAGATATACTAGCTCATCCATGTTCATCGCTGCTCTCTCTTTACAATAACCAGGAAATGGAAACAGCCTATATGTCTATAATGTATGAGTGAATGATTTAAGAGGAAATAGATTTTACACAATGGAATATTACTCTGCTCTTAAGAAAAATAATATTATGAAATTCCCAGGTAAACCAATAAAGGTGAAAATAATTATTCTGAGTGAAGTAATGCTGACCTTTATGAATGTTAGCTTCAAATGTGTAGGCATGTGTATTTCAATTGCCATGCCCAAAGATGTCAGAGAATTAATAAGAAGCTGTGGGGAAGGAGTCTTTCAGTCAAGGGAAAATATAAAGCAGTAACATGAAGGAAAGAGGGCGGGGGAGTATTCAGCTGAGAGGGTTTAATGTGGTAGACACTGTAGAACAGAGTAGAAAAAAGAATACAAGCTGATAACCAACACCAAATAATTTCTGATAAAGTCAAATGAAAAACTGTTACTGCAGAATCTTCCTAAAATATAAACCTATACATATGTAAGAAGAGCTTAAATAGACTTACTCTAAAGAAGCAACAATACCCCTACTGAATGCCGCAAAACATCAACTAAAAAGTCTAGTGTCATGAACAAGCTCTAAATTGTAAGATTCCATCAGTTCCCTTCGCTGAAGACCAGCACAGGAGAAGGGGAAGAAAAACAGAAGGTGTCAGAGGGGCTGGATGGAAACCAGGAAAACATGACCCACTGAATCAACTAAGCAGAACTTACATAGCAAATGAAATGGGAAACTCCAGGCCTGCAGACGTCTACAACAGGTTTTTTGTGTATGATATAGCTCTTAGCTTGGTTTGTGGGGCACCTAACAGTGGGAGTGAATGGGTTTCTAATGCTTTTGCCTGCTCTTGGGACTCTTGCTCCAGTCGGGTTGCCTTGTCCAATCTTGATATAAAATGTTTTGCCTTGCCTTATTATGTCTTGTTTTGCTCTGTTAGGATGTCATCTTTTGAAATGACAGGGGAGTGGATCTGGGGGAGAGGGAGGAGGCTGGAAGGGAACTGGATGGAGTGGAGGGTTGGGATGTATTGTATGAGAGAAGAATCTATTTTCAATTTAGAAACAATTTTAAAAAGAAGAAAGAGATACTTAGAATTATTGAAGGGGGGATACCACAGACACTCAACTGTTTCAGACTAGTACCGTTGCTTTGGTTATCGTCCACTATTTGATGGTTAGATTGCTGAAGACATCACACACTTGAGGCACAGAATGCGGAGAATTGAAGCTGGTATTATTGACCTGAACGCTGTATCTCTTGGCTAGCTTTCCTGCTGATAACAAGTATTTTAGGTGGAATAGGAGGAGGAAAAGAACTACAATTTTGTCCAGCTCTGAACACTGAGAGGAACAATAATGATGCTTCCTGGCAAGTTTTGTCCACTGCTCTTTCAATAGTGCCAGGATTGTTATAAGAGCAACCAATCTTTGATTGGATTTAAGGCCCATTTCACAAGATAAAGCCCATGTTCATCACAAGTATTAGTGCCAAAAACATAGACAGGTCAAGAGTCCTAAAGAATAACCTACAATAGTTGCCACGAATAGGGCATAGTATTAAAACAACTCCCAACAGCTTCCCATTATTAATAACGAATTACACCCATTGATTACTACACCCACTCAAATCCTAGCTGAGAAACTTCTTTTTACCATAGATGATGATTTACATAGAAAGTCACAACTGGTCAAAGTATAGAATAGAGATGGCAGTGGAGTGCTCAGCCCCAAACAGGACATCTACATCACATTAAACTATAAAGACTCAAGATTATTGCAGAAGAAAGGTGGGGTCAGGAAGAGCCATATGACAAAGAGACACAATTTCAGATACAATACACTCGTTATACATGTAAACTCACGCTGTTTGTGGTAGCATACACAACATCCCCACAATGTTAAGCGTCAAAATATCCTAGCATGAAGGAGGAATTGGATATTGAATCCCCTTTCTTGCTCTTTGGGCAATTGTTGGTGCCCGATAGGTCTAACACACTCTAGTGCATGGCCACCCATCTAAGAGTATATAGGTACTCTAATGGGATTCAGTGGGTTTTAAAAATTAGGCCACTGTATTGGCTAGGTATGGAATGGATGGCAGATCTGGAAGGAGATGAAAGAACAAATAAACATAATCCAAATAGAATTTATGAAATTCTCAAAGAATTAATAAAAATAGTACACATGTTTATGTGTGTGTTGTCTAAAAGGTTATACAAACTAAAAAGGAAGTGAAAGAAAAAAATCCAGATTCTTCTCTAGATAATTTCCTTAAACTATGAAATGATTAAAGACAAATCACTTGAGCCATTTAAATTTGGAACTTACCAATATTTGATTAACATGGATTAACCAGTTAGTCATTTCTCAGTTTCTACTAGAATCTTGTTATCAAATTAAGGAAAAACAGATTAGGAAGGCTCTCAGTCAAGTGATTAAAGCATCATGTTCCCTCAGAAGAAAATTCCATTTCTCTGAGCTTATACTTCACCTACCGGACCCTCACAATAGCATCTAAAAATTATTTGACTAATGTCAAACTAACAACTCCAACCCCTGGCTTCTCTCATTTTAACCTTCTATGGCACCTTTATTCCTTAAAACATGATTAAGAACCAGAAACCTAAACACTTGGGTAGAAATTCCTGAGAAGCTTTTCTTTCTATCCTAAGGGTCTTTATGAGCTAAGAGCTGAGTTCATGACTGTAGCCACCACAAGAGAGCCCTTGGGAGTATCCACACATCTGTCAAAAAAGCTATTCTCAACATAGTAACCTTCTGGAACTTTCATTATTTGATAACTGGAAATGAATGTATTTTGGTATGTTTTAATAAGTCTCAAGCATTCTAGCAATGATGAGCTGTGAGATTATTTTAATCAGGTGTAAAATAGTTTCAGGGTGTGCATGAGGTAAAGACCATTGTAAACAACATATTTATGAAAAAAAGTTATAAAAGTTATAGATTGAAAATAGAGTCTACAATGTTTTTCTTCTCATTTTATTAATATTACCCATTTTTAAATTCCCCTTTGTGTTAAAAGCGCGTAGAAGAAACTCAAAGGATCCTATTAACTCTATTTTTGACTTGCCAGTGACTTTCCCAATCAGGGCCAATTACTTACACACTAGATTTTTTTTCAGTCTCCACCTACTACAAAGGACATGCAGTTCCAATTATTTTGATCACACAGCTCTTCAACTTCCTTAGAAGAAAATAGCCATTAATATATGACTTCAGATATAACGTTAGTATATTTCATGTTTCTTCTTTTTTTTTCAGATAGCCATTAAAATGCTTGTAGTTTTAATAAACTAGGTAAAATATATAAATGTCCTCCTAATTTCTTTCTCACTGGAAACCTCTCTGCTAGAATTTCCCCTGTTCTCACCTTACATATCTCTCTCCTTTGTTGAAACCTGACCCACCCTACAATACTTTCTGGATTACCCACTGTACTTTGCGCTTTTCTTATGGTCCTTCTCATTTTGTGTCTCATATTAACATTCTTGCGTGTTGCCTCCTACTCAGGACAGCATCACCCTTGAAAGCATTTTAACATTTCAGGTGTCTTTCACCTCCTCTGTCTGCTGCTCTGCACATATTAAACATGCTGTATTTTCCTAACTAGAAGATGGTGTATCGGTTTGCTTGCTTTTATTGTTTAAAGGTTTCTGGGGAGTTTTGTTTGGTTGATTTATTATTATTATTATTATTATTATTATTATTATTATTATTATTTTGTTTTTATTTTCAGTTTGTATTACTGCTTTCTGACAGTCTGACAGTTTCTTCTGTTTTGAGACAAGGTCTTTCTACATAGCCCTAATTGGCCAGGAATTTATTGTCTAGGCTTTCCTGGATATTTTAATGATCCGCCTGCCTTTGCCTCCTGCGTGCTGGGATTCGAGGCGTGAGACAGCCTACCTGACCTCTCTGGTTCTTCAGGATCTTGTTCTTTTTGTCTTCTGTTCTTTTATTTAAAATAGTGGGTTTTCTTCATACAATATACTCTGATTTCCCTTCCCCAGACTCTTCTCAGTTACTGCCCACCCACCCTCTTATCGGATCTACTCCCATTCTGCCCTGCATTAGAATACAAACAGATATCTAATAAATAATAACAAAATAATAATGAAACAAAACCAACAAGTTGAAATAGGGCAAAACGAACAAACGTTAAAAAAGGAGTCAAAGAAAAGAATGAGAAATACATACAGATGCAAACACATGCTTTCCCACACAGGAATCCCACAGAAACACAAAACTAGATGCCATGAAACACATGCAATGTCCCTGTAAGGCTAAAAATGAGTTAATTATTAGTTAACTAAATAAAAACCCCTGACGCAACATTATGAGACAAGGAGCCTACAAAGATGCCATGGAGTTCCCTTTGTGTTGAGCATCTACTGCTGGGCATGCAGCCTACCCCTCAGAGGAGTGTGTTTCCCCAGTGAGATTCCCTTGTGAAAACTGAATTTTCATTTTCAAGAGGGTAATGAATTAGAAATTACTCTGGGTTAGAGGCGGGGTCATGTGTCCACTTCTCCTTTACAATCTAGGACTCTATCAGGTGCAGACCTACACAAGCCCTGTGCACAGTGCCTAGATCTCTGTGATCGCATATGTGCATAGTGCCGCTATGTTTAGGCCTTGATGATGCCTCGGTGCCCTCCATCCACTCTAGCTCTAATGCTTCCTCTTCCACAAAGTTCCCTGACCCCTCAGGGGAGATTTGATGGAGATATCCATTTAAAACTGAAAGCTCAAGATCTCTCGTAATGTCTGCTATTAGATCACTACATTTGTCCACATCTACTTCAGGAGGAAGCTTCTCTGGTGATGGCTGAACCAGGCACCGATCTGTTGCTTGACCTGTATCCCCCTAGTTTTGGAAGAAAGAGCAGGACATTTTTAAAAGACATCAATAGCTTTGAAGCTTCAGACTCAATCAAAAGCACTGAATTCTTTGTTTTATTTCCTTGACAGCAATCCAAAGAGCTTTCACAGTGCTTACTTCTGGAAGCAGGTTCTTCTGTGAGGACCTCAGCTACATCCAACACCCTGTTCTTCCAAATCTGTCCCTGACCCCTAAAGATTATCTTGCACTCACCCCTGGAATTATGAATCAAAGAAAAGTTTATTTGTTTTCCTGTTCATTTATCTTTAAAAGACATGTTAGCAATGTTTAAAAAATGCTTATAAGTAAATCAATTCACAGGGAGATACATAAAGAGTTCACTGATTTACCCTCCCTCAAGGAAAAATTCTAGACTCTAAAAGAAATGGGTTATTTGTCAACAAGTCTAAAGCAGAAGTGAGGTACCCAAAATGCAGTCTGCTCTACCTTTTATCATAATAAGCCAATTGTCTACAGACCTCATATTCAACTTATCGGTTGTTTCTGTGGTTTATTTTATATTGTTATGAATCTTCAGTGGGATGGAATAAAAAGCAGCAGGTAAGACTATGTGAAGAACTGGGCAGGAAACAGGGCAGTATTAGGCATTAGGATATGTCTCTGGAATCAGGCTCTGGGCTGGATCACCCCTCCCTGGAAATACCCATCTCTGACACCTTCTATATAACAAGAGAAGACAGGAGAACATGACTGGAGGTTTTGAGAGGAGTAAATGAGAAAATCTGTGAAAAGCACTTGGCACTATGTCTATTATTATTATTGTAACACTGTGGCTTCAATCAGAATTTTGTTCAGGCCTTTAAAGTTCTCAAATAACTTGAATCTGCACGGCATGGTGCAAGCACATGGTTTTTATATATAAATCTCCTCGAAGGCTGAAATACTTCACAAATTTTATGGAAAGAGTTTGTATTTAGCTATTGCATCACATGCTCTAAATCTCTTAAACAATGGCTAGTCCAGAAAAAAAAAATGACAAGTGCAGACTACCTTCAACACTTGAACTAAATACTTGCCATTCAAAAGTAAATATGAGGCAGGGCATAGTAGTGCATGCTTTTAATCTCAGCACTTGGAGGCTGAGGCAGGTGGATCTTTATGTGTTTGAGGCCAGCCTGGACTACATAACAAACTCCACACTAGCCAAGGCTATCTAGTGAAACCCTGTCTAAAAACAACAACAAAATAAATATAATTTCTAGCCCTATGAATAAAATTTGACTTTTAACTGATTCCTATATTCCCATTTATAATACAATAGTCTTCAATCCCCAAATTTCACATCTTTCTTATCCTAATCTCAGATTGCTACGATTCTTTATACATCCAAGAAAACAAGACTATGTGTACCCTAAAACATGCTACTCATTTTTGGTTAACAAACTCCAGAGTAAAGAAATGCTCTAGTGGCCTATTTTGTCAATTCTTGTAATTTGTGGTGGTGTTTTCCTTACAGTGTGTTATACAGGAAGCCACAAAGAATTAGACACAGACCAGCTCATCCACATTTCATTCAGCCAGTAATCACTGTGCTTCCCACCAGCATCCTTATGCCCACTTCCCACTTGCTCGATCAAACATCCATAAACTTGGTAAGAAATATCTGGGCCAGATGGTTGAAAAAAAGTCATTATCTGCCATTAGATCACTACATTTGTAGTGATTTAGAAGGCCTTGATTAGTTTCTGTGATTTGATCCTTCAGAAATTCCACGGTCTAGAAGAAGATGAATATTGTGTGGGTCAAAAGTATGGAATTTACAAGCCACAGAGAAACTTTAAAGGAAGCATTAGGGAAGAAGAGGACAGGAACACATGATCTGGAGAAAGACAGAGCCTATGTAACTGGACCCTGCCGTACCTTCCTCACAGAATGATAGACTTTATTTCTAATAATCCATAAATCATATATTCTCCATCCAAGTCTGAACTGGGAAGAGGAAACTCAAACCTTTATTAGACTAACAGAAACCAGGTGATATGGTTGTCACCAGGGTGGAAAGGCCACACCCAGATTGAGTTACCTGATTTATGTCTATTTCCTGAGTTATTTTTGGCAGGATACACTAAGGGGTAACCGAATTATTTTAGAACTCCGAGTCTGCTCATCAGTTAAAGAAACTATCTGCTGTGTCCCCTTCAACCAAAAGTACTGCAACGTCATCATTCTGATTGATTTCATGAATCATTTGATAAGGCTGTTTTTGGTTTGTCTGTTTTTATTGCTGTCTTGACTGTCTTGTCCCTTTTGGCCATTCTAATAGACCCCTAGATTCTGCTTTAGATCCTATGAATATTTTTCTAACGTTTCTTTTCCAGTTTTCTCTCCTGACACCAAACCAGAAAAGATTATTCTTAACCCTCTCGTCACCTTGACTCTGTGTCTTATTTATGCTGGTGGCTTTGGCCATTGTCTGTAACACCTTATATCAAAATGGCACTTCTAATCCTCACCTTTTTGCCCTGAATCTCACGCTTAAATTTTCAACTATTGAGCAGTCTCTTAGAAAGATTCTGTATCATGCATAAATTCAATGATCAAACTTGATTAATTTAAAAAAGCATAAACATATTTATGTTAAGTTTCTATTTTAATTCCTGTGAGATTGTACACAAGGCAGAGAGAGGCATACGTGCATTTGTGTGCTTTGAATAATGCTTTTCTCTTCAAGTGCTATCTGCCCACATTTATATTAGCTACTACAAACAATTCCCTTCTGTCGCCGGTTAGATAGTTCATTCTTATTGCCTCCCACAGTACCTTTTGCATAACTCTATCATAATATCTTTACGCAGTAAGTAACTACTAATTCCCCTACCTGTGTATCTCACTTGTAAAGGGAAACCGTGAACATTTTTAAATCTTGTATCACTATCCAGAACTACTGTGTCTAGCACAGATGAAAAGTTCAATTAATATTTACAAATGGATATGTTAGCCAAGAAATTCAAAAGCTGACTTTATTAACTTCACCTTTTTCAATGTGACAATTCTTCAGACTGGATCGTACACAATTACAAAGTTTTCCACTTACACTTCATGTGTTGTATTATAAAACACATCCCCCTAAAGCTTATGGCTCAAGTTAGAGCATTACTGAATTTTTCAGGACTTGAGAAAAGTGATGATGCATGATGTCATAGGATTCTCCCTTATTACTTTTTACTATCTCAAAGATACATAACCAAAAGGTCTCTGAGTTCGTCCAACAAGCTATACCCTCTCCCTAGCACCCATGTTTCCAATGAAGAGATGAAATTTACAACAATAGCAGAATAGATTCCCCTCAAGCTCTTTCCGAGCTCATCCAGCACATAGGGGTCTGCAATGCTTCTTTGGCCTGTGACATCAAAATCTCTTTCTGCAATCTTAATTTTCCTACTTAAGAATTCACAGTTGAATAGTTTCTTTGTTGCTTGATTACTTATATAATGAATTTCAAAGTGTTTTAAAACATTTTGTAGATAGAATGAAGTGAAACTATATGTCAGTGTTCCACCTCCTTCAGAAAAATAAAATCCCAATTTTAATTTTTTGGTTTTAGTTTTATTTCCCCAGAAATGTATTCACTCAACAAATATTGAGAAAGGAGTGGCTATGAACAGCATGTGTGAGTAAGCGTGTGTGTGTGTGTATGTGTGTGTGTGTGTGGTTATGTAACATATACTATATTTTTTTCATTATAACATTCTATTGAAGAATATAGAAAAAATTAACATAAATATAATAAATAATATAGTAAAAAATAAGTTAAAACAACAAGAGATGCTAGTCAATGGGTTAGAAATCAAGAGAGAAAGCGTGCTTACATTCTAGAAGTCAGTGGTACAATACAGGAGTCAGGTGGTGGGTTTGTAGGGGTGTATGGATGGGATGGAAGAGAGAGAATTCATTCAAATTTCCCCAGCACAAAACTCAGACTCATCATCTTAAACAACCAAAAGAAGATGGGAAACATAATCTAGTTATGTGACCAGAAAGAAGAAGAGAATGAATTTTAGTAAATGTGTAGCCTTCTCAGCTATATTCACCTTACTAAAGCGGAACTCCACTCCTTGCCCAAATGCACAGTTTTAAATTTTATTTTCCAAACCCAATGTGAGTGGCAGCCTCTTCACAAATGTGATGGGACTGGTGTTTGGGTAAAATTAAATTGCCTGGACTTCTCCAACTTACAGAGTAAGAGTAAGAACTTCTCTATTAGCTTCTAAGTCCAAACCTGATGAGTGCAATTCTTAACTTTTAGAACAAGCAGAGGACTATGCCATCGGGCCTATGACAATTTAGAGTTTTTACTTAGCATCATAGGACACTTGAGACAAAACCAGTCTGCTAAATGTTACTAAGAAAAACATCAGCCTCTTGACTATTACCTATAGCCAGTAAGCAGTCTACTCCACTTTCAAGCTCATTCTTATGACTCAGTAACATCAAGCAAGACCAACTTCAGACACACATTGCTGTCTTTGCTTGGAGCAAGATGACAGGTACAATCAGGTCAGCATAGCCCTGGCTTTATTATTTCCATTTAACTATAGAGGAACCTTGGTAAGGAACTATGTCCCAATCTCAAAAACAGATTAGCTCAACTCTTAAATGCTTCAGGAATCTGCTTTTATTTTATAAAACAAAAAAAATCAAATCCCCAGTATTGAAATAGGAGATGTGTCCACACTTAACAAATCTATCAGACTGTCAAGATTTTGCCTTACACCACCTCCTCTTTGAAGCATTTGACCCATAATGCCTTCAATACAATGGAAGTTGAACACAAGTATTCTGAAGGTAAAGTGACATCCACATGACCACTCAATTGAATGAACAGAGAGATACAGGTCTGTAGCTGAAAGGATGCCACTCAGAGTGACAGCTGGCCTTTTGTTCATTGGACAGTCATACATATAAATAATAGTTCCACCAATATCCAGGGAGAACAGAGCAGAAAGTGAAAACAGCTGTTGCCTGCATTTCAAGCAGGGAGACCTGAGTATTGAGTTAGGTGGTTTGAAATACCAGTGGCATCACAAGTGAAAGTTAAATGTAAAGATAATGAAAAGCTAAAGACATGAGAGATAAACTTATCCAAATTTCTTAAATTGCTGATCTGGTCTCCATTGTTGTTTGGTGAAAACTGTGAGTTAAGAACCGAGGTGATCCTGGTCAGGGTGTTATACATATGGGATCCCAGACCTTAGGAAGCAGAAGCATGAGGGTTGGTTATAAGAGGTCACTCTGAACTGCATACATAGCAGAATTCTATCCAAAAGGAGGGAAAAAAGATCCAATGTGGTTCCCATAACTACACAATTCAGATGGAAGTTTCGTCTCTCTGCTCTAAGAAAATGAGAATGAGTTCTGGGCAGATGGCACAGGAGGTGGAGTACTTACTGTGTACGCCTGAGTTCAGATCCCCAGCTGGCACCCATGGTGAGGCCTAGAGTGGCAGTACCCACCTGGTACCCCAGGACTCTGGGAAACAGAGGCAAGTAGATCCCAGGACTTCACTGACAGGCCAGCCTAGACAAATTGGCAAGGTCCAGTTAAGTACATGAACCTGTCTCAAAAAAGGTAATCTGGAAAATGATGGAAAGGGATAAAGTCAACCTCTGGTTCCCACATGAACACATGGGGGAAAACATGTACACATCACACACACACACATGCACACACACCACATGCACACACATACCACATACACACCACACACACCACATACACACCACACACACACACACCACATACACACCACACACATGCCACATACACACACATGCTACATACACACACAAGCTACATACATACACAACACACACACACACAAATGCCACATATACACCACACACACGTCACATACACACACCACAATACCACATATACACATGCTACACACACACATGCCACATACATACACCATACACACACACATGCCACATGCACACATACCACACACATAAAAACATGCTACATATACACACATGCCACATACACACCACATACACACATGCTACGTACACACACACATGCCACATACAAACACCACACACACACACATGCCACATGCACACATATAACACACACGACACACACAAAAACATGCTACATACACACAATTTTAAAAAATAAGTCTGGCATAATCCATAATGCATGCACATGTTTGTGTCATATATTTGAAATCATCCTTGCAAGTGAACTGAAATCCACTCCTAAAACGCAACTAGAATGAAGTAATACATGTTACAAAGGCTGCCAAGGCTGCAGCTAGCGCTAACGTACCAACATACCAAGCTTAATTCATAAAGGATGATAAACCATCTGTTTATTCAACAAGTGGTTATTGAGTGTCTGCCATGTTGCTGGAGTATTTTCCCTACCAATGAATGCTACACACTATTCCAGCTCCAGGAAGTTAGAAGTAGCTATAACTGCAAAATCGCTTCCTGGTAGCACTTATGTGTTCCAATTGGGAGAGCTGATAATAAACAAAATAAATAATAAAAATTATGGATATATTATTAAGTAGTAAATGCACTACAGAGATGAAATGAGGCCATTTCTTGGACCACCTTAACTTGATACTTGAAAAGCAGGACAGTGAGAGTTATAAATAGGGTGCTCAGCTGCTGGAGAGAGAGCTCATCCCAGGGTTAGGAGCACTTGCTCCTTTTTCAGACTACCCAGGCTCAGTTCCTAACGTCTCCATGGTAGTCCTCCATAATTCCAATCCTGGGAGATCTGGCTTCCTCCTCTGGCCTTCACAGACACCACATAGCTTTCTCTTCTGACCTCCCCAGGTACTAGGTAAACACATGGTGCATATATGTACACACAGACAAAATACTTACATGCATACAACAAAAGACTAAATTTAATTTAATTAAAATAAGTTAAAATGGACGAAGATTTTAACATAAGAAGATATAGTTTTTGATCTTTGGGCGCACAGTATTAGAGGCAGGGAAAGAGCTACTGTTAATGTCCTGAGAAAACTGTGCATTCTGCACGTCAGGGAACACAGAGAAGCAAGTGTTGCTAAAGATTGAGACGTTAGAGAAGCAGAGAAAAGCAGTCAGGACGTTTTACTGCCAACTTTGTTTTTGATGTGTTTAGTTTTATCTGAATAAAATGGGAGCCACTGGGCATGAGCAGGAGCCTAGGTGCATTTCGAATGGATCTCTCTAAACCTTTTGTTGACAAAAGATGGGGGTATGCAAAAGCAAGAGCAGTAAAACTGGTTGGGAGACAGTCACAAGAAGCTGGCAGAGTGGGTGGGATTGCTCAGCGGATAAGCACATATGTCCTCTTCCAGAGGACCCATGTTTGATTCTCAGCATGCACGTCAGCATCAGACAGGCAGCAAACAACTTCCCATAACTCCAATTTCTGAGTGTCTTGCTTGCTTTCTTCTATAAAGGGATTCCATGTCTAAGGCAGCTTATAAAAGAAAACATTTCATTGGGAGTTTAATTGAGGGTTTGCTTACAGTTCCAGAGGGGGAGTTTTTGTTAACATTATGACGGGAAGGAAGGGAAGAGACAGGCAGGCCTGGCTCTGGAGCAGGAGATGTGATCCTCAAGCAGGAGAAAGGGGGGGGAGGCAAACGGGGGGGGGGAGAAATGGGAGAGACTTCTGGTATGAGATTTTGAAACATCAAAATTCAGCCCAAATGATACACCGTCTCCAAAAAAAAGTCACATCTCCTAATTCCATCCAAACTGCTGCACAGACTGGGAACTTTGAATCTGTGGGAACCATTCCCAACTGAACCACCACAATAGAAATAGGGTGCCTTTTGCTGGCCTCTGTAAGTAAGTGCACACGTGTGGCATTCATACATGTGACAGAAACACACAAATACAAATTCAACATTTTTTTAATGAATGGGGCTTGAACCTGGATGGTAGCAGCGGAACTAGTAAGAATTAAGTTTCTGAAATACCTGAAGATCAAGTGAAAAAGAATTCTGAAAGGATGATGTAAATAAATCATGAAGAAAAAGAACAAAAAAAAATGATTTGAGGTTGTACAGGTTTTACTAGTTTGGGGTTTTGCTTATATAGCATTTGAAAATAGGCAAGACTGCTGGTGCAGCATATTTTAGGAGAAAACGCAAGTGTTTTGTTATTAGCGTGATTAGTTTAATGTATCTATAAAATATCTAAGTGGAGATGTTAATAGGCAATTGAATATATGAATCTATAATTGAGTTCCAGTTTGGAGATATAAATTTGTGAATAGACAAAGTAAATGTGATAATAAAAAGAGATCTTAAGAGAGTACAGACAACTTAGTAGGAAGACGATGAAAAGATGAACAGGAGCTACCCTGGAAGATTAAAAGAAGTTCCCAGTAGAGAGGGGGGACACCAGAAGCAGGTGGAAAACAGAGTTCAGAAATGGAAGACTATCACTATGCCCAGTACTATTCGAAACTATTGCCTGAAACAGTGTTATCACCATAAGGTGCTGAGTATGTAATACGACCAACTAGTCAAAACTGGCATTAACAAGCAGAAAAAGAAATGCTAATACTAACAATAGTAATATATTGAATTATGTCTTAACTAGGGTTTATACTGATGTGAAGAGACACAGTGACCATGGCAACTCTTATGAAGGGAAACATTTAATCTGGGCTAGTGTACGGTTTCAGAAGTTGAGCCTATTATCATCATGGTAAGAAGCATGGTGGCATGCAGGCAAACATGGTACTGGAGAAGGAACTGAGAACTCTGCATCTTGATCCTCAGGCAGCAGGAGAGACCATGTGACACCTTGGGCACAGCTTAAGCATATAAGATTTCAAAACCCACCCTTACAGTGACACACTTCCTCCAACAAGTCCACACCTCCTAATACTGCCATTCCCTATGGGTCAAGCATTCAAACACATGAGTCTATGGGATGGGAGGCATTCCTATTCAAGCTACCACATGCTATATACTTAGTCTATATTTGGCACATTATCATCACAATCACATTGACAACTATGGAAACTCTATTGCAGAAAAATTCTCTGGCTCTGAGAACTTCCATGTTTTTCCAGAGTGCGGGCAACACTTTAAGATCACACTCTATGGTTACAGGCCACTAATCAGTATTCCATAGTAATGACATCTCACAATATCATAGTCTTTACTGGTCTGAATTTCCAGTTTTTAAAGAATTTTGTTAATTTGGGCAAAGATCACATGTAAAAGAAACAAAAAATAAAACATTCCTACTTAACGATAGAGCCTCAGGGGGGAAAAAAAGAACTTTATTATAAAAAGCATTGCAATATTTTTACAAATTACACACTAAAATTAACCAGATCCAAATACTCTTTAGATTAATCACTTTCTCTCCATCTTATAGAAGGTAAGCCTACAGGATGCTACATTCAAAGAGGAAAAAGTTTAAGTCTTGACATTTTGATGAACAGCGTAGATATTTACTCATTCTTTCTTAGAAATAAAATATGAGGGTGTCAGGAAAGGGCACATGTGCCATTTGCTACTAAACACTTTCTAAATATCTTATTTGATATATTTCCCTTTTCCCCAATATAAATGTCCTTCTCTTAATTGACCACTCTAGCAGTCAGCTAAAACTTTGATGAATAAAATGTAATGTCTCAGCTTTGAAATAAAATAACAGGTAAAAATTAAATTTCTGTACCAACTGGAGTTTCCCAGTCCTACTAAGGTATATTAGCTAGATGTTAGCTCTTACGTCTTCAATAGGCATGCTAGTGTCTGAATGACCACAGACTTTAGGTAGAGAGTAAAGGACTAGGAGGTGGGGAAAAGAATTTGACAAGGTAGGAGAAATAAAATATATAAAGTGAAACAGGGGAGGGGTGGAATGAGAAGTATAAATAGGGAAGGGAAGAAGTGTGGGGATGATTTGGCCAAGGACTAATAGTAAGGGCATTTTGAGGTGTCATACAAGAAATCTACAACTGTAAGAGCTTCTCTACATATACGCACAGAGGAAATCTAAATGAATCTCCAAATGATGTGGGGGGAAAAGCCTGATCTAGACATATCTCACCATCAAGTAAAACCTCCAGTGCCAGGATCGGGTTACATCTAATTATGTTGTTGGTCAAAACACCTAATATAGTTCCACTCAGCTCTAATTATACAAACCACAACAATGGCCAGCCTGGAAGGATATCTTTATGGTGTGCCTTACTTAGGGTGACTGTAGGGGAATTATGCTGTTCCATTGTAAATAATTGTCCCACCTATGAGTTTAATAAAAAGCACTAATTGGCCAAAGGCAGACAGGAAGTGTGGGCTACCAGACTAAGAAGACTCTAAGAACAGAAAGAACAGAGCAGAATGCCAGAGAGAAGCCAGAAGAAACAGAGGACAACTATGTTGCTCTGAGAAAAGGTACTGAGCCGCATGGCTGAACAGGATAAGGGTCATGGGTTAGTTTAAGGGTAAAGAGTTAGCAAATTATATTCCTGGGCCTTGGGCCAATTAGCCTAAAACTATTGTAAACATCTGTGTGTCTCTGCGGGTCTGTGGGTCTGCGGGCCTAAACCCTGAGACTAGGCCCAAAAGTCTGGGACAGAAACCCCCTACTACAGGTGACTGTTGCTGTAATGAAACATCATGACCAAAAGCAACTTGGGGAGGAGAGACTTACATTTCTGTACCACTGTCCATCATGGAAGGAAGTTGGGGCAGGAACTAGAACAGGGCAGTCTGGATGTGGGAGCAGATACAGAGGCTAAGGAGAGGTGCTGTTTACTGGCTTGTTCCCTATGGCTTGCTCAGCCTGCTATAAACACACACACACACACACACACACACACACACACACACACACACACACACACAATGGCTCTTTATGACATTCTACTATATATCCATAAATCAATGTCTTGCTTACGCATCATCAGAGCTGCCTCTTGAAGCAGATAGTAACTAAAACAGAAACCCATAGCTGGATAATGTGCAGAGTGAAAGATTTTGGAGCACTCATTCCTAATAGGATATCTTCATCAAACTCTGTTGTGGAGTATTTGTACTCTGTAAGATGTGTTGCTGTGGTTGGTTTAATAGAAAGCAGAAGGACCAATAGCTAGACAGGAGGTATAGGTGGGACTTCCAGGTAGAGAGAACCCTAGGAAGAAAAGTTGAATTCACCAGCCAGATGCAGAGGAAGAAGGATGGGCAATACAGAGTAAAGATAACTGGGCCACATGGCACATAAAAGAACATAGCTTAAAAGATATGGGTTAAGTTGTAAGAACTAGTTAGAAACAAGCCTAAGGTAAGGCTGAACTTTTATAATTAATTATAAGTCTCCCTAGTGTCGTTATTTGTAAGCTTGTGGCCCAAATAAAAATCAGTCTGCAAACTCCTCCCCTCAGGTCTTAGGGATCTATGCAGAGAAGAAGGAAGAAAGATTGTAAGACTCAGTGGGGATGGATGACACCAAGGACACAGTGTCTTCCAAACACAACAGGACTCATGCACATGTGAACTCAAAGAGACTGTGGCCAGGTGCACAGGTTCAAGCCAGACAAGTCCCAGTGCTGAGAAGAGAAAGTGGACATGAACTCCAGTCCCTAACAGAAAAGCTACCTCTAATTTACAACCACTTGCAGAGGAAAAACTAGTTTTCTCCAGCGGAGTCTCCCTGGGCATATAAACCACACTTAAGGGTAGTGCTCGTGCCAGGGAGTAGATGGCCAACTAAAGAAAATCAAATTTCCTTTTTGTGTGTAGATGTGGGTGCCTTATATTTGGGGGGGGGGGAATATGTTTTTATGTCACTGATCTTTTGCTTGCATATTATGATTTCTGATTCTGCATTTTTATGAGTTGTTCTGTGTATGTATGTGTGTGTCTGACTCTTTTGTGCTTTCTGTTTTTCTTTCTTATTTTTAATTCTATCTTATTTTATTGCATGTTTCTTAAGTAGAAAAAAGAAGAAGAGTTGGGTGAGCTGTGGAAGGAGACAGGGAAAGGGAAACACATCATAATATACTATATTAATATGTCACTATAATTTTACATGAGTTAAACATGTTAAAAGACTAAATATATAAGCATTTTGGACAGTGTTATATACATAATTAATGTAAAATAAATGTTATGTATACTTTTTAAAATACTAAACTTTCCTCAAAATATATATATACATATATTATATATATATTATATATATATATATAATATATATAATGCCTATGTGTGGGAGATTATCTGCTGTGAGAAAAGGTACCGAGTCCCATGGCTGAACAGGTTAAGAGTCATGGGTTAGATTAAGGGTACAGAGTTAGCAAGTTATATGCCTGGGCCTTAGACCGATCAGCCTAAACACTATTAAAAGCATCTGTGTGTCTCTGTGGAACTGTGGGACTGTGGGACTGTGGGACTGCGGGACTGTGGGTCTGCAGGCCTAAACCTTGGGGCTAGGCCCAAAAGTCCAGGCCAGAAACCTCCTACTACACCTATGCAATGATAATATATATATATACCATCTCCCAATTTTAGCGTATTTGCTGCTCAATTGAGCACTTGACTATTGACAATTATGACCAAATATATCTCTGGTCACAGATTTTGAAAGATTAAAATGACCTCTAGATGTGCATCCCAAGGACTCTACTCATGTTATGATTCCTCAGACCAAATTTTATTCCTTTTGCTTTACTGACTCTTGTGCATGAGTCATCTCTCGAGTACTCTGACCCTCAAAGCTGCTGTGAGCAAGCCCAAGGGGAACACTTGTCATGTCTGATGGGATGGCAACCCCCCAGCCTGTGTCTCTAGTAATATTAACATTAGTTTGAGTATGCACTCATGAGAAAATGCAGAAATAAACATTTCCCAGTGTTCACATGTTTGACTGTAGATCTCTAACATGGGGTATGTTTCTTTGTATATTTTTCCCCCACACATCTCTGAAATATTTTATTCCCCTCAAGCTCTGTTATTGACCCATGGCTCTGTAAACTACTTTTGTGATTTTGCTTTGCAATAACAGAAGAGACATACACACTTAATAATTATCCTCATGGAAGATGATGGTCAAGAGAAGCCCCTTGGTAAAACAACCAAGTCCTTACCAGGATTGTGTCTTGCTCTTAAATTTCTCAGCAATGTGGTGACAGAAGATCTTCAAAACACTTAGAAGCCAGTTAAAACAGAAAAAAAAGCACTGTGAATATGATTTCTCCTGAGACAAACGAGGATGCAAAGTGTCCAACACACTCATGCCTAGCTCTTCTGTATTTTACAACTTGGGTACTTCATTTGCTGGAGGATCAGATTTCATGAAACTGAAGAACACACACACATCAGTGCAGCTACCCAAGTGATGCCTCATCTCAGGTACAAAGTTGGGTCTGAGACTTGAGACTTGAGAGAGTTCCCTCTTGTTCTCCAAGGAGAAATATTTGGCTCCTTGAGTTGATGATTAAACCCCAGCAGCTGCCTGGAAATGGTGTATCTGCTTCTGCAAGTTCTGGCCAACCATGCTTTAACCTACTGCCCCCTGGTGGGTGGACCAATATTGCAGTTAGTTTAGTTCTGAGCATTGAGGACTAAATATTTCTGTTCATTGATGCATAGTTATCAATTCAGCCTTTGAATCTCAGTGAGTCTATATGGCACTTCCTGTTGAGCTTGGATCTGTAAATGACCTGAATGCCTGTAGACTCTTTTTAACTGGTGGCATTTCCCTGCTCAGAAGCTATTTGTCTTTGTTCCATTGCCGTGGCATTTCTAACCACTTTTACAGACCTTTAGTCCATTCCCTGGCATACTACCTCCTACTAATTTCTCATGTTTCTAGGAGAGAGTTGGCTTCTCCCTATGGGCTCAAAGCCGGCTTAATTCCCATCCCACAGTTGCAGCCAAGACCTTAGACATATGTTCTCATCTAGTGAAGGAAGGCAAAGGCAACGTACTAAGCCAAGCATGGCTGTCAGTGACCTCCTCTGCTTCTCCAGAAACAGTTCTAATCTCCTCTGTTCAGCCCATTGTTCACAAGGGAAGTTTTAAGGCTTCCTTAGTTGACGCTCCGCCATTAATCTCCTACCAACCAACAGAATACTACAAAACACAGCCTGATAGCTCTCGACTATAAAGATATTATCTCTTAAATAATAAGAGATTGAGTCCATTCAGTCAGCTTATCTGAACACTTTTTATCAATTTATAATAATAAAATAATGTAGTGTAGACTCCAAGTTCTGCCTGAATATTTTATGTAACTATTAACACTATCACTTCCCTCCTGCAGCCCTAAAGCTCTGTGGCTTCTCTCTAAATCTCATCCAAACATCTACAACTATACTACATCACATTCCCTATTTATGTGTATTTTATGGCATGCATGTATCTTATGTAATGTAAGGCATTATAAGAAACACCTCTATATGTTCCTATTTTGTGAAATTATATTGTACAAAATGTATGTTTCTTACACTGAAGTAATAACACAATGCATTTCTCATATAATCCATTTCTGCATAATTAGGAAGCATTGATACTACTGAGGAGCACCTCCTGTCTTTGTCTGAAGTATTGGTGTTCAGAACCTCAGGCATCCATGCTCAACAACTAAAGCATATCTGAATCTCATTTAGACTTTTCTGTATTATACCACATATAATAAAAAGCAGCCTGACCACAGGATCACCAAAGTATTACATTGATCTTAATTATGAATTACTTTACATGTTTTCCCAGCGTTCTATAGAAGTTGTCCTGAAGAAATGCTTGGACATCTGTTTCCTCCATGTTTTTTCTTTTTCAGGTTAGTGTTCCTGGCCACCCCTTCTCCTTTCCTGCATCCTCTCTCCCTTTGGCATGGCAAGAAAAGCGGCAGCTCTCAACACATGGTCCTCTACATTCTGCAGCCCCCAAAGTGCAGATTTTGTCTTTCTGCCCAGAATTTTTTTCTCCTACTGCTATCAGAAGAATTCTACTGAATACCAACATAACATCCACACCTTGTTAAATTTTCATTTCGTAAAGTATTCAATAATTCACTAATCACTAATCATCAAAATGGTTCCACAAATATAAATTTTTTTCAGTCACTTCTTCTAGACAACACTTTCTGATTTAAAGCTACAAAATCAGTTTGAGGTACTCCAGAAAGAAGAAAGATCCATAACAAATAGTTGGCAACAGACTTGTTGTCTAAATGAGAACACTTTCAAAGCTACTTTGGATCCATAAACCCTATTAGACCAGGCTGATTTCACATCACTTACTATATTTGTGTTTTAACAATACAGAACCCCTCTTACCCTTCTGCTATCTACAATAATACTTGTTTTCTGACAGTAGGACCTACACTTGGTATTTAGAGATGTCTATTCTGAATGCTGCATTGCTACTCTCAAGAGAATTTCATGGCCCTGAGGGTCAGCTTTCAAAGACCAATGCATCTTGTCAGACTGGGCTAAGACTAGGGTCTGAGACAAATGCTATTGATGGATTATCACTGAAACTGAACTGTGCTGAAAGTTATAAATCATCAGCTTCCTTTAGGCTTAGATGGCACTGATTACTAGATAGATCATCAAAGTCGCCCAGCTGTCCTGAGCCCTAAATGGTACATTTTTTTTAAAGGCATCATCAAACAAAAATGTAAACAAAGCTAATACACATTCCAGGATAAGATATTTGGGCACTACTCATCTCCGATAAATGATAAACAAATAATGAGTTGCATGTAAATCAAGAGTGTTGTCAAAACATTGCCCTTTTAATCCCATATAAATGATGAAGTTTATAGAAGGAGGTTTTTGAGGGTCATGAAGGATTGTTTAAACATACATGGAGAGTGGTTTAAGTGCTAATCCATTGCCGTGTGTGTATACTGCATTGCTATCAACAGCCTTTGCTGCATAAAACTACCTCATCATTTTATAAATCTGCAAACCTAGTCAAAACTCATCCTTACTGGAAACAAATTTTTCGCATTAAGCTTGAAAGCCTTAAACTCTCTTTTACATACACAGACTGACACAGTCTTGAAACTCTAGGCTCAAACATAAAGAAGTTTAAAGCACTTCATAACTTTCATGAGCGTCACCCTCTCTCCAACATTCAAAGATCTAACAGTACAGAAATGCTTCCACATCAAGATGTTTCACAAGACACTTTGTAAATGGATCTGGATTCTACTGAAAGCTGTTACACATCTGCTTTGCTTTTCCAGTGAAGAACACAATATGTTGATGGTCTTGGTCCAAACCCGTTTTGCAAGCAAGAAGGAAATGCAAAATGTTCGGCTAATTGCTAAGAGGAAATCCATATGTGTTATTTGCTTTCCATGAAAGGACAGGTTCTCTTGCTGCTTAATTGATGAAATGTTGTACACAAAACTGACAGTGATTAATACCATTCCGAGATGCCATTTTAAGAGTCATGAGTGTAATGCTTTAGAATATGTTCTTTGACATTTACATTGCTATTTGCTGGGTATAAAATCTAGTTGTTGCCTTAAGCATTTATATTGGGGGAAAATGTTAAGTAATTTTAAATGGCAATATCTTCCTAGGGAGCCAATCTTTGAGAAACCAAGCACTGATTGCTTTATGCCCCCAATTTCCTTGTTAAATACAAACATTGCAAAATGCTAGAATTTTACCTAGAAACGTTTATCTAGCACCTAGAGGGTATCTTATGTAATTTTTCCTGATGATCTAGCTCTTCTAAAAGAAAGACTTGAGGCACGGATTCCAAATAAGCCTCAAACCCAAGGTGCATATAGAACAACAAATTGAATTCTCAGCACCCTCTTCTGTCCCTGGTCCTGTCTCCACACATGTAGAATGTAGCTAGAAAGTCTGTACTCCATAGAGTCCCAAGATAATAATAAACAATGGATCTCACATTTCCTTGTTTGGGGGAAGAGGGTAGGGTTCAAATCTAGGTTTTCCATTGTAATTTCCAACATGCTTCAAAGAATTCCGCTTATTAAATGTAAGCTTGCCATGCTTCCCAGGCCTTATTGCAAGACAGCCATCCTGAATCACTTATATCTAAAAGAAGGCATTCTCTCTTACATCTGCTTTAAACATTATTCCTGATACTACCAATGTCAATGTTCAGAAACCACAGAAACCACACCCATACATACACACTCAAATGCTAGTGTGCACATTCATGCACACATGTGCACACACACACATATACACACACACACACACGCATGCATGCATGTATAGGCACAGGTACATGTACTAAAACCCAAATGGTCTTTAACAAGAAGGATCAGTAATCCTCATCTCCCTTGAAGTTGAAGGCAGACAACATATATGCAAGTATTTTTTCGTGGACAAGCAGACAGCTATAATGAAAGAGAAAGCAGGATGGGGTTGATACAGCCTTAGGAAGACAAAAGTGCAGCTATTATGACTGGCAATTGACACTGGCTTTGGTATCATGGAGTCTGTGGTCAAGTCACTCCATTTTAAAGGGCCACCACACACTAAGCCACAGAGAAGACTATAAATCCAGAATTTTCAAGACTTAATGGTTTCCTAAGGATCTGGAAATCAATATTTTTATGTGACATTTCTTGACTTCTTAAGTGATAACAATTAAATCAGCTGGGGGGGGGCATCTACCCATTTAGGTTTATAATAAACAATCACATCAGAGAACCAGATCTAGGTTCAAGGCGGCTGAGAATTTGTATTCATGGTTTTGGCTGGCTTAAAAAATATGGGTTTCATTTTTTCTAACTCTAGTTGGAACACAAAATTCATTATTATTTAAAGTTTGGGGTTTGGTTTATTTATTTAGTGTGTGTTTGCCTCTCTCTCTCTCCCTCTCTCTCCCTGCGTGTGTGTGTGTGTGTGTGTGTGTGTGTGTGTGTGTGTGTGTGTGTGTGTGTGTGTGTGTATGGTTCTGTGCATATGTGTATGGTTGTATATATATATATATACAACCTTTCTGGCACCTTGTGGGATCCAGGGATCAAAGCTTGCTTATCAGGTTTATAGGCAAGTACCCTTCTACCTACTAAGCCATTTTACAGATCTTACAGGCCTCAAACTAAGGCCTGGCTGCTCTGAGGATTTAGATAATGAAATCTGTAGTTGTAGTTCTATTACACAGATGTGCCTTCATATTTCTTGACAAACTCTACACAAACTCAAAAGAAACTGATTCCCTTGTCACCAGTTATCCATCTTGAACACTGGAAAACTGAATTATGATATCCAGCATAGACACAGAATAATGAACTGCAGATCACTTATCTTCATTCATTGGTTGTTTCAACTAGCCGGAAGTCCTTCAAGAAAGGTAGCAGCTTCTAAGAAAAGACATCTCCAATTGTGATGATAGTTAAAACCAGAAAAGATAGTACAGTGGCCCAGTAAGCTCTTTAAGGGTGGGAGAGAAGATTAATGTGCAAGCATTAAACAGCAGTGACATGGCAGTGACATAATAGGTTGATGGAATTCTGTGCTTTTCTGGGCCACCAACCAAATGAAACTTCCTCCTCTTCCTGGTGTCTGGCTGAATACGACCGTGTAGGAACCATGGGGTGTTTCTTTTGTTTCCTGTTATAGCCTGCTTTACTTCCATAATGTCTCTGATGCCCCACAGTCTACACACACACACACACACACACACACACACACACACACACACACACACACACACATTTGAACCTTACACACTTCCTAAGTTCAATGAAGAAACAACCAAATTTGCAAGAGCAGGGGACCACACTGTGCTAGCTGGAGCTCTCTTCTGAAGACGCTGACCAAGGGGAAAAGTCAAATCCTCCATTCAAAACCCTTTCCTTGCTAATGGGAGGGCCAAAGTCTGCCAGTTTCTTGTGGCAGCCTCTTCATGGTTTGTCTTTGGCAGATCACTATCAAACCAAATAGTTATAGGCCAACATATTTTTAAATGGAGACCAAGAGTTTCATGCCTGCTGGTGAAAACTTAAGCAGGCATGTGGGTAATATGAGTATGACAAGCTGGCAGTCCACAGTCTTTTTGAAGTGAAGAGCAAACAAGTTGAGGATTTTTATAATGTAGGCTTTGTCCAGTAATGCAGCCAGAAGCTTTACCAATACAGCTGCTTCCAAAAACTAAAACACATGGGAACGAAAGCATTGCAATTTAAAGCAAACAAGATTCACAGCCAGGGCCAGCATTCACAACAGCTGAAGAGTAGACACGCTCTGCCACTAAAAATAAAGTAGCGGCTGGATTTCGAATGCCTCCCAGACAGACCAAAGGTAAATGATGCTGGACAATTACAAACTGTAAAATGAACAACTGAAATCTCCAGGATCAGCTACAAACTCTCTGGGGGTGGAATGTGGGGTCATAATGGCAGCTGGCAAAGAGATGCCAGTCATGATGTGATGCTTAAAATAAATGAATAAAAAGTAAAATAAATAGTGTGAAATATGTAGAGCCTTTAATCCTTTACTCTTTATCCTGGGCATACACAAACATGAATAAATTCATCAATCTATAAAGGTTAAGGCTGTCTTCATTTTTTATCGTTCTTCACACAATCATTTGTCCATCTAGCCCCCTTTCAAGGATGCATTATCCTAAAACTACATCAGCATGCAGCCCAGTAGAGTATGAATCTTCGGTAGCCACTGCAGACCCCTTTTCATTTCCACGGAATAAAAAATAAATAAATCATTCTATTTTAACACTAGATGACAAATTTTACAAATAGATAAATCAATACTGTCTTCAATGTATCTTGTGAACACACAAATCTTAAAATTCTAGGGATTCCCCTAAGCTAAGAAAGTGCTCTGGGTTCCTCCTGCGATGTGGGCCAGTGTTCTCTATCACCGAAAAGAAAAAGCCTCGGTTTGGGGGTCCCAGGACTTGAAAACTCTTCTATTGGGCTTCTAAATGATCTATGCTAAAGGGTAGGTAGATAAGGGGGGCGTGAAGGGCTATTTGAGCCAGAAGTACATCCTTCAACCTGGGATGTAATTTGTGTTCCTACATCTATATGATAGATTCCCCATTACAGTAATTACTATGAATTATAGATAAGCACTCTGGGTATAATGTTCTTCTCTCCATTTCCTACAAATCAAATTACCGAGGCTTATATTGGATTGTGGACATATTTAGAAAATCCTTTTATGGTTGTTTGTTAATTTTCCTTCTGCCAAAGCCTACAATCCCTTTCTGACCAGATGGCCCATGAGGGAGCACTCGCCACAGAAAGGAATTGGTACAGGGTGCAGAACTGGAAACTCTAAAATTATCAATGGGAAAAATAATCAATGGCTAATAAATCCATCCTCACAGGGCAATACCTGAGGTTCCCTGGATGTAAGCATGTGTTAGCTGCTTCAAAAAAGAGAAGCAGCTTTGGATTTTATTCCAAAGAAACAATAAAAAAACCTCACTTCTGCTGAGCCATATTGCTAACCTGTACTCACACACTGTGTGTGACTGCTTCTGGCCACAGATGTTTGGTTAGGTGCATAAAAAGGCCACTGTCAGCAGAGGAATGGGTGGAGCCACAGAGCCACAGATTCTATCTACACCCTGAGCCTGTCATAAGAATACATTATAATGTATCCTAGTGACTTCATTTGTTCATTGAGCCTGATTTGGGGGATCTCGTCCGTCATAGTTCACAATGATAGGTTACACAGAAGCCTGAAGGTTGGAAATATGTAAGTAACAGGTGATCCTTTCAAGGATATGGAGTTACAAAGACCAGAACCACAAAGAAAAAACCTTCAGGTCCCCACCTTTGTCCTGTCTGTAATTACCACACTGCAGACATAATATATGACCATTCAAATTTCTATCCTCTCCCCCCACACACAATTATTTCATAAAGGACAGCTAGTTGTGACAGGAAATATATGTTTCTGTGTTACTGTATTATTAATGGCTAATAAAAGAGCCCTGTAATTTTTTTAAATGATAACATTTATTGAGCATTCACTGTGTGGTGAGGCCTGTTGCATCTGATCATCACAGAATCTAATGAGGTTAGTGATACCACTCCCACACAACAGGTATGAAAGTGTAGCAAAGAGACAAAATGCTGCTAAGAGGGAGAGTCTGAACTATTAACTTGGTTGGATTGAGACTTGCCTAGATCATAAAGCATGGTCCTGGAAGCCTGTGAGGACATTTCTAGAACAGATTAACTATGGGGACGAACCTACCCTGGAGTGAGTGGTTCCACCCAGTAGGCTGGCAACCAAGGTGAATTAAAGAAAATGATGAAGAAAGGTGATAGATGCAAGCTCTCTCTCTCTCTCTCTCTCTCTCTCTCTCTCTCTCTCTCTCTCTCTCTCTCTCTCTCTCTCTCTCTCTCTCTCTCTCTCTCCCCTCCCCTCCCCTCCCCTCCCCTCCCCCTCCCCCTCCCCCTCCCCCTCCCCCCCCCCCTCTCTCTCTCTCTCTCTCTCTGCTGCCAGGCCACTAAAAGGTGGCTCATTGCCACCAACACCACAGCCACTTTTCTTGCTTTTCTTGCATCTGTCCTGAAAAGTGACTCTAACCCAGGGAACGTAGTTCGGCTAACATACTTAACTCCTTCATATAGCAGCTTATAAATCATAGTTTATAAATAAATATTCCCATTTTCCTTGAACATTTTGTCTAGTGGCTCTCAATGGTAAAGTTGAGGCTTAGTAAGGGTAGAAGCCCATGGCAGAGCTACAAGGCTGTGGTTCCTTGCTCCTTTTTCAGTTGGAATACATCTGCTTCAGGCTTCTTGTATGCCATGTTCAGTCATAAAATTTTCTTTTGCAATACAACTCTGAATCTTTAAGTACTTTGAAATCCATTGATCTTAGAACACAGATCATAAACTGAGCCGTCCCAAATGCAGCCTGAAAGTCATTGTTTGATCCCAAATATCCGTTTTGCTTTGCTTTCACTTAAATTCCATATTGATACTTAAAATTGGGGTCTTATGCATAATATCGATCCTTTTTCGAAAAATTGGATGTGTAGTAAATAAGAGATATACCATATCAACCTCTGGGCAACTAGATCCCAACGTGGTCCACTCACACAGTAGCTCAAGACAGCATCCACCCAGTTCCTGTCATTGAAACACTTCCTTGACTCCAACCAATATCTGAATTTACAGTCTCCAGATTATCTTTAGCATTTGTTCTAATCCTACATATTTCTACATTGGACTATAAATCTCTCCCACCTTTATCCCCGTTTTCACCAGGTCGTGTCACTGTATGTGTTAACACCCAAGATAAATGTTCATTCCATAACTGAGATTCAGTAAAGTGTTCTTTAGACTTGAAAACAGCTTTCTGTGTTATGCCAATCACAAACACTTAATCTCTCCAAACTTTTTGTGTATTTATACAAATAGTATATGTGTGTATGCATGTGTATGTGTATATGTATATGGGCTTGTGTGTGAGTCCACATGTACACGTGTGCACACGCTGAAGCCGGAAGTTGATGTTAGTATCTTTCTCAATATCTCAATAATGTTTTGGCTTGTCTGGGGATTTCATATACATACATAATGTATTGAAGCCATTTCCTCCCCGCTTCCCTCTTCTGTTCTCCCACCACTATTCTCCAATCCATGTGTTCTTTATTTCCACCCACGGAGTCTACTTTCTGCTATGTCTGTGTGCATGGATGGAGGACAATCTATTGGAGTACAGAGTAGCCTTTAGGGGCTGCAACCTTGATGGAAACTGAATCTCCCGCCCTAACAGCCTGATTATTGAAGGATTTTATTTTATGTTTATTTATATGTGTGGTGTGTCTGTTTGAATATAAGCTGCAGGTGCACAGGTATTTTCAGAGGCCACAAGAGGGTGTCAGATGCCCTTGAGCCAATGTTATAGAGAGTTGTTCACCACTCAATTTGAGTGTGAAGAACTGAACTTGGGTCCTCTGGAAGAGCAACAGGAACTCTTAACTGCTAGGGAAGACTTCTCTATAGCCCTACCTGTCTTATTTTTTGAGACAAATCCCCTCTCTAAACATGAAGCTCACCAATTCTGCTAAACTGCTTGTCCAGACAAGTCCCATGGATTTGCCTGTCTCCCCAAGTGCTGGGATTACAATAAGGCACTGCCATATCCAGCTTTTTAAATGGTTGTTTGGGATCCAAACTCAGTTCTGAGTGCTTTCACAACAAGCATTTTTATCAACTGGTCTATCTCTTTGGGCCCCATCTTATTGAAGATGCTTGAACTCTCAATATCTTAACCCAAAGAAATACATGCATAATATTCTATTATCTAGTGTTCTGGGTAGGCATGTGAGAAATTTAGTGGTTGGTTGATGGACTCTTTAAGTAAAGAAGAGTGACTCTAGTTACTTTAATTAACTAGAGTTAATTATAAGGCTAAAATAGAAATATGGGAACTTCATGCAGTGCAGAGTCTGCTGCATTGGGGAATAAGAAAAATCCAATATGGCTCCTGCAACACTGGTCTTATTGTGTTACCACCAGGATCAATGTTGATCTGACTATGACTCTGACCTTCTGGCAGCAGCTATTTCTCCCACTAGCACTAATGAACCAATTGCCAACTTTTCTCTGACATATTTTGCAGTTCCGCTTACTTACTTCCTCCCTTTATTCATCTTTCTTGCTGCCACAAGACCTCTTCTTGTGGTTCTTTTTCAGCCTCTGCTCCCTCCCAAAACCAACTAATTGACTCCTTCCCCAGATGCCCTAGTTCAAATTCCTGAGTGAGGACATCTGACCTAACTAATCATCATTTTGCCTGTTTGGGCAGTTTTTAAGCCAAACCATCTCATAGGACACTGGCCAGCCCAGGGACTGGTTAAGGATAGGACCACCCTGGACCAGTCAGATGCATCTGGAAGAAGGGTACTCACAGCCACCCAGCGTGGCTGCCACAGCCCACTTGTGGGTAAGGAGCTCCCATTAGATGAAAGCCATTGGGATGTCAGGCACTGAGATGAACCTGCCCAATAGAATCGTTAGACTTCAAATCATGAGAGTTTCTCCACTTTCGAGGGTGGTTTCCATCTGGAAAAGAAACAAACACTATAACAACATTGCTCTAACATTCCTGTTGCTGCGGGCTTTCCAGAAGGCGACATCAGAGGACCTTTGTGGTTCTTGCATATGCTTTGATGACAATTTGTTCTAACTCAGTAGAACAATCTCTCAAATACATAGGCCTCAATTGTTTGGGGTCTATAGCAACAAACTCTTTTATGCATTATTATCTAGGTTTAAATTCCAGTTAAGATATGCCAGCACCTAAACTTCTTCCTTCAGGCCATTTCCCATGGCTTAAAATGTCATCTGCATGATAAGCAGTCTCAACCGTGTCAACTTTGCCCAACTCTCTCACCTGAATTCTCTATCTATGTTACCCACTTCCACATAAATATTTCATAGTAGTTTCATACTTTTTCAATGCCACTAAAATTTATCATGTCCCAATTAATTTCACCTGCCTTTTACCCAGTTAAATGACTCTTCCTCAATTTTCTACTTGCTCGCATAACAAATTTGGCTGTCACTCCTCGCTTTAACTCTCCTGGGCCTGCATCCAATTGATCACTGCCATTCCTGTTGAATATTGCTACAAAAGTACCTTGTAACTTTGCTTCCACTGTTCCTGCTAGTGTGAACTATTTTAAGTTCCAGGGAGTCAATGCTTTTTTCCACCTCTAGTCCCTTGTATGACAAAACTAATTCTTCTGACAACATTCTTGGACCCACTAAAATGCTAAATTCATTTTTTCCCTTTTTTTTTTTTTTAACACATTCTTAAAGTCTCAGATATGGATCACTTCCTCAGGGAAGCTATTCTGAGGGCAGAAAACCTTGCTTTTTGCCTCAGCCTTCCCATCTATTTTTTCCTACATGGTGTTTGATTTTATTTGTTCCTCTGTATTTCCACCTAAAGAGTTTGCAGGTCCTGAGACTAGAAGCACAGCCACCTTTTTATAGTCTCCTTTTCCAGGGCTAGCATAGGAACTGGCTTAGAGCAGATCATCGGCGAACACATGTAAGCCAGAATGGCGGCACACACCTGGTCTCCTAGCACCGGGGATGCTGAAGCAGAAGAATCACAATTTCAAAGCAAGTATGAGATATGTATCAGACTATCTCAAAAAAAGACAAAACAACAACAAAGATCTATACAACAAATGCTTTACTCAGCAAGATTTCTATGAATTGCTATACTTCTCCCTAAAATCCACTCAGAGGAAAAGGATTTTAATAAAATTTCAAAGACAATTGGAAACAGTCAAAGCCATGCATAATCCTAAACATGAAACAATGAATAATATATAAAAAGACACAAAACTTAAGCTAAGATTCAAGTCAAACTGAGTTCTATAAATCAATTTGTGTAACCAGAATAAAATTTCTTATGTTTCCCAGCCTATATTTCTAAAGACAGTAGCATGGCATGCCCCTGAGAACTGCAGAACACTTTCCTCCCAATATTGTACACTAATTCATACTTTTAAAACTCAAATATTCTAATAAGGAATAACAAATAACCAGGTATTGGAAGGAAAGTTACAAATTATAGTCATATGTCACAGTCCAAGCAAACAGCAGCCAAATTTCCCTATATAAATTACAGAATTCTCTTATGATTTCACAAGATGTAATAAAAAGAAAATCAGCAAAAAGAAAATTCATTTATTCGCTCAACTAATATAGTACATTAGAAAAAGACCCGTGTTCAAATGGTTACAGATGAGTGAGTTTTTCTACGAGCACAATTTTAACAAAGCATAATGCTGCCGAGATATTAAAACTAAATTTAAAATTTTGTGAATTAGGTTAACACCCTCAATCCAAATGATGCTAGTATCACATACTTTAAATAATGATACTCAGCTAGCAACAATAAAATGTTTTCAAAGAAGACAATGGGACAATATAGCTAGTCGACAGGACCTTTCAGGGAACATTCATTTCAATGTATTAAATCTATAAACTGAAAATGAAGAATAATTATGAGGTGGTCCTGTTGTTGTTTGTTGAAATTGTTGTCATAGTTACTGCTGTTAATTTACTAATGATTCCAAAGTTATGGCTTTGAGAATAAGCCCAAAGTGACACACTCTGGTTTTGGGGGGTCAGACTTCTGCATTTTACTGCCAAGAACAAGATAAAATTGCATTCGTGTCTAAAGTGACAATCTTTTTAATCATCACTAACTTACTGACGCTTTCACAGAAGAGAAGTCAAGAGTTAAAGGCAGACAGTGACCAACTTTAAAGAGAACATACGAAGAACCTAAATCTGAGGTTTCTGTGAAGGACACAGGTAGGCAAGTAAAACAGAGCTTTGCCTTGGGCCAGCAGCAGAATAATTACGTGTGAGCAGATGAGGTGGCACTTTCTCTGGCCCCCACCCTCCTGAGGTCACCTGGCCCTGACATGACACAAGTTGCCAGACTCTGCTACTTCCCATTCCCTAACAAAATAAACTGCTTACAGGACCCTCACATCAGACAATACGGGTTTCTCATTTGTGTATAGTTTTGTACCGATCTCAAGTTCGAAAACATAAAGTGTATTTTGCTGTAGTCCGATGTAGAAATTCTACATGTTCACATAATAAAAAATAAACTTGTTCTGGCAAGGCCATTTGTGGGTGTTACTTGGCATCTTTGAGCTGTATTCAGAAATAAGTTGAACCATTATGACACTGTCTCCGTCTGCATTGTTATTGTGCTTGTAACTGCTTTGGGGTTTCTATGCTGGTCTTTTTCATTTCATTTTTTAAAGGTCACTCTAAGACCTCCTTTGTACTTTTGTTTCTTAAATCAAGGAAAGCAAAATTCCAAAAGTAACATTTCCACAGACTAGACAATAACATGAAAATCTCCCAATGCAAATCCTTGTGAAATGTACTGTGATCGGTGGAGTTAGACCTCTTGGACGTCTCCCAGTGGCTGTCAAAACAGATGTGTGATATCTGTGTCTGTCAGGTACCTCTTTAAAGTCTTACATGGTTGGCTTGTCCTTGCTCTGCTCAGAGTCATTTAAAAAATACTTTGAGAGTTAGCCATGAGAATTACAAATCATTTTTCAAAGGTATGTACAGCTCTGCAAATTACAATGAGTTTACAGGCGCAGTCTTATTCTGTGTAACCTAGAGATGAAAGAGTTATCAAGGACACCGATGCTCATTGCTGCATCGATGAAAACCTCATGAATTCTAAAATTGTGGCAATAATCTCTTTCATGGAAATAGATCTATGAGGTTTTCAAGCAGAAGCCACCTGATTTCCCCCTGGGTGAAGAGGCCTTATAAAATTCTATATGGCTCCAACAGGCACAGGGATAGAGAGGCAAGGCAAAGATCCTTGCCCCTCTGAGAAAATAGGACAAAACGCTCCTGTAATATAGCTCACTGAAAACTCAGTCACCTAGCAGAATGCAAATAAATAAATAAATAAATAAAAAAGATAAGAATACGCAGGAGCTTAAATATGTTAAAAGATTCTTTCTGAAAGGAGAGTCTTTGTGCCTCTGATATTATGAAAACACACACACACACACACACACAGAGAGAGAGAGAGAGAGAGAGAGAGAGAGAGAGAATATCCCAAACATCCGACATTGGTTTGACAAATCCTAACTTTACATACTGGAATCTGACATACTCAGACTGCCTTATCTTTGACCCACATCCAAACTGTTCTCCTGTGCCTTCAGTTGCTGTGACAAACACCATGACCAAATCAACTTGAGGAGAAAGAGATTGATTTTGTCTCTACTTCCATCAGTCACCATTAAGGGCAAACAAGGCAGGAACTCAAGCAGGAAGCTGGAGGCAGTAATTGAAGCTGGGACCATAGAGGAATGCTGTGTACTGGTTTGCTCTCCACAGCTTGTTCTGCCTATTTTCTTACATGTCCTAACTCTATGAATAGAGGTAGCATAGCCCACATTGGTCTTGACTCTCATCTATTAATTATTAATCAATAAAATGCCACCACAGGCTTGACGGCCAGACAATACAATGAAAGCATTTTCTTTTCACAGATTTTTTTCAATTAACATACCAACCACAGTTCCCCTTTTCTCCCAATCTCCCACCTCACCCTGCCCAACTCCATCCACTTCTCAGAAAGGATAAGGCCACCTATGAGGAGTCAGCAAAGTCTGGCATATCAAGTTGCAGCAGGACCAATCCCCTCCCCCATGTATTAAGGCTGAGCAAGGCATCCTTTTATAAGGAATAGGCTCCAAAAAGCTAGTTCATTCACTAGAGATAAATCCTGGTCCCACTGCCAGAAGCTGCACAAATGTCCCAAGCCACACAACTGTTATCCATAGTCAGAGGGCCTAGTTCAGTCCTATGCATGTTCGCCAGCTATCAGTCTGGAGTCAGTGAGGTCCCAGTAGCTCAGGTCAGCTGTCTCTATGGGTTTCTCCATCATGATCTTAACCCCTTTGCTCATATAATCCCTCTTCCCTCTCTTCAACTAGACTGGGAGCTTGGCCCAGTGCTTCACCGCATCTACCTCCATCAGCTGCTAGATGAAGGTTCTATAATGATAATTACGGTGGTCATCAGTTTGATTACAGGGAAGGCCAGTTCGGGCGGCATTCTCTCCATTATTGCTTGGAGTTTAGCTGAGGTCATCCTCATGGATTCCTAGAAATTTCTTTAGCATCAGGTTTCTCCCTAAACCCAAAATGGCTTCCCGCAACAGAAGCATTTTCTTGGTTGAGGTTCCCTCTTACCAGATGACCTAGCTTGTGACAAATTAACAAAAAAAGTAACCAGCACACAAACTATAATTGTCAACATTAGTTAGACTTCAAATAAATATCTCTACAGATTCTCCCAATTCTATTTACCTAAAACGTGTGTGTGTATGTATATACTCCCTTTGTACATATATATATATATATATATATATATATATATATATATATTCCCTTTGTATGATAATCAATAAATTATCAGAGATAAATCCTGATAAGCACCCATTTTTTCCAGGCTCATGTCTCATTCCAAAATGGTGTGCTTTTCAATAGAAGCTAGTCCTTCAATTTTTAAAAAGACCATACTAACATATTTTGCTATTAAAAGAGCAACCTGGATTAGTTAATTGTTTCCTAAAGTGAATTCTGGTAATAGATACTATTAATGTGCTTTTTATTCTCTTTACCCCGTCTTCCTCCAGGCTCTTCTTTTGAGATCACTATGTACCCCATTCACGCTGACACAGACAAGCCCTGGTAGTAAAAATCCAGAATCCCAGGGCAACTGGTCTATCAGATTCTACACTATCATACCACCCTGTTTGCTACAAAGTAACGCAAGTACTCCTTACTGACCTTAAATTGCTTACAGACCAAATTTCAGGTCTTGACTCCCTCGTGATACATTTAATGAGAGACTTTGATCTGTCTACTTCGTGATCTATAAACATCTATAACTAATTAGGACAAACTGAGATCTGCGCCCACTCCCTTAAATTCTTGCCAGCTTTCAACATATTACTATGCACAGGGAAAGTATTACCAATGTGAGAAATTGGTATTTGAATTGTAGAGGCCTCTTTAGTCACTTTTTGCTCACCTGTCCCAGACTGAGACACTGATTAGATTTGTTCTTCTGAGCTGAGACCCATATATTCACACCTTACCAGTTTCAGAAAGGCCACACACAAATACCTGTTGCCAGACTCTCCTAATCACATATACTCATCACATAAGAATGATTACCTCCCCATCTGCAGTCTTCACCGTGGATTACAGATCCTTCATTGTCCCTATCTCAGGTTTCTATTGCTATTTAAAAAGCAAACAACCACAGAAATCTGTCATGAACAAAGGCAGTTTGGGGAGGAAAGGGCCGATTCCATCTTTGTCTTACACAACCATCCCTCACCGAGGAAAGCCAGGACAGGAGCACAGGAGAGAGGGAACTGAAGCAGAAACCATGAAGGAAGGCTATAGGCTGGCTCGCTCCACCACGTGGCTTCTTCAGTCTACGTTCTTATACATCTCAGACCAGCTGCCCAGGGACGGCACCTCCCACCTTAATTATTAATCAAGAAAGTCTTACGGTTTTGCCTATAAGCAACCTGGATGAAGGCATTTTCTCAACTGGGCGTTGTGCTAATAACTCTAGCTTGTGTCCACGGGGAAAGAGGATAAGGAAGTCCTCCATTCAATAGGCGTCGTTCACTCGCCTTTCCGTGCACTTTTCTTTTTTCTTCTTTCACATCCAATAACTTGACACACTTTTCTGCCTCCTAGCCTTTAAATATTCTGTCTCGTCCTTGGGTGCTCTATAATTGTAGCAGTGGGGGTTTCTTGGTCCCCAGCGGCCAGAGGCCCAGACCCTGCCGCACCAGACTCCTTAGCTGCCCGCCACTGCTGCTCAGGCCCCCAGAAGTGACTCAGACACTTATATTATCTTTGTTGTTTGGCCTATGGCTCAGGCACATTGCTAACTAGCTCTTACATCTTAAATCAACCCATTTCTATTAATCTGTCTGCCAGGTGGCCCATGGCTCACCTGTGTTCTTTACATGTTGCTCCTTTGGGCTTCAGCTCAGGTCTGTCTGACTCCACCCCACTTCTCCTACCTATGCTGATTTCTCTTCCTACTTTTTCTATGGTGCCTGTCATGGACCAAAACAGCTCCTTTATTTAAAGATTGAGATTCACAGGATACAGAAAGGCATTTCCACATCACCTCTCCCTTTCTGTCTAATCAAAAAGGAAGGTTTCAATTTTAACATAGCAAAATTACATATAACGTAATAGCTATCAAGCAAGAATTACAGTTACAATATCTAGTCTATTTGTATTTAGCAAAATTAAAGCAAATACTCTATCATTTATCTTATCTTTATGAATCTAAAGTTTCATATGCAATATACCTTTCAAATGACTAAGAAAAACTATACCTATAACTATCTAATCTTTAACTATATCAAAGACAACAGAAGGATATATTTACCCAAGTAAACTGGAAGTGCAAGCAACTTCCAAAATCTAGAAATGACAGAGATGACACCTATCTGCCTGGACAGTCACCCAAAGTTTCTTTATAAAGTTGGGGCATCCATCTTCAGCCTACAGGCCCAGAGTCTCTTCTCATTTCAGTGAAGCAGGAAATCTTCAGTTGCTTCTCCTTGAGTCTGGAAGAATGTCTGACAGTTTTCTCTGCAAAGCAGGAACCTGAATGACCATCTCAGCTTGTTCTATCGAAGTTCAGAGATCACCTTCCTATGGAACCTGCATGTCTAGTTTAAACAGCATACTGTCAAGCAGTCAATGCAAGAACAGGTTCTTGTCCAGTGGCTAACCATTGCCACAAAGAAAGTAGACTCCATATGGAGTTTCTTTGATGCCCATTTTTCTCTTGAAGTATATTGGTGCTGCCAGGAGCAGACCTGTCTCACTGCATGAAAAGTCTAAGTTCTTAAAACATTTTAAATGCCATATTCTGTAGGTCTTAGAAGTATTTGAAAATTACCTACCTAATTGAAATATATCTTTGTATACCTAAAAATCCTAACTAACCTAACTATAAGTTTGATTTTCAAAGGTGACTATTAACCTTCATTTCTTAATTATACATTACAATTTTAAATCAGTTACATGAACATCATACCTTAAACAAGAATAGAAAAATACATAACAGCATAACAAAATTGACCTTAAATTTGTATCAATAAACCAAAATCCATACCAGTGTAAAGAATTTTGAGATTAACAACTGATTTCCTGATCTAAGTAAATTCAATCATCTAACCTTTTAAAAAATCATTTATATACCATATAATATTCCATCTGCAATGCCAACTCAGCAGCTTTCTTCAATGCCCATTCTCTTAAGAGTCATTTTTAATAAACCTTGTTATAAAACACTTGTAAATAAAATAAACATCACAGACCAAAATTAATCCTACCCCAAGCCTATACATCCAAGACTATACAGTCAGAACGACCATTATGAAGCTACGGGGCTTCACATTGGATTTTACACTTTGACTACTGACTGTATTTTTCCACACTGTATATCTTATTTATAGCTTCTATCTATACCTACATTTAGTCTTTCCCAGTTTCCTAATATTTAGCCTCTTTTGTTTTCTTTTGCTCATGTTATACTAACCTACCTTTACATTTGTTCAAAGAACAAACATTTGTTGATGAATAGGTTTTGCATACGAAGGAGAACATTCTAGTTTTTTCTCTCTGAGATTGTGTGATCTCACTTATTATTCTAGATTACTGAATCATATCTTCTTATCAAATATGAACAATTCTAAGTCCACCCATTTACCTTTAAATTTCATAATTTTATTTTCTATCAGTTGAATTCTATTTCATATAGATTTGGAGTTTCCATTATTAACTCATCTGTTGATAGACCATTAGTTAATTCCAATTCTTTTATTCTGTGAATAAAGCAGCAATAAATAGGGAAGGAAAGACGTCTCAGGTTTCTCCTAAAAGTGAATAGATGTATCATATGGCATTTCTAGTTTTAACTTTTTGGGAATTCTCCTGTGGGATAATGCTCCTAGCTTTTTAGCAGATTAAAGACTCCTGTGTCAGAAAAAAAAAAGATAGAGATGTACAGTAAAGACAGATTCAGATAAAAAAAAAAACCTACAGTTTACAAAGACTTGAGAAATAAAAGAAAAAGAATAGAGAAAGTTCTTTAAAAAGAAATAATGTTTTTAAAAAAGCCACTTAAAGATGAAAATTACACAAAAAGTGGATACTATATGTCATTGTGTTGTCTTTGAGTTCTTTTGACAGTGGAAGAATGAGCAAGAGCTGTTGAGAAGACATTTAATATAAATGCTGCTGGATTAATCTAACCTATATATTTTGAAACTGAGTTGATTTTAAAATTTAAATCAAAAGATAGTTTTATTAAAAACAAATGTAACTTTGGAGAAGTAAAAAGATAAGTTACTTTGGAGAAGAGTTTATGCTTTTGTTTCCATTCATTCTAGAAAATATTTGATTGAGGAAGACCCCCTGAAAAATCTCTGATGGGAACAATGCCCCACGTGATCCAGCATTTCAGAGCACCTCTGCTGCAGTTTTCTTTGAGTTCTATATCCAGAACAGCTTCAAGGCTGAGTTGATTCTACTTCAGACATCTTCACTCAGGTTCATAATCCTAAATTTTCTTGGGGTCCCAAAATGATTAACAGTTCCCCCAATTAGCATGAAGTTGTTTAGAGAGTTATGCCCACATTCCCCCCAAAAAAAAATGGATTATAGATGTTTGTCTTTGCTTAGAGCATTGATTTCAAGTTGTTATGGATAATGGTTAGAAAAAAAGCTATACCAAGGAGATTAGATTTGGGTTTTTGTTTTTAAAAAGAAAAAAAGGGGTGAAATGTGGAATAATGTGCTGTACAGCGTACAGATTTGTTACTTATTTTTGTTTAATGAACACTGATTGGCTAGAAGCTAGGCAGGAAGTAGAGGTGGGACTACCAGACTAAGAGAATTCTGGGGAAAGAAAAGGCAGAGCAGCAGACACCAGCCAGAGGCAGAGAAAGCAAGAAGAGAATGTTGAACTGAGCAAAAGGTACAAAGCCACGTGGCTAACCATAGCTAAGAATAATGGGTTAACTTAAAATGTACGAATTACCAAGTAATAAGTCTGAGCCATAGGTCAAACAGTTTATAACTAATATAAGCCTCTGTGTGTTTATTTGGGACTAAACTAACTGTGGGACCAACCAGGCAGTCCACGGAAACTTAAGACTACAGCCTCCAAACAGATTACCACAATGTCGGCATTAATTTGTTCTCCTGTCAACAGTGAATATGGGTTCTTTTCTCTTCACCTTATCTCCAACACCTTTTGTCAGACTTGTTGGTGAAAGCCAATCTGACTGGAGTGAGGTAGTAACTCACAGTACTTTTAATCTGCATTTCCCTGATGGCTAAGGCTATTGGACACTTAAAAAATTAAAATTATAATATAATTACATTATTTCCCCCTTTCCTTTCCTCTCTCCAAACCCTCCCATGTTCTTCTTTCTCTCTTTCAAATTCATATCCCTTTTTCTTTATACTATTGCCTATTGTGTGTGTGCATGTATGTGTATATTAAATCATACATGCACACACACAAATATACACACAAATGAAACAAAGAAAGAAAAGATAAGAAATTGCAAAACATGATTATTCTTGTTTGCTTTCTGGTGTTTTGATAAAACACTAACCAAAAGCAACAAGAATAAAGAGTTTATTTAGCTTCCAGGGTATAGTTCATCATAAGGAAAGCCCAAACAGAATCCCCAAAGTAAGCCTCCAGAGACAGGAACAGACACCAAAGAGGGAAGACTTCCTCTGACATGATCAACTCCTTTTCTTTCCACTCTTTTTCCAGCTTCTTTTCTTATACAGCCTATGCCTATCTGCCTAGGAACAGCACCGACCATAGTGGGCTGGACCCTCTTATGTTACCTGGTAATTGAGAAAATATTACATAGACATAGCCACAAGTCAACCTAAAGGAGGCAATTTCTCAATTGAGTTCCCCTCTTCACAGGTGATTCTAGTTTTGGTCATACTGACAATCTACCCAGAACAGTAATCAAATGTGTGTGTGTGTGTGTGTGTGAGAGAGAGAGAGAGAGAGAGAGAGAGAGAGAGAGAGAGAGAGAGAGAGAGAGAGAGAGAGAGAGAGAGAGAGAGAGAGAGAGAGAGAGAGAGATTACTCTAAGTAAGGGGTAAAGGGGGAGATACAGAAAACAAGATTAAAAACAGAAAGACAAATCTGGATGCTCTTGAAGATAACCTGAGCAGAAATATGGCTGTGAAGATAAAAAAGTGGACAGTAAGCAGAAGTATCCTACAGTAATACTGATATGCTTTACATTCTAACTAGAAGCAGTATGAAGAGTAAATCTTAAATGCCTTCTTTGAGAAGACGAGTGGAGTTGATTCCCCTGAGTGAGATCAACAGACCTGAAAGAGGATCTCAAAAAAGCCTATTGATGCTTTTCGTTTTGAACAGGATGAATTTTATAATCTTTAGAAAAATCATCTACATACTATGCTTCATATGCAAATTTGGAAATTTCAACATAGCTTAAATGGTTGGGGTCTTGATGTCTGTTGGAGATGTAGAAGGGTTGTAAAATAAGAATAAACAAGCTAGGATATTTTCTACACACACACACTTCTTTTTGTCATAATAACCTTTTAAAATATTTAGAATTTTACATAAAACTTATGCTTTCTGATAAATTCTTCCAAGCTTCAAATTGTCTTTTTCCTATCATTTTTAATAACATTTATTATCCTTAAAACACTGGCACTGGTAATATGTATATACACATAATGTCCACAGGGCTATACCTGTACTGATGTCATGTTGTAAGCTCCCATGGCACATGTTTCAGGTTTCCTTCTTCATTAGATATACATTCTAGTCATTCAGTGGATATGCTTGGCTAGCATCATCTATATATACTACTAATATATATACCCAGTTGGATCTTGTAAGTTTTGAGTTTTCTAGAGTCACTGATCAGTTTTAGTAACTTATGCAAATATTTTTGTTTTGCTCAAGTTATGTATGTAACTGAAGAAGATATAATCATATGATTCTGTCTAAATAGAAAGTTAGAACTATAGCTAGCCAACACACTGACCAAAGAAATATTAAGGAAAATCTGCTATCAAGAGCCTAAGGCCAACTAAGATTTTTCTGGTATCATTTGCAATTCTAGTCAGTCATGGTCTTTGGGCCTACGTGAGTTGGCCTATTATAGACAGATCTTTAGCTGTCTAAAAGCACTAGCCATAAAATGATTTTGACCATGCACATTAGCTCACAGCAGCACCCACCAGTTGCTTGGCCAGTAGTGAGGCCTCCGAGTTTCAGATGGCAGTCCCTCAGGCAGCCTGCCTCTGAAGTTACTGAGCTCTATGTATGTTCTCAGATTTCCTCTGAGCTGAAGTATGGGAGGATGCAGGAGAAACAAAAGTCACATTAAAATGTTCTTGGTCAGATTTTCATAACACCATTCATTGGGTCAGTTAATTAACCCTTTTTTCTGAATGGCTCTTAATAGTTTGTCAAAAAAAAAAATCTTTGTCAGATGATTCAAAGCATCATATTAATATGAACTGAGCACAGGAATATGTGCTAGGTAGCTTATACGGTGTTTGGACCCTTTAAAATACAGAACCACAGCTCTCTGGTTAGACTTAAGATCTGCCCAACATGAGGAAAAGCATATCTGGTCCTGGAAACCTTGCCAGCTACTCAGTGTTAGCTATTGGTGGAGACTTTACAACCACTAATCTACTAATTTACTCAACCAGCATAATCCCTAACAACAACCTACAAACTTCTGTCCTTGTACCCACAGATAAGTGGTCTTCACCCATCATCAAGGAAACTTCTCTCTGAAACAGAGACCACTACAGAAAACCACAACTAATCAAAATTTATAGTTCTAGAGCCCAGTCCCAATAGATGCATTTCTAAAACACTACTACACTGAATACTCAGGGAATATTGCAGAAGAGAGGGTGGAAAGATTGTAAGATCCAGAGAATTATGGAGTTTCTTGTGAAATTGTATCTCCTAGGAATGTCAGAAGATACACCCATAAACTCATGAACTCTCACCAACATAACTATCCAAACATGAACTCAACAGGGACAATAATATTCAAAAGACCATGAAGCCTCAACACTACAAGACCTATAGGTCGCTGAGGAAAACTGGGAGCAAGAGAGTGGGGAGCTTTTTGGGCAGCAAGAAGACACCACCAAGACCTCTCTCTCCAGGAGAGGGGGAGCTTTGAACTCATCCTTCAGAGATGCCCGAGAAGAGGTTACCGTCTTAGATGCAAAACGAAGTATGAACATTGAAATATTTCTTAAGCAGTTTAAAAAGTGTCCTCATTCCATTGTAGAAGATATCCACCGAGGGAAGAGTGAGCATTATGGATCAGAGACACTTCGAGAAATCCTTAAGCTTTTGCCAGAGTCAGAAGAGGTAAAGAAGTTAAAGACATTTAATGGTGGTGTATTCAAGCTTTCTCTGGCAGATTCCTTTTTGTGCTGCTTGTTCCAGGTGCCAAACTACTCACTTCGGATTGAAGCCATGGTGCTAAAAAAGGAATTCTTGCCATCTTGCTCTTCTCTGTACAAAGACAAAACAATTCTAAGAACCGCTACAAAAGAGCTAATGTCCTGTGAGGAGCTACATTCAATACTGCACTTGGTTCTCCAGGCTGGGAATATCATGAATGCAGGACGGTATCCCGGCAATGCTGTGGGATTTAAACTGTCCTCTTTACTCAAATTGGTGGACACAAAGGCAAACAAACCCGGGATGAATCTTCTGCATTTTGCCGCTCAGGAAGCCCAGAAGCAAGATCCCGTCCTACTACACTTTTCTGGGGAGTTGCAGCATGTGCAGGAGACGTCAAGATTATCTCTAGATGTCACTGAGGCAGAACTGCACTTGCTCTCTGTCAGAACAAAATCGCTGCAGGAAAACATCCAGCGGGACCAGGAGCTGTCTCAGCAGATGGAAGACTTCCTCCAGTTTGCTGTGGAAAAGTTGTCGGAGCTGGAAGTCTGGAAAAGGGAGCTGCAGGGTGAGGCTTACACCCTTATAGATTTTTTTCTGTGAAGACAAAGAAACTATGAAACTGGATGAATGCTTCCAGATATTCAGAGACTTCTGTACCAGACCCGGGGAAGGGGGGGGGGGGGGGACAGCTACAGAGGCTGAAGGAGCTGGAACAGAAGCGACATTCCTGGTCGACTGGGGACCTCGGGGGCTTTGGCAGGAGCAGCAGTGAGAATGATGTACAGATGCTAGCTAAGAAAAGGACCGAAGACCTGCCATCCTTTCTGAAGCCCAGGCCCATCAGCCCCTCCTATCGGCCCCCCAACACACGTCGCTCTTGCCTCTCTCCCTGGACATCTCTGCAGACCGAGAACTTTTGACCTTCTTGGGGAGTGCTACCAGTAATTCAGAGGACCCCAACAAATTCAACAGCTTACCCTGGAGCAGTCCCAGACAGGCCCGGCCCACCATTGCCTGGATGGAGCCCAGTGAACAGCAGAACCATGATTCTAGTTTTGTACTTGAAGCTCAGGCATCGAAGAGCCAGAGAGAAGCCGGAAGAAGCAGAGGACAACGATGCTGCTGTGAGAAAAGGTACCGAGCCACATGGCTGAACAGGATAAGAGTCATGGGTTAGATGAAGGGGAGAGAGCTAGCAAGTTATATGCCTGGGCCTGAGGCCAATCAGCCTAAAACTACTGAAAGTAGTATGTTTCTGCGGGTCTGCGGGTCTGTGGGTCTGTGGGTCTGTGGGTCTGTGGGCATAAACCTTGAGGTTAGGCCCGAAAGTCACGGCCAGAAACCTCATACTACAGGAGAGTTAGGCTTCCCTAGGAGAGATCATATCAACTGGTTGTCCAGTGCCAAATGGTCAGCCCTGAAAACATACATAAAGAAACATTACATAGACTGTATGCTTATGCATAATCATATCTTATATGATTATGTTATATTTAGAAATACATACATATATGTATGCAGAAATAGTAAAAGAGAGAGAGAGACTATGAATTTGAAGGACATCAGGGTGGGCATATATGGTGCAGGCTTTAGAGGGAGAGAGGAGAGAGAGAAATAATTAAACTATAATTTAAAAAATTAGTCCTATTAATAAAAACTAGGAGTCAGATATTAGAGTAATAACCTGAAAGATCAGAGAAGCAGAGGAGCAGCCTCCAATGACTTCTTCACTCTTGGGATCCTCTCATCAAAAGGCCGAGATCCTGTCTCTACGGCATCTTATCACTTCCTGTCTCTGCCTCCCAAGTGCTGCAAGTAAAGGAGTAAGCCACAACCGTCTAACTTCTATGGTTAGATAGAGGCTAGCTCTGCCCTCTGATCTCCAGACAAGCTTTATTTGTCAGAACATAAAATATCACACAACACGCGGTTTCTCTGTGTAACAACCCTTGCTGTATTGGAACTTGCTTTGCAAATCAGGCCCGTCTCAGACTCACAGAGATCCATCTGCCTCTGCCTCCTGAGTGCTGATTAATGTGTACACCACAGCACCCAGTGATAAATAATTTCTTTAAAAATAGATCTTTTCTACAGCAATACGCTATAGATGAAATTCAATTTAAAAAAAAAAAAATCATGGGTTAACCTGATCAATTCACATTAGTAGATGAGAAGTTGAACAGGGATCAAATTTTTCCCCTCTAAATGAGATTGTGCACACTAACAAAATAAGTGTATTGTTCCAACCCATTTTCAAGTCACACTGTATGAGAGACTGCCAATAGTTGGAAGCATTAGATGGTTCTCACACTGCCATATAAGATCTAAAAAGCCTTAACCCATATAGCCACCCAATGCTCTAAGAGTCTTCTTCTAGTCAACATTACAAGATAAGCACAATTTCTCAAAATTTCTTCCCTCCCCACAAGATGATGTTTCATTACTATGTATATATGAAGTTAATTAACTGAATAAAACTCTACAGTTAGCCAAGACTGGCACACTCAATTCCTAGTGTCCTTTGACCTAAAAGTATCTGCCACAGACTCTTGGTTTGAGTTCTTGTTCCCTTACTGAAAGTGTCATTTTAGGAGACTGTAGAATCTTCTAAACTCCACAACCACCTGCTGACATAAGTCACTAGAGGTAGACCTCTGAAACTTTGCTCTTTCTCTGTTTCTGGCATAGTGGATCTCCCCCCACCTCCACAGACAGAGCTGCTCTGGTTAATCCTTCCCCTGCATGATGAAAGCCCTCTGAAGTCATGAGTCAAGGAAGACTTTCCTTCACTTCAGTTCAGTCAAGAAAAGTAAACAACATTATCAGAGTTCCAATTTTTTTCCTCTTCAAAATGGCTCACAGTCTAAAGATTTGGGGTGAACCTTATATAAGCAGACAATAAGCAATTTTATTTTTAGAAGAGCTTGAGAATTAAAGGAATCTCCCACCAACTCCACTGTCAGCATTTCATTCCCACATTCTCTATTGAAATAAAATATTTTCTGAGAGGAACAATTATATTTAGTTCCTAACCGCTTCCAAGGACTAGGTTTATGAGTTACTTTACTGTAAGTTAATGTGGAGATATAGTATTCACCCATGGATTGTAATGTCTTTGTTCACCTTATAGTATGTAAGTTACTTAAGGATACACAGTAATTAAAAAGCTCCACAACAAAACACTGATCACATCTACCTACAAGTACTGTGGGATTTGGAGGATGCTTAATCTCCATGTTCAGTTTACTCATTTGTACAACTAGTAAAACTACTAACCTAAAATCCTGTAAGGATTAAGAATAATGGGATTATTCCACTATAGTTTATGGAAAAACATATTATTTTTACACACTGAAAATGAACATGTGTTTATTTGATTGTTATATGTGCATATATGCACATATGGTATATGTGTGCTTGTCTGTCTGTCTGTCTGTGTATGCTACAATGTACATGGGAAGGTAAAACCACTTTTAGAAGTCAGTTCTCCCCTTGACCTTCACTGAGGTCTCCTTTGGTTTTTCTGTAGCTCTGCATATTCCAAACTATTTAGCCTAAAATCTTCTGAGCAAATTTTCCCCTTCTTTCTTGCCAATGGGGTGTTAAGATCATGAGTGTGAGCCATGACATCTGGTGTTTTTCTGGGTTCTGGGGACTAAACTCATGTCATCAGCTTGAGATGAAGGAGCTTTTAACCATTATACCTTCTCAGGAGCCTATCACTCATTTCTCAAAATCATGTTCTTTTTAATGAATGCTGGAAATTGAATGCAAGTCTTTGTGTATTCATGAGAAGCACTTTACCACTGAGCTCCCAGTACTTATTACGGAAGGAAAACAGCACAAAATTAAGCATCACTAATATAAAAGCATAGAGATCATATAAACATCATTATCTTGGCTAAAGGTAACAAAGATTGTTGACAAAGTTATGTATTATAATACATTTGGGTGTTCTCTGAGTCCATAAGTCAGGATAAATGGGAAGTCTACCACCAAAATTCTAACCAACCAAAGTGTGGAAATTTTTGAAGATCGTAATATCAATGTTACCTCACATATCAATTTCCCAGGGCTAATATAACAAACTATATATTTTAAAATAAAGGAAATGCATTTTTCACATTTCTGGAGGGTGGAAATTTAGAATGAAGGTGTCAGCAATGTGATAGAAATCTTTTCCTACCTTCTAGCTACAGTGGCCATTATTGTAAGCTCTGCCTCCATTTTCACACGACCATGTCTTTTATCAACCTTCTTGTATCTCTTATAAAGACCACTTATTCAGATGATCTAGGTTGATTTCATTTTGAAAATCTTAATTATACCTGCAAAGATTTCTTTTACAAACATAACCACATTTACAGGTTCTGGGAATTAAGTAATGGCTTAGTAAACCGTCACTATCAACCATGTCACCTCTAACAAGCCCTCATACAATTTTATAATTGTAATAACAAAGAAAGAAAAAGTACTGGAGTTAAAAATCTATGTTCAATCTTTCATTTATTCAGTATTGACCAAATACCCTGTTTATGCAAACAATGTGACTGTTAGGCAATGAATACACTATGGCAACCCAAGCAGCCAGGTAAGTTAGAGACTGGTCTGAGGGACTCAATAAACAAATACATATTCACACGCCACATACTGTGACCGCTATGGAAAGGAAAAGCAAAGTATCATAAAAAGGACGTCTCTAGACAGCATTCAGAATGACTGCTCTAAGTGGAAAACTTCAAAAATATCTAAACAATGCAAAGGGACCGGATACCTGGAGGACAAGGGCTACAAGAGAACAGAGAGAGCAGTCCTGGAAAGGCTTTGAAGCAGTTGTGAACTGGACAATTTCTAGGACCTAAAAATGGCCCATAGATAGATAGGTAGATAGATAGATAGATAGATAGATAGATAGATAGATAGATAGATAGATAGATAGATAGATAGATAGAGAGATAGAGAGATAGAGAGATAGAAAGATAGATAGATAAATGGCAACATGTATTTAACAGTGGGTAGGAACAAAAATATGCTTAGTCTTGGGACTTCTTGCCATCTTTTATAATAAAAAATAGTTTTTATTCATGGAGACATTGGAAATTTGTAAGACTTTTTAAAATAGATTCATAAATTTTAGACTGCTTTAGTGTTTGGGCTGAGAGGAAATTACAGAGAATAAAAGTGGGAAGTATGATTGGAAAAAAGTGGTGGCAGTAGTCAAGGAAAGGGTGGATTGAAAAAATGTTCAGAGAGAAATATACAGGCCTTAGAATAGGATTTGCCTTGGGGGTGGGAGAAGAGAATGTTATCATGGCAGGAGTTTAGCTTCAAGACAATACAAACGCCAGAAGCACATGAAGAGATGAGAAAAGATGTAAACAGCCTTAAGATTGGTGGTGGAGAGATGTCCATTGCTATTTTTACACGTAAATTTAGCATGATGGCTACTTTTGCATGTGTAAGGTTGATTAAAGACAGCATGACAGCATCGGGCTGAGAGTTATCTGTTTAATATCAGGCTAAATGTCATTTATAAGCATTTTCAGATGAGCCTGAAATAAACGAGCAAACTCTGAATAAGGCAGCTTACCCTCATCTAACTGATGATAGAATTTAATGTCCTCCAAACTTCCCTTAGAGTCAAGACTGGGTGTTGGAAAAAATATTTGTCCTTAGTGCCCTCTTACCTACAGACAACATACTTGCCAGGATGGAAGAAAGAGAGAGAGAAAGACAACAGAGGACACAGTATGTATGAGTAGTATCTCTATCCCACTAGTGTATTGGCTCTGTTTTTTCTAGAGAACATGGCAATTCCATTTATTAATAATATAATTTTATAAAATATTTTGGTATATAAACATGTAAGAAGACGTATGGAGAAGATACCACATCTGAAACTTTCAGTAGCTTTATGGCTGGGATGCCTATGAGATACATACATATAAATTTAAACAGGGAACTGCATGTGCAACTCAGAGACTCTGAAAACATGTCTGAAACAGGGCTAGGTAGCTGTTTTTGTTGGCATATAAGTGCATGTAAAAGCCATGAGACTGCATAAAATATCGAGACAGTGGGAAAGTTCCAGAAGTTACAATTGTGTCATACGTATCATTTCATTTAAAGATTACAATACTTCTATAAAACAAACATTATTATCTCCAACTTATAGGTGAGAGAGTGAGACTCATAAATTAAAATTTTGCCTGAAGCCATCCAGGTTAAATTAAAGCCTAAGAATGACTGAATCTAAATGTCTCTCTCCCACACACTCACTAACTCTCTTTCCAAGTGATGGAGATTGAATCATAGCCTTGTAGACAATAGGTAGGCAAACAGTCTATCCCTGAGCTACACCTCAGCAAAATTTGACGCTTTTATCTACCATGACAATATTTTTATTTGCCTTTACATTCAGATCAAGTCTCACCAGGAATTTAAAACCCAGATTTAATTTTGTAAATAAAAGACTTGACAAATTACTAAGTAAAACCTTTGCAGAATCTAATTTTTATACACACCAACATTGTAAGTACTTTAATACCATTCGACACAGTAGTTCTACTTCTAAAGTCTTCCCTAAGGAAAAAAGAAGAAGAAAAAAAAACAGATGGAAAAAAAGATGTTTTGCATAGGAAAAGTCATTATAAGATTATTTTTAATCCTAAAGCCTCAAAGAACATAAAAATCTGAAGTATCTGAATAGTTAAATTATTAAATATTCACCCTGCATCTTCATGTAGGCACTGAAAAATCCAAAACAATTTAAAACATTAGATACTGCCTTGAATATAGTATTACAAAATACATACACTTAGAAGAACATTATAAAAATATATGTTTGTGTATGTGCCTGTATAAAGAAGACATATCAGATTTTGACAGTGGTTATATCTATGTTGCAGCATTATGAATAACTATATTCTTCTTTACACTTACAACTAATATCCAAATTTTCATATATATATATTTATATATATATATACATATATATTTGCAATTTGCACACAGAATAGGATATCTTTTGTTCTATTTTTAATAAGCACCAAGTTTCAAAATCCAGGAGCAAAAACTGTAAAGCGTCTATTCCCTAGCAAATTAAGCCATTTAATGTTAGCTCCAGCTATAGCATGAGTTTATATTTTTATTAAAAAATTTAATGAGTATAAAAATACTTACTGCTCTCCTAGAGAGGTTTAAGAATTAATGTTTTTACTATGCTTTGGGATCATCAGATAAAAGGTACTACATAAATGTGATACATTATTATTAAGTGTTATTAAAGTAAACTGAAGGCAAGGCATGTAATAAAATTGTCCCTGTGGCAACAACTGAGGTCTGTGTACAGTTCCATAGTGCTTAGATCATATTTAACTGTGAAAGTACCAGTATTAACATCAAAACAGTTTTAGTGAGGTTTGGAATGAGCAATGAACATATTCAGTATAAAATCAGTTTTTAAATTACATTTCATATTTCATAGAAGATACTAAAATTATACGCTACAAACCTGTGTATTATTTACTAGGTGCCAAAGCTAAAAAAAAAAATAAATAAAGTATATATTCTCATTGAAGCCACAAACAAGAAAAAGTTCTCTGGGCCAAGGTTCTACTAAGGCCATATTGAAAGAAAGTAGATTTTTAAATCACCAGCCATCATTAGTGTCCTAGGTCTAAGGTCCTATTTTAATCAATGTCTACTTGTTCTCATCAGTGGTGAGTAACAGAGCACATCTGCAGATCTGCTTCCTATGCTTGTGAATCATAATAATCAAGAGATTAGCTAGTGACATGCAAATCTGGAGAAAAGCAGCGGGGCATCTAAATGACAGAGAGCACAAGGCGGAAGAGGAAAACCATCATGAGTTAGAGATGTGGAGAGTTTAGAAATGGGAGGTTCAACAACAGGTTCAGCATGGCCAGAGAAGCAGAAGCCTTCTGAAGGGCTTTCAGAAAGCCTACCTACACTAGGGGCTCCAGGGAGCATGCTCTGAGGGTGGATGCAGACATTTGAGTTCATCTTCAACTGTATTTGCTGGACAGACCCTTTCCTTGAATATGATTATCTGAGGCCTATATAAAGAGGCCTTGTTGGGTTACAAAGGAGTGTAATCGACTGAAAACAGATGAGTAGGGTACAATCACTCTTCCTGGTTCTAGAAATACAACTTGGTGCAAGAGTAACATAGCTTGTAAACATGAGACCCTGTTTAATACTCAGTAACACACACACACACACACACACACACACACACACACGTAAACATCTTTTCCTTTTCATTATACAACTTAAGGAAAAATAATTCCATATTTAAAAGATAAAACTATATTTGCTAGATTGGATTAACTGCTAGAATCAATCAACACTGTGTAAATTTAGTTGACCATACAAGTAAACAACCAATTTTCACATTTTATAACTTTTCCTTTACAATTGGGGAAAAAAAAAAAGTTCACAATGCATATTTCTTTCAATTTCGATCATCTCAATAGAAATTCACTTTTTAAAAAGTTAACACAGCATTGTGAATTATACGCAAGTCATAAAATGATCCCCTAAAGCAGCAGATGAAGTGTCTTCCAATGCTAGGGTTAAGGTAAGCAAGCACTCTAAGTCCTATGTATGACTGCTCTCTAAATCTTTTATTTGGAAGCAGTTTCCAAAATCCACACTCCCAGGAAGATGTTGACTCAGGTCTGATTACTGTACATAAAATCCATAATCAGTACTTAGCCATGGTTCAGACCTAGATACTAGAGAAAGTTTGAGATGAGCAAGGCTATCTGTGATGTTTAGGATCATTTTTGTATAAATAATATGCAAAAATAATAATTTCCAACTCATCCTAAAATTCACATACACAATTTCAGAACACACACACACACAAAAATCTATGCGGTTTGGCTAACTCATTCTTAAAAATAGCTCTTTTTTTTTTCACAACAAAGACCAATGATCACATGAACTGTTTTATAGCACATTTTTGTTGTAGTAAACTATTGGTATGCTGTTGAATATCAAAACTGAGTTAATGAAGAGAAAGTAGTAATTTATATTAGAAAAGTTAAAACTCATTTTCCTCTGTCTCATTAACATTTTCAGACTGGTTTTGCCTATATGGATAAAGCAAAATAGAAATTTGTGTAATTATTCTGTGGATTTGTGTACTTGACCCTTACATGTGAAAAAGAAAACCAGTTTTCTCACGACAGCATTTTTTTAAAAATCTAAATTGTCTGGGTAATTTCCTGTATTCTCTAGTTTATATAACCTAAGTACAAACAACTGTCCCCATTATCATTGACTCGAATTAAAAAAAAAAAAAAAAGGACCATAATTACAGTTTTTCTGAAAGTTTGGCTACAATTTATGTAAGTGAAAGTAGTAAAATTCAGACTTCAAAGTATTTCATAAGTATACTTAATAAGGCTGTACAGATGAAAATGACAGCATGGCTCATCAGACCACTAGCGACCAAACCTGAAAGTCTGAGTTTGAGCCTCAAAACTCACATGAAAACTACCTTATGATGCCCACAAGCATACCATGACAAATGTGCATGCGTGTACGCGTACACATGCGCATAAACACACACACACATCATAAATAAGTAAAAGTAAAAAAAAAAATTTAACAACTATACAGCTGTTTTTTATTTAATGATTTCAAAAGTCTGGCCATATCTCAACTAGAACATGAGCCCTGAATATGCTCTTATCCATCACTTTATTCCAACTGTAAGCAGTAGTTCAACATATACTATTTTAGGAAATGTTCATGCATCAAAGCTGAGGACCATGTGTTGTTTGTAGAACTAGGTCAAGCCACCTTTTTTTGTGCAAAGGTGTGCAACACAGCTCCTAAATAGTTGATCATAAATAACAAATGCTGAAGTGTAAGTAAAATGTTTCCAGTCACCAAAGAACTCTGGAGCAAAGCCGCTTGTCCTTTTGATTTTGTTAAATAAGTGGTCTGGAGCAAGCTCAAATCAATTCCTTATCAAAAGCAGAGCATTAAATTCTCAGTGACGTGAGTCACATTTATGAAAGAGAAAGTTAAACTTCTTACTGACTTATGACACAAAACCCCTACAAGATTTTAGAGTATACCACCCCTTTCTTCTCAGGTAAGGCACTGACTAAAACAAAGGAAACCAAAAGACAGCACCAGCTTCCAATATGTTTTCTTAAGAGAAATGAGTCAAGTGGTCAGTGAGAACAGAAAAAACGTGAGCTCCAGATGCCCTGGCACCGTCCGAACCCAACCAGCATCTCCTGAGCAAAAAACAAAGACCCCGACAAGAGATAAACAACAGTATGGGTTAGTTAGCCTTTTCCATATGCCTTCACATTTCTCACCAAACTTAACCTTCCTGTTCCCATTCACCCTCTCCTCTTCACACTACCCACTTCATCCTTCTTCCTTAGCAACCACACCCCACAGCCCTCCCTGGTTTCTTGACTTTTGTGAGTACTCCGATTCAAATGCACAGATCCAAAGTTATAAATGTGACAGAGAGAATGTGGTGTTTGTCATCCTAGGACTGGGCTATCTCGGTGAGAATGCTTATTTCCACCTCCAGTCGTTTGCCTGTGAGTTTCATAATTCTGTTTTTGCTTCATAGCTGAAAAATATCCCATTGTGAATAAGTACCACATTTTCATTATCCGTTCATCTTTTGATTGATAGCTAGGCTATTTTCTGGGTATTGTGAATAAAGTAGCAATCGACATGGATGAGCAGGTATCTGTGTAATAGGAGATAGAGTCCTCGGAGAGCATGCCCAGGAGACGCGCATCTGAACATTATTTTTTTTTTACAACTAAAAAGTATTTTTATTTCAAATGTAAAATAAAGGTTTGTGTGGGATTTTTTCTTTTATTTAAAATATATTTTCTTTCAGACAATATATTCTGATTAGTGCTTCCTCTCTCTTGACTCTTCCCAGTTCCTCCCCACTTTCCCTCAGATCCACCTCCTTTCGGTCTTCTCCTTAGGTCTATTCTAAATTTTTTTTTCCTTCGATCAATTTCTTGCTTTTGGGGATCCTCAGCAGTTATTTCCATCATGGCTACACCCATTTTCATTCACATCTACAGGGAATAATTGCTGCCTTTCCTACAACTCAAATTCATGGCAGCATTTGCTGTAATTGAACTTGGGAGAACACGTTTGATTTTCTTAGCCATCCTGCCTGAAGTAAGATGAAATCTCAAAGTTTTAATCTGTATTTCCCTGGTAGCTAAGGATGTTGAACATTTCAAAGAAAATATTTCTTGGTCATTTTTATTTCTTCTTTTGAGAATTTTGTTTATTTCTACGTCCTGATTTTTAATTGAGTCACCTGCCTTGTTGGTGGTGGGCAGTTAGTTAGTTCTGTATGTTATACATACTAACCCTCTGTTAGATTATAGCTGGTAAAGTTTTCCTCCCATTCTTTACCTCATCTATTCTCTGGGATGATGTCACTGCTTTTAATTATTGTCTTTATCTGCTTATATTGTCACTGTTATATTCATAAATCAATGCCTTTCTCAACTCACATGAATAGAGCACTTTTTTGAAGTTTGATGACAACTGACAGAGACCCACAACTGGGCTTCATGTAGACAATAAGGCAGTACAGAATACTCAGTTCTAAGTGGGATGCCTTGATTATGCTCTCCCTCCAGGGTTCAGGAATTACAAGGGAGAAAGATCAAAAAGTAGTTAGAGCCAGAAGCACTGGACATCTGCTACAACACACTTTGTTTGCTAAACACAACAGGCATGAAACTTTATGCACAAGATCTGAACCAGATGAAGCCAACCAAACCCCAGTATGAATGGGGAGGGGCTCATGATATCCCACTCCTAACTGAGAAGATATTGCCAACTGCTGGCTGATGAGTAAGCGAGGGTAGCCAGAAGTTTCTGGCCCGGCATAGCCCTGAGGTCTGGATCTGCAATCCCACAGCTGCTTAGTCCCAGATAATCACATGAAGGCTTATATTAATTACAAGCTGTTTGGTGTATTGGCTCAGGCTTATTGCTTGCTGACTCTTATACTTTAATTCATATTTCTATTTATGTTTAGCCACGTGGCTCGGTACCTTTCTGCTCAGCGCAGCATTGTCATCCCGCTTCCTCTGCATCTCACTGTCATCTGTTGTTCTGTTCTTCTGCTTTTTGGAATTCTCCTAATCTAGTTGCCCTATAATTCTGGCCCACACTTTCCAGCCTAGCCCTGAGGATCAGACCTACTCGCATCCCTGCTGCTGCTTAGCCCCCAAATAATCACACAGAATGTTACATTAATTTTATGCTGATTGACCTATAGCTCAGACTTATTGCTAGCTCTTTCATATTACCTCAACCCATTATTCTTATCTTGGTTAGCCATGTGTCTCAGTACCTTTTGTCAGAGCAGTATCCTGGTCTCCTTTCCTCTGGGTCTGCTGGCATCTCTGTTGGTATCTCTCCTCTGCTCTTCCCAGTTTTCTTAGTCTGGTAGCCCAGCCCACACTTCCTGTCTGCCTTCAGCCAATCATCTTTTTATTGAACCAGTAGAGACATATATGTACTAGAACATAATCCCACAGCATTACCCCACATCTACTTCCTGTCTAGCTACTTATTTAACCAATCAACATCTTATTAAACCATTATTTACAGTACAAAAGCATAGTCCCAGAGTAAGGGAGGGTAAGTTTTCTTCATAGATGAGGCACTTGAAAGAATATCCATGCTCCAAGAGATGATCCTATACCTCTGCACACAAAGACAGCAATATGTGGACTCACTGAGGGTTTTTTTAGAGAAAGAGAAAGCACATGAAGTTGAGAATGAGAAATGGTAACAATACAGGGAAGAAGTTAGGTGAAGTGAATTAGACCAGAACACAGTGTATATATGGATGTGATGATTAATTTTAAGAATGCATGCTATTTCATCTTCAGGTAGTCATTTTTGGGCCTTAATCTACTTCAATGAAGAAAGAATTTATTGAAAATACTAATTTCAAAGACAGTCTTTCTTAAAAATATATATCCAGTCATCTATAAAAGAAACTAATTCTAATTCTTACAAAATAAGCAAATAAATAGAAGTATGAATACTGAGTGACAAAAGACAAATAATAAGAGAAAACTCAGCATGGAAAACTAGGGGATGTTCAAAATCAGGAACTCAGAGTATGTCTTTATCATCTGAGTTGGAACAGCAAAAACTCCCCAACATAGCTGACTCCTGGATTCAATAGAACACTGAAATATAGAGCAAAACAGTAATTTGCTATTTATTGTCCTTATATCTCCTTGTCAGTTACCTTCTGCTAAAATAAATATTTTGAAATTTCAAAACTAAAACTTGCACCCCAAATTGTTCACATTGAAAGATAATGGATTATATTTTACAATATTTCAAATTGAACGCAACAAAAATATTTTATATTTTTTCACTAAAAATAATATTAAGACCTTCATTAAAATCACACTTTGTCATATATTGACAACCTTCATCCCCAATTAAAATATGCAAGATGATAAAAGGAGAGAGAAAAAAAGAGAATTTAAAAATTACTGTTCAGTCCAAATCAAGGTAGTCACGATGGTTGGGCCCAGAACAGCTTGGCTATACAGCTTCCATGACAGGTTTAATAAAACCAGACAGACGGTAGGCCTGAGTCTCTTACTGGCAGCACATGGTAATTTGAAGAAAAGCCCATAGCAGACACCACTCAGAGAGAAGCCAGCATCTAAGGGGAAGTTACCTGATATTCCAAACATTCCAATAATTAAATAGTCCTTGAGCCTAGCACATACCTATGGCCCTCTATCTTGCTAAGATACCCCTAGACAAAATGTCAGCCAATCAGGATTCTGAGCACTGAATATCCCTTCATCCCTACCTCCACAATGATTCAAACAAACAGACAAACAAACTACTCTACCCTGCCCAGGCTTGCTGCTGTCTGCTCTAAACTTTGCAGCAGACAGAGAGAGAGAGACCAAGCTTAAACTTACATAAAGACTCTTTGCTTTTACATACAGGATTCAATCTTCTTGATGGTCTTTTTTTTTGGGGGGGGGGTCCCCTCAATTTAGGCATAACAATGCCTACGGATAAGAAAGATAAAGAAATCCATGGGACAGGATTGATGATCTCGTGTCAGGTTTTATGCTGAGAAGCAGATAAGTGGGGTGAGAACTTTGTGCCCTCACAGTAGTGAAGACTGACTCCATATGGGAGTAGTGACTAACGATGACTCTGCTTAGAGAGAGAAGATCCCTTGCCGTGGAAGAAAATTGAAGTGAGAAGGAAGATACAAACGTCCAAGGATGTGGGCTCACATGATGCTCCCCATTCGTTACTTAAACCTGTTCTTGCCCTAATACCACCATGGAGCCAGAAACCCAAGGTAAAATCTATGGTAAGTGTTTTAATTAAGGAGAAGAACCTCATAGGAAACTGGATAGATACATGTGCAAAATCACTGTGGAAGGGCAGGTACATCCACAGAGAAATGAGTAAAAAGTACCAGTCCGCATGAGCATGCGCACTAAAATGACAAAATGAATGCCCAAAATGAAGCCAGAGTTAATATTCACTCAATATCGCATGGAAATAATAGAGCACTCTCTGAAAATGATTTCAAGAATATTTTAGAATCCTCATACCCAATAATAAAAGAAAAATTATGAATAAATAAATGGACATAAAAACAAAACTTTCTAGAAATGTAGTTGAATAGGAATTTTATATAGCAAAATAAATTCAACAAATTAAGTATACTCTAAAGTGGAATGGGTCAAAAATTCAAAGCATTATAAAACAGCGCTGAGGAATTTTCCTAAAATATGACAAAGAAAGAAAATGTACAGTTATCAGCTATGGCATCAAGGAAAGAGCTTTAAAAGCATCTGATGGCAGATAAGAGTGGTGTCACATACCTGTAATTCCAGCACACAAGAGGTGAAGGCAGGAGACTTGTTCAGGTCAGCTTTAGCCAAGTAGCAAGATTCTGCCTGGGGGAAGGCAGGGAGATAATAATCTTACACAATTTCCCTTGGATAAGTGAGAGTAAGGTAGAGAAGTAACATTCAAAATAAGAATAATTTAAATATTTCCTTAATTAAATCAACCTGGTGCACATTAAATTCAAGTCATAGCTGTGTGAGCATGCCTTTGCCCTCAAAAACAAAACAGAAAAAAAAAACCCCAAATAGGCGGTGAAGGTAAAGGGCAGTAGGGTAAATGGTGAACATAGGGAAGGACTTCTTACTCTTGGACATAGAATCCAAATAGTGGCCCAGCAATCCCAGTAATGCAAGAAACAACCAACTTTGATCAGAGCATCCATAGATCATTTTAGTCCTCATCCCAATGATGTCCAGGGTGTGAGTAGATCTTTGTTTCCACCCTAATAACAAAGGATATGTCAGGAACATGTTCTGATGCCTACCACTAACAGCTCTTTTATGAGTCTAGTAAACATCTACCTGGATAAACTAAAGTCGCTGTCATTAGAAACGTATTCCTCAAATACCCAAGAACTCCCAAGCTAAGACTCTAAGATAGTGGAGAGGGTGCTTCCTAAACTGGCCTTTCCTATAATCAAACTGATGACCACCCGTTATAGAACCTTCATCCAGCAACTGTTGGAAGCAGAGGCAGAGATCCATAGCTAAGCACTGGGCCAAGCTCCCAGTCCAGCTAAGGAGAGGAAAGAAAGATTATGAGCAAAGGAATCAAGATCATAATGAGAAAACCCAAGCTATTGCGAGTTCACTAACTCTGAAATGATAGAGAGGGAACCTGTATAAGACTAAACCAGGCCCTCTGAATGTGGATGGCAATCAAATGGCATGGACAAATTGTGGGGCTTTGTTACAATAAGGTTTTTAATCCTGGCCAGCAGAAGGTCAAGATCCCCAGACCTGTGATCCCAGACTGCTTAGCCGCCCGCTGCTGCTTAGGCCCCAAAAAAGACTCAGATGCTTATATTAACTTCATGCTGTTTGGCCTATGGCTCAGGCACATTGCTAGCTAGCTTCTTCATCTTAACTCAACCCATTTCCATTAATCTGTCTGCCACATTTCCATTAATCTGTCTGCCACGTGGCCTGTGGCTCACCTGTGTTCCTCACATGGTACTTCTTTGGGAGCCTGGCTTGATCTGTCTCCAACTCTGCCTTTCTTTTCCTACCTATTCTGATTCCTCACCTACTTCTTCTACAGTGCTCACCAAGGGCCAAAACATCTCCTTTATTTAAAGATTGATATTCACAGCATACAGAAAGACATTCCCACATCAGGGCTTCTGGCAGCAGGAACAAAATTTATTCCCGGTGCATGAACTGGCTTCTCGGAGGTGAAGCCCATTCACTTTGAAGAACACCTTGCTCAGCCTTGATACTGGGGGGAGGGACTTGGTCCCTCCTCAGATGGATATGCCAGAATGTACTGTACTGACTTATACTGGGAGTCCTTACCCTCTCTGAGGAATGGTTGTTAAAACAAACAAATAAAAAATTTAAACAAAAAAAATTTAATGTATCCCTCTGGTCCTAAAATGACTATAATGTCTCTTTATTTTCACAGGTGCCAAGGAGAGCTTGAAGAACCGGCAAACACTAGCATCCATAATGACAAACCTAAAGGGAAGACATGGACTTTGTTGCTAGGCAGTCATAGAAAAAGTACACAGACTTATTGTCTCAAGAACCAGGACCTCCTCACACACACAAGACCACAAGTACAAGACTGAGCTATCATCAGCAGCTGACTTCACCTTGAGGCCTCTCCCTTTAACTTTCAAGTGGCCATGCATGCCCTGTCTTCTCATAGGTTCTTCTATTGTATAGTCTGTGTATAAGGAAAACAGTCACATGGAACTTGAAGATGGCCCCCATGATAACCTTGTCTTACAACATTTACTTCAATTACATCATTAAAGATATTTTTTCTCCAAATGCAATTCTATGGTTGAGAACAGTGACAGAGGCTTCACGTATTCCTTTGTCAAGGCCGCCACATAATGCTAGATTCTTCCCCCTAATGTCAGAATGACCCAAGGTTAGTTTCTGATGTGGGATGTCTTTGTGCATGCTGTAAATTCCACTGGATAATAAAGAAATTGTTTTGGCCTATGGCAGAGCAGCTTAGAAGCACACAGGAAATCCAAGCATAGATACAAGGGAAGGAAGGCAAAGTCAGAGAAGTGATCCAGCCTCCCGAAAAGCAATATATAATGGAGTACATATAAGCCATGAGCCACATATAAAAACAGACTGATAGAATTGAGTTGAGGTAAGATGTGAGAGCTGGCTGGTGATAGGCCGGAGCCGTAGGCCGAACAGCGTATAAACAACATAAGCCTCTGTGTGCTCCTGCGGGACTGCAAGTCTGCAGGTGCTGACATAGGGCCAGAAGGGTTCCAAATGTCCTACTGCAAGTTTGCAGAAATGTTCTGGTATCTGCAGAACAAGGAGATGCTGGAGATGGCAGGTCAGAGTGGAGCAGGGCTTCCAAAAACAGCAGCCACAGAAACCTGACAGCATGAGAGTGCAATGCATCTTCTTGAATACTCTGCTCCACAGACTGGTGTAACCCACTTCTATGGAAACACTGGAAAGAAAGTTCTTATGGAAAAATTGGACTTCCTGCTAATTAGGACAAATGAAGGCTCAAATTCAACACCGAAATAAAATTGCTTTTCTTAGCTCAAGATGGAAAAATGAAGTAGACCAACCATCATCTGAGAAGCAATATAATCTTTATTGTGAAAGGAGAAAAATAGAATATGGCAAAGAAGCAAAAAGAGTAGGTAACTGAGAATGTGGTTTAAGAAGGACAGGAGAGAATACTCAGTGGGCAGAAGCAGATACTCCTCTTGGATTCCCCCACAAACCTCTGTAATGGGATGCCTTGCTCAGCCTTGAAGCTTAGTCCTGCTTCAACTGGATATGTAACTCCAATTCTAGATGATCTGAGGCCTTCTTCTGGCTTCCATGGGCATCAGGCACAAACATACATAGGCAGGTAAAATGCCCATATGCATGCCAAAGCTAATGAGAGACAGACAGAGAGAGAGAGAGAGGGAGAGAGAGAGAGAGAGAGAGAAGTATGGCTCTATGCTTATCAAACACTGTTAGCAACCTCTTCCCAAAGCTTCTATTTATGTCAGAAGATAGCCTTCTAAACTGGTGTGTGAGCAGAATGTTAAAATCAAATATTTGTTCTAATACAAACCAATGCCATATTTTAAAATCCCATATAACATAAGATATTAAAAATAAATGAAGCAAACAGAACATGGAAAAACCATATCTATGACATTAATTCTCAGATAAATTTAACCACACAAAGACTTCCATCACTCATACAGCTGCTTCCTTGATAACCAATCAATACCCCAAGTCATGTGTGCAAATGATGCTAATGAAGAAGTTTGAGCATTTATTATTTGCTCATTCAACAAATACTAATGAAAAAATAATAGAAAATAAGAAAGAGAAGCTTATAGTTTTGCCATCTGTGCCCAGTAAGAAGACATTTCAATAAAGAACCATTTATAAAATCAGGTCAGGATGAAAGAACACTAAGAGGTTGTCTTACTTAGGGTCTCTATTGCTATGAAAAGACATCATGACCACCACAACTATTATAAAGAAAACATTTGATTGGGGTGGTTCACTCACAGTTTCGGAGGTTCTGTCTATTATCATCCAGGCAGGAGCACGGTGGAATGCAGGAGTTGTACCTGAGAGTTCTACATCTCGCACGCAAGAGGAAATCAATGAAGGAACTAGGCAGTATCCTAAGCATAGGAAACCTCAAATCCTGCCCCCACCGTGACACTGTATGATGATCCCCCAACAAGGCCATACCTACTCCAACAATGCCACACCTCCTAAGAGTGCCACTCCCTGTGAGATTATGGGGCCAATTACATTCAAACTACCACAGAGCTACAGTATAGGTACTTGTTTGTTAAAAGACTGAAGAAGTAAAAATGGGGGAGTTACTGGAACCAAGAGGATAGTCATATGAGGGTGGTCATCTTCACAGTAGTTAGGACTTATTCAGAGAATAAAAATAGCCTCTCTAGGCAAATGGATGAAACTAGGAAAAAAATCATCCTGAGTGAGGTCACAGATCCAGAAAGACAAACATGGTAGGTACTCACTCGTAAGTGTACTTTAGACATAAAGCAAAGGATAACCAGACTATAATCCATAACCCCTGAGAAGCTAGGTATCGAGGAGCCCAAGGGAGACACCAAAGGATCCCCCTGAGAAGGAGAAATAGATAAGATCTCCTGAGTAAATTGGAACCATGGGGAAGGGGGAAGGGTAGATGGAGAGAGAACACATAAGGGGATAGGATGGTTGAGTTGGAGAGGGACAGAGAGGGAGAACAATAAAAATAGATATCTTGATAGAGGAAGCCATTGTGGGGTTAGAGAGAAACCTGGTGCTAGGGAAATAACCAAGAACCCACAAAGATGACCCTGGCTAAAACTCAAAGCAGTAGTGGAGAGGATGCCTAAACTGACCTTTCCCTATAATCAAAGTGATGACCACCTTAATTGTCATTATAGAACTTTCATCCAGCAACTGATGGAAGCAAATGCAGAGATCCACAGCTAAGCATTGGATCAATCTCCCAGTCCAGGTGAAGAGAGGGTGGAGAGATAAAATGAGCAAAGGCATGGAGATCATGACTAGAAAACCCACAGAGATAGCTTTTGGGAGCTCACTAACTCTGACCTGACAGCTGGGAAACCTGCATGGGACTGAACAAGGTTCTCTGGATGTGGATGACAGTCGAATGGTGAATGGAATGGCTTGGGCAGTTTGTGGGGCCTCTGACAATGGAACCAGAATTCAACCCTGGTGCATGAACTGGCTTCTTGGAGTCCATTCCCTACAGAGAATGCCTGGCTCAGCCTTGATACTGGGGGGAGGGGAGGGTCCTGCCTCAACTGGGTATGCCAGACTGCGTTGACTCACCCTGGGAGTCCTTACCCTCTCTTAGGTGTGGATGGAAAGATGGGATAGGGGGAAGCTGGGGGATGCCTGGGAAGAGGGAAGTAAGAGGAACAGTGGTGGATACATATATAATTTTTAAATAAATAAATAAAAAGATGAAAAAATAGCCTGTCCAATCAGTAGGAAGGGAAATTAGGAAATAAAAACCTGACTTCCTCTGAACTGTCCTTATAAATCTCATCAGAGTGACACGCTGATCAATCCAACCTGAGATCAGAAGACAGGAAAACACACTGGTGAAATCCACATAGCTCACTCTCCAAGACAGAGCTGGCTGAAGAAGAGGAGGGGCTCAGTCTTGAAGGAAGAGGGGAAAGTGGCTGGCCTACATCCCTCTCACTACATTTTGTCTGTTTAAGTCCAATGCACAGAGAGCTCACTCTCTTTTACGCACACATGTTGGACTCCACCCCCAATAAATGGCCCTTCCAAATATTTGATGTTTTATAGTAATGGCAAAAGAAAACTTCACTCTCAAGGAATTTGGAGACTCATGAATGAGATCAACATAAATTTCAAAGCATTCATTTAAAGGGCTCCCAACGGATCAGTGACTGAGCATTAAAAAGCTGGGAGTTCTTTCTGGCAAGGATCGGTGATAATAACAGCTTAGTCTGGAATAACTCTGGAGCCTGTACCTGGATAAAAAGACTTCAAAATCTATACTCTGCCTTCAAACTTAAGAGGCCTCTAAAAAGAAAGCATTTTAAAATCATAAAGACTTATAAAGTAACATAAACAAGTTTTGTCTCATCTAAGCATCTCTAGAAAGCATACAAATATCAGCATCCGCTGCCCACCACCATCTCTTCTTTATTACTTCACTTTGAGATAATCACTGACATTTTCTAGTCTCCATTCTTTCTCTGTGTGTGATTCAAATGTCTTCAACAGTCTCTCATCCATGGATCTCAAAGTGGTTTTAAATGTTCATTTTCTCAACAAATATATGATGTAAAAATAAAGCTATTACTTTGTCTATGTTTGTTTAAATATAAGACACAGAAATGATTTTTTTTTTTTTAATTCTTGGTCTCAGAATACATCTACTGTAGAATGAGCTATAAGTACAGGCACTCTCTGCCTCCCGGTCACCCAAGGCAAGCTTCTCTGTCCTGCCACATCTTCCCTACTGTGATAGATTGATTCTCCAAAACCGGGAACCTAAATAAATCTTCCTCCTTTGAACTCATCCTCTGAGGTAGTTGGCTAGTGATGAATCTCACACAAACATCTAGGAGGTATCAGGCATTGTGATTAAAATAAGTGATTCTCTAACTCTACTACACATTCAGAGCTTCAGGGAGGTTTTGAAAAGTCCTTGATTCCAGCTTTCATTCCATATCAATTAAATCAGAGCCCTTCAGTGATGAGTGAAGAATTAATACATTTTAAACTGAGTGGGCAATTCTCAAGTACAGTCAAATTTCATAACAACCTTTAAAAATACTTGCCACATACAGGCCAACATCAGTATTAGCATCTGAACACCAGTTTTCAACCTGACCCCTTCGAAGATCAAATAACTCTTTCATAGGGGTTGTTGCCTAAGACCATCAGAAAACACAGATATTTACATTACAATTAATAATAGTTATGAAGTAACAACAAAAAGAATTTCATGGTTGGGGGTCACCACACCATGAGAAATTGTATTAAAGGGTTGCAGCATTAACAAGGTAGAGAACAACTCCTCTGGAAGCTTCTGTGGCATGAAGACCTATATCAGCCACCCTGATCTACTGAAGCAATATTCATTTTAATGAGCTTATAAATAATTAATATTCACACTGAGGTTTGAGCTATTGCTTTATATTACCCAACAAGCAAAGCAGGCTAGTAGTACTGTCTCCATTTTATAGGAAAACATGTTGAGAAAGTCTAACAGAAAAATATTTTAATTCTAAGATAACTGTTTTGACTACATTACTTTTAAAATTGAAAGAGAGAGAGAGAGAGAGAGAGAGAGAGAGAGAGAGAGATTCACAGATTATAGTGTACCTAGTTAGTGTACTGTGGAGGATTTATCATTCCAGAAGCCCTTTGCTATGGTTTGAATATGAAATATTTCCCCAGATGCACATGTGTTCAAGAACAAATCTGTAGCTGGTGTCACAACTGACAGACAATTGTATCATAAGAATGATAATTTCATCAATGGGTTCCTTTATTGGTGAGTTCTTAGCCAAATGGCCTATTAGGAAAGAACTGGCAGCCTATGTAGAGGAAGGACATGTTCTTGAAGGATATACCTTGCCCTTTCCCTTCTCTCTGTTTGTCGACTATAAAATGGTAAGAAGCTCTTTGTTGTAATGTCTCTGCAATGAAGCATCACCTCCTTTCTTAGTTGCTTCTTTATTGCCATGACAACACACTATAACCAAGGCAACCTAGAAAAGAAAGTGTTTAATTTGGAGGCTTGTAGTTTGAGAAGGTTAGAATCAATGACCATTATGGTGGGGCCCATAACAGCAGACAGGCAGGCATGGTGCTGGAGCAGTAGCTGAGAACTCACATCTGATCCACAAGCATGAGATAAGGAGGAAGAGGCAAGACCTAGAGTAGGTTTTTGAAACCCCGAAGCTCACCTCTGATGACACACATCCTTCAACAAGGTGATCTCTTCTAAACAGTTCTACCACCTGGGGACCAAGCATTCAAATACAAGAGCCTATGGGGGCCATTGGAAATAGGGTTTATCTGTCTCACTCTGTTCCACGGCAGCTACCGTATAATAACTCAGAGGCTTATATTAATTATAAGTGTTTGGCCAATGGCTCAGGTTATTAATAACTGACTCTTATATTTAAATTAACCCATTTCTATTAATCTATGTATCACTGTGTGGCCCATGGCTTACTAATTCTCTGTCATCTTGTTCCTTGGGCAGCTGGCTCCTGTCTGTCTCAAGTCCACCCTTCTTCCTCGGAGTCCTCAGTTTGACTGACCCACCAAACCTTATCCTACCTTTGCCTTGCCATGGATCAAAATAGCTTTATTATCAACCAATGAGAGGAACACACATTCACACATTCACAGCTTACAGAAGTACCATCACACAGCAGGCCATTCACATTCAAATCACTATACCTTCTGCAGGGACTCAATATGAAGCAAGCCACTAGTGACTGAAAACCTTTCCTCACGTAAGTTATTTCTCTTGGGCATTTTATCACAGCAGCCACAGGTTAACACTCCCCCATGTAAACCTCCAGCTCCACAGACACCAGATTGTAAATACAACTATCTTTGTCCTTCCCCCTAGAATGCTCTATGCTTTACATGCTTGGGAAACTTAATTTGTTTCCATTAAAGGAGGAGATTTGTAGTGAAAATGAACTTTATCTCGGACAGACAGATCTATTATAGATGAATGAGCATGTATGTATGCAAGTGTTTGTATGTCTACACACGGAAAATGCTTCCTCCAAATACTCCCAGTGCTCTGAGAATTTTACAGCCAAAAGTCCTTTCCAAAGACACACTGACAAAAGGTAACGTTGTTCGTGGGCTCTTCCCCACACCTGTTAGCAGTTGGATCTAATTATTCAGCAGCTGGTCCTAATTTGAGATTCTTTGACAATACCTCATTATTCCTTTCTCATGAAAATTTTTTTTTTCTGGTTTTATGCGGCTCTTGCTGCTTCTGCACAATGTATATATCTTTAAACTAAAAGGACATGCTTTGAAAGAACTCTTGAGGAGGCATTAACATTATTTCTTTACATACTACTTTGCAATTGAATTTATTTAAACTGACAGTGGTGATCATTGGGAATGGAAAATTCCAAGGGCAAGAAAAGCTTTACTACTTGGCTGCCTTCATTGTTTTAAATCTTTTTTTTTTTTTTTTTTTTTTTTTTTTTTTTTTTTTTTTTTTTTTTTTTTTTTTTTTTTTTTTTTTTTCTGGTCTGTGGATAGTTTAACTTAACCTATAAAGGATCGTGTTTTGGTAGATATATCTGAACTGGAATGTTAGGTATTGTCCTGTTGCGGTAAAGGAAGATGGTCTTCCTGGGCTGGAAACCAGAATTAGCTGGTCTACTAACTGATTGGTTAGTAGAATAGACTGGAAATGACAATGGCAAAAGATTTAAAATGTAAAATACAAAGAGAAAGTAATGGTTACAGTTATCCATACCCAAAACGAAACATATATGAGATGGTCACATGTCAGCATCGAGTAATCAAGTGAATATCTGAGTGTTTTCTTATAAATCCAAATGAAACATTCCCTAAATACAGTATGTACCACCCAGGGCAATGTAGTGCCAAAGCACTAAATAATCATGGGCCAAATTCTAAATGAAGTAAATACAGAGGTAATCACATTTAGAATCCGTTAAAATGCAAAGCTAAGTTCTAGAGATGTGGTCCAGTGATAGAACACAGATCCATCTTGTGTGAGGTCCTGTTTTGATCTCCTGGACACCTATTTCCAACAGAGAGAGTGAAGTCTAAACTTCCTGTCCTGTCAATAATTCTCAAATACCCAGCAGCCATTTTCCAAATAGTAGGCTAGAGGTTAAATGTTATAGTAAATGCTGGGCCAATAGTTCAGGCTTATTATTAACTTCCTCTTTTGCTTTAATTAATCCCTAATTCTTCTGTGTTTAGTGGCTTACTGCCTTTGCTGTGCAGCATTGTCATTCTGCCTTCTCGACATCTGGCTGGTGTCAACTTCTCTGCCTTTTCTCTTCCCAGAATTCTCCTAGTCTTGGCATCCCACTTATACTTCCTGCCTGTCAACCGAGCAATCAGCATTTTATTAAACAAATACAAGTGACAAATATTTCCCACAAGGAAGGAAGCGAGAGAAGGAAGGAGGAAAAGAAAGAGGAAGGGAGGGTAAAAAAAAATGACTGTCAACTTTATTTATGAAAATAACTTCTTAAAAACCAAAATTTAACTTGCTACTTGTTTATTAACCCTAGAAATACAATATTTCTTTTCTTTTTCTGAACTGACAGGAATAGACTCTTTCACGTTATATTGCAAGAAACGTGTTTGAAATAAGCACTTCAACACCCATGTATAGCACCCAAACTACATAAAACCAGGCTTGTGTATCGCTGTCTAGATAAGTTTTGATATTTGGTGACCACAGATAGGCTAACAGTGGGGCAATTTCCACCAGTGTGCTGGCTAGTTTTATGTCAACTTTACATAAGTGAGGATCTTCTGGGAATAGAAAATCGTATTTGGGAATAGGTCTCCATAGGATTGCCCTGTAGGCAAGTCTACAGGGTATTTTCTTAATTGACGATGGATGTCAGAGGGCCAAGCTCACTGTGGGAAGTGTCATTCCTGAGTGGTGGTCTTGGATACGGTTAGAAAGCAGACTGAACACGATGACTAAGTCAGTAAGCAGTGCTCTTCCATAGCTTCTGCTTCAGATTTCCTACTGTGAGTTCTTACCTTGATGTCCCTGGATGTTGAGCTATGAGCTATAACATGAAATAAACTCTTTTCTTTCTAGGTTGTTTTTGGTCATAATATTTTTTATATCAATAGAAACCCTAACTAAGACAATCAAGATATCCAAAGCTATCTGAAAAGTAAGGTGTATAAATGACTGCTATTCCTAAATCACTGAATGACAAAGTTCACTAAGATCACATATTTTCATAACACTAACATTCACTTATACCTGCATAAAAGTCATTCTTTCCCTTCAGACACATACAGAACATTAATTCATCATGCTGCCATAGTATATTTTTCCAGTTGTTCCATGCCTGAACAGCTTTCCAGAGTCATTTTTAAATCTTTTTTGCTCTTTATCAAATGACTGGTACTCCTCTACATAGGCAACATTATAAGTACTGTGCATGTTAATATTGGGTCTATGGTACTGAAAGTTATTAGAAAATAGTTATGTTACCTGCCTTTAAATCTCTAGTTGGTATTACAAATTTATTCTTCATTGATGAGAGCAGAGAACATATGGATTGCTAGACCTCATATATTTAGCTACAATCAGGATATTCACTCTGATATATGTGTGTATATGTGTGTGTGTTATATGTTATACGTGCATGTATATATATGCAACTAGAATATGTAGTGTTTTTACTCACTAAAATAGACAGTTCATGTGAATATTTATAACCCTGAGTTGAATAATTAGAATTGAAGTAATTTGTCTCACTATTGATGCGTTAGTTTTGGATTTACCTATTAGTGTTCTTATAAATCTCATTAATAGATGTAACAGAGGTCCTCTTAACAACATGCCCTCAATAATTCTGCAACCATAGCAATAGATAACACTGAAATGTCTTCAGACAATTATATTTAAAATAGCATTTATTTGGCTTACTAGATATTTATTGCAACATCTATTCTGTCTTTATCTTTCTTAATTCAGTATTGATACTGGCTTAAAGAGAGAACTACTGAGTAGAAAGAGTGTCCAAAGAATGGAGAAGTAGCATGTTTACTCACTCTTCTTAGACTGAGCAGCATATTTGTAATGATTTTACAGAATAAATACAAGGTATAGAACCAGGTAAACATTCGCTTTAGATTTACAGTTGTATAAGTAGATTATATTTTTTCCTGACTTTTCAACTTTTCCTGGTTTAAAGAAAGGTATATTTTCAAAGATTAAATTGATGACAGCATAAACCATAAACATGAATTCAAGCTGTCTTAGTTCATCATTTATTAGTCCTTCTCCTTTTGACTGAGCCCTACTAAGTTAGTAGAAAGAGGCTACAGTCAACTTGATCTTCAGCCACAGCTCTGCCTTTGTCACTATACAGCAGTGTAACCATGAACAAGCTTTGGGGGAACTAGTTTCTTCAAAGTAGAGCAACACTGTGGTGATACATTATATATCAAATAAAGATTGCCTGAAAATCAGAGGACAAAGCCAACCGCAGGGTTAGCCATAGAGGCAGTGGTGGCACATGCCTTTAATCCTAGCACCAGGAAGGCTGAAACAGGAAGTGATATGACTGGGCAGAGAAAGGAATGAAAGGTGGGATAGGACAGAAATTCAACCCCTGTGTATCCCTTTACTTTCCCTATAAAGTCTAAGGATTCATAGACATAATCTTCTCCTTTCAGTCTGAGGATTCAGTAGAGGTAAGAAGTGCTATGGCTTGTTCCTCTGTCTCTCTGATCTTTCGGCTTTACCCCAATATCAAACTCAAGGTTTTTATTATAAGATCAAGTAGAATTTGTGCAACATTTGGTACCCAATGTGGGACACACATTTGCAAAGAAAAAACCAAAAACAAAAAACAAAAAAACGGCCACGTGCCTGTGGCTTTGCAGCTATCACATAGGCCAAAGCTACAAGTAGCCAGAGTCACTACCCTGCTTAATGCTTTTGTACACTGTAAAGATTTGTCACTCATATTGATTTAAAAAAATACTGATTGGCCAGTTAGCCAGGCAGAAAGTAGAGTTGGGGCAACTAGACTAGTAGAATTCTGGAAAGAGCTAAGGCAGAGACACAGTCACCAGTCACATGCAGAGGAAAATGTTAAACTGAGAAAAGATATGAAGCCATGTGGTTAAACACAAATAGAAATATGGGTTAACTTAAAGTGTAATAGTAAATAATAAGCCTGAGCTACTGGCCAAGCATTATAAGTGATATTAAGCCTCTGAGTCAATTATTTGGGAACAGATGATGGGTGTTCAGGAACCATGATGAAACACAAACTTCCAAATACACAAGACCTTCAGGACAAGTGAATTCTTTACCTGCTTTTAGCTTTGTCCTTTAAGACATTGACAAATTTGTAATGTCTTAGGGACTCGAGCCCGAGAGACTTTGTTTTCCAATGTTTTTTACTCAGGTGCTACATGAATTATAACATAGTTCGTATAAAAGGTAATTTTCCATAAGTTTGAGAAATTTAGAAATCATGAAGTCAAATAATGAAAGATGATTCCACAGCTAGTTATTATCTATGACATACTAAGTCTTTGTACTTCTGTTTTTCTTCTTTCCTTTCTTCCTACCTTCTTTTCTTTCTTTCTTTGTTTCTTTCTGTATCTTGTTATTAATTTGACATGGTTTCTCAAATGTAATCCAATCAATTAAATAGTTGACACATAAATGTACTAAAATAAATAACTCCTACCGTCTATTAGATAACCCAATTATTCACATTTTTACTCACATTTTTACTGCCACGATTTAAAATGCTCATGAAAGTCACAAATAGAGACTATGGAATGATCACCCTTAAATCTCTATCATATCCCCTTCTCCTAAGGCTCAGGAATCACTGCGGAAGAGGGGAAGAAAAAGCCAAAGGCAGTAGGTATATAAACACAAAGAAAGAGCACCCTGTAAACACAGCAAGGCAGCCATATATATAAACTCACAGCAGCTGTGACAGCATGAATAAGCATCATGCAAGTTCAACCCAGATGAATCTCAGAATGAAGAAAAGGAAGACATGAAGTCCTACTTTAGCTGAGAATTTATTGGCAATTGACAGCTGTTGGGAAACGGAATATGGGTTTTGTCTAAGACCATTTCCCCAGCTAAGTCAATCAATGGAAGGGCCACCCATCCAAGAATATATGTGATATGGGATGTCCTTCTGTATGTTATGAGTATGCCTTATTACCATTGGTTAATAAAGGGACTGTTTGTTCTATGTATGCTCTATGGCTTGGAGGCAGGCAGGAAATCTAAGAAGATAAAGGAGAGGGATGGAGTCAGGCAGGTGTTGTAGGCTGCTCTGAGAAAGCAAAATGTAATGGAACACAGCTAAGCCAGGGAGTCACATAGCAACATATAGATTAATAAGAGTGGGTTGCGTTAAGTTGTAAGAGCTAGTCAATAATGAACCCAAGCCATAGGCCAAACAGTTTATGATTAATATAAGCCTTTTTGTGATTATTTGGGCCTAAGCAACTGCCAGTAGATCTGGACACTGGGACTAGGTTGGGCCAGACGGGTCAGAAATATTTGGCTACATATAGGGGCAGCACAAATTGAACTGAACAGTTAGTTGGTCAAAGAGAAAAAAACAGTCATAAAGTTGGGTAGGCAGAGAATCAGGGGTAGAATGGGAGAGTGTATGGGAAGGGTAAAATGATCAAAATACAGTATACAAAATCATCAAAGAATACATTTTAAAAGGTGAAAAATATACACCCAAAGAGGTCAAAATAACAGGCTGTCCACTATCTTTGAGCTGTGCTTCTAGGACACCAGATTTCTGATGCTTCCAGGTAAAGGGAACATGAATATTTAAAAAACATGACAGCGTTAGCTATAAAAATATAGAACTTGACCTCAATGAGCCATGATTATTCTATGACCTTTGTTTTCCCAATCACAATGGTTTCTAGTTCCAGTGCCTAGCATGGTGTCAACTCAACAAGCGCCAGTCAAATGGATCAAGAGAATCGAGCATTGCAAAAGATATTTTACTTTGCTCTGCCATGACATAACATAACATTCAACACCAGCAAGACAAAATGTAATATAAGCTGGTATTGGCCAGCACCTGGCACCATTGCAGACAAGACCCTGAAGATGGACCTTGGTTGACTGTATAGTATTTTCATGACTCCATGGGAACAGGACGTCTCTGGTGGAAACACTTGTATTCCAATATGTCAATCAAGCTAAGATTCTGTAATATAATTCAGTGCTGTGCCTGGTGCCTTGAAGGGATAAGAGAATTGGGTTACTTCCCACCAGCATTGAGCCCATCTCCTGCCAGTTTCAAAGAAAGGGTTTCCAACAAAATAAAAATAGAGAGTCCCAACATACACAAAAGGAGGAACCAAGTAATTTGCTTGACTACTTGTTACTGGAAAAAGTTCTGGATGTTTGAAAGAAAACTTCCTTTCTTTTTGAGAGGTCTTTATGACCCAAAGTTTTTACACTGGTCTCATTTGATCATGAGAACACTATACTGTGGGCAGGGCAGAAGTTCTTTCTGTATTTAGGGGGTGGGGGTGGGGGGTATCCAGAGGGTAGGCAGCAGCCTAGAGGTCAATAGTGATAAAGTGTTGGAGCCAGTCAGTGCTCTGACTTCTGACACAGGGCCATTTCAACATCTTATAATGATTCTTATCTCCAGATGGATGAAGATTCTTTTGACCCTGGCTTATGGTTTTGGCACAGTTTCTCCCACCTTTGTGATGGCTGCCAAACTCAGTTATTGTCTCAGAGGCTTGCTATTTAAAAATGACCACTGAAAGCCAAACCCAAGGGCTAGTAGGCAATGAGGAGACCGCTGGGAGATCAGCTCTCTCTCTCTCTCTAACAGCTTCCAGTGAGGTTCAAATCAATTTCTGACAGGACCCCAGCGACTGCCTTTGCAAGTTATAAAACTAAGCTAACTGTGAAACAAATGAGGACACTGATCCTGTGTTTAGAGAAAATTAACATCTGGGCAATTTATTTCTAAATCTAAGCTCCTCAAACTTTGCATCCAACACATAGTTATTTTAATTATGGCCTTCATTCAAATTACTTCTTTTACACACACACACAAACAAAACAATACAAAGTAAAAAACCTAACCACCATTTTTCATAGCAAAACATTTACATAAGTTCAAGTTATGCACAAGTTATCGTAATTAATAAACAGTATTCGCTGTGTCCTTCCTAAAAGTGTTGATCTTTTATCATAGAGCTAATTTTGTTTTCTTGGTTTTATGGTTTTTAGTTCCTAAGAGCTTAAAAATTATAAGTGATTAACAGAAATTAGTATCTAGTTTACACCTCAATCAGGCTGTTTGTGCAAATAGTCATGCACCAGCACAGTGCTTTCCTGATGTAGGTGTTTAATTAATGTTTGGTGAATGACTGACAGAATAAATGATGCAATGACCTGTGAACATACACTGTCTTCATCCCGGTGTGTGACTTCCAGCAGAGAATTAGAGGGTCATGAAGTAAAGGCTATGGCCTTTAACACAAAGGCTCAAGTCATCAGTACTAAATAACTAAATGACTTAGGCCAAAATGTATGACTCATCATGGTGCTTGGATTTCTCAACAATAGAATAAGTATGGATAAGAATTTAAAAATCATCTCTGAAGTGACTTCCAGTGCTAGTGTGTTGTAATTCCAGTTCGAAAAACTATCTGCCAAAGAAAAATATTGCTCTCACCAGAAAATAAATATGACTGGAGAGTGATCCCTACAGGGGCTTAGGTTTCAGCTTTAAATGTGTCTAGGGGTTAAGAATCTTAATGATTATAGTTGAAGACAATGAGGACTTCCCAGATTTTAACAGAGGCTGCTTTTAGCACATTATTGTCTATTACAGCACCCTATAAAGGGACTGTGGCGGAGACACCAGAGGAATCTCTGAGGAAAGCTAAACTTCATATCATTCTCTCTCTCTCTCTCCCTCCCTCCCTCCCTCCCTCCCTCTCACTCCCTCCCTCTCTCCCCCTCCTTCATTCTCCCTCACAATCTCCCTATTCCTTCCGCCATTCAACCTTTGACAAAGCAGATGTGAAAAGGGGAAAAGCATCTATAATAAACTATTCTGAAATTCCAAAACCTAAGAATTATGCTTACAAGTCTCTAGGTGTATAAAAAAGAAAAATCAATAAACCTAAGGAAGCAAATGCATGGAAAAAGAGCCATGCACAGGACCTGAATTTTTAAAGAGACTGGCCACTCCAAACAAGTGCTTCAAAGAAACACCAAAAATAGTGCTGATACCCCCCCCCCAAGAACTACACCCTACAAAAGTCCACGGAGAAGTTGAATGGATTTCCTCAGTTTCTGAGGGGGTCAGCCAAGGTGATGGGGCACCAGGCAAAAACTCTAACCAGGAGGAACTTTGGGAAGTAAGTAGTGACCACCTGTAAAAGACTAAACCTTTAACCAGAGTCATCTGCCTGAGTCAACAATCCTGCCAATCCAGACTTTCCCATATCATCACAAAGAACTTGAAAGAACCAGGCAACTGTGTGTGAGATGTCATGGGCAGAGAGCCAAAAAGAGAAGGTAACACAGGGAAGCATGTAACTCAACTGTGATCTTCAAAGACTTTCTTTTTTACAATTTCTCCCATAGCAAGTTTCACCCTTTCTTTGTTTCCTTGGCAAAACACAGAAAACTTTACCTAATGTGGCCTAAAATATAAGCTATGTTTTATATATGCATATATAGAAAGAGAACTCACTTGAATACTCGTATGGGCCCATCATCTGTAGAGATAGGTGTTCAGAGGATTAAAATACAAAAATCTCCATATGGTGGTACATATCTATAATCTCAGCATTTGGGAGGTGGAGGAAGATCAGAAGTTCAAGGTTATCTTTGGTATACAGTGAGTTTGAGGTTAGCCTGAGCTATATGAAAGCTTATCAATATTAAAAAAAAAAAAAAGCAAATTGAGTTCTCTTAATTTTTTTTAAAAAAAATATTTTTAAAAAATGTTATTACTGGCATCTTAATACAGTAAAACCTATCAATCCAGAAAAAAAAAAGATAAAGCATATAAAAACTATGACAAAGCTTGACAAACAATATACCAAAGAATAAAACAGTGCAGAGAGGTCAAGATCAATGTGCTTTTAGACCCTTTCACTGTAGTTAAAGTACAGTTCAAAGTCCTTAACTTGGCATAAGGTTTCGACAAATCTGGTCTCTTCCTCAGCAGACTCCGTTTCACATCTGAAGCTTGTTCTCTCTTGACCTTAGTGTAGTAGCTCTCAACCTGTGGGTCAAACCCCTTTTGAGGTCAAAGGACACTTTCACAGGGGTCACCTAAGACCATCAGGAAAAAAAACCCAGATATTGACATTATGATTCATAACAGCAAAATTATAATTATGAAGTAGCAATGGAAGTAATCCTATGATTGTGGAGAGGAATGGAATTCCAGGGTTGCACCATTAGGGAGGTCGAGAAGCACTGACTCGGTGCGTTTCATTCCGTACTTCTGCTGTACCATGATCCTTTCTGCTTTGGAATTCACTTCTCTATATCTTCTTATCAGAGGATTTGCCTCTCTCTTCTCCTCAACTTAGCTCCTGTGTCCTTCCTCAGAGCTTCATCTATTCCTTTTCTAACATATTCCACCTCCTTTGTTCTCACAACGTTAATACCTGGTCTTATTCCCCTAAGACACTGTTCTCGCCCTTTACACCGCGTACACTGAGAGATAAATATGTTGTTTGTACTTATTGACAACTGAGGCCGTGAACACAGAGACTCTATCTGTGCTCCCACCATTGTTATCCACAGCATCTAGATCTGGGCATATAAACAGTAGATCCTCATTAGCAGTGTTTTCAGTGAATGATGGACATCCATGACTAATCGTACGGCTCTTTCTTGGGAGATGGAAAGTCAAACATACTACTCGAAGCCTCAAGTTGCTGAGCCAGAAAAGGTACTCTTGCCTCAAGACTTCTTATCCCAGCAGTCTCTTCCTGCCCTGGCACACATAGCTCTGAAGCTTGTTCAGAGGCCAAGTCACAGGATCCAGTTTCATTGCTGAACAAAAGGTGATTGAGCTGAGAGACAATAGAAATTATTCATTGGGTCATATGAACAGTAGATCTTAAGTGAGAAATTGAGAAATGAAAGACTGAAGCTTAAAAGAAGAGCCAACGAGTAGGAGGTGTGGGTGACATATTAACACAGGGATGACAGCTGGGTCAGGCTGCTAAGTCTCTCTCTCTCTCTCTCTCTCTCTCTCTCTCTCTCTCTCTCTCTCTCTCTCTCTGTCTCTCTCTCTGTCTCTCTCTCTCTCTCTCTCTCTCTCTCTCTCTCTCTCTCTCTCTCTCTCTCTCACACACACACACACACACACACACTCACACCATAGCACAGAGAATAAGACTCCACAATAATTAATAGAAAAGGTTCTTCTGTGGAACAAATGAATGTCTGGGAGATACAATAGGCCCAAAGTTTTGTTTGATTGATTTTAGATCATGAATTCCTCTTGGAGGGGAAGAGGAGATATAATGAGAGTACAGGTGGAAAACGGATTTTATTGATATTTTATACATGGGGAGATACTTAATGATGTGGGTACAATTGTTTTGTTTGTTTTGAAGGTCCAGCCTTTAAAAAATAATAATGGGCAAATTAGAAGCCACAAAAATGGCTTATGTCTGATGAAGTATTGAGAGTTGGAAGATGAGAGAATGGTAGCCCACGTAGCCCACCCTTCTCTTCAGCCAGATCCCATCTTGAACACAGTCCTTCCTTTCAACCAGTGCCAGTTTCAATGAGGAGGTGTGAATCTCGGGCCAAGGCTGAAGCACAAGGTTGATGAACACAAGGGGTAGGGCCGCCTCAGTCTAAACAGAGAAGGCAAGGTCTCTTTTATATTTCCGCTGAAAGAAGTACAATGTTTTAACTCAAAACTGGAGGGCTATTAGTTTCCCCACCAAAAAGAAAAGGAGTCTCAAATGTGGGATTCCACATTGCAGGGCTGCTTTTGAACTCCCCAGCCCTCAACATCTGCAGCCATTTCTATTATTCAAGTGTTGCCAACTTCTGCTTTAAGAACTGATATCTCCATGCACACATGGGTTCTGGCAGCCTCTGTTCAGTACAACAGGCTGCGGGAAGCCGAGTCAGCAAGAAGAGGGGTGAAGGGTTCTTCACACATGGCTTTAACTTTGCTTTGTGTCTGGATCTCCGCCTACAGAATATTTTCAGAATGTACAAATACAGCATGCAAGGTATAAATGTGCCTGGATTCTTCTGTAAAAATAACCTGCAGGTTTATGTAAGGATAATTAAATAGCAAGTATCAAAGAAAGGGCTAGGGAGATGGCTCAGTGGGCAAACGGGCAAAGACAAAACTCTTCTGGCCTAAGTTCCATCTCCAGGACCCATGTGGTAAACAAACTCACCGGAAGTTGTCCCTTAACATACACACACACACACACACATACACACACATGCACAGACACATACACACATACAGACACGCTTGCACACACACACACAGACGTACACATGCACACACACACATGCACACACAAACACATACACAGACACACACAGACAGACAGACACACATACACACACATACACAGACATGCACACACACATGCGAACAAATACAAGAAAAAAATAAATAAAATTAATAAGAGTAAAAAAATACTCTCCAAGCACCCTAAAGAGCACTATGTCCTGATCTCAGAGAAGGGACCGTGCAACAGCTCAGTGTGTGCCATAGTGGAAACAGTACAAGCTTTAAACTCACATACGTTTTGAACCCTTACCTGTGTAACCATGAAAGAGTTTCTGGATTTTTTTCTGAGGCTCAATTTTCAACTTTGCTACGTATAAACAAATATCAACAATGAACACTTCAGAAATCTGGGGAAAAAATCCTGAAGTGGAACACACACTCATCAGATGGCCACCTCATTCACACATCACAATAAAAAGTAAATAAAGACACTGCTTCCTCTGTTAGTTTTTTGTTCTTTTAACAATGATACTGGGATCATAAACCTCAGTTTGTTGAAATGAACTCAGCTCAGATAGACTGATCTGGTCAGTGGCAAGCTGTTCTCTATCCAGATTCCTGATTCTGTCAACTATTCTCCCGATAGCTTTTCTTTAGAAAGGGGGTGGTAAGGACAGACTCCATACCCTCAAAAGTTTCAGAAGGTGAGCTGTGTGCCTCAATTGTGGCAAAGACGTTGACCCACTGAAGTTCTTATGCTGGGATTCCTTTGGCCCATCTGCTTGTGTTTACAAATGTTTAAAAGTGGAGCAAAGAAAATGAATGTACTTTGTTTGAGATTTAAATCCTACTGAAGTACAAACATTTGTATATTATTACCTATCACATTTTTAAGAGAATTCCCTAATCTGTGTTACCCTTGACAGTACCATTCATACATAATCCCTAGTTATCAAAGACAATCATTATAGACCAGTCTCTAGAAGTGGAGATTTGAGCAACTAGTGGAAAATTATAAAGCATACTGTTAAAAACTGTAGAATTTCATAAGCAATCTACTCATTTCAATGATGTTATTAGAGTTATCTATTGACTCTCTCCTCTATCAGGGGCTTAAATGCTCATCTGACACGTATCCCTCTTTCTAACTGTCCCTAGAGTGAGTTTGATGACCTTGGCATCTTCTTTCCATGTCAGTCTCTAACCCTGGACTGACTCCGTATGGTGGGCATAATTGTCTCATCAATTCTAAAACCTTTATTTTGCTTCCTACCCTCAGTGACATCTCCTTCCTATGAACTTATGCAGAAGTGACTATGCCAGCCTGTACTTGCACCATTGAAGCTCTGTCATGCTCCTGTGAGGTTGTTATTGTCCCATTATCATTTAATATTTAATCTAGTCGTGTAAATGGTCACCATTTTGTTCCTGAAAATAAAATTATAGAAATATTTTATTTCTAATCTCAGCATTGTTCAGTATGATAAAGAAAAATCCTCATTGCTCAACATAGTAGGACAAATCTATTGATTTGTTACTATCCCTGCACTCAGAAGGTAGGGGCAGGAGGATGTTCTGTCATAGGCCAGTATGATAATATAGCCAGATTTAGTCTTAAAACATAAAATCAATAGAAATAACCTTAGAAATATTTTAAATAAAAGAACCAAATGATTTCTTAGCAGACAATTCAGTAACAAATTTTTTCTACAAATAAGTGCCTATGTTTATTTAAAATGACTTTTACCAAAACTAAAGTGCTTTGAACCCTAACACTTAACACTTACCAATCCTCACTCATACTCACTTTGTATGAGTCATGCTGACTTTGTTCTTTCCTGTCCCCTCAGCCAGATCTTATTTGTCATTCAGACCAATATCCCTTCACCTGAGAAATTTCTGCCGTTGGCTCATACATTTCTGAGTAAACCATTTTAAAGTAAAATGGTTCTTGCTTCTACTTATTATTCTTACATGATATATCTTAGTGAAAATTAGAGCCACAACTTGAGATTTATATGTAAATAAATTCAGAATCTGTCTCTAAGGGCAAAGTAAACTTGCCAAAGAATTTTTGTGGAGGGCTAGGAAGACGGCTGGTTTGGTAAAGGACTTGATTTGTGAGCAAGAGGACTTGAGTTCAATTCCCAGTTGTGTCCTGCAAGTGCCTTGCCACCCCAGGGCTTGGAAGGTGGAGCCTATCGGATCCTGGGGGCTTGCTGGCCAGCCAGGCTAGCCTACTCAGCAAGTTCCATACCAATGAGATATTTTGTCTGAGGAAATAAGGTGGGATGCTCCTGAGAAACTATGCTGGAGGTTGACCTCTGGCTTCTACATATATATGTAGGCATACATGCCCACAGGCACTGCCCATGACGACACAAAGAAATGTTTATGGATTTGAATGATAGGTGTCTTAGTGAGGGCTTTTATAGCTGTGAAGAGACACCATGACCATGGCAAGTTTTATAAATAAAAACATTCAATTAGGGTGGCTCTATAACAGTTTCAAAGGTGCAGTTCATTATCTTCATGGGGGTGGGGGGAGCACGGTGCCATGCATGCAGCTGTGGTGTTGGCTAAACCTTGACCAGAGGCAGCAGGATGACTTCAACTGACTGTCACACTGAGAGAAGCTTGGACAAAAGAGACCTCAAAACCTGGCCCCACAGTGACACACCTCCTCCAACAAGACCACACCTCCTAATAGTGCCATCCTCTTTGGGAACTGTTTCCCTTCAAACCACCACAACCGAAGTCCACAAGCAAAAAGGATTGAGATCACACAGAGGAGCCAAACTTGAGTTAACAACTTCACAAGTTCAGGAAAGAAAACTAGGAGATAAAACTGCCTTTTCTATATTTCTGAGGCAGGGAGAAAGCACAAGAGAGAGACAGGAACAGAGACACAGAGAGACAATGACAGAAACAGAGCGAGCACTTATGAAAAGGGGAGGTATTTATAGTCACTCAGATCTCCATGTCCATAAAACAGGATAAGGAATGTCTCAATGCTATAGATAAAAGTTATTTGGAGAGAACGCTCCCTTTCATCCAAGGAATGTAAGTTGATTAGGTGAGTGAGAGAGAACAACACTTATTATTAATAATAATAAAATGACTTTGAACTTCTCCAGACCCTTTCATCTTGGAATTTCAATTTTCCTATTAAGCCTCACTTTTACTTTATCACATCCTGTAAAGAAGTAAGTCTATGGCACGCAAAATTCCTGTATTCTCTTATAGTTTTAGGACTTTGTAATCATTTAGTTCTCATTCAAGCTACAATCTACTGAGTAAACTAGTATAATTACTCCCTATATGCAGTTAGGGAAACTGAGACAGAAACATGACATGTAGCCAAGACCACACAGTGAGGTGCTCCAAGAGAATCACGGCCAAGTAATGCTTGACTCTGATCTTTGGGGAGAAAACTGAAATTGGTTGATTCTCTTATTCTTGCCTCCTGACCAATGACTTCTCAATATGAACAGCCTCACAAGATTTTTTTTTTCAATTAACCCAGAAGAAAAACAATGTTAAATTTGAGTATTGCAGACACTAATGACAAGGGAAAGGTTCCCTAGTAAATCAAAGTGTGTGTGTGCGCGCGCGCGCGCGCTCATGCGTGTGCATGTGTGTGTGCACGGGTGCCTGTATACATGTATATGTAGAGGCTGTTCCAGACTTTCACAGTGGATAACCGAAGATAAATAGCAATGTTCAGGCTGTATTTATGTCTACAGTGATGCTATCTGATCCAGCTCAGAGGGGCTTTCTCCCTCATCTCCCAAGCCGCCAAGCACTGGAGGAGAGACTGACAGTATCTCCACAGCATCACAGACCTTGCCTTAGGCCTCAGTGACAACATCAGCAGCTGCTGGATAGTGTTGGACATTGGAGGCCTTAGAACCTACTCATTTGATGTTAGGTAACTTATAATAATTGTTTTAAATATCATATTTTAAATTCAAATACTATGCTGAAGCAAGGTAAATACTTTATCAAGCATTTGTGGTCACTTGACCTTTTCCAAACCCAAAATGTGATCCTTATTAAAATCCACAGCTTTTCTGCCTCTCCCCACTGGGAAAGGGGAGGAAGGAAAAGGCCTAACCCTTGGACAAGTATTTTATTTAAATTCAGAAGCCACTGAAGTATTTTATTTCCTTTGTGAACTTTCCAAGTGCCTTCTGCCCCAGGCAACAAGCGCGGGGTGAACTTAAGTAGTGGTGAGGGGAAATGCGGCTTGGCTGTTCCTGTCAAAAATTAAAAATCAACATGTTCTGCAGTTGGGAGAAACAGCCTTCAAACTTGTATTCTGGAAATGAAGCAGGGTCAGATCAGGCCAGGCAAGGTCATTGTCCCCACTGGCAGTCATTGTCAGAAAAGTGTAACGTCACAGACAGACACTGCACTAGGGAGCGCCCCTTGCCTCTATCTCTGTACCCCAAAGACAGATCACGCACTTTGGCAAAGTCTTAAACCACAGAAGTGGACCGCACCTTGATTGCTAATCTCCAACTGTAGGCCATGTGTGAACGAGACAGCTGGCCCTCTGTGCTGGACTGTGTAGGTGTCTCTGGAAGCTCAGCCGGGCTTGTTTGTTTTTCTATCTGTTCATACAATAATGGAAAGATTAGTCTCTGCTTTTCTGAAGTACAATCGGTGTATCTATCCTTCCTGTGAACCCACCCAGGAGAACAACAGAAGGATCTTTACATCTTTCATTTCGTTTTCTGGAAATATTGCCATGAATCTCCTACCAACAACCCCCAAAATGCTAAAAGAAACAGTTCCAAAGCATGACAAAGGAGAAACAGAGGAGACAAGTTGTAGAAAATAGCTAGCCACGGTAGACCTTGAATAAAATATCCTTAAAGCACTTTCAGGGAGAAGGGAGAGAGAGAGAGAGAGAGAGAGAGAGAGAGAGAGAGAGAGAGAGAGAGAGAGAGAGAGAGAGAGAGAGAGGGAGAGATGATGATGATGATGAAACAGGGGAGAGGGAGAGGGAGAATTTCCAAATCAAAGGATCCTTTCAAAGTCCTCTTAAGGACATACAATTTGGTAAGCAACTGCTTACCAGAAACTGGTCAAAGTTATTCCCCAAGTGCAGAACCAATCAAGTACCAATTCATCAGAGAAATGACTCCTAAATTCTCTGTAGAAGGTTACAAGGCAGTTGCTCTAGGGTTGGCTTCAAATCTTCCAGGCTGGCTTGGGGCAGTGTTTTTTTCCTGCCCGCACCTCTGGTCCCCCTTACCCCTCCCCCACCAACAAGTCTTCATTCAAATACAACATTGGAGCCAACTGTCCCTTGCAATTATGTCTCAGCAGCTCAAGCCTGGTGCTCCTGCTTTCTCCAGTTGATTAATAGTGCTCACATATAAATGGTCACAGTCAGCCCCTGCAGTCATTAACAGCCCATTAAGATGGATGAGAATTACTTCTCAACTTTTGTTTTAGTCTGTTGGGTTGTGGACTTAACAAAACAGCTAGGCAGTGATTTAAGGAGGGAAGGTTATCTGTGCAGGCAGACTGGCTAAAACTTCCTCTTAAAACAAACAGCACTTTCAAATCCCTTATAAAAACCTTATTCTTGGAGACACTCTTCAAATACCATCTTAAGGATGCTAAACTCAGAGGTTCCCACACCTGGACTTGTGCAGATATTTGGCATAGATCTTAGTGATGTTGACAAAGCTCTAGGTTGGGTTTTGGGTTTTTTTTTTTTTTTTCCTTCCTCACTCATTACCCTTTCCTTTGCTGGAAGCCTGTAATTATGATCAGAAGGCTGTTGTTTCTAAGGAAAAGCAATAGTAACATGAATATCTAGTTACCCATGAGGAAGGATGCTTCAGTGCAAGTCCATATGTGACAACCAAATGTTGGGTCAGTTTTCCCAAGGGGCAGTGGGAACTTCAAGTATCTGGAAAATTCAAGTAAGTTCATTTTTTCGATTTAAAGAAAAAACGCACAACCTGACGTTTGGAGCAAGATTGCTCCCTGAGATTCTGTTGCAGCACCAGAGCTGTCATTGACACTTGATATTTTCAGTTTACAACAGAACAAAACAGCATTCCTTCAAGAACATCATATACAGGAGACAGTGGTGAATTTGTAGCCAAATATCTATTCACAAACTGGAGCACAGAGCTTCGCTTCTCTGAAGGATTCACGGGGAGACAGGACACACTCTTCTTTAAAGCGGGAAGTTTAGCAGCCACACTGTACCACCTTAACTTTCAAGTCAAGAATAATCCACTGAAACAATAGATATTCATTACTGTTGTTTCTGAACTGTTAACTTCCATTGATAAGGGTATATTTAAAATCGTAAGTCAAAAATGTAAAACTTCTTGAGAAAACAGACATTATCTTAAGTGAATAAGGAGAAAGTATAAATAGAGAGAGATTTTCCTATGGGGCACATGTAAGTGATGTACTAACCACATTTTGTCATCTACATTCAGTATTAACTGGAGGCAAAAGTTTTTCTAGAGACTTGAAAGCCACTACGTTTTAAGAATTATTAGATCCTTATTTGTTTCATCCCTAAGATTATTAAACTAACCATATACTCTGCCTTTTCCTGCTGTGATGTGGGATGTCTATACGCTCTGAACAAAGAACTGTTTTGGCCATGGCAGGCACCGTAGAAGAAGTAGGTGGGGAAATCGGAGTATAAAAGAAGGAGGGTGGAGTTGAAGGAGATGTAATCCAGCCGCCCATGATGTAATGAAATAGGTAAGCCATGGACCACGTGGTAGGACAGATTAATGGAAATGGGTTGAATTAAGATGAAAGAGTTAGCTAGTAATGTGCCTGAGCCATAGGCCGAACAGCATGAAATAATATAAAACATCTGAGTCATTTTGCGGGGGAAATAGAGTGGTGGGCAGGTCTGAACCATGGGGCTAGGCCAGCCAGAAACCTCTTGTTACACTGCTGTATTTGAGTAGTTGACTGTTAGTAGCAAGGTCCAGGTCCTCCACTAGGTTTATAAAGACAAATATCCCACTACTGTGCATAAGCTGCTTTGGTTTATTAAATTTTCCCATCAGTACATAAGCATGATTCAGTTTTGCTTATGTTAATGAAATTCACCATGGACCCTGTTAATGAGCTTCATATCTGTGTAACCCCAAACCCTGAGTGAGTCCTAGTGGAAGGGCATTAGGAGCTGGATGCTCAGGAGGCAATTAGTTCATGAGAGTGGAACCGTCATGATGGAATAATGTCCTTATAAGAATGGAAAGAAATGATCTTTCTCTCAATGATGTGAGTACGCAATGAGGGAACAACTATCTATAACCAGGAGGCATGCCCTTTCCAGACACCAGATCTACTGATGGGCTGATCTTAAATGCCCTAGCCTTCAAAACGGTGGGAAATAAAGTGTACTGTTTAAGCCATCTAATCTATGGTATTCTACTATGGAGCCTTAATTGAGACAGATTCTGTATCTTCCTTCAAATGTCACTTTATTTCTCAGATCCAATTCACAGGAAGTACTCTCAAAAGACATTCTCACTGCCTTATCGCCCACTCGTTTCTCCCACTGCCTCATTTCTTTGCTGTTCCCACCACTGAATTGATATAGCTGTCAGAGCTACCACCAAGCTCCATATTATTGTTTCTGCAAATACGTCTCTGACCTCATCCTAGTTAGATTCACAGCTGGATTTAACATGATGCATATTTCCTGTTTCTGACACACTTTCTCTGCTCTCTGCTCCAGTACTTCACATCCTACCTCTGGAAGTGCTTCTGAGCCTATTGGTGGTCCCTCCGCACACGCATAGCTTTGGATGTTAGTGTGCTCCAAAGATGCTTCCTTGTATTCTCTTTTTCCTCTCCTAGTGGGAGCCATAAATAATCATTTTAAAAGTGCAGCAGGTTAAGAAATAATATTTCTTGCTAATTCACTAGCCCTGGAAGCCAAGATGGTTTAGTGAGTGAGAAGTAAACCATAGAATATAGTATTTAGATCCTTCTGCATATTCCTCCCAAGGTCTGAAATTAAAGGTAAGCTCCATTGTGGAGAGTGGAAAATCCCTGAGTGAATGTGTATTGTTTACATGAACACAACCATGTCAAAGACCCCGATGCCTCAGACCCATGGGAATACCAAAGCCTTTTCTCCATCAGGCACAGGGAACTGACAGAGCCTATCTCTGGTCCAAGTACAATGTTTAAAAACAATTTGACCATCGTATTCAGAAACTATCACACACAACTTCCTCTTCCAGGATGACCACAGCCTGAAACAGTTCTCCTTTAGAGACCTCCTAGCAAGTTAGCTAAGCATTCCTCTGTTACAGTGAGGTTTCTTGGTCCCCGACAGCCAGAGGTTCAGACCCACAGACCTGCAATCAGCCCCAGACCCCTTAGCCGCCTGCCACTGCTCAGTCCCCCAAAATGACTCAGACACTTATATTAAGTTCATGCTGTTTGGCCTATGGCTCAGGCACATTGATAACTAGCTCTTAAATCTTAAATCAACCCATTTCTATTAATCTTTCTGCCACGTGCCTGTGGCTCACCTATGTTCCTTACATGTTGCTCCTTTGGGCTTTGGGCTTGGTCTGTCCGACTCTGCCCTGCTTCTCCTACCTATGCTCTGATTTCTCCTCCTACTTTTTCTATGGTGCCTGCCATGGGCCAAAACAGCTCCTTTATTTAAAGATTGACATTCACAGCATACTGAAAGGCATTCCCACATCATTCTTCTTTGCTCAACTGTAGGTCATAAACTCACCTTTCTATTCAGCCCATCCCCCCAAGCACATGTAATAACACTGAGTTTTCTGGTTGCTGTTCTTGCTGCATCTACATCAGAGAGCACACAACCCACCAGACCCCAGCTTTTCTGCATGTGTTTCTATGCATCTGTCCCTCTTTCGTTCCCTCTTGCCCTAGTGAGATTTCCAGGACCATTGTTGTTCAGGAGTCAGTACATCATCATACCTGCCTTAGGCAGTGGGATCAGAAGTTCATGGTCATCTTTGGCTATACAGTGAGTTTAACATCAGTCTGAGGTACCTAAGTCTCTGCTTCGGGGGGGGGGGGGGGACAGAGACAGGGAGACTCCAACAGAGCTGAGTACAATAAAAACTGAAATATAGCCAATGAACTTTCTTTTCACGTGGAGGTTGTCATGACACCCTTAGAATCCATTGATTATCTGAAGGAGAGAAAAATATTTTAGAGGGGATCTAGTTGGAAGTGAAGGAATAGTATCAGAGAAAAAGGTAGCTGCTAACATGCTGGAGAGCAGCATGCTTTAAAATTCTCTAGAATGTGTGGTATGATTTATATGTGTATGTAAGTCAACTCTAACCAACCCACAATGGGAAATCAGTTAACACATAGAGGAACCTAATTAGGAATTCAAACTTCAGTGGCACTAAGGCAAAGGCTTCAAATATTTTCAATCTACCCCTAGATAGTTGGTTAATTAGTATAGTGAATATTAGAAATAAATTTCCTTTTGTGTGATGAGTAGGGTTCATGTGTTTGAAGAGCAGAAATGATTGTATAGAGGTTATAATTCCCGCCTGAAAGACTGTGAAGAATCTAAGAAATCTAGTAATTTCTACCCCAAGTTGGGCTGTTATTCCTGATCCGTTTCAAGTCCCATAAATTATCAGGTGCTCTTTATAGCAGTTCTTCAAGTCAGTGGCAAAAGGATAGTGATTAGGGAGGCAACAGATTTTACAGGACTAGTTTTATGAGTTGTGTCTCTATTTTCTAATGTTTGTATAAGGAGAAAGTTTCAAACTGAGACTTTCACTGTGTATAGTACCATGTGGAAATGAGGTCATTAGAAGGATCCTTCAGGCTCATCTGTCTGTGTGGATCACAGATGATGTCCATGTTTTAACAACAATAGATAGATAGATAGATAGATAGATAGATAGATAGATAGATAGATAGATAGATAGATAGGTAGGTAGGTAGGTAGGTAGGTAGGTAGGTAGGTAGGTAGGTAGACAGACAGACAGACAGACAGACAGACAGACAGACAGATAGAGAGATAGATAGAGAGATAAAATAAATAGTAATTGTATAACAGTGAAGGCCATGCTGATATTTTCACACATGCTCCTATGGTGCATTAATCATGAGTTTCTATGTTTACCAAAGTCACTGACCACTGTTAAACTGTGACTTTCTCTTGAGGCTGAGAACGATTTTGGAGAAAGGACACAAATAGGGGAGAAAGTTGGCCCGGAAGTACAGGGGTAAGTTTGAATCAAGAAACAGTTTGCTGTTGTTGGTCACTTTTCTTGCTTCTAAGTGAAAAAGAATGGGACAGAAAGCAAGCAATTTAAGACCAAGAATAAGTGAAGAAGAGGGTGATGACGCCAGAGAATCAGTGGCCAAGAAGCCTTGGTAAAGTAAAGGAGGTAAGATGGGAAACACCAGTGAGTGACTTTCTGGGTCTTATAACAGGAACTTAAAGGAAATCCTACCCTCCATAAGGTAAAATCCTTCTTTGATAATAAGTGGTAAATAATTCACAGTTTTAAAATTGTTCAAAAACAACTTGATTAGCAGAGCTCAAGTTTACTATTGAGAGTGCATAGAGGCTGCTATTCTAGAGACATCAAAACCACAATTGCCTGGATCTACAAAAGGCAAAAGAAAGATCTGGGAATTCTCAGTGGGAATTTATTTTGCCTTTTCCAACAGTCCCATTACTGGAGATTGGAGAAGGTCATTTACTCTGTTCACTGAGGGATTGCTTCACTGCCTTAGGAAAAGGAGTTTGATATCAATTACTGTACAATCACCTCAGCAAAAGGGTGTGGTCACCACTGCAGCTGCACCCTCGTTTTAAGGAGAAAGGTTGGAAAAAAGTCAGTGTGAAGTTTGTAAACTCAGTTTCTTTCTTCTTAAGTAGTTTGGGAGCAAGGACCTGGTTTTGAATTTGTTTCACGCCAGCCTTTGTGCTATTGTTATTTCAAGGCTGTCACTGAACCTTCTATTACACTCTATTTCAAAACCAACATTTTAAGTCATTATCTTTTAGCTGGGCAGACATATGGGAATGAACCTGCTCTAAACTGCTAGAGAGCAGAATTTTAGTTGCTACACTTTTTGCATTAAATGGAAATAATGCTTAGCATACAATAAAACTTTTGTTCTGTTTTTTTCTCAATATTGTGTTCTTTATGAATCCCTGGGAAACTAGTATTTGACAGGGAGGTCATATGCAAAATACAAAGGTCAGAAAGCACGTGTATTATTGACTTATAAATCTGGAGTACTTCTTCTTGATGCTAAAGTTGGTGGAATGTTCCGGATATCCCAGCACATGGCGGAAGAAATGGGAGAGAACTGGAAGAGGCCATCATCCTTTCTCACCCAGGTTAACTGACTGAGACAGGGTAATTTCGTTGGAAGAGTCTGCTGGCAATCTATAGGTCTCGGCTTGCTCATCTAGGCCTTGTCGAGAGAAAGAGCTCTTGGAGGAGAACCAAGGCATGCAAGTTTTGCTGCTCTAGCTTAAAACTTATAAAGGCAAATGATCTCCAGGGCACCAATCCATTCACTTTGGTAAACATGCAACAAATCTCTGAGAAAGAAAAGCCAAAAGACATACTATTCCTCCTCCTGTAGCAACTTGGATACCTGGAGGCTCCAGACTGACTAATAGGTGCCTCACGAGCCTCGGCTGGAAGAGAAAATATCTAAGAAAACAAAAGAGATGAGAGTCTGAGGATTATATATATATGAATCTCCAGAGAGCCCCAACTTGGCTTGAGGAGATGCCTAGTATCCCTCCTTGTCCTTGCTGCACAGATAAAGTTTCTCTGACAGAAGTCAGCAAAGGTTTCTAATAGCCATTTAGTTTTATTTTTAATCTCACAATGGAATGCCGTGTCTTGTGTTGCTTTGCTTTTTAATCAACTCCATTCCATCCTATTTACAAGCAAGTATTCCCTCAACAACTTGCTGTGTCAGGGAACGACTTTGAGAGGCAATCTATTAAATAAGGGCTGAAGGGTGTTTTCCACTATAATTCTGTTTACTAAATTTTAACTATAGATTGAAAATTGTTTGCACTGGATAAAAATATACACTGAAGGCAGAGAATAAAAACGTAAGTCCCTACACCTAAACCAACGGATATTTTCCTGAGTCATACATTTCTTTTAAATTATTGGTATGGATGGTCAGTGCATTTGAGGACACAGAGCAATCTGCAGTAGTGTGCTTTCATCTCTGGAAATCTAATATCAAGTCAACTTTGTGGTTTCCCAGGCCCTTATCAGAAAACAGAAGCATGAAAAATAGCATTTGATATATGGCCCCTAGAGAAAGTGGTGAGGCAACCCGGCACCAAATTACAGGAACATTCCAATTATGGATGTTATACCAAGATCGTAATCAATAAAGCTATGACTTTTCCCCACCAGAGATCCATCACTTCGAGAAAACACCTGAGCTTGCCTTTCAAACTCTAACCAGTGTGATAGGAGAGACAGGGGAAATGAAGGGGGTCACTTTATATCTAATCCCACCATTTTTAAAGAAAATAAGAGAAATTCACTGTGGGAAAAAAGTCAGGCAATCCTCAAAGTGTCAACATCCTTTCTAATAGGAAGGAAAGGAAAGCCCCTGCCCATGAGGATTCCATAGCTTTATATTCTCCCTTTACAATTTCTTGAAAATGTCAGCTTTCACCCATTAAAAGCACCAGCAGAGGCTTGGCAATAAATGCAGATTTTTCTACCACCAACAAATGAGACAAATAAATCGGAAGGTTTGAATTTTCCCCTTACTTCCCCAAGGTAGACTGTGATGGTGAGGAACCCCCCCCCCCCCCAATTAAGAATACAATGAAATCTTGACAGGACATCATTTCACAGCCACAGGAAAAGGCCTTTGTATTGCAGAAAAAATGGGATCAAAACAGAGGCAGGTTGAATCTGAAAGGCCACCAGGCAAGGCCCTTTGACAGTTACTATTACTGTAGGGTAGATGTACACAGGATGTCATTTCATCAAGGGACCAGTGAGGAGTGAGATTTTCAAATGAGATGAACAGATTATTTCAATGAGGGACTGTGAACTATATTAAATGTCAAATGTCTGCTTCCTGGTTTGTACTACTGTGTTACCACTACCCCTGGCTAACTTGACTTATCTTAGTCTCGGCCAGTCACCTTCACAACATGCACAGTAATGTAGAGAATGGAAGAATTGGGGAGTAAAGAAATACAGAATACATCTCATAGTTAGGCTTTGTTGGCAGAGGATGGGACATATTTGTGTCATCCTTGGGCCTGAGTAAAAGAATTCAAGAGGGAACCTACAGCAAAAAATTGGCCCGGTGAGAAAGAGATTGAGAGAGAGGGCTCATGGTTCTGAGGAATGCAGAGATGGAAAGTGAAGTCGCCCCCCTTTTCCCCCTGAGGTACAAACAAGAGACTGTTGATAGAGAATGTGGATAAGCAAACCACTAGGCTTTCTGGATTGAGAATTTTCTTATTTGATGACCTACAAGTCAGAGCTGTCTTCACTAGAGCCTTCTGGTAGCTCCCTCCAAATGCTTCTCTTTCTAGCCAAAATGTAAATAAAGCCTGGACACTTCTAAAATGCCAGTCAGAGAGTACTGCATGTGTCACCTTCCCGTAACTACTACCAAAACCAAAAACAGATAATAAATCATAGAGTTGAAAAACATTTCATCTACCAAAGAGCAGTTATTCACTTCCATTTCCAGTCATTACTAATTCACTTAGCAAATATTTATCACAATACGGGAATGCAGCAAGACTGTTTATTTCCAACATTTTTATTTTTCTTTCTGTTTTTTTTTTTTTTTTTTTTTTTTTTTTTTTTTTGTGACTTTCCTCCCGGTTAGCTGGAGGCAAGCACATAGCCTTGAGGAAGAGTCCATTTTGGATATTTGTTTTTAATTTCTAAAACAGCCTCTGGAGAATCAAAAGGAAGGGCCTGAGGGAAGTCGGCGATCAATCTCAGGCGATAAAAATAGAATAGGTAAAGAACAGAGGAGAAAGGTACAGGGAAAAAGCTGAGGTGGGGTGGGGGCCCCGGTAGACTGTAGACTGCTTCAGGCAAAGCCAAAGTCACCTCTGGGACCCCTGACAGGCAGCACGGGAAAGATGAACTGCCGCTATGTTCTTCATAGAGTTGAGAAACGAGTAGAAACTAGTAGATCCTACCATGGTCGTTCTCTAACCTTCTGTCCCTCTGTCCCTTTCTACACTTGAGCTGACACACATAAACCCCTCCCCTCCCTCTCTGCAAAGTCCCCCCAAACAAGCATAAGTCCTCAAAACACCGAAGAGGACTGTCCACACCCAGGCAACAGGGAGAAGGCAGGAAACACCAGCATGGGGGTGAGTGCCAGCATTTTCTTTGTGCACCCTAAGGACTCAAGACAATGCTACACCTCTTGAGAAAGGGGAAGAAGAGGGCCTACAGTAAGAGAGAATGAGTGCAGGATACCATGACGAGCACCTGGTACTGTATCAGCAGTGAAACATAAAGAACTATCTTCCAAATCAGGATCTGATTCTGAAAGCATTTAGCTGCAGGGTAGGGTGCATTGACCTCCAAACACAGCTGATTAAAACTGCCACACATTTAGTGACATAAACAACAAAATGTGGAGCCAGGGAGATGACTCGGTCCATAAAGGGCCCAGCACACAAGCACAAAGATCTGAGTTCAGATCCCTAGTACCCACATAAACAGTAGCATGCATGAGCTAATGAGTTGACTTTAAAACTGAAATCCAAAGATATGCTACTTTGGAGAAGAGGTTTTCTTTTTATTTTCACAAAAAATGAGAAGCTGTGGATTTATTGGATAAAGAACATAAAATTTGATAGAGGAAGACCCCCTGAAAAATCTCCAGTGGAAATGGATGGCCCAGATAATTCAGCATTTCAGAGCACCTCTGCTGAAGTTACAGAGCTCTGTATCCAGAACGATTTCAAGGAGACTGGCTGAGATGACCCAGCCTTACAGACTACTCCACCAAAAACTTGTGTATAATCCTAAATTTTTCTTTGGATTCCCATGGGATTGCCAGCACCCCATTCAGTAGGAAGTAGCTTAGAGAACAATGCCCACCTTCCCAAAACATGGATTATGGATGTTTGTCTTTGTTTACTCTGTTGGTTACAAGTTGTTATAGGTAATCGTGGAAAAAATTGCACAAAGGCTGTTAGATTTGGGGTTCTTATTTTAAAAAGACAAAAGGAGATATGTAGTGGATTTATGATGCTTACATTGTAAATAATTGTCCTGCCTATGAGTTTAATAAAAAGCGCTGATTGGCCAAAGACAGACAGGAAGTGTGGGCGGAGCTACCAGACTAAGAAAACTCTGGGAACAGGAACAACAGAGCAGAAATGCCACAGAGACTCCAGAATTGCCAGACAAGCCAGAGGAAGCAGAGGACAACTATACTGCTCTGAGAAAAGGTACCGAGCCCCATGGCTGAACAGGATAAGAGTCATGGGTTAGTTTAAGGGTAAAGAGTTAGCAAGTTATATGCCTGGGTCTTAGGCTGATCAGCCTAAAATTATTGTAAGCATCTGTGTGTCTCTGTGGGTCTGTGGATCTGCGCGTCCAAACCTTGAGGCTAGGCCCGAAAGTCCAGGCCAGAAACCTCTTACTACAGAGGACAGTAATGAGGAGACTTGGAAAAGCCTTGCATTGCAGTTCAAGGAACTGGATTTTAATAGGAAAACAGTAAATTGCCATTGATGGATTGTAAGTAGGGGCCTAACATCATCAGATTGCCTTCAAGAAAAATCATTCTGACTAATGTAAACTACAGGAGACACAAGAGCCCAAGAAAGTAGTGAGGTTTGAAAAAGAAGTAAACAAAGAAGTCTGTTTTTACAGCTGAAAAGTCGCTGGAGCTAAAACCTATGCCACGGATAGAAAGGAGCATGGATAGATGCAAGAGAATGGCAGAGGGCTTATTTACAAGATGTGACGATTAAAGTTAATGCAGAATCCACAAAGGGAAGAGTCAGAGATGATGACAGAGTCTCCTTAGTGGGACTACATGTTTGACAATGCTCTGTCTGGCACCTTTCACTACCTGTAAGAGTAAAGGGAGTTGGGATCAGGTTGCAAGTGGACGTGGTGTGACATTTTACTCCCAACATTTATAACCACCTTCCAAATCTCAGCATATACCTACACAATGCCCAGTTTGGAAGAAAACTGCAATGCCTAGACACACCTTCACCTCCACCAGTTTTTTAATAAGCCTAAAAGACAACAGTAAAGAAATCCTCCAATAGAGGTTAGGTGGTGGGGCCAGCCATTCAGTCTCTATAGAAAAGGAAATTGCCCAGGGCAGTACATTGCTTAGCAGTGGCAAATGGTTTGGCTGATTAGTCCAGAGCCTAGAAATTAAAAAGAGAAAGAGAGAGATAAGGAACAATTGGAGGAATGTGGGTGGATCTAGAAGTAGGCATGATGCCTGATGATCTATATATCATGTCAGTACACCCTGAAAGAGGCACTAATTAGCACAGTAGACTGGCTATCTTAAACAGTCTATGTCATCAACCATCCCCAATGCTGGAGCAAGATTGGAATGAACACAGCTATATTAGTAGGAATGGAAACTATGGTAGCCAATCAGTTCCCTGTTCACTAATGCTCAGCTAGTTAACATGCTTCACACTTAATACTGTGGCAGCCGCATGCTCCTCGTGGCCTCGTCCCCTAAAGAGATAAAACACTGCATCCTGATTAGCCAAATTCTACACATCTCTTGCACAGAGGCAGAACAATAGAGTGGGCAGAAGAGGTTCAATACCTAGACTTGGACCAGTGCGTGTTTCTTCTCCTCAAGGGAGAGTGCCATACCAGAAGTTCAGTGTTGGCTTCTGTTGCTAATGAAGACTCTTCTTGCCTGGAACCGAATGAAGACATAGTGAGCACAGACAGCAGGTTTCTCTCTTCACTTTAAGCGACTGCCCCCTTTGGGTTTCTAAGCCAAGTGTCTATCCAATAAAGAAAGGAGTCGCTTTCCTAAGAAACACATTTTTTTTTTTAAGTCAAGGCAAAAGACAAAGGCAGTGACCTGAGGTGAGCATGGAACCCCTTAAGATAAAGATGTGAAGGTAAAGCCTCCTATCAGATAAACATTTGGACCAAGTGACTAAGCCTGCCGGAATGCAAAATGGAAGGGAGATAATGAATGTCAGCTGCTTCTCTGAGACCAAAGACTGTGAGCAGATCTGCAGCTCACCCTACAGATATCACTTTAGCATTTGGAGTTTTAGGGGTGTCATTCCCAAAGGCCTAAATTTAATATATAAGAACAATGGAACCTGCTGGGTGTGTTGGCTGACAGCAGCCCACCACAGAGTCCTTTCCCCAAGGACTGACCTCCATTGCAAGAAGCCAGTTTGCCCAAGGTTACACCCATATTAAATTGCCAGTGACTAGGGATTTAAAATAAATCACACATGAGCCCCTTTCCTCAGTTCAAGACATCTCAGAAGAGCTGTCCCCACTGAAGGGCACCGCAGGAACTGGCTGAAGGCTTGCTGTAATCATACTGCAGTTTCGTTTCTCCCTGTGTATGGCCTGAGTTCCTTCTGCCCATTAAAAGTGTCATTGCTAAGCTCACTCCCAATAAACAGGCTTCACACAAATCTAGTTCCAGGGTTTGCTTCCCATGGAATCCAAATTATACTTGGCTTCTTTTTCGGTTTTGGCATGATTCAATCTATTATAAAGCTTTCTGTACATTTATAGCACTGTATAAATAAAAGTCCCAATTGCATAAGCTGGAATACTTCATACTCTTGGTATTATAAACAAGACCAAGTTACTGAGCTTTGTGGTTATTATTCCTAGGTAAGTCTAAAGCTAGTTATATGCCAACAAAACATAATAAGCACATAAGAACTCTGAATAATAAAATATGTTCTGTCTAGATCATAACCTAAAATGTATTAGAATAACTTATTTTGTGCATGTCATATACTCTCCTGAATCTTTTCCAGAATAGGACTCATTTTAATTTTTGCCCCTCATTCTGTATCTGTCTTGATATTGGTTTGTACTCGCCAGCTCCAATTGCAAAGAAGAAACTTGCTCTGTGATTTCATATTTCTCTGCTATGTCTCTTAAAATACATCTTTAAAATGTGTTTTAATGAATCTTGTTCTATCACTAAAGAATGAAGCTTCAAGGTGAACTACAGTAGATGATGTCTCTGGTTAATGGCAAGAGTTAAGACACAAGATTTCTTTTCTAGAATCAACTCTCAACTGAGTGTCATTAGTTTCTCACATTTTCAAAAGTGACAGAGACCGACATTTTTACAACATGTGTTCCCTGGATCTTGTTTTTATTTCTACTAGGATCTCTGTATTAATGTACCATGAGCTTTTCTCAAAGCAATCATGCTCAAATGTGAGTCTTGGCTCTTCTTCCCCTGCCAATGATGATTCTTATCTAATCTTAGAAATTAATGTCACCGTTTCCTTTATCGATCAAGTCAAACCTGTATTGGGTTCATTATTTCTCCACTCCAAAAGCAATCCATCACCAAGGTCTGTCTTCAAAATGTACCCCAAAACTGCAACCACTCTCTATCACCATAGCCCTCATCCTGCCAAGCTCCATCTTGTCTGTCCTACAGTAACCTCCTTGGTGTTCTTCCCCCCTCCACTCCAGTCCCTTTCAGGACACATAACCATCAGAGATCAAACATGTTTTAATGTAAAGCAAAACACATTATGATTCCACTTAGTCCCTAATGCTTCCTATTGATCATGCAGTGAAATGAAGGCTCCTTATCATAGCTCACAGGCTATTTTCTCTCCCCTTTCTCCTCCTGGGCTCATGTCACATCATATCATGTCCTCTTTCCTCTCCAACCTCAGACATTTTGTCTTCGGTTGCTATTGTAGTTTCTGATCAAATGTGCCAGTTTCCTTTCCATCTTGAAACACCTGCACTGTTCCCTGAGTCTGAAGGTTTCTGGCTCACTGCTTCCTGTCACTAGTTAATGCAATCAATAAGTCTTAGCTCAACTTCCATCTCCAGCAGGATCCCCAATCAGCTTTAAAACATACCACAGTACCCCTCTTCCCAGGAATACATCAATTGATTACCCTATTTAGTTTTTATAAACTGCTTACTGTTATTTATTCTAATTACTGACTATTTTCTCTTCATGGCACACAAAAATAGGGACCCTACCTGGCTCCTTACAAGTTATGTTAATATTTTATCATGGCTACACAGTATTTAATACTCAGTAGATATATATTAAATGAATACACCAGAAGTACAAAAAAATGAAATGTGAAATGAATATATTTATGTTATATCAAATAGAATATGTAAGCATAATATAAATATACAGTCAAGCTTATAGTTTTAGTACTTAAGACAAACATTAAAATGTACATAGAATGGGATTTATAGCTAACAAAATGTGTATCAAAGGTGAAAAGGTATACATATACATACACCATTTCACCTTTGATAGAAATACATATTAATATACACACAAATATATAAATATGGATATACACATTATATATACACATATATGTATGTATATAAAAAACTCTGTGGCACTAGTTATTAGGCACACATCCAAAGTACAATGAAAAATCAATTCATACCTGATAGGATGAATATTACCCAAAAGACAAGAGCCATCAGTAAGGGCAGGGCAAAGAGAACATGATCCAAAGTTGAGAAGAATGTGTCTGTAGAGCCATTATGGTAAATCGCATGGAAATGTCTAAAAATGAAAAGTAAAACTACCATATCATTGTGCTTTTTGAGAAAGGGTCTCATGCATTCCAGGCTAAGCTCAAACTCGCTATGTAGCCAATGATGGCCTTCTACTTCTGATCCTTTTGTCTCTATTTTTGGAGATATAATCAAAGAAATAAAATCAGTATCTCAAAGAGTTATCTTCAGCCCATTGCTCATTGAGGCATCATGCCCAGTGGGGCTTATATGTTAAATATCTCTGTTAATAAAGATATTAAAAGGTGTGAGATAGAAATACATGCAGACCCATGCCCATGCCCACACACACACACACACACACACACACACACACACACACACACAGAGGACATTAAAAAGAGGAAAATTTATAATGCATTGGTGGAATGGTGATGAACATAGATACCTTCCAAAGGAAGGAAATACTATCATGTAAAACATCGTGAATGAGCCTGGACATTGAACTATGTAAATCAAGCCAAACAAAGAATGCCTGCTCTAATTTGTATGTGGGGGAAAAATTGTTTCAGGCATGGAAACAGAAAGTACAACAGTGAGTTCAGGGGCTAACGGAGGAGGGTGGCAAAGGTGATGATATGTTGGCCAAAGGGTGTACAGATTTAGATAAATGGGGTGCAAAAACTCTGGAGACCTCATGTACAGCCTGATGGTTCTTGTTGCCAGGAATAAAATTTAGTTTTCTCATCGCATACAAAATAAGGATATGGCCTGGTGATGGTGGTGGTGCACACCTTTAATCCCAGAACTCAGGCAGCAGAGACAAGTGGGTCTCTGTCAGTTCAAGGCCAGCTTTGTCTACAGCATGAGTTTCAGGACAGGCTGTCAAAGCTAAAGAGAGAAATCCTGTCTCAAAATAACAAAACAAAACAAAAAGCACACAGGACAGATTGGGGCATTTTACATCTTTCATATTTTAAAGCTCCACACTGTGTACTTAACCATTTTTAACATTTATTTGTCAATTATGTCCCAGTAAAGACTTATGAAGGCGTCTCTATGAAAAATATAGAATTTAGCCTTCTAGGCTGCTTTCCTTTTACATAAGGAGATATATTACAAACTATATTTTTTCAATTCTTAGACAAATATATTTTCTGGCATTTTAAGGGTACTTATGTGTTGTAATTTGGGGAACTATCTAATTTAATGATTTTTTTTTTACATTTAATATTTCCTTGTAAACAGAACAGAAGTGTGGGACTATGAGCCAAGCAAAAGCAGAGGTAGCGTCACAGAGGAGGTTTCCTGTAATGTGCTGCCTCACTCAGCCAGCGAGGAACCCACCCTCTGACTATGATCTCATTAGTACCAATGACAACCAATTTAAATAATACCTGGGTTAGAAAGAAAAATCAATGTGACTGAGTCTTCAACATTGTAAATGAAAAACCATTGAAATTATAAGTTAAAATTTTTCACATAATTACAGCTCTCTCTTTGAGTATTTTTAATAGCCCTGGTGGTGTCTCTGAAATTCCCCCTCTGTACATCCTTTACTTTGTTCTATTCTATTTTTTTAAGTGAGAAAAACCACTAGTGCCTAATTTTCATATTCAGGCAACGTTAACACCTAAGAAATGCAGAGTGAATTCAAGTTCACACCTCTTCTGTTGCTATTAGTCAGCTGAGGAGCATTTAATTAAAGCAGTGAGATTTAATGATTTCTCAGAATCTTCTTATCTGGGATCTGAACACACCCCGGGCCTAGAGATAAAACTGAGTCTCAGGGTACCAGAAGGAATCAGAAATAGCTCTCCTCATTTCCATCACCCTGGCTCCTCTAAGTGGTCAGTGGGAAACAGGGGCAGGTGAGTTCCCGATCCATAAGGGAACTCTATTCATCCTAGAACCAATACAGTCTTGATCTTAGGGCAGTCAGGTGAGTTCCTTCTGTGCCTACTTGTTTGGTGTTTCCATCATCCAATCTGAGTTTGAGACAGATTTCTACAGCCTGGATTCTACAGAGAGATTTCTACAATTCAAGAAGAAAGAATATTAACATAAATGAGCAAAGCAGACTAACTCAATATCTATTTCTGAGTGCCAACAGCAAGCAGGATATTGCTCTACATAATAGAGATTGGTAAGTCATCAAAGCAGCTAAGCCTGGTACCTTGTATTGTAATTTCCAAAATTAAAAATGCAAATAGGAAACACATACTTAGTATTTCTCATGCAGAAGCTTTATTATAAGGTAATTTGACATGTTTTAGTTCTTGTGGCAGTTATAAGAACCACCATGTGGACAATTACTTCCATAGGTCAGGTCTGAACTCTTGAATTGCTGAGATCTATAACCGTACAATGTCTCTTATACACCGCAATACTTCTGCTTGCTGAGTTATAACGCTGAAAGCCAGCAGAAGTCCACTCTTTCAATAACCTGCACTCTGAATGAATAACCCAATCAAGAACTCCAAAAATTCAAATAGTGACTAGAACCACAGACCCACAGATAAAACAGTGCCTGTAAGGACCATACATGAAGGAGCATCAGGAACATCCTTAGAGAAATGAACGGTGGAATAAGAATTGGAAAATGGAAGGGATGGGGGTGTTTTAGCAAAAATGGGGCCAGTGTGTATAAAAGCTCATGAAGCAAGGACATGCTAAACACTTCAGAGCAAGGTCTGATAAATGAGCTGCCAAGGGCAGCCTAAGGTCAGACTCAAGACAACAGTGACCTATTCCATGATCTGATCCCTGGCCATGTATGTACTGGAGAATAATGCAGATCATAACATCAGGTGAGGGTTTTATTTCCAGAGCAATGGGAAGCTACTTTAATAAAGAGACAACTTAAGCTTATAAAAGACTCTAGGTGAAAGGGGAAAACAAATAGAAATGTCTAATATAGGATACTTGACACTTTTCTTAATGTGTTCATTAATTAATTTTCATTTTCTCATGTTTGCATCGCCTAAAATAAGCTCAAAAGTGGGTGGGTTGTTATCATTCTACCCACACATTTCCGGCATATGCTCATTAGCAGAAATGCTCTACCATGGAACTTAGAGCAACTGCTCCGAGCCCTACAAAGAATTGTAAACAGAACAAATTCCAAAGTGGAGGAGGGAATAATAAGGACAAATGGCTTCACAGGCAGTAATGAGACTCTCCTTCCGGATGCCATGGGACCTGACTTCACTTGAAGGTCACTTGACTTCACTCTGGGGACAGAGTCCTAATTTGATCGTCTCCATTTACTGGGGGCTTTTTAAATTTTTTAAATTTTTTTCGTGTGGGGAATTGTCTTCATCTCAAGAAGTTTCACTGGTTGTCTGTTCGTGCAGAGGATATTCTACAAAGTCAGAACTCTCAGCACACAGCACTGACCCATCAGAACAGATAAAACAGTATTAGGGCAAAGCCCTGAGTCCCCTGTTCCTAGGAATTACCCCTTGAATTGATGTAGCATGAAGAGCTCCTGGGGTCTAGGCAAGGACCACAATGGTCAAGCTATGTTGACAAAGAAGGCTCCTCAAAATAGGGGCCGGTGCAGAATTAGTTAAACACTGAAGCTCCTCCTCTGGCCATGGAGTCATTTTATTGTCTGGGTTTCTCTTTCTTCTAGACCCTCTATAATCCAACAATCAGGATTCTAACTGGGAACGTTCAGGAGAAACAGGCTCAAGTTGATTTCACACGGTGTTATATCAGTTCCCCTAATACTTAGACTGTTTACACAAGAATAGTCAACTGTATAACTTTTGGAACATGCCCCTCCCTGTGAGAGAACAGACTGATACTCATAGTACTTTTTTTTTTTTTCCAGGCCAGACCAGCTCTGTTAGGAAAACACCACCCACCTCAGTCTGGTCAGCTGTGAACCAGACTGTTGTCCTAATGCAGACACCAAGTTATAGCACACAGTACAAGCGAGCTTGCCAGTGAATGCTGAATGATTGGCCAACAGTCTAGTAATAGGGGCATTGTATTACATCCACTTGTGCTTATTATTCTTTAACACAGAGCAATACAATATCTACCTTGGAGAGCATATAAGAACCGCATGTTCATCTCAAGGAGAAATGATGAATACCATTCCCTCATCTGAGATAATTAGTAATAAACTTAATAGGATCTCTAGCTTTTTGAAATCTTTTAACCATGCAACTTTTCAATCAACCTTAACCGATTATAATGTCTACAAACAAATATATGAAATATAATAAAACATTCAAATTTATACAATAGCAATAAACTGTGATTTTTTTAAAAAAACAATTTTCATGATAACTTGAACACATTGTTGCTAAAAGTGCCTAATAACACCATTGCAGTATCCACCTCTGATTTCTTAAGCATTTTTGGAGGGTGGGGGAGGGAGAGGAGCCCCCTCTATGTTAATAGTGAATCTTTTCTTGCAAGAAAGAGCTGATGGACCAGCAAAATGACGTTTGTGGGTAAAAGTACTGAAAGCCAATACTGAAAACCTACCTATGCACTGGAAAGAGAGATTTTACTGCAGATTCGTGTCTTCTGACCCCTACACATATGCTACGGTATAAGCACACATGAGTATGTGCACACACGAGGGACATACAGATACATGGAGGGCCATATGGGTACATAAACATACACATACAGGGACAACATAAATTATTATGTAAAATATTAGATTTTAGACTGAGAAGGAAACATATTAATCTAATTTTCACATTTAAAAAATTTATTTAAGGAAAAAAAAGGAAGTAAAATGTGACTTGTAGAACAGTGTGGCAGATCTGGCATATTATGTAAAGGCATTTATAGCTATTTTTGTTATGATAAAAGGGGCTGGAGAAATAGCTGAGAGGCTAAGAATACTGGCTGAGTTTTCAGAGAACCCAGATACAGCTCCAAACACCTACTTGGCAGCTCATAACCATCTATAATTTCAGTCATAGGTGATTCAATGCCCTCTCTTGTTCTCTGTAGACACTGAATATACACGTGCACAGAAACATACAGTCAGAACATACACATGAAATAAAGAACATGAAAAGAATTACATTACTTTTCAAGTATCCCATTGTCACTAAAGTGAGGCTCCATGAGTATGCGTATATATTTACGTATAATATTGTATTAATTTAAGTCATCACAAATATTATTTTAAGAATCAAGCCAATTGTTTTTTTTTATTCTCCAAAATGTTTATGCATGTATTTTGATCGTATCTACCCCCTCTTCCCTCCCTCCAAGTCACCTTGGCTCCCACCCAACACGCCTTTCTCCTTTCTGACCAAGTTCTCCTCTTTGGTTTCTTTCTTTTAGATTTTTTTTTTTCCTCACATAATATATACTGATTATAGTTCTCTCTCTCCTCCTCCTCTCAGTACCTCTCAGCCTCCCCTCCCATAGAAATCTGTTCCTTTTGGAAAGAGGTTCTGCTTTTAATTCCACAGGAAATTCAAGTTTGAGAGGAAGACACACTGAAAAATCTCCAGTGGGAGCAGACGGCCCAAGTGACCCAACACACCTTTTATGCAGCTTCCTCTGAGTTCTACATCAAGAACAGCTTCAAGGCTGCTGGCTAAGACGATCCAGCCTCACAGAATTCTGTAGTCAGGACTTAATCATAATCCTGAATTTTCTCAAGGTGCTTCAAAGATTACCAGTGCCCCTAATCAGCAGGAAGTAGTCTAGAGAACTATGCCCACATTGCCAAAAAAAAATGGGTCATAAATATTTATTATTACTTAAAAGAGGTGAGTACAAGTTGTTATCGGTAATGGTCAAGAAAAAAAGCTAAACAAAGGATATTAGATTCAGGGATCTCAATGTAAAAAGAAAAGAGGGGATATAGAAATATGATAATGCAAGTTAGTATAGGAAGTGAATTAGATACTTGGACTCACCTAGATAAGATAGACAATGGAATGTTACCTAAATTTGCCAAGTACAAATGAACTAGACATTGTTAATATAATTCTTGCCTAGAGTTATGGTACTTGTTGTACTTAAACAAAAGATGGGATAGGTCATGTGATTTTCTGCTTGAGTTCTAACAAATAAAGCTTACTTGGAGATCAAAGGGTAGAACTAGTCACTAGTTAACCACAGAGCTGAGCTGGGTGGTGGTGGTGAACATCTCTAATCCCAGTACTTGGAAGGCTCATGTCTTTGATCCCAGCACAACTGAAAGGAATATAAGATAGGTAGAAACAGGATCTTCTCTCTTTTTGGTCTGAAGATTCAGAGAGGTAAGAAGTGACTAAGGCTACTCATTTACTTCTCTGATCTCTAGGCAAGCTTTATTTGTCAGAACACAAACAAAATATCACAAAACAGAAATATTCTTCCATTTTTGTCCCTCATTAGAGACCAAATATGTTTCTAAGAGACAATAATATAAAACAAAAACAGAAGTTTAGATTTGGACAAAACAGAATTAAAAGAGCTCAAGCAAAGAAATAATACATGGTTTGCACACACAGAAATCTCATAAAAACACTAAACTAGAAGCTGTGGTGATATATTGTATATTTAATTTTGGAATATCAGAGGACAGAGCCATCTCTCCGGTCTTTTTCTGTTTTTGTTTTGTGTTTTTAAAGACAGGGTTTTCTGTGTAACAGGCCTGGTTGTCCTGGAACTTGATTTGTAGACCAGGCTGGCCTCAAACTCACAGAGACCTCCTGCCTCTGCCTCCCAAGTGCATGTGCCACCACTGCCTGGCTTTTGAATCTGGTACCATTCTGTTTACTGCTGCAGTTAATCTTTGAAAAAAAAAATCTGTAAATGTTTCTTTTGGTCCTTAAGCAACTTTTGCAAAGGATTCAATTTTCTTTCTTATTTCTTCAATTCTATCCCATGCATTCAAGTCTATCTATCATTCAGCATAATATAGTGATTAGCTTTCTACATCAGTATAATCTCCCTCCCCAAGAAGTTGGTTTCGGGAGATTTCTATACTTCTGGCTCTGTGTCTTTGTCCTATTGTTTTAGCCTCATCCTTCCACCATGTCTCCCACTGTAAAGGAGGCCTGGTCTACAAAACAGTAGTAACCATATGGCACAGTTGATAAGGCATGAGTCAATAGAGCATGAGACTCTTAAGCTCAGGGTCCTGGGCTTGTGTCCCATACGGGGCACCACATATTGCATGAATTCTAATTAGTATATAATGAAAACCCAGAGCCAAATATTGTAGAAAAGCTAGAATATGAGAGAAAGGAAACAGACCACAGTCAATTCTCCTCCAGCCAACTTCTCAGGCTAACCAGGGTAAATGCTGTCTTCAAGACTCCTCAGTCTGACTGGTCACTTCTACAATATACCTGAAACTCTTCCTCCTTCTGCCTTAAATATCTTCCCTTGCAAGATGATTTCCTGTGGGGATTTAATAAAGTTTCAGAAGTTTTGGAGATAGCAGAGGGAATCTACCCACAGTCTATGTGGGGGGTTAGTAAAAGCTCCAGAAGTCCCAGAGCTCTAACCACAGTCAGTCTAGGAAAATCAGAGTGGTGATTCAAACCTTTAATCCCAGCACAGGGAGAATCCTGGGAGTGGTGACCTACACCCTTAATCCTAACTGAGTCAAGGTCACTTCAGATTATAGAAGGAATTCCAGGCTCCCAAGCAGGTGTGGTGGGGCCACGCCTTAATTATCAAAAGAATACTTTAGAGGGGATTCAAACACAGAGAAAGCCATTCCAAGGGAATCGAGGCTAAGGAAGCTATAAGACAGCTGGGTAAGATCTTACTGTGGTGTTTATTCCCTCTAGTATCTCCAACTTCTTCAGAGTTCTATCCCTGAGTCTCATTCATTAGTGCAACATTTTCCTTCCAGTTTCAACTCTGTATCATAATCCTAGAGTTATGGTTAAAGGTGTGAGCTACTACTGTTTGGTTGTTAGGCCTTGAACTCACAGAAATCCAGAAAGATCACTGTCTCCTGAGTAATGAGATTAAAGATGTGGGTCACCACTCTCTGATCTTCATGGTTTGACTGTGGGTGATTCTGTCCTCTGATATTCCAGGCTGATTTTATTAAAGATATCACCACAAGAAGCTATGCTAAATATGCAAAAAAGCTTGTTGCATTAAAAAAAGAGAAAATACACATATATTATATATATCTACACATATTATGTATAATTTTTAAAATAAGATAAAAATCTGAAAGGTGAGTAGCCCTGTCATGACATTGTGAGATAAGGAACCTCCAAAAATACCTTGCTACATTTCTATTGGCCATCTACAACTGGACATACAGCCTTTCCTTAAGAGTAGTTTATTTCCCTAGTAAAACTCCATTGGAGGAAACCAAATTTTCATTTGCAAGTGGTTATCAATTGTAGATTGCTTCTGGGTTTGAGAGAGGGGCACATGTCCGCTTCTCCTTTCAGTTCTAGGGTCCTAATGGTGCAGGCATGTGAAGGCCTTGTGTTCTATGAATACATGTATGCATTTCTCATGTTGACGTGGAGAGCCTTGTTTTCTTGATGCCCTTCATTCCCTTGGGCTCTTACATTCATTCTGCCTCCTCTTACACAGGATTCTCTGAGACATGAGGAGAAGGATTTGATGGAGATATCCCATTTAGGTCTGGGTTGCCCAAAGTCTTTCACTCTTCATAAGGTCTGGCTACAGTCTATGTATTTATGCTAATCTGCTGCAGGAGGAAGCTTCTCTGATGATGGCTGAGCAAGGATCTGATCTATGAGTATAGTAGAATGTCATTAGGAGACGTTTTATCACTACTTTTCTGTTTATATTTTTTTAGAACAGAAGTATTTGATTTCTCCTAGGTCACTGGGCTATCTAGTCTCAGGTCCTTGATCACACAAGCAGTGTAGGATATGGGTTCCATCTCAGAGTGGGCCTTAAGTCAATCCAGGTATTGGTTGGTTATTCCCACAAGCTTTCTGTCACCAATGCACCAGCAAATCTTTCAGGTGGAACACCATTGTAGTTCAAGGGTGTTTTGGCTGGATTGGTGTTTACATTTCTCCTAGGGAAAAATATGCAAAGTACCTTCCTGTACAAAAGATGCTAGCATGGAAGGGTAAAGGTTCTATGGAGGCACCAGCTTGACTTCTCCATGTTCAATGAGTTGTGCGTGTGTTGTCTTTAGCACTGGGCCCTTGCTGTGAGTTTGTGGAGAGCATCCTATAGCCTTGGCAATAGCCTGGGCTATGTAGGAATTCCCATTTGACCCCTTTGGCCACCAGCTCAATTAGATGTAACCCAAACCCAAACTTTATTTGGTTAATAGAGATGGCCAGTTGTCACTCAGTCTGGTTCGTTTGTTTGTTTGTTTGGGGTTTATATTTGTTTAATGGTTTCATTCAGACCATCTTCATATATGTATACTTTTTAAGAAACTTCTACTGTGTTAGGCTTCATAGAACCTTCAAATTGCTGTTAATTTTAGATATCCCTCTTTGTATGCACTGTCTCATCTCTATTCCCTTCCCCTTCCAACTTTACCCTCCCAGTCCAGCCCCTACCATCTATTCATAAGTAATCTGCTTCCCTTTCCTAGTCTCTCATAGTCCCTTATTCTATATCTAACCTCTGTGATTTTGTGGGTTGTAGTTTGATTAACACTGACTTAACAGTAAATATCCACATATAAGTGAATACATACCTTATTAGTCTCTCTGGGTTTGAGTTACCTCACTCGGTGTGTTCGTTAGTTAGGGTTTTTATTGCTGGAACATAACACCATGACCAAAATGCAAGTTGGGGAGGGGAGGGTTTATGTGGGCTACACTTTCAGATCATAATCTATCATTGGAGAGAGTCAGAACAAGAATTCAAACAGAGCAGCAACCTGGGGGCAGGAGTTGATGCAGAGGCCATGGAAGGCAGCTACTTATTGACATGCTTCTCTCGGCTTGTTCAGCCTACTTTCTTATGGAATGCAGGACCGCCAGCCAAGGGGTGATATCACTCGCCATAGGCTGGGTGCTCTCCCATTGATCACTAATTGAGAAAGCATCCTACAGCTAGATCTCAGGGAGGCATTTCCTCAACCGAGGCTCCTTCCCCTCTGATGACTCTAGCTTGTGTCAAGTGGGCACAGAAAACCAGCCGGCACAACTGACCCTTTGTCAGCTTGACACACTAGTACCCCGCCGTTAAGCTTCAACCCTTCCTTTCCTATTCATCCCCAAGATCTCATATTAAAATCATAAATAATTTTAAAAGTCCCATGGTCTTTACAAACTTGAACACATTGAAAATTTTAGTCCCTAAAATATTCAATCTCTTCTAAAAAGTTTAAGCCTTTCATCTCTGGGCTCCTCAAAAAATTAGAAACTAAATACCTTCTTCAAGAGGAAAAAAGTAGGACACCATCATAGACTGAACCAAGCAAAAACAAACTCCAACAGTATAAATAACTCAGAGTTCAATTATCTGAAATTCACTTACAATATTCTGAACTCCACCAAAAGACACAGTCACTTCTCCATCTCTGTCCCCTGCAGCATACACTACTGTCTTCTAGGTTCCAACTGGCTCCACTCCACTGCTGCTGTTCTTAATGGTCACCCCATGGTACTGGCATCTCTGAAATGCTGGGTCCTTTGATTCAACTGGGCTGCACTTTCACCAACAGGCTCTCCTAGGCACTTTTCACAGTGCCAAACCTTAACTTCTCGGCCTGTCCCCTTCAATCCTGGGGCTTCAAGTGTCACTGAGGCTACGACTCCACCAGTGGCCTCTCCTGGACTCTTACAGCGCCAAGCCTCAGCTACTCACCATAACCCCATCATGCCTTCAAAACCAGTATCACCTGGGAGACATTACCAAGTCCTATTGCCAACACACGATACAACCTTGGCCACCTGTGGAACACAGTTTCTCTGCTCTCAGAAAACACTTCTCAGAAGATTTTACCTCAACATTGTTGGTCTCTTCTTAATCCACTGAATCCAATTAAACCGCTCGTTTCTTAGCTCTGGTGGACCAACATAAATTGTCCCAGTAATATAAAGGTTCAACTTTCACAGTTCTAGTATCTTTTTAATCAAAGCTGATTTTTCAGCCCCAGCTAACCAGAACTGTGGAATATTAATTCAAAGTAACAAATGGCCCTGATAGAATCTTTAAACTTCCCTGGAAACTCCACAAGCCAGGCCTCCATCTGCACTTTGTCAACATTCTTATCTTCCAAGCTCCCACAGAACATCCCCAGAGTTTTTAAGTTAATGGCTCTTCTAACCCAAAGTTCCAAAGTCTTTCCACAATTCTACCTAAAACATGATTATAGGTAGCATAGCAATACCCCATCCTGGGACAATTTTTTTTTAAAGTTAGGGTTTCTATTGCTGCAGCAAAACATCATGACCATAAAGCAAATTGGGAGGAAAGAGTTTATTTGACCTACATTTTTCTACATTACTGCACATCACTGAAGGAAGTCAGGACAGGAATTGAAAAAGGCCAGGAACCTGGAGGCAGGAGCTGATGCAGAGGTCATAGAAGGTAGCTGCTTACTGGCTTGCTTCCCCTAATTTGTTCAGCTTGCTTTCTTACAGAATCCAGGACCACCAGCTCAGGAATGGTGCCACTCACTGTGGGCTAGGCCTTCTGCCATTGATCACTAATTGAGAAAGTGCCTCACTCACAGCTGAACCTCATGGAGGCATTTCCTCAGCTGAGGCTCCTTCTTCTCTCATAACTCAAGCTAGAGTCAAGTTGACACATAAAATCACCCAGTACACGCAGGATGATTTTTTTTTCTACTTCTATCCATTTATATGAAAATTTTATGTTTTTTTAACAGCTAATACTCCATTGTATAAGCATATCACATTTTTAAAAATGTATTCTTCTGTCAAGAGACATCAAGGTTGTTTCCAGTTTCTGGCTATTATGAAGAGAACAGCAATGAACATGGTTAAGCAAGTGTCCTTGTGGTAGAATGGAGTGACCTTGGGTATGCGCCCAAGAAGGGCAGATCTTGAGATAGATTCCCATCTTCCTGGAAGACTGTCATGGCAATTTTTATAGTGACTGTATAAATATGCAGCCCCATCAGCAGCGGATGAGTGTTTTCCTTATTCAATATTCTCACTAGTCTGAGCTGTCACTTGTTTTATAATCTTAGCCATTTTGATGTGTGTAAGATGAAATCTCAAAATAGTTTTGCTTTGCATTTTTCTGATGAATAAGAATGTTGAACATTTCATTGTTCCTCAGATATTAATGTTTTCTCTTTTGAGAATTCAATATTTATATCTGTACCCAATTTTAAATTGGGTCATTTGTTGTCTTGATATATAATTTTTTGAGTCTTTTATATATTTTGGATACTAGCCCTCTATCAGATATGTAGTTGGAAAAGTCTTGTCTCATTCTGTAAGCTCTGCTTTGTCTAAAGGACCGTGTCCTTTGTCATGCAGAAGCTTTTCAGTTTCATGAGGTCCCTTTTATTAATTGTTGCCCTTAGTGCCTGCACTAATGGTGTTCTGTTCAGAAAATCTTTTCCTGTGTTAATTAGTTCAAGACTCTTCTTCACTTCCTCGTCTATCAGGTTCAGTGTTTCTGGTTTTATGTCTGGGTCTTTGATTCATCTGGAGTTGAATATTGTGCAGGGTGATATATATGGATCTATTTGGATATATATATGGATCCCACATGCAGCTGTCCAGATTGGCCAGCCAGCACCACTTACTTCCAGTGTATATTTCTAGCTTCTTTGCAGAGGCATGGTGATTGGAGTATGAATGACTATTCCTATTCTACTAAGAACAGGCTCAAACATTTGAATGTTTTGTCATCTAGGAGTGGTACCACTTGACTGATTAGGAGGTGTACAAGTAGCCTTATTGGAGGAAGTGCGTCACTAGGAGAGGGGCGCTTTGGGATTTCAAATGCCAGACCCAGTGTCTCTCTTCCTGCTGCTGCCTGTGGATCCAGACATAGAATTCTTAGTTACTATGTCTGCCTGCATGCCGCCATATTTCCCACCATGATAATAATGGATTAAGTCTCTGAAATTGTAAGCAAACCCCAATTAAATGGATCCCTTTATAGGAGTTGCCTTGGTCATGGTTCCTCTTCACAACAATAGAACACTAAGACAATAGGTATTTGTATTGATGTCTGTGTCCTTAAAAAATGCATTGATCACTATATCTGCTTTTGTGACAATATGATGCTGATTATATTACTGTAGCTTGTATTATAAGCTGAAATCAAGAATGTTGCTACCTTCAGTAGTTCTTTGATAATTCATGATTGTTTTAGATATTTTGAGCATTATACCTATGTGTGTATGTGTGTGTTTCCATATGAAACTAAAAGTATTCTTTCAAGATATGTGAAAATTCTGTTAGAATTTTGATGGGGATAGCACTGAATCTATAGATTGCTTTAGGTAGGATGGCCATTTTTATTATGGTCTTTTTATAGTGTCCCAGATTTCCTGGGTATTCTGTGAAAGGAGATTTTTAGATTTTACATTTTCTTTGACTGATGTCTTCTATGCCTGAGATTCTTCCTTCTACCTCTTGTATTTATTCTGTTGGTGAAACTTGCCTTGGAGGCTCTTGTTCCCATTCCTACACTCTTCATTTTCATATTTCCTTAAGTTTGGGTTTCCTACTTTCTACTTTCATAAGTCTTGAACTGCCTTATTCATTTCCTCTCACTGTTTCTTTGTGTTTTTATACATTTATTTAAGGGATTTATTAGTTTTCTCCTTAAAGGCCTCTATCATTTCCAAAAAGGCTGTTTTAAGGTCTTTTTCTTGTGCTTCTGCTATGTTGCAATTCTCAGGGCCTGCTGTGGCAGGATTGCTGGGCTCTAGTGGCTGTTACTGATTTTTTTTTTATGCGGGTTTCTAGGCATATGGGTTTTGAAAGACTGTAATTATAGCTATTGATACCTGGTCTTGTCTTTGTTGGGTAGGTGTTTTGTTCCTTGGTTCCTGTTGCCTTTGGTTCTTAGGAGGGTGTGCATCTGGTGAGAATTTTTCCTAGTATCCTAGCAGCTGTGGCCAGTGGATGTTGCAAGTAAAATGTGTTTCCAGGTTTGGGGAGCTGACGCTTAGGAATGAGGATGGGTTTGGAAAGTTGCTGCAGGCCTCAACAGGAGAGAAGAAATTAGTGTGTTCCACCAGGATCTGCTGAGCCTACTGGGAACAGATCCAGAGAAGGAGAGGTCCATAGACTCTGAGATTAGGGAGGGGTTTAAGACCAAGCTCAGTCTGCAGGCTGTTCCTTGAAAAAGGAAGACTTGGAAAAGCACTGAAGACCTGCATAGGGCCAGAGCATTGCCTGAGATATCTAGGAATAATTCTGTGCTGTGCTGATCATGTGAGTTCTGGGAGACGGTGATTTGAGCAATGATGTTCTGATGATTGCCAGGTGACTAAATATCACTCTGTGCTTGTTTAGATGCTCCAAGATTAGGGATGTGGCCACCTTTGTTCTTTTCCATTCCACAGCTCTAGTCAAGCTATCTGGAGAATTGGAAAGATAATTGCAGATGAGCCTCTGGTAGCAACTGAAGTTTGTTAGTCCTACTTACACAAGTCTCTTTAAGTCATTAGAATCTCTGGTCCAGACTTGGTGGCACCTGCCTTCTACCATGGCACTCGGGGTGTAGGAAGGAGTAGAGAAAGTCGGAGCACAGTTTTGATTACATAGCAAAACTCTATCTCGCAAATTAAAAAAAAAAAAAAGTAAGTAAATATATTGTACTTCTGAGTGTTGGAATTATTATTAATTCTTAAATTCAACGACACTCACAAATTAAGAATGAATTAAGTGTCTTAAAACCTTAGTCTCTAAAACTGAAAGACTTGGGAACACAACACCCTGTGACCACCTGCCCATTCTCTCTCCTGTTGTGCTCTTTCGTTCCTCTCTTTCCTAACTGTGAAAATCCCAGAAGACTCCTGCTGCAACTAGCTAGTAGGATTCATCATAAAAAATCATTGGTTCAAGCACAAACTAAAAGGTTTTCATTTAAGCTAGGTTAAAAATAGCCCTACAATATCTTTGTCCTTTAATCTCTTAGATACTTATGACCATTAATGTTTTGAATGGCCTTTGCCTTTCCTCAGGCCCTCACTCACCATGTCCAGTTAAATCTAGTGTGAACTTTGTTGGATTCCTTCTTCCGTTCCCTCTTAGTACAAACCCAACTTTTATCACTGCTAATATCTATGTGTGCACAGTGTCTATGTGTTTGTGTGTATGAATTCATGCATGTGCATGGGTGACTGTAGTTATGTTGCATAAATAAACTGACATCTGTATGTCTGGAACCAATTTCACCATCTTCTAAATATTGTATACCCTAAGAATTCATTGGGGGTGACCTAGATGCCAGATTTTATAGTAATCATAATAACAACCTCAGTTTATATTTATTGAGTGTTTACTATGTGTCAGGCTCTGTCCTAATTGCTTTGAGTTTATTGGCTGTCTAATCCTCTTAACAACCTAGAAAGTAAATCCTATTATCCTCACTTTACATAGAAGGAAACAGAAGCTTGTGGAGGTGAAGGTCACTCCTGAGTGCATAGATGAGCTGAAGCTCAAGCAGAATCAGTTTGAATGGGAGCCTGGTCACATAACTGCCATGACTGTTAAATGTGGGCTCCAGGAAAATATTGTCCAGAAATAAACTCTTACATTGATGTCTATAACATTACAGGATGTAAAAAGCTTTTATATGAAAATACCCTATTAAATTAGTGGTTAATTTACTATTATTCCTATTTTACAAATGTACCAAAAAATACAAAGATTAATGGCCTTATTTACCCAAGGTCATTAAACTAATGAATGGTGAATCCACATCCTCATCCAAGCAAAGGAAATTTAGATCAGAAGATTGCTTTCCCATGGGCTCTTTGTCTAGAGATAAATGTTTGAAACTTCTATAAAAATAGCTGGCCAAACTCATTCTCTGTAACTTTATAGCATTAAATGGCAGCCTCTGGGCTATCTGGGGGACATTGGCATTAATGATCAATTAGTATTGTAATTTATTTTATTTTCAGTTTTCAAATTGATGTCACAGTCTCTCCAAAATTGTTTGCTTCCTTCTTCCTTAGTGTTCTTTGACTTTCACTCTCAGAGTTCTTGAGTCTGACTGCACCATCAGGTGAATGAAATGGACAAGATCGAAGATGGAATCCATGAATTTCTTCAATTTCTCTTTTCAAATAACAGGAAATAAATGCCAAGTGAGTTTTGGTTGCTTTGGTCTGGGAAAGCAAAAGCATGGTTTGATTTTACAAAGCCTGATATGTCTCTAAAGCAAGCCATCAAGCAAAATAAAATAGTTCTTCACTGTGGGTTGACTTATATCCACTTAAGAGAAGTATATGTGCCTTCATATTTACGTATTATACAGCTCATCAGAATGTGGCTTTATCTGAAGTCGGAGGGTTGCAGACCTAGCTAGTTTGGTTTACAGAAATTGGACTTTCTAGGTTAAACAACACAGAGGAAATAAAGTTGGGTGAATAAGGACAGGGGGTGAGGCTAAGAGGACCTGGAGGTGGAAGGTGAACACTTTCCAAATGCATCACTCAACATTCCCAAAGAGTTCATTATAAATTAGGAAAAAAAAAAAATGAATGAGCACACATGGGATTGGGACTGGCCTTTTGTCCAGTGTTTTGACGTCCTTACAAGAAAGAGGGAAGAAACGGAAAAGGTGACCATGCGTAGACAGAAGCAGAGATTGGAGTTAAATCCCCACCAAACTAAGGGTGTTCTAGGGCAATGGGAAGACATAGCAGGCAAGAAAGGATCTTCCCCTAGAGTGCTTAGATAGAGAGCAGTGCTGCCAATACCTCTACCACAGACTTCTGGTCTCCAGAACACTGAAAGAATAAATGGCTCTTACATGAGCTCATTTTCTTTATGGTAATTTGATGCAGCAAATTTACACATTCATCTTTTACTTCTTTCTCCCCATCTCATTTCCACATTCAAAAAAATGTTTATATATATAGATGCTTATACAATAAATATTATATAGTATGTAATATATGAATATACCATTTGTTTTATGAAAAACATAACAAGGTCTCAGAAACTTTGAGAGCAGGCTTAGAGAAAACAATGAAGATTTAAAGACATAATTACCATTTGACTTTTGAAATAACAATAAAAGCGCAAATCCCCCATTGAAATTCACACAGTCTATGTAATTGTAAGATTCAAAGTATGGGATCCAATGACAGTAGTCCAGAAAAAAATACTTAAAAATAAATCACCTAGGATTTTTAAGGAGCCCATTGTTATTTCCCCCCAAACTATTCCAGTCTACTTGTTCCCTGACTAGTGCCATCGAATGGAGACCAGAGAGCTTTGGTCTCCTCAGACGGAGAATAGTTGTCACAAGCACACACTCCTAATGCTTTCTATTACCATCCTTGGGTCCCTGCATGTGCCCCTCTAAACGCCATGCTGCTGGCCCTTGTCTAGCACTGTTGGTCAACTGTCTGATCCCTGCCTCCCTTCTATGACACCTACAACTCTATTTCCTCTCCACAGGTCACCTGCCTTCCCTGTCTCTCATCCCCTTTAGAAGGACACTCAGATGCATTAGAGGGAGGGTCCACCCTGCTGCACTATGACCCCACGTGACCTTACAGGTTTTGTGTGCAAACACCCTATTTATTCCTTCACACATCCCTCTTGGGTCTGTAGAACAAACAATTCAAATAATACAATCGCTAGGGGATGAGTGGATGAGTGGACATTAATGGACACTGTGGCAAGCCCTAGGTTAAATTTAAATTGGCCTGCACAAGTGCATATCCTAATCCTGCTTTAAAATGGTTTCAGCTCCACAGTCTGGTAAGGCTATCCAATTAACAAGTTGTAGTCTCTCCTGCTAAACAAACAGAAATGCCGAACATCCTACTTACTTCGACTAAACAGTCGAATTTTCTCTGACAATAAAACAAATGAATGTCTTAAGCATTGGGCTCATCAGTTCATAAATTCAAAAAGGTTTACTTGGTCTCATTTCCATCAAAATTGGGAACATCTGGGAGGCCTCCTCTAACATCTAAATGGACATTTAGAAATAATGCTCTTCCATATATTTAGGTATGTTACATGTGTTCTGCAGCTAACTTTTCTTGGCAGGAGTATACAGTCCCGCTTCCACAGGCAACATAAACATCGTTCTGGTTGACTCCAAACCTGGATGCTCTACAGCTTTCAGGGCCAGGCGAGTAGGAAGATTCAGAGTCCAGCCTTATCTTACAGCACTGCAGCTTCCTGTGATTGTAGGAGAGCATGGTGCCTTCTGGCTGGGTGAAAATGTTAGGGTGACTCCACAGATCAATTGCACCTCATTCTCATCTGTGGTTTTTGGTTCAGGGCTGACAGCGATCCAGCACATGCTAAGAGCCTACTTAGAACATCTGGAATTTGACCGAGAAGCCCTGGGGGAGTTGACAGCACTTCCTACTCCTTGACTCACCCAATTCTATCCCTGTATTAAATGAGATCTTCGACAAGTGGAATACTACACTTTCTGATGTGCAGCCCCTTAGGAATGTCTCCACTGAATTACGTTTTAATATCATATGGTCAGCTATCAAAGAGACTGACTCAGAGGGTCAATCAGAACCGTCTTTCAATACGACAGAAAGATGCTGTTTACTAGGAGAAAAAAAATCTCTAATGCAAAAATCCACATAAAAAGTTCTTTTTCGGTTTACATCCTGAAATGATTTTTCCCTTATACTAATGTTGGCGCTTGTGTTTGGGTTTAACAATGAAGGTTATGTAACCAATTTATTTCTGTTTTTCGCTCTAAACGCCAAAAATCTCAAGTCAATTCAGTTCAGCAACAGCTAAGGAATTTTCTTATCATCAGCCATCCCAGTGATGTAATTGTGATGCTTTTATAATTGTTTTATGTGGCTGTTTATATTTGTCTAATCACATGTTTCGATTCCATTTACAAGCGACTGCAAGCATCCAGGACATATGATGGTAATTAATTCTAAGAACTAAAATGCTACTCTAAAATGTTTTTCTTTAAAAAGGAGTTTTAAAGGCCCTTCAGAAGACACGAGTAATCATCTTCATTTGAAATGCAACGACAGACACGATCCTGTTGCTGTGTGGTAACAGGGACTATATATGGTGCTCTGCTCTTTTTTTTTTTTTTTTTTTTTTTTCTTTTTTCACCCAATCAATTTATTTTGAGTTTGGTGACTCCCCAATGTATACAAAATTCAAAGAGAAAGTGCAGACAAATTCATGCTTGTTGCTCACATCCACAGAGTATTAATAGCTTTTAGAATTGAAATTGTTTTATTAATTTGATTAGGTTGAAGGGAAAAAAACCTAAGACTCATGAATAATTCAGGTTTCTGTCAGCTCCTACAAAGCCTTATGGAAAGTACTGTTATACCTCAAAAAATGCCCTCACAGTAGACCATACATTTAATTTCCAATAACATTGATTTATAGTTTTATAAAGAAAAATAATAAATATAATGAATTACCCCCATATTTTCTGATCTCAGTCACTATAAAATAACTGCTGTAGTTTTACATTTCCAGTGTGAAATATTAAATGCATAAATCAAAACAAAATTATTTTTCATCTAGAGAAAGGGACTGGTTTCTGAGACTGACAAATTCGTTTTGTTTTAAAATTAATGTTTTAACAGGGGAGGAAAAAGCTCCAGTGAATCCCTACTACTTGAGGAAGAAAGTTCTTACATTTTACTCCTTCTGCCTGTAATGTTTTTCACACAGGTACTGTGTGTGATGCTATTAAGATCCCCACGACTAAACTTATCAGGAGCCAAATGGTGCTGGCTTGCATGAATCATTTTCCTTTTCTACTTCCTTTCCTATGACGTTTCTCTTTTTCCCATAATTGTTCCACTTTAAATTGCCACCTCGAGATAAGCTGCGCCCACAATATGCTTCTCCAATGCCAGCAGACTGGCATGTTTGCAATTCCAATATTCTCTTACAGCTAAGACTAAGCAATCATGTAATGAGCCGAACATTATCTAACCAGAGCAACTCAGGAGAGACCCAGATTTCTAAACAGGCAGAAACAGATGTGTGAACTTCTATATTTTCTCAACTTCCTTGCTTAAATTTCATTGAGAATAAGAAACTGCATTTTGCAACCTTATTTTTAAAAGTAAATCTAACTATGAAGATTTGTTTGCACATTTAAATGCCTCTCAGCTTTCGTGCATGTTCAACATTCACCCACAGGAGCTTTCAGAAGGTGTGATGAAGGCTGATTATCAAAAGAAAAAAAAAAAATCAAAACCACCACCAACAAAAACCCTTGACACATGGGTAGCTCAGAGTTATCAGGTCCAAAAGAAATTTAAACCATCTAATAGCCATGAGATTGGAAACAAACAAAGCTATAACATTGTCTCCAAGGCTTGGCTCCATACAAGGAACAGATGAATTTAAATCAGCTTTAAAAAATATATTAAGGGTTTTTATGATTCTTAAAATGTTATGGATATAATTGTCAGTTGTGAATATATTTGCTAATTGATTCTAAAACTAAGTTGGTTACATATCAGTCTTTAAATTAAAAACATTTCACTTGTTACATGGCTAAATACCAACTAGCTTCTGTTGGAAGCCACTGAGTGTAGAACAGAGACATGTATCTTCAGATTAATATTTGTGAAACTCAGCACAGCTTTATGTGCTGTGTCTTCTGAAGGACCTTCAAAAGAAAGAGAAGAGACCTCTGAAACGGCCGTCTGGAGAAGATCTGAACAGCCCTCCCTAAAAATAACAATGGGCTATAGACTTCATAAACATTTTTAGAAATTAAATAGCTGCTAACTCATTCCATATGGAAGCAAATTCACAGAGTCCAACACGCTGTTCAATGAGATCACCATAACGTATACACCAAAGGAAGAGGCAAAGCCATCCCAAAGTCATTCATGAGCGGCCAGAGGAAACACATGATCATGAATCTCCTTTTTAAAAAAAGACAAAAGGTTCTAAAAACTACATAATACTGAGGTTTTAAAACTACGGACAGGCAATGTTTGGTCAGAAAATATTTTAAAATCCCCATTAATATGAAACACTCATTAAAATGAGGCACAGCAAAACTTATTAAAATTTCAGGCAGTAGTTACAACTGCAAAAATCATGAAGTTACTTGGAGTTTTTCACTTGGTGAAAAAGATATCTCAGGAATCTATTTTCACAATATACTTAGCACATACAACAGAATCCCAGGGATTTACATTTGTATTAGTATACAAAATACTAAGTTCTATTATGCAATTTTTTCAAACAACTTTTTGTTGATTCTCCAAGTGTCTCTTTGTTTCCTTGAGCCTGCAGCCTCCTTTCTACTTTCCTGTCACGTGAGCCCCCTTCCTGTCACGTGAGCCCCCTTCTCTTCTCTGCTTCCTCAATACCACCCCCACCCTGTCTTGTGGTCCACTATCTAATTTCATGGCCTACCACAGGACTTTTAATGCTGGAAAAGTTGACTGATTATATACTTATAGAGCTGTACTCCATGATTGAAAATGGTCCACTTGTCTTTTTTACTCAGAAGCCCTAGTCCTGAGTAATCTTCCCAGCTCAGACTTTGGGTTTGCTTTGTGTTTGTATTCTTCTTGTAGAATACACTGGAATGAGGGAAAGTAAAACAGCAATGGTCCAGTCTTCATTTGTTTGGCTGCTTTCCAGTGTTTCACCCTGGGCTCATCCACACGCGGGTTTATTCATCCCAACTTTATGTTAATAATGTTGGAGAAATTGCTTTCCTCTGGTAAGAAAACACTTAAACTTCAAAGTATTTCCCCTGTATTCAGACCCATGATTTTCATTTTTTGATCTTTACATCTGTTGTTGTATAGATTCAAGCCCCCACACCCCCACCACCCCCTGCCCAGATCTCTACCTCCCTCCAACAATTCCAAACACATGTTTACTATTTAACACCCAGCACTTCATCCTCAATGCTTCATATTTATGATTTTGAGTGAAACGGTCACAAGAAATAAAATTAAAAAAGAGATAATATCAAATTCATCCTTGAGACTAAATTTATTCTGAGTTTTATAATTTAAATCAAATTGAGTTTTTTTTTTTTTTTTTAATAAAAGAAAGGTTAAATTTCTGGGCTGTTGCCATAGTGAAAAGTAATAGGGGAAAGCTATAGGGGAGAAGTGTGGGATATCTGGTGCGGCTGATTGCATTCACACTGGGGAGACACAGTGGGGTCGTGATATTATTACCTATATGATCGCTACAGCATGTTTATTCTCGGATCCCAGCAGAAGCCAAGGAAATATGTCTGAGGTGAAGGAATGAGATAAATATGGAAATCTTTGTTACAATGATTCAAATTTCCCGGAATTAAGATGTGCTGTTAACACTTGTGTGCCGATCTGGACAAGAGAAGAACTTGAAAGTAAACCCATTTTAATCTTATAACCTAAAGATCCAGTGCTTTGTGTTGCTTAGGGAGAGCAGAGTGGAAACAATTTCTTGCTGTTTAGTATCAATTTCAGGCCCATTTTGTAAATCGCTGGGATAGGGGGTCATTTGTAGTGTGGACATTTGTGGAGAGTACTCTTTCAGAGTTGATAGCTGGTCATTTAAAGAAAGAACACTGAATCTAAACACTTTGGTTATCCAACGGCGGGTGATACCTGAGATTTCATCATTAAAGGTTGATTTTCCATAAGATCCTAGTAAAAATGGCTCCTTATCAGAGTTGAAGGAGGTTTCTCAGAATGTAAGCAAATTCTGCTCAGTAGGTTTTCTTTTTATTTCCATTTAGATTAATGTATAACCAAAGGTTAACTCTACGTTTTGAATGTGTCCGTTGACCCAGAAACCATGCAGTGGAATATTACCAGCCAATGCAGCTACATTGGAAAATGGTTCATAGCTAACAGAAGCTTTTCCCTCACAAAAGACTAATATCAACTTGAGAAAGAGCTGAGGCTGTGAATTTGATCTTATTTGCATGGCTTTCTTACCTTTCTTTGCACCAAGGATCATATAGCAAGATACCTTTGGGCTTCCTAGTCTGCCACTGGCCAACTAATTCTTTATTATATAAACTATTCAACCTCAAATGGTCACTTAACTGAACCAGGCATAGTGGTGTCCATCCATAACCCTAACCCTTAGGAAACTGGGGAAAGAGAATCACAAGTTTGAGACAGGGTAGGCCTACATAGTGAGTGAGCCATTACCAAAACATTCCGAAGTAAGTTAAAATACAGCTTCTTAAACTTTTGATGCTCTGCAGAAGCTTCAGTTGAGATGTAAATGACATATAAGTACTTTAAAAAAAAGTACAAGAAGGAGATTATATTTGCAAGAAGTAACTGATAGCCAGTTGTGAATATGAGGAACCCTTGACTCAAAATTATGTTTACTTCTGAATCTCTTTCCCGAGCTTGCCTGTCCAGCCTCATTCACATCACCTTTAGATATCCCTAAAGGTACAGAAAGAGAACACATATCATAAATAGCTCAAATCTGAATACTAAGCAAGAACGAGAAGATCCGTAATGAACAAAAAGAAAGAAGCTACTTGATCTATGTAAGGCTGGCTCCTCCTGTGCCTGATTGATGAAAATAGATGTTCTGAGATCGACACCCTCGCCCCCATACACACACATGGGTGGGTTTTGTAATACAGCAAAATCCAATTGAGAATTACAGGCAGAAATATGTGGTCTATGAGTCTTCATGAGTTATACTAGCAACTACCACAAACAAGCCCAAATCCCAGTGGCTTAACAAAATAAAAGCCTATTTTTTGTTCATATCACAGTCCTAAAAGTTTGTAGGGCTTCTCTGAGCATGTTTTCCTTCAAGTACTGACTTGGGAATAAAAGTTCCTTCTATCTTTGTGACACTGTCTTTCACAAATGGCTTCCGCCACCACCAAGGAAAAGGAAGACAAGGTAGAAATGGTTAGAGACATCATTTATGCTCGCACCTCTGGCCCCCGAACCAATACAAAGAGTGTTAGAAATATAGCTTTATTTTGTATTCAAGGGAGGGAAACAAGATGAACACATCATCAGTTTTCAAAATCCTTCAGAAGCCCTCCTGAAGTCTTTCTTGACCACTGTACCAAAGCCAAAGTCTTGTATTTGTAAGCAAAATGCTGTCCTTTTCTGTAGGCTGGATATGCCCAATCTAGTCCTTCCTGTACATGAACTGAGAAGTTAAGTACTCTGTGCCTCACATGCACATGCACATTCCCTGTAATACTGTGGGATGAAATCATGATGCCTGCAACCTGCGACCTACACTCCTCCCTGTGCAGAAGAAGAACCTGAGTCACACAGTAGGCAATTGTCTTTGTTGAAGTTCTTTTGCTGTGGAGAGACACCGTGGCTACAGCAACTCTCAGAAAGATAGCATTTAATTGAACTGGCTCACTTACAGTTTCAGGGATTCAGTCTGTTATCATTATGACAGGGAGCATGGCAGCATGCAGGCAGATGTGGTACTGGAGTAAAAGCTGAGTTCTACATCTTACAGGCAACAGGAAGTCAACTGAGACACTGGGCAGTATTATAAGCGTAGGAAACATCAAAGCCCAGCCCTACAGTGATACGCTTCCTCCAACAAGGCCACATCTCCTAATAGTACCATTCTCTATGAGATTATGGGGCCTAATTACATCCAAACTACTACAGCAATGATCCATTGTAATTCTTCAGTTTCATAAGACACATAGAGGCAGTTCCCTAAGTTGGGCAGACCTTGTTGGACTTGATTCTTCTCTTTGGAAGAATCTGCTTATCAACTGTTCTTTATGGCATCTGACTCTACCTCCTGTCTGACTTTGGTACACATCACTGTCCTTAATTGTGTCCTATGGACATGTTTCAGAGCATGACATCCTTGGAGATGTTAAAACATGTCAACACACGGATTTTAGATACCTATATTCTTATGTGTTCTTTTAAAATCAAATGGCTGGACTAAGATTTAAATAAACTAGGCTGGGGAGGGTGACATCAATAAAGACTGAGATGATAGCATAAGGCTCAAAGGTTGCTTCAGTAGTCAAAAGTATCTTTGGTAATTTGAATGCGAATGACCCCATAGGCTCATGTCTTTGAATGTTTGATCTGCATTTGATAGAAGAGTTTGGGAAGAAGTAGGAGGTTTGGCCTTGAAGGAGATGAAGTGGCCTTGAAGGATGCAAAGGCCTATACCATAAGCAGTTAGCTCTGCCTCATGGTTTCACCTCAAAATATGAGCTCTTGAGTGTCATGCCTAGCTGCCTGTGGCCATATTCCATAACCTACCTGCCTGTTGTTATACTTCCCACAATGATGGTTATGGACTCATCCATCCTCTGAGACTGTAAGTCCCCTATAAACTGTTTCTAGTCGATGTCATTGTGCTTTATCAAAGCTATAGAAAAGTAACTCGGTCAGTATCTTTAGTATGGACTCACCAGTTTTAGGCAATATGCTTACTTCTCTGGGCAACTTAATAGGCTTCCAGTGCATTTGCCATGAGCTCATAAGTACTTCAATTTTACATCTTAGATATAATTCCTAAACCAACTCTGCTTTTTTTATACTCATGTCTCTCTTGACAATTTACCTTAGAGGATGAGGCAATCTTCCTTATCAGTAAATAACCAGCAAGAATTAGTTGATAATCATCTGAGTGAATGATATACCTTTAATCTGATCTCCCTCCGTTATTTGAGACTACCAACAATTTTTTAAACTCAGCTTTTCTTATTTCAGATTTTAAAACATCTTTTCAACTAAAAATTCCTAGACTCTATATTTTCCCCTCAATTTTTGCTTGCGAGTCAGTTAGTTTATCCCTGGATCCATCGCTTTTTGTAATACCCAGAAAAATATAACATGTGATAGCAAGCCTACAGTAACATTCTGCTTCATTTCAACTGTTCTAGAGATGCAGGCTAAGTAGGGGTATATCCTTGTCTCTAACATGACAAGAGAACCTCACACAATTTAGATTTTAAATGGCAGCACTTCACTTCTGATGTGATTCTTTCTGTGGTTGCTATAACAGACATCTACAAAATTTCAAATACTTAACACCAAAGACCAAGTTTCTCATGTAGACCCATTCTGAAATAAGTTGGCAGCTCTCCTAGGAAGCTAGGCTCACAGTGCAGACTTAGAGATTCTATATTAGTAGAGATAGCTCTCCTAGGCTTTGCTAGTCCACTTACAGTTGCTGTTACAAAATACCTAAAAAAAAGTCAGTGAGGGAAGAAGGGTTTTCCTGGCCGGGGGTTAAGGGATTTCAATGACAGCTGGTTTGCCCTGTACCAGTGCAGAGGCATCATGGCAAAAGGTGTTGTGGAAGGCTGCCCTCCTCCCGAAGACCCACTATTTTGGGATCTTCATAAGGAGAAAGAAAAGAAGAAGACAATACATTCCCTTTAAAATCATGCCCTTGAGGAACCTACTTCCCTCAGCTGGATCCCAACTCCTGATTCTCCATTCAGCCCTGAATCCATCAGTAAATTTTTCATTGGTGAGGACATGTTATAATTCAATGGTCTCTGAACACTGCTGCAAACCAAGTCTCAGCACACGATCTGTTGGGGATATTTCATATATAAACTATAACACACTCTAAGGCAGGAAAACAAGATGAAGTCCCTTTAAGTTCAGCCTGTAAATTGTAGTTGTAGGCATCCTCTTCACGAATATTGCTTTAATCTTTACCTTAAATACAAGGGTCTTGAAAAATGTCACTTTGTACCTACACAGAAAGAAGAAATGGATTTATCTAAGTATATGCCTGACAAGATCACTACTAGTAGTTCATGAGGTTACTAGCTGTAACTACAACAGAGGACTTACCTTGAAATAAATTAATCTACTGTGACAAAATTCTATAATCATGTCACATAGATAAAGAAGGCCAGGTGTTCCCTATTATCCTGTAAATTACTGCTACTTGCCTGCCCATTTAGTGAATGGGGACTGTCCCTATGTTAGCAATTCTCATCATCATTATAAAGTAAGCAAACAAGATGCTAACTCCCTTTACTGATGGCCCCCGTGGCTATTTTATCCACACAGCCATGCCTTACACACATACACAAATATGAGGAAATATGTTTTTACTTTCCTAGAAACGTCCATGTTAAAACTATTGAAAACCTAGTAGAAGACAAACTACGCACACGTCATCTCATCTTCTACAAAAGAACAACTTTCTTCTGAAAATCTACTGGTAGTCAGGCTAGCAACAGGCTTGGTTGAGAAAAGCTTCTCTAGCATGCATGAGGCTTTATGCTCAATCCTCAACACATAAGCAAAAGGATATGTTTCAGGTGTCCACATGTATGAAAACGTACAGGAGCTAAGAAAAACAAAGCTTAGACATTCACTGTAGAGAAAGTGAGACCTAGACTCAAACAGAATTTAAAGAATCTCATGATAGATGCACTTAAGACAAATCAACTATTCACATCCAAGATTCAGTTTTCAAATGCTACAAAATGAGTAGTTACATTTTTATGCGTGTACTATTTTTACATTCCATGGTTTTTCCTGACTGTTATACGTACAGCTATACATTCAAAACCATTGCTGCCGTACATTGTAATGCTAAAAGGTAATATCCATTATAATTTGGGCCTTACAATTAAGGTCTGATATTTTTATTCTATTTCACTTTTAGGAGACAATTTAATTCCTCAGTCATCTCTTTTCTGTACATTTGAATTACCTCCCTCAATTCTGACATTATCTCTCTTCTCTGGTTCATCCTCTGCCACGATCTTTGTATACAGCTCTAACTTGGTAACAAATATCCTTTAAAAAAAAAATACTCCTTCCTCTAATAGACTGAATCTGACTTTATTACATTTTTAACTTTCTTTTTATTTATTCTTTGGGTTTTTCACATCATTCATTTCCTGTTCTTACGGATCTGCCCCCTGCCCTTGTAATCTCCCCCCACCCAAAGTAAAATAAAATTTAAAAGAGAGAAAAGGATCTCATCATTGAAGCTGTACTGTGACACAGTGAGTCATGCAGTAAACCATTTTCTCCATAAATCTTTATGTGTAAGCGTTTGTTGCAAAGACACACTGGTCTCATTTGAGGCCTCTGGTTTCTGCTACACTACCAGTGCTGGGCCCTCACTGGAACTTCTCTTGGATATCCTGTTGTTACCTTGTGTTGTGGGGATCCTGCAGCTTTTGGTTTGCAGAGCTGGCCCCTTCATGTGCTCCAACAGATCACAGACAGGGTAGATGTTGGGATAGTCCAACTCATAACTTTTGTTCTGGGCCTGAGCCTTGCGAGGTTAGTCAGCCTGCCAGCTCGCCAGGGACTTTACCACCAGGGTGAGCTCTCCAGCATTGCCCTTGCTAGTTCATTGCCCTTGTAGCAGTAAGCGAGGGGCGGGGCCAGTACACACAACTGTGGAAGCCAGAGGATAGCTTGAAAAAGTTTCTTTTCTTCTCCTGCCATTGAAGCCTTGGGGGAATGTATTTAAACTGTCAAGATTAGCAACAGACACTTTGACCTGCTTACCTGATGAACCCTCTTGCTGGCCCAATCAATACCAGTTTCTGAGTGCTTGCTATCTGTCAGTCACTAGGCTGAACTTGGTGAGCACTGACTCATTTATGTATCATAACAACCATATGAGGTGCTTTTATGTTCTTCATTTTATGAATGAAGTCATGAAAGAAAGTTAGACTTTTCCCGAAGGCATACTACCTATAGTAATGGAAATATGATTGTACCCTCATATTCTGTCCCCAGTTCCTGAGCTCTGACATACTTCTGCCCCGAGAAAATTCTTGCTTTATCTGTCTGGAGACTACAGCTAATTTTAAGTGAAAGACAAACCTTCCTTTCAAGGATGATCCTGTCATGATTTTGAGACCTAAGTCCTAGGATGTTTTCACATTGATTAACTGAGGGTGATCACTTAGTCCAGCATTATTATTTCAAAAATTACTTACAGCTCTTTACTCTGGCAGGAAATCAGTAAGAGTCGTCATTGTTTACGTCCTGCTGCTAAAGCACTACACACAGGAGCTATTTCCTGAGAGGGTACTCAATGAGAAAAGACAGGTATTCAATCACCCAGACCCCAGAAAATGTAACGAAAAAATGCAAAGTTGTGTAAGAGGGAGTCAAGTCATGATGGATATGCAATTAGTATTGAGCATCACTCCCGTGAATTGAGCTTTGTCTGTTCAATGCCAGAAAGATTCCATCAATTTGTTTATTCAAATAAGCCAACTTCCTTAAAGTATTAAACAATAATAAGCAAGCAAGCAATTTATTTAGTAACCTGCAAGTATAATATACACATATAGATTCTACTGAAATATGATGGGGTTATTTCCCAAGTAATATACTCTATGTTGAAAATATCATCAATTTAAAAAATTAAAGCAACCAGTGTATCCCACTTATATCTTGGCAACAAGGTTAATCTGTAGAGTAACAGTTGTTTGCCCTGGTGCATGTGACCACGTGAAAGTAATGAGTGGCTGCTAACTTCCAGTGTCAGAAGAGAGTATCTAAGTGTTACTAAGTTGAGAAATGATCAAATTCATACCTCTGAGTGTAATCTCTACTAAATAACCATTGTTTTTTTATGATCTTATAGTTGAAAAATTGTAAGTCAAACCATCTCAGGTCAGGGACTGCCTGCATTTAGTATATATAGCCGTGATCAACAAAACTGTTTACCAACCATCTGCTTGAGTGTTTGATAAATTAAAGAAATCCAGAATGTAACAGCAACAGGGAGTCTCGTGTGCCGTGTTACATGCATGAGTTCTCTCATTCACATCACTGGATGACAGAAGGAATAGCCTCGGAGCAGAAGAATATTGTATTAAAGTGTCCAATTACACAGAGAAAGTAAAATTCAAAACATGCTCAGACTGTGATCTGGATTTGAGCTCTTAAATTGCACATTACTCTCTTTGGGAGGCAATTATGAGTGTATCCCGTAGTTAGGCTTCTGGAGGTTTCTTCCTGTATCTTGCTCTTGGAATGGTGCTTGACCTCTCCCAACAGTAGGATTCAGAACCAGGAGACAGGAAGATGGCTATGTAACACCTAAGGACATGACAGGTGTGTTTGCCTAGACTAGCTGCCCTTTCCACCATGAGAATTTCTGCTTCATGTTTTTTTCTATTGTTCTAAAGTCATGACTGAAGGTGAGAGTCCATGATAAAATAGATGTGCTTCTTGCATGACTATATGTCTTAACTCAGTAATTGTCATTCACATAGTGACCCAGTGTTGGTTGGCCAGATATCAAGAATCTAGGGAACATAACACTAGTCAGGTCTATTCTAATAGAGGTACCAAGAAGAGGAAGTGGTGGCACCATCTGGGGATGCAGGGCCAAGGGTGAGCACTTATAAGAAAAGATCCAGAAAGCAGTTTCCAAAAGGACCAATAGAAAGATGTCAGGTAACTCAGTGAACCTAAGACACAAGAAAGCCCATATTGTTCTTACCTGCAGATAATAAAGGAAGAAAGGAAAAACGTGAAAAGGTATTCTATTTGTGAAATTCCACAGCCTCTGGGTGGGGTGTTTGGGGAAAGATCTAAATATAATGACCAAGAAGGTCAAAATTCTTTATAATAAAATCATCCTCCATTTTCCTCTTCACACATTAGTCTCAGGGCTGCATTAACTAATTAGCATGAAGTTGGTAGGTAAGACAACAGAGATGGTTACTTCTCTCAATCTTGGTGGCTGAGAGCCCCAAGTTAAGAAGTCAGCAGGTAGATGGAGTCTCAGGAGCACCAAGGAGAACTGGTTGACTCAATGCTTTTCCAAGTGACCCTGGGCTTTTATTGGATTTCAGACAAACAAGACCAGTATTCCTGTGCTGTGTGTCTGTCTTTGTGTTTGTCCTTTTGTCAGGCCTGGGATAGGCAACTATCTCAGTCAAGTATGGAATCATTTCAACTTTTAAAAATACATTTTTGTAATTAAAATATAATTATGCTACTCTCTCTCCCTTTCTTCTCTGCCACTTCTCCAGTCCCCCTTCTCTCCAATGTCTCCCCAATGTCCCACTCAAATTGGTGACCCCCTTTTCTTTAATTATTATTGTCATATATATATACATGCATATGTTATATACAAATATATAAATACAGCCCGCTTAGTCTGTTTTTTATGTTTACGTGTATATGATTTCAGAGATGACAACTTTGTATTGGAAAATCAGAGGTATCATCTTTACATGACCATCTTTACACACCATATTTACACATAAGGTCATAGATACTAGTGTAAAAATGTCAACAAAACATGTGCAAGGAAAAAACTAATCATAGGTATTTATCTGACTGACAAGGAACTTAATTTATTCTTAGAGGTCACTGTTCCCAGGGCCTTCCCACAATTCAGGCAGGATCACTCACCAGAGTAACCATTCAGCTGAGGCAGGTAATTTAGAAAAACATGACAGCTGTGACTATGAAGCCAAATAGCTCCTGATATTTAAGACCGTATTGTTATTATGTTCAGACCATATTCCTATTACGTTCTTCCATTTGGAGCTTCTCCAGCATCAGCATTTCCATAAAGTTTTCAGAGTTTCGCCCTTGGTAATGATCCAGCACTTGAGCACAGCAGTAAGACTTTGGCTGAGAGACACAAAGAATCACTGTTAGACTTGGGAGTGGCACCTCAGGAACACAGCCGGAAGAGATGAGCTAATCATGGGGACAAAGGAAGCTACCCATCCAATCAAAGAGAGTCTTAAAAAAGACAGGCGGCTAATGGAGTATTTGTGTTTTGCATTTAGCTTTACAATAGTTCTGAACAGAATTGCATCCTGAGTAGGAACTAGATATGTTCAACATGTAAATATAGTTTTCAATCCACTATTTTCTCATCTTGAGGTTTGTTTTATTTTTTTTACAACTACATCCACACCCAAATTCCAAGTAGTGCAAAGAAACCAATTAACAGATCAGTCATTGAATAAATGAAACTCAAGTTATCCGTGGCATCCACTGAAAATGGGCCAGTGTTAATAAGCCTACACACCCATGCAAATCATAATGAATTAGTCCACTGCCATCAGTGCTTAAGATGTCAGGCCCTGCAAGTGGAAGCTTTGGAACATGTGCAAAGAAAATGGAGACACAGTTGACATGAGAAATGGTCATTAGCAGTGAAGTTTTATTACACAAATTGGAAAACTTGAAAAGTTTTAGAGGTCTAAGGGGGTGGAGGTAGTCTCACAAATCTTGAAAATCAGATTTTAAAAAAGATCAGAATAATCACACTATAGGAATGCAGGTTAGCCACTAGCCTCCATGTTCAGCAAGACTGGCCTATATTCCCTTTAATCTATAGACTCACTAGCTAAAGACATTGAGAATTAAGTTTTATACTGCTTGCTCTACAATTGTCAAAAAGAAAGCAGAAACCCTGAGTGCCTACTACTTGCTATATAGTGCTTTAAAATCTGGTGTTCGAAGTAAGCAGGAAAAGTTCTTACCCTATGCAAATACCATGTTAGCAGATTAAGACAGAGTCAAGTTGAAGTTTAGAATCAGGGTATAAAACAATCTGGAAGTTGGATTTTCCCCATTACTGTATAAGTATCTTTCCATACTATATAACTTCCTTTCTCTGGTAGGGTTCAGATAGCTCTGGTAGGGTTCAGATAGCCCAGGCCAGCCTTCAACTCACTACATAGCAGAGGGTAGTCTTGAACTTCCTCTTATGCCTTCCAAATGTTGAGATTACAAGTATGCAAGTGTGTACTACTACGTCAGGTTTACAACATCAACCCTGGTGCTTATGGAATGCCACCAAGCCCTCTACCAAAGGAGCTATCTCTAGCATCACAAACTACCTTAGTGGATAGAAGTTTCTTCTCAACTATAATTGTCTTTATAGACACTGTAGAAATAAATACAGAGACATAATAAGATTGGTAAATTATACAAGAAGACAACAAAAAGGTTGATTAGGACGAGATCAAAAATTTCAAAATGTGTTTTTACTATTTGGCAGTGACAAAAATAAATGCAGAAAGTGAGAAAAGTCCCACAACCATAGATAGAAAAAGGAAAAACATAGAATGCCATCATAAACAGACTTGCTTATGGAGACAGAGACATGGCTCAGTGATTAAGAGCACTGGCCGTTCTTGCAAAGGACCCACACTCAGTTCCCAGATGTTCTAAGTTAGAATCTGATTTTTCAGAGTTGGAGATGGGCTCAGTTGGTAGAGTACTTGCCTAGTGTGAATGAAATGCTAGGTCCAATTCCCAGGGTCACATAAACCAGTTATGGTGATATATATCTATAATACTAGCACTCCGTAGGTGAAGGCAATAATATTAGAAGTTCAAGGTCATCTTTGGCTACTAAGAAAGCTCAAAACTAGTCTGGACTACATGAGGCCCTGTATGTTGGTTTTGCACATAAGATAAGACTCATAACACCAGATGTCGCACGAGAGTATATTCAGGGGAGTTGCCAAGCCGGTATGAGGGAAAGCAGAAGAGACCAAGAGACAGACTTTTACATGGTGCCTCCTTTTAAGAGAATGGGCGGGCACAGATTTACATAGCCATGCCTAGGGGCATGCCCTCCATACACACCATGTTGGGTTTACCACATGGCTGCTATGTGCCAGGAATCCTTACACTGTATCCCCCAACTCCACCAAAATGAAAAAAAAGAAAGAAAGAAACTAAGTATCAAATACTCTTAAAATAGTTTTTAAGTACAAAGCAAATTTTAATCAAATAATGTTTTATGTAAAAATAAGCAATGGGAAACAATCACCGTAAAGTGTCTGTGCTCCTCCTCCTGAACTCTAACCACATATATGATGCTCTTGAAACTGGATTATCATGGATAAAGACGGCTGTATCCGTGATCTGGTAACGCTAATCTCAACAAGGTTGCTCCTGGCAGGATACAATAATGCACACTTATAATCCCAGCACTTGGAAAGAAAAAGAGGCAGCCTCCTGAAAGTTCAAAGCCATCCTGATCTGCATTGCAAGTTTCAGGGAAACAGAAGCCACATAGAAAGACCTTGTCTTATAAACCACCCAAAATAAGAAAATGAGCTAGTCTACAGATCACGGGCAAAATGGCGTATGGCAATGAGGCCCAAGCACGCTGTGTTCTGTTCCCTTGCAGCTTCAACTCAGCAGATGCGCTTGGTGTTGACTCCAGTCATTCACTGAACTCCGCACACTAACAGAGAGCCTAACACGTACGATATAATAACTAATACTGGTACATTCTAAGTTTTGTAAATTTCTTTATTTTAAATGTGTGCTCAAGAATACAGATATATTAGCTATGGGTAAAAACCAATGTTCAAGAAAAAATAACTATTGCTCAGCTTTCAAGTTTCTAGGTCAATTTATTTGAAGAGAATCCTGAGGTTCCGAGATGAGTTGCTAAAATCATGGGCCATTTGCACCTACTTATTGGTGTGAATTGAGATCGTTTTCAGTATCATGAAAGTGATGCAAAAATGCAAAATATAAAATTGAACTTTGGAGTCTGCATCTATAATCTATACAACAGAGCACACATGCATCCATTCATACAGTATATGTCTCAATTTGTTTAATAGTAAGCCAAGACTACTTAGCTTAACACTAATTTTAAAATAATGTTTCAAAGTAACATTGCTCTTATCTCTTCTATGTATCAACCATTTTACATGATACTGAGTTAGAAAATGCTTTTTTAAGGAAGCTACTTTACAGTCCTGATCAGAAGGCTTATTTTCAAAAAGCAGAAATATTCATGAGTTTAGGCTGTTGCCACTGGATATAAGAAATGCCAAACTGCCCGCTGAAACTGTCCTTAGCACGGCTTTAAGGTCTAATGTCATTTCCATCTTGTACACGTCTCTGATCTCAAGCCCAGGTTTACAGTGCCCTAGCCATACTGACCACCTTGATGCCTCACACCTATCTTGCTACTGTCCGACCATTTTCTGATATTTCTACTTGGAATTATTTCTCTAACTGTGCCAGCAGACTAATTCCCATGTTCAGCCCCTTCTTGGAGACAGAACCGACCGAAGAAATTTTTAATTACCTTAAATCTGCTCCCCCTCCTCTCTCCAGATATGTTTTTCTTTCTCCTCGCCTTCCTCTTTTTTCCTTCGTTCACTGTTTTGTTTGTTTCTGGGATGCGGTCTTATTACATAATCCAAGCTCCAGAACCTTCTACCTCCTACATGACGATTGTAGATGTGCACCATCATGTCTGCCTCTTGTTTTTATCTTAGTCATTTTTCTCTTTCAAATCATAGCCTTAACAGCAGCTCTTAGTACACAGAAGGGAATGAGTCATCGAAGGGTTAATTCTGTATAAACAAGTGACTGAATGAGTAGATGAATGAATGAGCAGTCTGCTTGGCCAATTGTGAGGAGGAAAATCGGGAACTGAGGGATTTAGGGGGCTTGGATAATCTATTGTTCTCTCCCCTGCCCCCTTCTTCTGCCTCCTCAATTTACACCTTCTGTTCCTTTCTCCAGATGTGTGTCTTGTGTTTGCTGGTCAATCTTCACACCACTGAAAACTCCCAGCAGGCTTAGCACACCCTGATGGCTACTGAGTCTTCTTCTATCTGCTATCTCCAGGTTCCGATTCTCAAATGAGATGAAGAGCAGGTGCAGCTCAGACCCTAGGCTGACTCGACCTTTGTCATCTCATCAAAAGAAGTGACATGGGGTTGATATCATACGTACTCAGAACCTCAACAGGCATAGCTTGAGATACCGATGGCTACTTGGCAGGACTTCTGCTAGTCACCCATAGTATCCATCAAAAATAAAAATGCCAAGGAAGCCCATTTCAGATAGTCCCATTCCAACATTAACACTTTGATGACATAAAGTTGAATATATTGGTTTTTTCCCCACTTCTTGTTAGGTTTTGTGATTAGGATTCATTCAGTCTTAATTTTGCTTACCTTAAATTTGCAAATCCTTAAATTTGCTTTAAACAAACAAAAACAAAAACAAAAAAAAAAAAAAAAAAAAAAAACCCTTAAAATAACTAGCTCACAGAACTGAATAGGACAGATGTGTTCTGGATCCAAACAAGAATTGATCCTGAGCTTGGGAAATTATTTTTTTTCTGTCTTTATCTTTCTCAACTTGATACCCTCAGTGTTTAAATGACTGCCAGAAGACCTGGTGTCTATATTCCTATGCATTCAAGCCATACTACAAAAGTGCCAATGAATGAACTCCGCTTACATTGAGTTAATTGTATCTGATAAAGAAATGTGGTGTGATGGTCGGATTATGCTTCAGCCACAAGTTCTGCCCCTAGAATGAAGACTACAGTAAACTACCCAGGTTCCTATGAGCTGGTACTATGAAAAAAGAGAGTTTACTACATGAAATGTAGCTGCTAAGCAGAAAATCAACAGCTTTCCACTACACTTGGCACCTTACTCAACAATGACTGGGAATGATTCTTTACACATCTATAAAATACCCTGATATCTAAATTTTGCTTTGCTGACTTTAATAAAATAAATATTAAATACCAAAACAAAACACTTTTCCACCGGTTTGTAGATAAAGTACCATAAAGTACCATATTCATGCACCCTTTACTTTTGGCTGAATTAACTAGTCTACCAATTAATTCTTAGTGAAGCCTCACCAAAGCCTACTCACTAGACATGCACATTAGAAGATGTGAACATCTAATCAATTAATATTTTCTGGTTAATGCTTTGACATTTGCAAAGGCTGGGATGCATCTGAGTGAAACTCTTAGGACAAAATTAGGAAAACAATCCAGAAGACTTGATGACAAAGAAATCCTTTGTCAACCATGCTAAGACTTCACATCACATTCCCTGTCTGTGGCCTATGAAAACACACAGACAGATCATTCTACCTGCCACCCCAGACACAGCTCCAGTTCAAGGGTTACAGATCATATGACTGGCAAAGTGAGTTAAGATAAGACAGACTGTTGAGGTATCTCATGGAACTGTGCTTAAGCAAACAGAAGAATGCAGACTCTACAGCTGGAGGTTTAAACTTCATGAGTTCCCACTACCTCAGTTCAGTTGTCTCTGTAGATTTCTCCATCATGATCTACACACACACACACACACACACACACACACACACACACACACACACCCCTTTGCTCAAATAATCCCACTTCCCTCTCCTGGACTGGACACCCAGAGCTTGGCCTGGTGCTTGGTTGTGGATCTCTGCATCTGCTTCCATCAGTTACTGAATAAAAGCTCTATGATGACAGGGTACTCACCAATCTGATTACGAGGGCAGGCCAGCTCAGGGACCCTCTCCACTATTGCTAGTAGCCTTAGCTGTGGTCATCCTTGTGGATTTCTGGGAACATCCCTAGCACCAGGTCTCCCTAACTCCATGATCTCTCCCTCTATCGAGATATCTCTCTCATTGCTCTCCCACTCTATGTTCCAGATCAACCATGCCTTTCCTTTATGATCTCATCCCCCTCTGTGCCTCTCGTGCCCCCAGTTTACTCAGGAGATCTCATCTGTTTCCCCTTCCCAGGACTATCCCTGCATCCCTCTTAGGGTCCTCCTTCTTACCTCCTCCTCTGGAGCTGTGAGTTGTAGCCTGGTTATTCTTAGCTTTGCATCTAATATTCATTTATGAGTGAGTACAACATGTTTGAAGAACAGACAGCAATTATGTCACTGAGATTTAAAACCTCTGTGAGTTCTCATACTAGACTGCTTAGAATCACGTCCCAAAATTGTACTTAATCCTTATATGTCCATTTTAGCACCATAAAAAAAGAAAGATACTAATAGCAACTCTCTGCTGGGGCCATTATGGAGGCTAAAAGAGATAATCCACACGAGGCTCTTAAGACTTGCAAAAAAGCCAAGAATTTTTAACTACTATTCTCTCTCTCTCCTCTTCCTCCTTCTTCTCCCTCCCGCTCTTTCCCTCTATCTCTTCCCTCTCTCCTCCTTTATTTCTGCCATTCACATTAAGAAATGCTATTAAATCGCTTTATGGCACCTTGTTTCTCCGTAATGCACATTGCAAATTGGCCCAGCCATGACTGAGATACAATCACCAAAGAGATGCCTTTGACAGAGATGGAGTAGCTGACAAGCTGCTAAACACAATGTTAAATTGTTTGTTATTGTTGAGGAGTGGGAAGCTTCTCTTTTAAAAGACTCCCAAGTTTAAAGCCAACATGATTAATATTCAGAGCAGACAGACTAGTGTGTATAGCCAGAAACACTGAGGTCAGCATGGATAATGGGAGGCCATGCTCATCCCGAGCCTGTGGTGACAGGCTTACATCCCTACCGAGTCTGGGCACCTCAGGCTTGTCAAAGAGAGGTGTGTCCACATAGCTGTAAAGATGTGAACCTTACAAATGAGTACCATGTAGTCATAAGCATCCGGATGAGTCACAGCCTATTTTATGGGTGTAGCTCATCTTCAAAGAAAGATTGAACTGACCATAAACATCAGATCATGGAACATAAGCTTTTCCAAAGGCTCCTCATAAAATACACAATAAAAATAAATAGAGCTATCTCTGAAAATTCAAAGTCTCACACGAATTTATTGAGAATCATATGCATCATTTCTCATCTTTTGGACAGCATACCACAGAACTAAATTTATTTTTAAAATGTTGATAAGCTATTTTTGTTGCTTTACATAACCGGTTATAGATGGAGAGCCCCCACAGAGCATAGAAAATGAAGATACTAAAGTATTTACATTTTTACAGTTTTCTGATTATTCTTTACTATCTCAAATATTACAGATCCACATCAGTTCATAGACTGCCCATATGTAATCTGACACGACTTTTCAATGAGACAAATACTTGGTGTGGCCAAAATGTCAAATGAGTCCAAGATGGAAACAAGAATATACAAAGTCCAATGGACATATTTTTACATGCCTGGCATATTCTAAATTCTTTTGGTGGTGTTATTACCATAACTTGGGATTGAGCCTAATGTCCCCTATAAACCAGTACTCTACTGTTGAGACAGGGTCTCACCAGGCTGCTCTTGAACTCACGCTGTAGCCCAGGCAGGCTTTGAATTTATGACCCTCTTGCCTCAACCTTTCTTCCCTAGATTTTTTAAAACCATACATGAAAAATTACCTTTTCTTCTTTTCCGCTCTCTTATCTTTTTCTCTTTTCTCCCCCCACTCTCTCTTTTATTTAGATCTGTAAGGGTCTCATTTTGTTGCCCCTGCTAATGTCACCCTCACAATCTTCCTGAGTCAGCTTTCTGAGTACAGGGATCACAGCGCGAAAATAATTTTTACCATATATACTAATTTGGTTCTTGCTCTGATTTTATCATATTTATTAATTCCTGGCACCATCTAGGTTTCATTGGGAATTTAGAACAAACACAGGAGGCAGTCTCTGTTTGCTGGGAGCTTGCATTCCACAGGGAAGTTATCACATGAGCAAATAATAACAAACATCATAAGACAGGCATATTTACTTTCTTTTTAATAGAAAACTCTGTTATCTAGGATCAGAAATGAGGAGCAGGAACAAATCTGGCAAAATTCAGCATAAATATATATATGTGTATATATATATAAATATATATATATATATATAAATCATATATATATGAACACGAAATGAACTCTGAAAAAATTAGCCAGATTTCTGTTGACTGAAATAAAAACATGAGTCAAGGGCATTTCTGATATTTCAAACTTGGGCAACCTGAAAAAATTCTTTATTAAAGATACAGGGAAGAAAAGTTCACACACAAGGGAAGTTTTGCTAAACTGGGCATGATGGCACGTGCCTATAATCCCAGAACTCAGGAGTGATCTTGAGGTCCATATTAGCCTAACCACATATGAGTACGAAGCCAGCCAAGGCAACATGATAAAACCCTGACTCAAAGGAAAAAAACGAAAGGAAGGAAGGGAGGGAGGGAGGGAGGGAGGGAGGAAGGAAGGAAGGAAGGAATAAAGGAAGGAAGGAAGGAAGGAAGGAAGGAAGGAATAAAGGAAGGAAGGAAGGAAGGAAGGAAGGAAGGAAGGAAGGAAGGAAGGAAGGAAGGAAAAAAAGAAGGAAGGAAGAGTTTGTTTAGGAGGTCTCATGAGGGGGGCGTGTTTATTGATGTGAGGTACACAGATGAGGTGATATTGAGGAATAGACTTCAGGAGAATTGTGTAGAAATTGTAGCATAGCACTTATAATATTATCTTAGGTATCCTTTAGCAGATCAATGGTGTGTCCAAGTCTTTATCTCCCACATGAGCTGTGCCCCAAGCTCCTGAATCTTCTACCCAGGTTCCTCTATCAACACTGATCAATGCTAACAGGGTCAATCCAGTCACATTTTCCGAAATTCTTCCCCTTCCAGTACTTGCATGGTCACATCATGCACTAGATATGCTGGATTTTAGGTTTTTCATGTAAGTGCACAGGAACATAAGAAAAGTCCATTGTTTTTAGATTTTTCTTTTTAAGCTCATGATCTGAGTCTGAAGAGTTATGCTAATGCCACTTACATCAAATACCTCCATCATCAAAATCTAAAATTACATGCCAATAATAATCAACAGAATAATTCCTCCCCCTCCCTCCTCCCCTTCCCTCTAAGATTAGTTTGTATTTTTCAATCTTTGTCAAATTATTTGAACCTTTAGTAGCTGTCCCTAAAAACAAAAGCTAGATGCCCCAGACAAGCAGAAGGGAGAGGTTTAGCAGGCATGTAACAAGGCTTGAGAGGAAATGTGACATCAACAAGTGTAACATTTCACTAAGTGCCATTTCCCCATCTTCTCACAGACTCTTAGATCCGTGAAGGACACCTTAATGGTTCCTTCCTTCCTTTCTCCTCCCTCCTTCCTTCCTCCCTTTCCATTTTTGACAAGCTCTCATGAATCTCAGGCTGACTGACTTCAAATTTACCATGGGACCGAGGAAGACAATGAACTTCTGGTCTTCCTTGCCTCCACCCTGGCACTGGGATTTCAGGAATGACCCACTAAACTTGGTCTCTATAATGCTGGTGAGCAAAATGAAGGGCTTGTACACGTCACACAAACACCCTAACAACTGAGATCCACTCCAACGCCAACAGATTTCTTAGGAAGAATTACTCTAGGCCTGACATCGGGGCGAGGGATCTCTTGGTGGAAGGTCTTTCTTGCTGTTTTCTGCTTCCATTTGAGACAGGAATTAAGGCTTTGCGTTTGAGTGCTTCTAAAAGGATAACCTTCAGACCTTAGCAGACTCCAGACACTGAGATTGACCACTCTTTTCCCTGAAGAAAATCTGAAAAATTATTAAAAAGAAAAGGCCATAGAAATGGCAATGAAATCTTAAGATCATTTTCACCATGTAGGGCTGATTCTCTCATTACAAATGGACAAATTCAGCCAACCTCATCTGTAACCACCCACTTGCTTAACCTCACTGGGCCCTTTCTCCTTCTGTTGAGTTCTGTGCTCTTAAACCGGTGTCTGGTCCTATCACTCTACAATTACACACATTCTCAGAGCATCTCGTGTCAAACAGAGTCGTGATGTTTGTGACAGCGGACATATAATTCAATTTCTAGCCGGGATGACAACTTAGGAATTTTATAGGGCTACATGGCTTGATGGTAGCTCCTTAAACTCAGGGAAGTTACTTTCCAGAGTGTTAGTGAAATGTTGGATCAGTTCATGCACTTGGCACTGTTGATGAAAACGAAGTAAACACTAATTCTTTAGAATTAGAAAAAAATAAAGTAGAAATGTACTTTACAACCTACAAAGGGCCTTTTGGCCAACAATACAGTCCTGTGTAGACCTGGGTGAAACTTATTTCTATGTATGTCTGCTTTATCTTAAGTCAGTAACTATACCTGCCAGGTTTCCATATTCTTTGTTTGTATAAAGGAAAGAAATACACAGGGAAATACATGCTGTGTTCAACTTCCGAAAGATTTTTAAAAGCTAAAAACATTTGTAAACATTAAGTAAATTCTTGTTTCTCCCCTCTATTTAACTTTGGAGAGAAACTATAGGAAAGAAGGGTGGTAATGCTTTCTAGAGGAGTTGGTTGGCCTTAATCCCTGGGAAATCTAATTGCAGATTAGATCATTGAAATGTATTCTCACCTGTGTCATAGCAAATAAACACTGGAAATGGGCTGTACTTCCCTGTGACTCATAGTCTCTGGTGGCAAGGACCTGGTGTTGAGCTCTGATCATCTACTGTTCATGGAGCTGGCTGAGTGGCAGTTTAGGGTAGAGATGGTAGTGAGTCAGAAAAGCTAGAAAGGGCAGCAACTGGAGTCCTGCCTGATGCTAACCAGACCAACTGCACGGGGAAGGTGCTTTGCCACGCCCTGAGAGTTGCCCTGCTTACACCCAGCGTGGTCAGTTTCGAAGGCTCTTCTCCTGGGTGCCTGGACACACTGCGTTGCAAATTCTTGCTTGCTCCCTTTCTCGTGGAGGTTGGCAGAGATTCTCCACCATTTTCCCCTCCACATATTTTGCATTTATTTTGCAACTGATTTCTATTTGCCCAAATAAGCCTTTCAAATTCCATGACATCCTCATCTATCCATATCTAAGAGTGGCTTTGAATGATGAGCAGTGCTCCACTGACATTACCATTTCATATTGAGTAAGTGCCAATAAAGGAGAAAGCACATTCAGGCTCCAGACCATGTCCGAGGTGGACAGGCTTGCCCTCAGCCCAGCCTGGACGATGATAAACTTTGGCTTGACTATTTCAGACATTTGAATCTAGAAAACAAGTCAGTTGAAATTTCTATACAAAGTGTAATGTGAGGCTTGGCTAAAAGTGAAGCAGCCCTTTGGGGGGGAGGAGATAGACGCTTTTAAACAAGTCTAATTTAAAAACCTGAATCAAAGATAAATCAAGTCTCTGAACTTAGAGAAAGAACATTCAGACCCGAGGTCCATCCAGCCCACCAGTGGAGGAGGATCCATTTCCCTGCCGGCCACAAACAGAAGCCTGGGGCAGCCCTGAGGACTCTTCCGTGAACCTGTTCTGGCTGGTGTAAGGCAGACATGGCCCTTGAGAAGAACATTAATCATAATTGGTCCCTGTACCTGAGAAAAAGTAACTATCTTTGGGATTTTTTTTTTTTTTTTTTTTTTTTGGTGTGCGTGTTTTGAACTGGAGAAAGCTTTTATGATGTCTCTTGATGAAATATAACCACCCTCTCTTTCTAAGCAGCCCCTAAATCCTCAAATGTGTGTAAATGGAAAACATGCTGTGGGTCTTTATTCCACTGAACAGCAAGAAATAAATCAGAACTCCCCCTTCCTTCCTACCCCCTCACTGTCTCTCCCCTGATACCTCACAGATGTGCAGCATTTAGAGGCAAGAGCAGAAATGCTTTATGAAATTAATATGTGGAAACTGCTTATTTACCATAAATGCCTAGCCCAGGGCTTTCTCCACAGTGGCCTGTCAAGATATTAAGCTGATTTCTTCCCTTCTGTCTACCAAAAAGTCTTCCTCGGTTTCTGTGGGACAAGAGGGTCCCCATCCCCCCATATGAAAGTAGCAGTCATTGGTGGCTTGGTATTACATCAGCAGCAGCGAGGCTGCGACTTAGCGGTAAACAAAGCTTTCATCTATGATATATAAAATGTGTAAATCACTTTAGGATCCTGCTGGGTTCAAAAATACTAAATAAACACCCTTCATTAATATAATTGATATTGAACTGGATGCTGGAGACTCAATAGATGAATACAAATGCTGGAACTTGCCTTGGAGTTCATTCATATCTAAAAATATGTAGAAGATATACCACAGTGCTCATGAAAGTCTCTTAACTGATTTTAATAGCAGTCATTACATGAGAAAATGAGACTTCCCCTTGTAACAGAGATGAACTGGGACAGAAACAAAGGAAGAGAGGTAGCTAGTTCAGCACCCCTGTGCCCTTCCGGAATTACTGCTCATCATTCTTGCATTCAGCAGTTAGCTGGTTCCTTTTGTCAAAGGCTACCACCATCTAATGAAACAATTAGGACTTGACAGTTTAAATATGCTATTTTGTTCTTTTCAAGCCTAAGTGCCAGCCACTAAGACAAACTATACCACCACCTTCCTATCAGCACAGCCATTGTTATCCCAGATAGAGTGCCCTAAAAATAAAATCCATTTTGTATGTGAAGCTTCATCAAGTCAGGTCATGTCTGTTCCTTAGGGCAGACTGAAGTGTACTAATTTCATTATGCTATTTTTAAACGTGGCCTCCTTGGATCTCTAAGTTTGTCCTACATAGCTCAACAGAGCCTCAAGTTATTGTTCAGGGCTTTCTTGCTAATCACCTTTGTCCACGCTGCCCTTGGTCACCTCTGTAGGCCGATATAGTTACACAAAATAGGCACGGTAATGATGGGTATGGTCACATTCAGATGAGCATCACCTACTGAGCACCATGCAACACAGGAGCTGATGGGATATCTAATGGGATTCAGTTTCCCAAATTCATTATTAAAGTTATCCCAGCTTTCTGAAGAAAAAAAAAAAGAAAGAATAGGTTTCTGGGTGTTTTAGTCAGGGTTCCCTAGAGGAGCAGTACCCATTGAATGAATGTTCATTACGAAAGGTAATTTATTGCATTAGCTTATGTACTCTGTGCTGGGTAACCCAACAATGATTATCTACGTGCTGCTCCCTAGGCCATGCCAATCAAGCGATGAAAGCCTGAAGATTGTCTGGAGAGTCCATGTCAGAATAAAGAAACTGAGTTCTCATGCCAGTAAAGGATGGAAGCCGTAGTCACAGAAAAGGGGAAGGAGTGCTCTCCAACAGGCAAAAGGCAACAGTTGTCCCCTTATATCTCCATCAATCGGGACTCCTGCTGTAGAGATGCCATCCACTCCTGAGGGAGAGTTCTACTCTCAGTTAACGCTTATAGAAAACACCCTTTTGGAACTGCCTAAAGATGGGGATCTTAGTTGATTCCATGTGATATCAAGTTGATGAAGAAGACTATTACACCAAGATACCATCATGAGACATTTTGAGTCTCTGTACTGACTTCTGTTTGTCTCTTGTGTAACATACGTCTTTTAGTTGTAAAGTGAACACAGACCCTTAGATGCATGAAGTTTGAAGAAAAGCATATTGTTAAAAGCTACTTTTCTATTCTTGACAAACAAACCAATTCAAATGTAGTATGTGATGTAGATATATAGTAGTTCTCTCTTCTGGTTTTGTTTCCCACAGTTTAGTTACTACAAAACATTGTAGGATATTGTTTTAAGGTGTGCTACTTTTGTTTATCTCTGTGAAGCTGTGTTACTTTGTCTGTCTAAAACATCTGACGGTCTAATAAAGAACTGAACAGCCAATAGCAAGGTAGGCGAAAGGATAGGTGGGGCTGACAGGCAGAGAGAATATATGGGAGAAATCTGGGAGGAAGAATTAGCCAGAGAACAAGGAAGACCAGCTACCCAGCTACACAACAAGCCATGAAGTAAGAAACAAAGAAAAAGTACACAGGAATAGAAAAGGAAAATTCCAGAGGCAAAAGATGGATGTGAAAACTTAAAGTTAAGAAAAGTAGGCTAGAAATAAGCCAAGCTATGACTGGGCATTTACAGTGAAGAATAAGCCTCCATGTGTGATTTATTTGGAAATGAATGGTGGCCCCCAAAAGAGCAAAAACAACAATAAAATGTTATGTAACAAATTCCAGAAGAAAAAAATTCATAGAATGTAAGTCGTTTTTTGTTCTGTGTTTTGAGAAGCATCATAAAACCTGTTTCCAAACTCCTCTGCAACACCCACGGACAGTGAGTCATCTCTTTGTCCATCCGTTCCATGTTGTACATACTACCCACTTATTAGTAACCTAGTAACAACTTGGACAATCAGAACTTGTGTTCAAGTAGCCCTTATTTTACTTAAAACACAGTGTCCCCAAAGCATAAGAGTACAGATGACAAAGAATACACCAGGCATAAAACATAATGACATACACAGGAAAGAGAATCATATTGTATGTATAGGCATCATATATACAATCTCTAATAGTAATTGTGAGACTTTGAAAGTGTTCTCTGTGTGTAATTGGAGACTACTGTATCATGGACTCTCAAATAACACTGTGATAAAAAAGGTTCCTCTGCTTACTTCTAGGTGTTCTTCCTCCGTGTTCAAACCACCGTATCAGAAAGGTTCTCTCTTCCTAGGGGTCCCTCAACAGTCTCAAGGTAACAATCATATCAGTCAAGTAATTCTAACAAAGACATCTCCTTTATCCCAATTATTACAGCTAGAATCCCCAGACTGAATCTTTATAATGATTTGAAGTGGGTGCCCATCCCTCAATTTACAGTATGGTCAGAGGAATGGAAACATCTGGTTTCTTACACTTCATTTTGTTATAGGCTTTACTAAGGTAGCAAGAAATTTATATCTGTCCTAGATAAATCTGATGGGTAGAAGAAAGGAAATATGGCCCATCAGAGCTCACTGGCATTGAGAAGAAATCATACAGAGTATGAAAAACATGGATACCCACCACAAAGACCTATGTCACCACACAGAAAAATGAATATTCTTTAAATTTTTTCTTATTGATTTAGATAAGAATCAGAGATAGAGACTTCACATTAGAAAAAGTAGAATTATAAGGATTTCCTTTTTCACGCATTTGATTGTTTGTAATAATTGGGAGAGTTTAATATTTCCCCATCTAAGATTTAGATATTGTGAGGAGATTCCAGTAAGATAAAAAATAAGAAAATAATACCCAATGACAAAGGACAAGGACTCGGATTATTGGCGCTGAGACAAAGCACCCATCAGCTCAAGTCCTCACATCTAAATCTGCTAACTGCCTTTCTCATTTTTATCTGATAAAAACATGTCTGTCTTTCTGGACTGGCACTACTTCCAAGATTTTTGTTTTCCTTTCTTCTGCTTCTCCTTTTATTTATTTTGAACTTCAACATTTCGGTTGTGATACACAGAGGTATTGATTTCCTCACATTTTCCTGCTTTGAATCGGTTGGAGTGTTGGGACATGATTGTTAATATCTTTGCCCCATCTTTTCATTTCTCTCTCTTTCCTCCTCTATGTTGAAAACTACTTATTTTAAAGAGTCAGTGGTACCCAGATTCCTTGGATGCTGTTTTAGCTTTTTAACCTTTTTCCATCTCTCAGTGGTTCACATTCCTGAACGGATACAACTTAGTGTGCTGGTGTTCTCTTTTCCTGTGAGCCTTTCTCATGATTATGATTGTATTATTGTGTGTGTGTGTGTGTGTGTGTGTGTGTGTGTGTGTGTGTGTGTGTGTGTGTGTGTGTGTATAGCATTTGAGGGCCCAAGGTGGCCAGAAGAAGGTGTCAGATCCCCCAGACCTGGAGTTACAGATAGAACTCGGGTCCTCTACAACAACAGTATGTTCCCTTAACCACTCAGCCATCTTGACAGCCTCCATTTTTAACTTCGGAATGTCCATTTGATTTTTTTTTTAATGTTTGCTCTTTGTTGATTCTCTCTTTAACAAAATATTTTTGTTGTTTCTTCTTACATTCATTAGCCATGGTTTTCCTTCATTCTCTGAACATTATTTTTAAGAGATACTATGGAGGCTGCGTCTGTTAACCCTGTCATTGTACTTCCTCCAAAATCAGTTTCTATCATCTACTATTTTTCTAATGCATGTGTACCATTTTTTTTATACTTCAAATATCCTTTTTTATTTCAGATGTACATTAGATAATATATTTAAGCAATTCTGGATCTTCTTGTCCTTCCTGGAGTCAATGCTGGCTTTTTTGTTGTTGTTGTGAGTTTGTTGGACAATTTGTTTATTCTTTGAGGCCATTTTACTGTACTATGCAGTCTTAATGTTTCTGCTCAAGTCACATTGACTCATTTTTATGTTTTAGTCTACTCTCCCAGGGGTTGCCTCTTCTTGAGCATCTGCTATTTGTAAGGATTAAAAGACAGAGTTTATGTTCAGATCCTATAGATTTGTGCCCTTTACCACTGGATAAGGAAGAGGGCTTAAGAAGTATTATTATAGTCCAGGACATCCATGGTCAGACAAGAATGAGTAGTTGTAAAGTTCACTGATTGCTCCAGAGAAGGCACCAACTAAGACATGCACAGTCTCCCTAACTAGCAGGAAACATGTGATGCCAGTGCTCTTGGAGCAAAGCATATTATCATTTAGCCAGTATCTGATGATTGTTCCAGGCAGCTTTCTGTGGGTTGACTGACCTGTGTGCAGTATGAGTGATTTGATGTCTCTAACAAGACCCGTTCTGACCGATTCTGCATGGCTGCCCAGCACAGGACAGTCTTTCTTGCAAAGACGCAGCTGTGATTCCAAGAGAGTATGCTTGGCTATCTATAACTATCGTTCTGTTAAACTTCTGGATGTTGGCTATGTTTTACTTGTTGTTACTCACACTGTGAGGCTACTAACTCCCTCTTATCCTCCACTGAATTGCCATTTTCTTCAAAACTCTCAGAACTGGAATTCATCAAGCTCTGCGCACTCCAGGAGAGCCCTTTTAAGCCCTAGCACAGCAGCTTGGAGAAAGGACAGCCAGCTGCCTCTCTTGAGGTGACAAACCCTGGCTCCATGAGTGAGTGATGGATAAACTGTAATAGATGGTGCTAACCTTCTGTCCATACTCACCCCTCCTCGGGTGCAATCTCCACACAACTGAGACACACACAACAGGGACCTGCCACATCTGGGTGGACCGTCTATCCTCAGAGGAGAGGCTAGTAAAGGACAGTTCCTTAATAGAGCTTTTGCTCTCAAAGACTGCAAGAGTGGAAAACAAATATAAGCTGCCAACTTCATGGTCAAAGCATGGTGATTTACTGATACCTTGAGGAAGACGGGGGACTTTTAATTTTACTTCTCATCTTTTAACTCCACATGACCAGAATAAGAACACCCAGACAAAGGGTTTTCAAATACAGAACTTAGGAAGGGTGTGACTCAAACACCACAGAGGCTGGCTACAGTTATATTCAATCAATCTTCTAGGATGACTTGTGTATATAACCTTATGACAATTTCCATAAGTTTGAAACAGGATTTTAGAAATATTTTTTATGAGCTGAATGGTTGCCATACCAAGTGTTCAATCCTGTCACCACCCATTCTGGAAACCCCTCCACACTCACATTTAACCTCCATTGCTGTTGGTTACAAATCCTAGAGTCATGGGCCATTCAAGAGCTTAAAGAGTTAGTTACCTAGTCTATTCTTTGTGCCTTTGGGCAGGATAATACCTTAGCCAGCCCAGATAGATGAAAATCTATACAGGTTTTGAAAACCTCCAGAGAACAAACATTTCACAGCCTTCCTTAATAACCTAAATCAGTACGTAACAACTCTCGGTGCCAGGAATTTCTTCCTTGCACATAACAAAGTCCATGTGCTACAGTTTAAAGGTCCTTTTCTCATCATCTGTCCTGGAGGAGATAGAGAACAGCTGGCTTGCATACAGCACACTTCCTCTTTAAGAGACACCAGCAGGAGCCTCTTAGAAAACTATATTTTCAATCCTCCTTTGCTTCTGCCTTAGAAATAATCTTAATATTTCCTCATATTCTTTTTTTTCAGTCCTTGAATAACCTTTGTGCTCTCATCTGAAATCTTTTCTCTCTTGCATTTGCCCTCTAGAGATTCACAGTATTTCTCAAGGTCAGAGCCCAGTAGGGCATACCTGAGCATCTCAGAGCACTCATTAAATAGGCAGATTCCCGTGTTCCATCCTAGACTGAGAGACTCATGATCACCGTTATGATCTGGGCATCAGGACGATTAGCAAATTGCTCCAGGCAGGTGGTTCTGGTACTGTTTGTCCTCCTGAAGGTGCTCTAAGACAGCTGAGCCCAGATAGATGACAATCTTTGATGAGGGCCTGCAACTCCTTACTTACACAGTAAAATCACGGGGATGCTTTGAAGAATTCTGAAGCTCGGGCTGCACCCCAGTCCAGCTGAAGCACACAGTCTCTGAGGAGGTGTGAAGGCCAGCAGTCTTTTAAACTTTTTCTGTTGGATTCCAAGTAAAGTGAGGAGAATCTGTCAGTTCTTCAAAGCAAGGTGAATATTAGCATTTTCAACCTAGCTCTTACTAGCATGAAGAAGAACACAGGGAGTATAAAGCAATGCTCTCTCTGTTGTTAGGTGACTCAGATTTAAACCTTATTCCTATACCTATGTTTATTGGATGCCTTACAGTCTTTTATCTGTATCCTGGAGTTTTATAGGGATATGTGGGCATGTGGGCAGTGGTGTGCATGTGCAAGTGCGGACAACTTTGTGCAGTTGGCCTCTCTTTCCAGCTTCACCTTGGTTCTAGGGATTGAACTCAGCTGTTGTTATAACTTTTTTCTTCAGCACTGGGGATCTAACCCAAGGCCTCACACATGCTAGGAAAAGATTCTGCTACTGAGCTATGGCCCCAGCATAGTTTTTTTGTTTTTGTTTTTTGTTTTTATTTTCCTTACAATTTTGAGGTGGTTCTATTTATTAGTAATTATAAGATTCGAAAAACAATTTGAAATAATTATGTGAGAATAAGATAACCATAATCAAAATTGTGATCAATTCAGATGAACATTTTTATTCTTGTTTATATGTGCATATTATATTACATATTTAATATATGTATGGATATCTTTTTAGGAAGGGAGAAAAAATGTGTGCTGAAAAATACACCAAGTTTATTGTTATATTGGGATCTTTGTAAACTGTTCTCCCCAAGAGCAGGAACTTAAATAAACAGGTCAGAATCTCCTATGTTACAAGAGCTAGCACAACTTTCACCCTAGTTTGTACTTACCATATATTTTCTGGACGATACATAATATTGAATAATTATGCTATGGTTCTTGTTGGTTCTAAACATTTTCACAACCAATACATCTACTAAGTACCAGCAGTTAAAGATAGAAACAGTATTGAGTGGAATAGAGCAGAGGACATCCAGAAGTGGTAGAGAGCTGTTGATTATTGTCAAAAGTTTGGAGCCCATATGCTCATACCCTCAGTGATAAATCTTGTTGGTAGATTGACATTGAACAACAAAAAATCTTTATAATAATAACCAATATTCTTCTAAAAAGTCAGATTTACATTAGTTTTTACACTTTTCAATTTTATTTATTTATATTTTATGTATGAGCACTCTGCATGTATTACCAGCAGGCCAGAACAGGGCATTAAACCTTATTATAGATGGTTATGAGCCACCATGTGAGTTCTGGGAATTGAACCTGGGTCCTCTGGAAGAACAGCCAGTACTCCTAATCGCTGGACCAGCCCCTACTTACCTTACTTTTAACTAACCATTTTAAAACAAAAATAAATGGATATTGCAGATAGTATATATGTCTTTAAAAGAAAATAATGTAATTCCAGAACTAAACTTTTAGAATCATTATCTGTCTGATAACCACAGGATATCTCATTTTGTAAATAAAATGAATTTACTATTAATGAGCCTTTTCTGTTCTGCAAACTTCTTTATAATTTTAGTGTAGCAATGGCAGAAGAAAACACCCTGCGGTTTGTTTCATTTAGCTAGGTTTTTGGGGGGGAAGGGTATGAAATAGGGTGCTTCTGTTTCCTCATGTCAGTCCTAGTGTGTACCCCTCAATTGTCTTCAAAGGATGTGGCTGCTGCCAGGGAAAGCTGCTAAGCAAAGTCTATGCAAGGTGACTGGACCAGTTTCAGCCGGCATAGTAGCTTTGGTCAGGAGGACACTAGTCCTAGTCTTTCTTACAATGTTATACAGATAAAACATACACCTAAGTGCACATTATCACTTTATCAGTACAGTATGTTTTCATTGCTGCATGACAGTTTGTGTATGCAGACCCAGAGAGACCAACGCAAAGTTTTTAATGTAGCAACATGGAGTTTTTAAAATGCAGAATTCTCCAAACTAAACAGTTGTCCAATTAGTAAACTTTCTAGAAAGTTCTATGAATGAAGTAGATTGGCCCATGGACTAACTTTATGTGGAAATGGCAATCTTGAAAGAGGCTGGTTATTTGGGAAATTAAAATGTATCGTTGAGGTACTTACCTAAGTGTTTTGATATAATAACAGAAAACCAATTATCACTTAGAAAGAGGGAGGAGTGGGTAGGAATTTGCTTTTTAACCTAATTATTGTGATCAGTTGTTCACACTGATCACGTTCATTGGATACATATTGATACCTCTTACCAGGAGCAAATGGATTCACATCTCAATGAAATGTGAGAAGATATACATGTACCTTTAGCCGGTGTTGACTTGGCTGCTGGGACTGATTTACATAATCCTCCTCATTATAATTATTGCAGGATTACTATTTTGAATTAAATTATTCCCGATTATGCCCCACGAGGCCTTAGTTAGTTTTATAGACTAATGCTAAAGAGAGACTCTTAAAACCCAGTTTTCTCATCAGGTCAAGCTGCATTTCTACCAACTGAAACATCCAAGAACAGTAGCGAGCTTAGGCACAGGCCCTGTGTGATCTGGAAAAGCTATTTCTCTTCTGGGATCCACAACTCCAGCCTAGCAAGTGAGATGCCACTTACTCAGCCATTAGCCTACATGGTTGCATGGTTGGAATACTCATGAAGAGAATCAGGATTGTTTTTTTTTTTTTTCCTCTTTGGGGAGGGGCACCACCTAGCGGAGACTTGCTCTTACTTATGAATGCCTTGGTCTTAGCTTGGCTTTTTAGCTTGCTTTTCTAACTTAAATCATCCAATTTTTCTTTAACTACATTTTTCCTCTGGGCTTCTTACCTTTCTTTATTTTAATCTCTTTCTTTCCTTCCTTCTCCGTGGCTGGCTGGGTGACTGGGTGGCTGGGTGGATTCATGGATGGCCCCTATTGTCTTCTCTCCTCCTTCTTCTCTTGAGCCCAGGACTCTCCTTCTATTTATTCTCTCTGCCTGCCAGCCCCGCTTATCCCTCTCTCCTGTCTAGCTATTGGCCATTCATCTCTTTGTTAAGCCAATCATCTGTTGTAGACAGGCAAAGTAACACAGCTTCACAGAGTTAAACAAATGCAACATAAAACAATGCAGCACGTCTTTGCATCATTAAAGCAAATGCTCAGTATAAACAAATCTAACACATCTTAAACTAACATTCCACAACAAACGATGTCTGAAGTATAACTAAGAATGAACCTTCTTGAATTTTTGAATATCCAATAATCACTATTGTCGGGAGAGTCTTTTCGATAGTAAGTGGCTGATTTGACAAACTAGGAGGCTTACCTGCAGGTACTAATCATCTTTATTGTTTTTTTAGGAAAATCACTGCTTGTTTTATTCGTGAAAAAGAGATGAACTCTCCTACTGATGACCATTGAAATTTTCTTCAAGGAAAGCATTGATTTGGACTTGCAATGATTTCATCATTGACCCAGTAACCCTGGAAGTACAAAGCCTCACATAAAAGCAGAGTTTATATGACAATTTAGTTTCATCAAGTGAAATTATATTATATATTAGAAAGATGATAAAGGTTATATCCATTGAATTTACATCTCAGACAATAAATATTATAAAACCACCTTTTATTATAGTTTGCTCTTCTAAACTAGGATTTTAAAAATGATTGTTTTAAACTTGATGTCTGTTTTTAAAAATGCTTGTAGGGTTAAGTTCTACAGTTTTCTGAGGGGAGTATCTGTGAGAAGATGCTCATAGGATATTTTAGGCTGTTTTGATGTCTTCCAGTGCACAATGGCTATGTTCTCTTTGCTCCAGTTCATCAGAAGTCTCAGATTTTTTTTTTTTTCTTACCTCACAGGGAAGAAATTCAGAATCAATAAAAAGTGACCAGCTTTTGATTTAAGAAGCCCAGAATTGCCATATCATGTGGAATATTACACCTGGAAAATGCAATATCCTTTTCTGGCTTCCCTTGATAAACCTTGTCATCTATAAATTTGACATTTGTATAAAATACATTAAGGCAGAAAATGTAAGCTGAATTGTTATTAAATTCCTGCAAACAAAGTCACTAAATTATAATAGTAAAGCATTACTATGCAAATTGAAGCTAATTTTACAATATCCCTATCTAATTATTTACAGTGTAAGGAATTATGGCACTGTTAAGCAGGACAGGATGTTGTGTAAAACAGTGTGTTTTTAATTTGAGCCATTTTTACTTCCTGTGATTTTTTTTTTTTTTAGTTATAGTAAGCATGGAAAATGATTTAGCATGGAGAAAACAAGGGCAGATGTCTCCTTCATTGTGTACTCAAGGACTTAGCTAATTAATATTTTCCATGTGCTTCAAGTGCCGAGATGGAGGTGCACTCTCTTCGGAGGTGCACAGAGCTTCCCTTTTTTCCAGTCTGGCAGAACAATCTACAAAGATTTGCTCCAAGGAATATTTTTAAGAGATTTGTTTTGAGAGATGAAGGGCTCCCTGAGTGTGAGGCATTCTAAGTGGTCCTAAGCCTCCAGCTGTGTTCCTCTCCAAAAAGGGTTAGAGAAGGCCCCTTGCAATGTGGCCTCACAGAATTACTTTTGAAACAGTACTTAAGGAAAGACTAGGAGAAGACAAGATCACTTTCCATCCAGAGGAGAAATCACATCGAGTAAACAGTTTTAGTGAAAGGTCTCTGAATGCTGCTTTAGAGGGATCTCCCTCTTCCTTAAAAAAAAAAAAAAAAAAAAAAAAAGTTCACTGTCTGCTTCCTGTTGCCCCACATCTTAATTTTATCCTTCCTATTACTCGGCGATTTTATATAAGCTAAACTGTCGGCATATGAGAAACCTCTCTGCCAATGAGATGATTTTTTTTTTTTTCTTCAGAAAACCTTGCCAAGTTTATGAGCCAAGAAATAGCTGAATTATAATGCCTGGAACTTCAAAGAGAAAGAGCAGGGAACAGTACTAAAGATGTTTGTGAAATACCTTTGACTTAAAATCCACAAGAACTGATGGGTATGAGAAGAGCAGAGTAAAAGTTTAGGGTGTGACAAGGTAGGGTGTGTGGATATCAGGCGATGAGAACCCTCTTGTCTAGTTATTTTCCATTCTTAGCTTGAGAGAGTGACTATTAATTCAAGGGGGAAGCATGGGAGATGAACAGGGCCTCACTGTTTTCTCTTGATTTGACACATTTTGCTCCTTCTGTGAGCCACATGTTTCCGAGAGGGTAGCATGACTCTTCTGGAACATCCCTATAAAACGTCTCTTGATCTTTGGTTATATAAGAATAAGACAAAGTTTCCCTCATTCTCTATTCTTCGAATACCTTTATTTCACTCTGAAGTTACATCAACTCTTACAAAGCCTGAAATGACCTGAAACTCGATAACATTTACCACTCCCAGAGGACGATGCATATCAACAGACTAACAAGACACACAGCTTCCTAAATGTAGACAAGAGTTTTATTCCAGGTATCATTAGTTGTTGAATTTACTAGTAACAGAGACAAGAGAGAACAGACTGAAGCAGTTGATTTATCCCACATGGAAAAAATCTGGCGATAGGGAGCCTTGGATTTGGGGCGCTCCATGTTCCCCCTCATTTTGCTGCTTCGACCGTATTTAAATCAGTCCTCTAATTGGCATCTTAGCCAAAGATGGCTGTTGTCATACTGGTCACATCCAGGCAGGGATGATTGGTGACAGAAAGTGATACAATTTGACATTCTCCCTTTCATAATATTGCTTCAGAAGTTCTTCAGACAACATTTGCTTACATAATACGGACCGTAAGCTGTTATTCAGGAATATCTTTATTGTAAGTAAATTTGGAGAATTTGACACTGAGACGAAAAAGTAGAGAACTAGGGATGCAGCTTTGTATTAAAACATTCGTCTAAATGTTTGAGATGGGGGATTCAATCTCCACTGCCACTAAAAAAAGATATTCGGGGGATAGCTAATGGAGAAGACATTCAAATATATGCAATTTTCCCATAGTTTCCTACATACTCCAGCCTGGTCATTCTTCTTAGCCCGTGCTCACTACTTAAAAACACAAATACATTATCAATTCAAGGGCCTCAATTATGAATAATATATGAAATAAAAATACAATCACATAAGCAATCCTTCTTTTTTTCTTAGCTATATTGAGAATGGTCAACTCATCCTATCTACTTTTGCTCATTAGTTATTTATGGCTAAGAGACCTTTAGTTTTTAGTGATAGTAGGACATTAGACTGTCATGGATAGCAAGATACAGATAGGGCTGTTGAAAGTCTCAACTCCACCACCAACGTTCAGAGATTTTTTTTTTATCCCTATTTAAATTATCAGTTGAATTTCACACATTCAAAAATAATGAAGAAACCAAATCCTGTGCTTGTAGACAAACCCACACACAGAAGAAAATTATAGTTTATATAAGTGGAAAAGGCAGAGGATTCTTTTATTGTCTAAAAGAAGTTGTCAAGAAAAGTGTCTTAATATTTCAGTGTACTGGTGAGAATAATGTGGCACTTAAAAATGAACAAGCATGGGAATAACTTTCCCATTTCTTGCTCACACCTTTCCTGGGAACCCTAATGAACTCTTTAAAGAGCTAAATGCTGAAGTCTAAGCAACGTCTTAGAAGTTTCCATAAAGCATGTGGCTTGTGCCCCCAGAAGGAAAGGGTGAAACATCTGACTTTACAATAATCAGGGCTGATGGTAAATACTTTCCTAGCATGAATGGGCTCCTGGGCCCGGTTTCCAGCACTACAGAAAAACACACAGCACAGAAATCAAAAACCATGAAACTCATGAGCCAGTTACGGAATATCACGGCTCTTTCCTCTCATTGAGTAAGACCTCTTACAGGCTCAGCCATATCCTTTTGCTCAACCTATTTTAATTCATCAGGGTCTCCTCTTTTTCTTTCTCTTTTCAGGTTTATTTATTTTATTTTAGAGATCAAAATTATATATTTTCCACTTCCCCTTTCTTCTTCCAAACTCTCCCATGTATTTCTCTTTGCTCTTTTGCAAATCCATGGCTTCTTCTTTTCATTATTTGATGTTACATGTATATGTGCATATGTATATACATTTATATTCCAAAATATATCCTTTCCAGTCTTTATAATGTCACTTGAATGTATTGTATTTTTTTTTTCAAGGCTAACCATCTGGTATGGGATAACCAATCGCTGTGCTCTTCCCTGGGAAAGACTATTTCTCCCACCTAGCATTTCTTGTTTGCCAGTAGTTCCTTGTGTAGGATTTGGAGCGCCATGGGCTTTTCTCCTTCCACTTTGGAGCATCTATTATTGTTCTTGTTCTGAACATGTTACTGGGACTTTATGGGTGTAGCTTCTGACATTATAAGGAGACACAATCTCACACTAAACACCCCAATCCTCTGGGGGTTTTGCTATCCTCCTTGGCAATGTCCACAGAGCCTTAGGTGTGAGTGTTATTTAGTAGATGTATCCATTGGGACTGAGCTTTATAACTCTTCATTTTGACTAATTGTGGTTTTCTGTAGTGGTCTCTGTCTAAGAGAAGTTTCCTTCATGCGAGGGTGAGAATTACACTTACTTATGTGTATAATAACAAATATCATAGAACAAAATTAAGGATTATGCTAGTTTAGTAAAATGGTGGTTGGAGATTCTTCTCTAACATCCATGACTTCACTAGTCCAGGATAGTTGGATAGGTTTCCAGTACCAAGCACGACTTCTCTCTTGTTGAGCAAGTCTTAAGTCAAGACCAAGTAAAGAAGTACCGATTACCACCAAGGTATGTGTACCACTACTGTACCCTTTAGGTATTGTGGCATGCTTGACATTGTTGTGGTTCATAGACATTAGACTGCTGGTTGCTTCCCTCTTTTGGAAGCTCACATGTTACCTTTAGCTACAATGAAAGCTAGTCTTCAGCGATGAAGCATTCAGGTCAGTTCCAGCTCAGGGTCCTCTTGGCCCTGTGCCTTAAGTGCACAATTTTTTTAGCAATAGGAATTTATCTTCCACCTACAGGTGACAACCAAGAGCAAAAAATAATAGCCTGTATGTTTTAGGAGTACCTTGGACAGTCTTGACCAACCATTCAGAAGAGAGATTTTAGTGCCACCAGGGCCTCTGCAGTAATGAACAATAAGCTTCATTTCATTGATAATTTCCTCCACACCTCTGTCTTCCTGCCTCGGAAATGAGAAGCTTTGTGGAGAATAAAATAAACGTTTTAATGCTCATTTTCTTGTTTCTAAAATGTCGCAAAGATAGAAGAGATGTGAAGGATAGACCTGACATGGAAGTGGTTAGAAAAGGGTAAGGCATCAAGACAAGAAGCAGAGGAGCTGGAGAGAGATGACCAAGAGAGTGAGAGCACTTAGCCTTGCATAAGACTCAGGTTTCTCATGAACGCACATGGTAGCTCACTTCCACCCATAACTGGAGTTCTGGGAGGGGGATCTACCATCTTCTTCTGACTTCTGTAGGCACAAGGCATGCACATCTTGCACATACATACATGCAAGCAAACACTCATATGCACAAAATAAATATTTTTAAAAGGAAAGAAGCATAGAACCCATCAAGCAATGATCTTTGTCTTTATGTTCGGGAGAGAGCTAAGTCATTCATACATGAGCAGTGATAGAAATGCCTAGTGTGCCATGCATGAATCATCGACTTAAAGTGTCAGTTTTGAAAGGAAACATGTTTAAGGTCACAATAAAATGAGCATCACTTTAATTTATCTTGATAGTTCATAAACTACTTGACCATCTTGTTTAGCCTGGCAATCAAGATTATAAGAAAAGTTTATTGTATAGCCCAAAAAAGTGCTGGTTAACAAGGTGTTTTGGTGAGTAAGACACCCAGAAAGAGAGATTATCTGAATTTAGTCTAAACATGGCTTATAAGTGTTATCAACTAGTTTTTAGATCAAACAGTTTCCATTGAGCTATAAGTGCTTTCATATCACACTTGGACCAAGCAGCTCAAGTTGATGAAATTAAGAAGTCTGATCTATTCCACAGTAAACATTTCTGGTTTAAAAATTTGACACATATTTTTCTTTCTTCATATATTATGTATATGAGAAATGTCACCATCCCTGGATTTGCCATGAGAAACCCATTGTGATTCATGAGCATACTTGTGCATTTGTGTGACGCATTTATTTTAGCTAAATACAAAGGGTTGGTATAAACATTTGATCTAATTTTCCATCAAAGAAACAAATTTGCTGGGCAGTGATGGCTCATGCCTTTAATCCCAGCACTTGAAAGGCAGAGGCATGAAGATCTCTGTGTGTTTGAGGCCAGTCTGGTCTACAAAGTGACTTCCAGGACAGCCAGGGTGGTAACAGAGAGAAATCCTGCCTCAAAAAAAAATGAACTTCAATTTTGTAATTGCTTCCCGAATTTGAAAAACTTATATAAAATATCATAGGACTTGCCTTTCAAAATTCCCAAAACCCATGGAAAAAAAACATAGTGATATTTGACAAATTATATTTCACTTAAAAATTGTACCAATTTTAGTTTCAAGAAATTTTCCTCTCTCAAATGAAGTGCACCTTCATACATAAAAATGTGTCTTCTCAGAGGATGTTGGAAAGGTTCTGAAGGCAATTACAAAAAGGGAACATTTTAAAAAGATTTTTAAATAAATGTACTATTGCAGTATGACTCTGGGCTCCTGGAGGACTGTTATGAAGTGAGAGACTCACAGGAGAATGAACCCTGACGGGTTTCTTTTTATAAAGCAATCGTCTCAGGTATGCCATCTGTTGAGCCTTCCTGATTCTGTCAGACAGGAATATTTTCATCATTTCTTCCTTAGGGAGAATTCAAGGCACACAGACCAGGGTAGAAGCTTAGACAGTGTGGGAAAGCTACTTACATATATCTCAGAATGAGGAAGAAAGAAAATCGTAAGAGAGAAACAAAATGTAAGTACTAAAAGACAAGAATAAGATGGGGCAGTTACTATGTTCTAATACTTACCAGGTATTACTTGGAGATACTCGTCATTGAGTGTTTACAAGCCAATTGCCATGCTTGTTACTTGAAGCAGTAGGTGGAGCTGAGTGGGATGTCATTATGCGTGCCTTCCAGAGGTTTCCTGTAAGTAAATGGCCTGGACAGTGTTCAGATCTCTGTTTCTATGACTTGGAAGTCATATGTTCATACCGTGAAACAAACAGAAACCAACACCTCAAGAGATTTTTCTTGAGTCAGCAAGTTCAGACACATCTAAGACACTTTCTCAGAGAACGTGGACAATGTGGAGCTCTGAGCCCGTATCACCTGATTCCCATCAATTCCATCCCATGTTTTGTTATGGCCTTGGAATACCTCTTAAGAGTTCAAAGCACACACTCGGGATAAAGGGAAGCACCAACTCAATGCCGACTCAATTAGTGGCACTAGATAGCCACAGTGGTCCTAGAGTGCTGTATTATTTGATTAGCTTCCCTTTTAATACTGAAAAAACTTTTTATTTAAATGTCTAGATCATGACTTCCCACCGCCCATCCCCCAGGATCTTAATGATGCCTATGTCATGATAGGTCACCACTGGGAATTAATTGCATATTGAGAAAATTTTCTACAGATTACAATTTTTATAATTTGTTTAAGTTAGCATACAAAAGAATGGGTTTTATTATGGCATTTTCATATACAACTCTGTCTTAGGTAGGGTTTCTAATTACAGCACCCATCTATAACTAATTATCCACTCTATTGCCCCTTCCTAGAGAGCTCTATCCTTCCAAGAACCCTTTACTCTGTACTTAACATCAGTGTTTCTATGGGTTTCAGTTTACTTTGCATATAAGAGAATTCATAACACATTTGTTTTTCTGGGTCTAAGTTACCTCATTCAGGATAATTTTTTTTTTCATTTCCATCTATTTATTGGTGAATTTCACGATATTTAATGGTGGAGTAATACTTCATTGCATAAATGTACCACATTACTTTACCTATTCATCTGTTGAGGGACATCTAGAGGGTTTTTTTTTTCTGTTTTCTGGCTATTATGAATAAATAGCAATGGCCATGGTTGAGCAAGTGTCTCTGGGGTATAATAAAGCATCCTTTGGGTATATGTCCAAGAACGAATGGTACAGCTGGATCTTGAGGTGAGTCAATATCCATCTTCCTAAGGAACCACCACATTCATTTCCATACAGCAATAGATGAATGATGAATGCCTATTTGAGTTATCTTTGACCAACCATAGAAACTATGTCCTCAGTAAATGAATTCACGTCTACACACTACACACATGTCAAGGAATTCCCATTTGTGAGCACAGAGGCAGAGTGCACACTCCCATTCTTGCTTTCTTTCAAAGCATCGTGACGTTCATTCTGCCAACTGATACCGAATATAACACACACATATACAATTGGTGTTCCTATGAAAGAGATATAAGTGCACTTCCTCTCTTGCCTTCTCCTCCTTCTGCTTCCACGACCTTTTAGATCTCTGTTGCATGAATCCTAATTGATTGTATAATAAAAACTCAGAACTAGATTTTGGGGTAAATATTGAAAGATCAGAGAAGCAGAAGAATAAGCCACTAGAGAAATTTCTCACCACTACTGACTCTTCAGGCAAAAAATGGAAGATCTTGTCTCCATGAATCCTCAGACTGAATGCCAATGAGTCCTCAGCCGTGAAGGGAAGGGAAGGATGAACTCCTGTCTCCTCCAGTCTTATTTTTTTTTTTCTCTGCCTAGCCATATCACTTTCTGTCTCAACCTTCCTAGTCCTGGGATTAAAGGTGTGCGTGCTTCCCAAGTACAGGGAGCAGAGGCATGATATGCCAAGTGAGGGGATAAACAACGTGTGCCACCACTGCCTGGCTTTGCTTCTCTTTTAGACTGGATTAATCTTGTGTAGTCTGGTGTGGCCTTGAACTCATTGAAATACATCTGCCTCTGCCTCCTGAGCGCAAAGATTAAAAGTGTGCCACCACTGCCTGGCCTTTATGGGTAACTCTGTGGCTGTCTCTGCCCTCTGATCTTCGAGCAAGCTTTATTTCTCAGAAGATACACAAAATATCACCATCCTTCAACTCTTTTTCCAGTTCCTTAGGGAGACAATCCAGGGTATATCCCATAGGAATCCAGTTTCCAATTAGTCTTTTTGCTTCATGAAAACCCTATCACTGATTCCTCAGAGTTTAATACCTAGGCAGATGTATGTGCTCTATTAAGGGAGAAATGCTGTGGAATGCTGTGTGCTGAATGCCAAGACTAATCTCCTATTCCATAGATGGCAGTACTCCGTCTTGGTTGACTAAGCAATTCCCATGTAGCTTTTGCTTAATGCCTGAGTAATTAGAGGGAGGAGTACTTTGGTCTATCTCTCTTCTTTTGTGACTTCCTCCTTTTGCACTTTATTTGAGATTATGAGTGAGTGTGATTTCAGATGAGAAACATTTAACAGTGAGTCAGGGAGATGAAATTTCACTGAGAAGCAGAACACAGGAAGAGAAAATGTGTGAAAACTCACGTTGACTGGGTTGTCTTGGTAGCTCGTAAAGCAGAAAAAGGAAATTCCCGCACAGTGGGTTTTAATAAAATTGGCAAGCTGGGATGTGAGGCTGTTTGAGAATACTGGTGAGGAACACAGAGACAGAAGGCAAGTGTAGGAATCGTAAGGACCCTTTCTTGGACAGTTTTCTCCTGCACCTAATTTATTCTCCAAATAAGTTCCCAGATGAGAGCTGTTTTCCTTTGAATCTGCAATAATAAATTTTAGAGGATAGAGATACATCTTCCAATAAAAGAAGTAAATCAAATACTAGGCAGTATTGGGCTTTGGCATTAGAGATTTCTATGAAGAATATGGACTTATCTATGTATATCCTAAAGAGTGCATGGGAATTCAGATTCTCTGAGGAAATAAAGTGAGGAAGGGTCATTAATTACTCAATAAAGAGATGCATCATGCAATTATATAAAAGTCATACTTTAAAAGATTTACAAACATTATTTGATTTTTATGCAACTTCTCGGAACATTTTAATTCTGCCATGTAAAGAATGACGGCCACATAACTCCTTATTCCTCATTTTATCAGTGACCTACCACTTTTTTATTTATTTATGTTTTGTTTACACCTACAACCATCTTGTTATTAACAGTGTAGCTCAATGGTAGAGAATCTGCCTAATATTCCCAAGGCCTTGAGTCTAATCCCCAGCATGTGTGTGAGTATGTGTATGAGGGCACACATGCTCAGGAGTGTTCACTTGAGCACACACACACACACACACACACACACACACACATTCACACATATATGTGTTATTAATACTTAGAACCATTTGTGGTACCCATTGAGTACTCCATAATTTGTTTACTAAATAATAAATGACCATGAGAGGCTGTTACATGAGGAACCCACCAGAATCACAGTTGGCAGATGGTACAGAGCTCCTTCACTTATCAGTATTAAAATAGCTCGTTTGCTTAGATATCATAGGTAGTGTGCAAGAGGTCGCATGCCTCCAGAAGAGGCTGCTGAAGACTAGGAACCAGGACATTGAATGCCCCTATGTACCAGCATTCATACTGGGAGTCACAGTAAGGGAATATTAGTGGACATAGCTGCTATATCCTTTACTTTGAGAAATATGTAGTAAGGTCCCTTCCCAAATTAAGGCCTTTGGCGAGAGTCAGCCAATTCCAGAGTGAGGGTTCAGCAACTTCAGCCTCTGTGGTATTCTTTGGATTTCTGTAGCTAGCTCAGAAAGGGTACACCAGAGAATCTGCTAGAGATCCAGGCCAGCTGGCTGATTTCAGAGCAGAAGGTCAATTGACTACAATGCCCTGTCTACCACTGTTTCCTCTCCTTCAGACCATGGGTTTAGGCACAGGGCATAGACAAAATGCCTATTTTGTCCCAAAATTTCTATTAAAAGGGGGTGAAAGTAGCCTAAATCCTGTGCCCCAGCTGGCATTTGGTTGGGGTGGGAAGGGGCCCCGCAGCCCCTGCTGTCCTCAGAGGGGTCTCTCCTAGGGCACCATTCATATTAACCACTTCAGTGTTTTGTCCCCAGCTTCTTATCTGTTCTTGTTAAAATCTTTATTATTCATGGATGCCAAAAAATCCCATCATTAACCCATCATAAATATTCATAACACTTTGCAATTGTGTGCATTTCATTTAGCCACTTGGCAAAATTTCTCTGAAGTACTCAGGTTTTAAGGAAATCTAGCTAATGAGACTAGAGCCCAGGAAATGCAGGGTGGCCTTTACTCTGTGTTATTTTATTTTAACCTGAAAACAAATGCAAAATATAAATAATAATTAAAAGAGATAAGCAAGGGAAGTGCTCACTGGCAAAGAAGAGCCGCGTATCCCCTGGCTTTGTCTTGTGTTCTTGTGTCTATCAGAAGATAAGAGTAAACTCTGTTCTACAAGAGAAGGATTGTGAGTTTGTGCTCCTAATGGATTTATCCAATAGCCTACAGAGGCAAGATAAATCCTCTGCTTTGGTAGACAGGGACGTTTCTTCTCATGGTTTGTACAATTACTGACGTCAGGTTGAAGCTGAGATAAAAGTAGCCCTTTTCTTGGACTTTATTATACCAGGCAGCCATCCAATTTTAGTGCCTGAGAAAGTATGATATCCATCTCACTTTTCTTCTTCTTCTAATCACTTTATCTTAACTATGTGCTCCCCCATCAATATGGAGAGCTTTGCATGGAAGTCAAAACCCAGGAAATTTCCACTGCAACCGGATGGAACTGGAATAATGTACTTCCTGCTGCCATCCCCTCCCAGTGGGGGGACACTTTTGTCCTATAAATTCGTGCCTTGAAATATCTTTCCTGCCTTTCAGCTTAAAGATTCTTGCCACTGAAATGGAGCATTTAAATGGTTATATACTTGTAGAAGAAAATATGTCTACCAGTAGACATTGCCCCTTGCCTGCTCTTGTTTAGAATTCGTCCGTGCTGCTACTGAAAACGTTTATGTTCGATAATGAGTTGCTTTTCCAGCATAACGGCTAACAGGTGCCCGGAAACGTTGGGAGCATTTGAATCTTTTCAGCAAATTCTACTTCCCCTGAGGGTTTCTACAGTGTAGGAGCAAGTTACCACCCATGCAGGTACTAGACTGGCTGGTGGCGTACATCACTTCATTAGGAAATGTCACATGTTAATAGGGAGTACTCCAGGTTTTCAAGCAGAGGACCAATTAAAGAAAGTTCTCTGTGGTCTGGCCTGTGGAATTAGACCGAGTACTTCCAACTATTGATCCTTGAGCTCATTTGTGGTAGTGTTCAGCATGTCTCCCATTGTTTGCTGGACCATCTAGAAGTCTCTAATTAGAGTCGTTCATAAATTGTCTCTCTGCTAACTGATACAGGTTATCATCAGAGAGACGGGGCTGTTCCCACTATTTACTTTATATCCAACCCCCATAGAAAAGATCTGTGCCTTCAACAAAATTAAGTGTGCTGTTTTATAGGATTCATTTTGTCAATTTATATGTGACCTTTGAAATACGGTATATTTCTTCAGTGTGTTATATATTAAAATTCAAAACCAGGTCTTAAATTCTAGTAGTTTTAATTACTCCCACTGAGCCTCCAATGCACTTTCTTCACAACCTTCTTAGCTCATCATATTTGCTTAATAAAGTATTTTGCTTGCAAGGAACTATGATTCATTCAGTGTCACTCAGGTAATGGCTAATTTTAAGGGTGCCTATGCTGTTAATGGAGCCAGAATCTCATGAAATCTTCCAAGTAAAAGCCAGACAGTGGTCTGGCAGTGAGTCCACTGTTGCAATGAGAAAGTGACTGTGAGCTTAAGGATATGGTTCTAAGGAACTGAAGAGCAGAAGCAAGCCAAAGAGATATGCCTGGGGTCACAATGCAGATCTGCTCCACTTCACTCACTTCTGTCTCTTCTGCCTCATTCTGCTTCATATTACCTCTGAAGAGGAACATAGCACTGTCCCAAATAATTACTCTTAAGAAGAGAGTCATTTCTTTCCTTGCTAGGACACAGTAGAGGCTGCGGATTTCTGTTGCTGTTTGCCATGATATCAGGTGCCCATTCTCTGTCCAATCAGCGAGCCCATGAAGTGACCCATTACACTCCCCAAGTGAACTGCATGGCAAATTCTCTAGCTCATGTGAACAAGCTAAAGATAACTTGAAGCTTTTCCCAGGGGTGAAGCCATTCTCCTATGAAAATATTTAATATGTCTCCATGCTGTAGATGCTCCGTCCTTGCTCTATTCTTGTGTCCTAGGGGTAGTTTTGGATGAAGTCGCATTGACAGACTTTTACATGTGGTTTGATATTATCTACTTGCCAATGCGGGAATTTATAGGGGGATTGTGTTGCTTCATTATGAATAATTGTCCCACCCACTGGTTTAATAAAAGGCACTGATTGGCCAAAGGCAGGCAGGAAGTGTGGGTGGGGCTACCAGACTAAGAAAACTCTGAGAACAGGAAGCACAGAGCAGAAATGCTAGAGAGAAGCCAGAAGCAGAGGACAACTATGCTGCTCTCAGAAAAGGTCCCGAGCCCCATGGCTGAACAAGATAAGAGACGTGGGTTAAAATAAGGGTAGAGAGCTAGCAAGTAATATGCCTGAGCCCTAGGCCAAACAGCCTAAAACTATTGAAAGCATCTGTGTGTCTCTGTGGGTCTGTGGGTCTGGTGGGTCTGGGGGCCTAAACCTTGAGGTTAGGCCCTAAAGTCTGGGCCAGAAACCTCCTACTACAGGAATTCTTGAGGATTCTGGGTTCTAATACATGGCAGGTTTCAGTTCTTTCTAGATTTTTTTTATCATTAAAAAATAAACAGATAAACAAACAAACAAAAATAACTATCCAGGCAGTGGTGGCACATTCCTTTAATCCCAACATCTAGGAGGCAGAAACAGGCAGATCTCTATGAGTTTGAAGCCAGCATGCTTTACAGAGTGTAGGACAGCCAAGGCTAGACAGAGTTATAGAAAAATTAACAATCCAATATGATATGATATGAAAGCTAAACTTTAAGATGAGGCATCGCTGTGACCTCCCTCCCCAAGACTCTCTAAAGAACTGGAGTTGCTTTCCCTGGGAGGAAGAAATAAAACACCACGGCTTCCACAGGGACAAGCTGTTGGGGAGATGAATTTGCTTTCTGGTTTCAGAGAGATTTGTGCTTTTTTTGAAATACAGAAATCTAGACACCTCCCTTTAAACTTCTCCACCTACATTGTGTACTTCTCAAGGTCTGGAACAGGTATCACAGATACTGGGGAGGAGAGAGGTAGAAACGGGCATGGTTGGTATTGCTTGCTCCCCTCAGAGCAATTACAGACACACAGCACGGCTATGCTTCAGTTTCTCAGGTGCTTTCCTCCTGTGGAATTAACTGTCTACAAATAACTAGAGCATCAACGTTCTAGACATGATTCTAGAAGCACAAATATGTAACACCAAGTTTGTGCTGGACAAAGACCTGTCTCTGAATGAACTTGTCACCCATCACTTAAGCCCCACATTTTTTCTGTGCTTGCTGGTCTGCCCATGTATCTGAAGACACAGTAGTTTAGAAAGAAACCTAGAAAACACTAGTTCTTGAAAATTCAACCTTTGCTTTTATAATCTCCCCTCCCCCCAAAAAAAGATGTGTATTAGTCAGGTATGGTGGTGAACACCTTTAGTCCCAGCACTCAGGAGGCAGAGGCAGGTAGATCTGTGAGTCAGGGCTCAGCCTCGTCTAGAGTGAGTTCCAGGACAGCCAGGGCTATTACACAGAGAAACCCTGTCTCAAAAAACCAATGTCCCAGAGAGAAAGGGGGGGGGGGAAGGGGGAGAAAATGAAAAAGTAAGGAGCGAAGGGAGGAGGAGAAGGAAGGGTATCAGTTTTTTCCTGGTACGTCCTGTCCTTTTCTATTATGTTTGGAACACTGCTTGTAGAAGATTGTTTACTGTCTGTGTATATAACTAGTTGTCCTGATAGCAGTTACCTTTGCCTTTGTCTGTCTTCTGTTTCTTCATAAAATTCTACACAGTATTTGTCAATAGATGGAGAACCTAACTTTTCCCTTTTCTCTCCATGGCGCTGTCAGAATTGGGCCAGAGAAGTATAAAATGTGTGTTTGCTTTGAATAGCTTAGTAGAGGAGGTTGATGCTTCCAGTAGGCAGAGTAGAAAGGAGGTGCAGGCATGTGTGGAGGGGAGGTACGCTGAGATGAGGCCAGCCAAATTCCAGGTAAAACTGATTCAGCTTGCTAATGAATGCACTTGCTAGTACTCAATTCCTGATATGCTCTTCACCTCTCAAGTCAAGTTTTAAAAAAATTGATTCCATGCCAGTTACAAGGGGCAGAGCTGTCACTTATCAGAGAGGATAACTTGCTGTGTTGAATACTGACAGGGACTAAGGAAGGGCGGGAACCACTCAGAATGGCGCCACTTTAATTCATGGTAGCTTCAAAGCCAGAACCAGGAGTAAACCAAGGATGTGCGATTTATGCCAGCTCCAAGTCTAGACTAATGGAACCCTGGAGAGTGAATATAAGGAATTCCTAAACCAAGAAGAAATTTGGTCATCTCTGAAGCATCTTTATGTCCAAACTTGTTAGGCATTTGAAGGTACGAACTTTAATTCTTCAGCCTCAGAGTTGCACACTCTCATGCCAAGCCAGCTACACCAGTCAAAAGAGGTTAATTGTAATAATGGTTGTACTCAGCCTTGGAACAATGGGTCACTCTCTGGGTAGGGAATAAGCATAATTGAAGGAAAGACACCAAGGATCTCTAATGCCAAGTGATGTTTCTGCCAGAGCAGATGGTGTCCCTATGCAGCTGAACTCTGGGAAGTCCCTACAGTGTGGTCAGATATGTGAATATTGTCGTGCTTGGCTGGCCATCCCCCAGCATGGCTTCTTTTAACTGCCACGTTTTTGCCCTATGGCTCTAGATGTTATCAGACTGATTTCAAATATGTTTAACATGATTCTCAATGACTTTTCAAATGCCACATTGCTTAGAACAGACAATGCCTTGAAAAAGAAAAGCTTTGATGAATACATAAAATTAGAGAATGTAAAAAAGTCCAGTGTATTTATGTAGAGCAGCAGAGGAGGGCAAACACCTAAGAGAGGTGACAATATAGAGTATAGTCCCTTCTCCCTATCTTAAGGTTTGGCACCTACGCATTGAATCAACCACTGTTTGGAAACGCATCTGTACTAACAATGCAGACTTTTTGCTTGCCATTATTCCTAAGCAGCACAATAACTATTTACAGAGCACTTACATTGTGTTAGATATTGTAAAGAGGATAGATAAGATTTACAGCATGCAGGATGATGCCTGTGGTTTATAAAAATACTATAGTGTTTTATATACAGCACTTGTACATCCACAGATATTGATTTCCTCATGACTCCTGAATTCTGTCTAGATGATACCTAGGATTAATTAAATGTTCCCCAAGTTTTAGAGATAAATTCGAATATGTCCAAAAGGCATGTGATGACTTGAGAAATTAGAGAAGAAAGTTACATCAAAGAGTAAAGTCTTGTGGTATAATCACTGTCTCACAAATAAGTACTTGGAAAGCTTCCCAGTCCCTTTCTCCCGACTGCAGGGCTTTGGAAACTTCCTTTAAAAAGGGATAAACATGCCATTTGTTTTTCCCTCAGCCCTGGCTTTTAGGTTCTTAGGAATGGGGAGTAACAGAACAGGGGCCCCTGTCCAAATCCTAGGCTAACTCGCCCTTCCTTTCCTCTGCTTCCTGGGTAAAGCAGCTTGCTGGGCTCTGCTCCTCTGAGGAAAGATGGCAACCCCCCTCTTTGCAGTTAATTCTTCCACACTTGCTGGAAAGAGCCATTGGTTTGTATTTTATTCTTCATGCCTTTGAGATCGTGGGATGATATACTCTCTATAAACCACAAAGCCTATTACTATTTTAAGTACCTGAATCTTCCAGAAGGAACACACCGGCTCCCTGCAGGAGAAATAAATGGAGTCTGCTTTCGGGCTGGCACACTGTCTTTAGTAAGAAATAAAGGAAGACACAGATTGTCCTGTTCTCTCTGCTGTAGAAAATGTGTCTTGATCTAGTAAAGCAGAACACATATTTTAAAGGAGGTGCTTGTCACACTCTGCTACACAAATCATGGGGTTTTTCCTAGGGAAGGGGTAAGGAAGAGAGGAAAAAGTAAGCTTTGAACACACAAAAAGGGTGCAGATGACATTCACTTTTAGGGATATGTGGGGAGGGGATAAACTTATTTTTTCTCATTTTAGGATGAAATGTGAAGGAAGCAAATGTCACTGGCCACTCACATTTTCAAACCCGCATACGTGCAGTCTGAGGAAACACCTGGTACTTGTGAAAACAGCAGGCAAAAATATTTTGTTCTATTTTCCTATTGTCATCTCTCTCTGAGGTTTTTTTTCACTGTCCCTCCCTTTGTGTTGTCAGAATTGACAAGCATCCGTATGTTACCAAGTAACGTGAAGTTCCTGCTTGAATAATCAGGATGAAAATGCGGGGTATTTCAAAGCATATTATTGACTCAGAGAACCACCCACTGGATCGAATTCTTCAGATGAACATTGACTGACAGCATCCTTGAGGTGGTGTTTTTACACCAAATGGTCGGGTCTGCCGGTGGCCCTGTTTGGGCTCCCAAACTGGTGTCTGTATCCAGGGTTGTGATGATCAGGGTTGTAGTTAGGAAGGTTTCTCTCATTGATGAAACAGAAAACCCCCAGTTAAAGTAAAAAAACAACATAAAGGGAAGGACAGGAAGAAAATGTTCAGCAAAGGACAAGAAGAAGAAGAAGTAGGAGAGATTATTTTTCTCTTTATTATTTATTATCAGCTTTGATATCAAAAGTGCTGTCGTTGGCCGCAATATGGCAGAGCTCGTGGCATGCTTAGAATGAACAGAGGGTATCTATATATGCAATGGAATCATGCTTCTCTCTCAGTGTGTGCAGGGGCCATTTCAAAGAGTGGAGCAGCCTGTGATGGAAATAACAAATGGTTTCTTATGTCGGGGCAGGTTGAACATGAGGTCACTTTTCCGATTTCTTTTCCTTGGTCCTAAGAACTCAGTCCAGAAATGCCCCCATGAAAGGGTAAAAAAATGCATTCTTCTTGGAACAGGAAGGAGATTGAGGGCTTACCTGGAAATACTATTTGCATGGTGAGCCCAGGATTTGTAACTAGGTACTAAGCTTTTCAAAAGTCTGGATTGACAACTCATGTCTTCTGCATTCCTAACTAAACGTTTGGCAAAGCCTTTGATGGCTTCTTGGGCAATGCAAGTCCCTGTCTTTTTCTGCTTCTTTTTAATCTTAGTCATTTCCTTCTTGTCTGTTTTTTAAGAAAGAGAACTAATACAGCTTCACCACTCAGAGTCACAACAGTAATAGCGCCATCTTAAAAATAGCCACACGCAGGTATTTAGCTACTGAATAACCTAATAAAATGGAATGTATCCCACTAAAAACTGACAGAATACTGGCCTGATTCATTATTTATGATTTTTAGAATATCTCTTTTCCAAAGGGAAAACAATGCTTCCCACAGCAGTTTTATAGTTCTTTCTTAAATGATTGTAATATTATTAGCTGAACATGAAACTAAGATTTGGAAAAAGAAATCTCTAAGAAGCTGTTCTGCAAACACTTCCCATGAAATTGTTGCGATCAATGAACAATTTCTCAGAAATGCTTGAATTTTTATGGCACCTATATTTACTATATGAAATTCTAATACATATTTTATTCACAAAACACATGGCATCCTAGATACTAAATGTCCCCTGTGATTCTTTATGTTTAGCACCTTGGATGACCACAAATTCCAAATGTATCACTGCCAAATTAACTGTGGTTTCTGTGACATTATTGAATGCCCATAATCTCTGGTCCAGCTTGCTTCACTATGAGTGTGTCTAGTACTCTCTGTTGAGACCTGTCTCCTCATCTGAAGCTTGAAGGTATGATCAAATGGCCCATCAGTCTGCATGTTGTATCCTGTGCTTCCTTGAATCATGTGTGTGTGTACAATGTATGTCTTCTTTAGCAAGATTCTGGACTCTAATGGAGATACAGCCTTGGACTCAGGAGCAGCTATATGATTTATATAAAATGGAATATGAAATTGTCATTTCTCACTATCCTTATATCCTCAGAGGGAAAAAAATGACAATTTCTGTAGACCAACATATTCAAAATTCAACATATTCAAAATTCATCAACATTCACATTGTCTTGGGTTCTCTTATATTCACAGGCAGCTTTGCAGCAACCATAAAAAGGCACCCCATGACCTCATCTCTCTTAAAGCCTACAGTGGCTTTTCACTTACCAAGTTTTCAATTTTGTAACACACTTCTAATCTCATTTTGACTACTGTTTAGATGATTTCTATTAACTTGAGTTTCCTAATCTCAAAATCCTTAACTTTCCTTACTCACTCAAAAAACAAATAAAATCAAACCAAAACCCACCTATTTGTGCCTGGTATATAGACCTGAATCATATACCATTATCTATTTATTATTATTAGGTTTCCATGTAAAGCCTGCCTCACATTGTAAACTTTGAAAGCATAGACTGTGAAGACCATTCCACACAGCACCGGCTGAGAACAATGTCATGATTGCTTTGATGCTTTGGAGGAGGATGATGATGAAAATGTCAATGAATTCTGGTTAGAAATGTCACATACGTAGTCCAGTACATCTTGATAAAAACGTGTCTTGTTTTTCATTCTATAAAACTGTCATTCTTCATTAGAAAACAAAGTTAGGGTAAATTATTAGTGTTTAGTGCCCTGCCAAATAATTATAGTAGAAAGGTCTTCATGAGCATAATGTGAATATCAGACCATTAAAGCCAAGTTATAATGCACATGAGGTGCCTATTACGTCATATATTTGCTGATTTTCACTCCACAAATTGAATTTTCTCTTTTTTTAATCCATGTCTTTCTCAAACACAAAAATACTTATTACTCGGATGCAAAATGGGCTTCACACTGCCCAGGGGACAAAAAAGGCTAAGGACAGCAACAAGTTACTTCTAAAATGTCACCACATTCAGATAACTGAGCAGTCTTAAAGATACCATGCGATTTACCATGGTCACATTACCTAGGTGAATTCTTCCTTGATAACGAGAATCAAGGTCTGGGTTGTACTTGAAAGGATTTCTTCTACTGCTTCTTCTGAGGTGGAGGGTGACTGCTAGGAAATGCTTTTTGGCCCTTCTCTTAGTGGGATAAAACATGTAAGGTAAAAATATAACACGAATACTCCTGAGATACCTATGTCACTTAGAATGCAAGCAAGGCTTGTCGTGTTCCTTATTTTTAGACTCAAATACAGACAAGGCCAAAATCACACTGTTTTCTCATCAGAATAAATGTGCCTTTTTTAAACCCTGCATTCTTGGATCTTCTCATACCTTCTCTTATGTTTATCCTATTATCTTATCTGTCCATATTTTTTTTTTTTTAATCAGTAGAGTACAATTAGTCTCTAAAATAAAGGCGTCATTCATGGAAGAAAGAAGGAGGAGGAGGGATTCAATTAAAATGATGAAAATCTTTAATTTTTATTTAGGTATACTTGTACGGACACGTGTATATACAAATACAGATCGTATGGGTTTGCGTGTGTGTGTTTTAATTTTTTTTACATTTTCTTTTATGTTTATATAATGTCAGCATTTCAAAACAGCACTTGATGTGTAAGTGCAAAGCAGGGAGCACAAGCACAGGGCCACACAGAGCTGGACTTCACACCCAGACGCACACACAATGAGTGGCTTCAATGGGGTGTCAAGAGTAAGCATGGAAAACGGATTTTGACTCATGGGTAACCTCCAACATGTCAGCATCTATTAAACTGTACAAACAATGGGAGTGAGTCCATTGTAGGGAGATTTGTCTCACATCCGAGCAGCTCTGGGGCAAATGCATGGGAAAAACTCAGTGATGCCAAACCAGAGACAGACCTGCCCATTCACGGCTCTGGGGAAAAACAGAACGTGGGAGGAAGGCAAGAGAAAAAGAGGGGGGCAGGCAAATGGGGGTGTTGGTGGAAGCAGTTTTCAAAAGAAAAGCTGGTGACCACAATGAATGGAAAAGGAGGAATTTAAAACTGTTTTTCTAATTCTCTGAAACTAATAAAAATGGCTGCAGCCGTTGCTAAGGCACAGGAGAAAAACAGAGTCCCTGAAAGCCCACAGGTACTGTGGCTCTTTTCACAAGGACACAGAGGGAAACAGCCCCACTGAGCCTTCTTAAAGGGACTGGTCTGCAACCATCCTGAGTCTGAGCCGCATTTGATACTGACAAGACGTCCTGGGGAAGATGACAAACAGAAAACCCAACTGAAGTACAGAACCATAGTTCTCTGAACCTTTTCAAACCACATGCTTGGGGGGTGTGGGGAAAGGACCACAGAGCTCCGACATCAGACCTGGAAAACACCGAGGACAAAAAATCAATCAAAGCAGGTCCCGTTGTTTCTGGTCCCAAGACGATGGAGCTGTAAGATTGAGTGGGCAATGATCACAGGAATCCAGTATGGAGCAGTGTTCCAGTCACTTGTGATTTCTCAGCCATGTGTACATTGGATGTTTTGAAGCCTCAATGCATGTTTTGTATCCTGAAAGTCTATTGTTCTCACTTACAAAAGACATAAGAATCAAATTAATACTTTATTATCAAACACTATATACAACAGAGATTGCTAATAATACAGAATTAAAGAACGCAGTTTTTTTTTTGTTTTTTTTTTTTAAAACATTTTAACTTTTCTTTCCTCTGCCTCCCAAGAAAGTACAGTACAAAACAATAGGTCTAAAACTACCACGGACTGTTACCTGGTCTACGAAAGGATACACAGTATCCACTAAACAGACAGATCCTTATTCCCTGCTTCAGGTTGCAAAGGCCTTGGCAACCAGGGGCAAAGGTCGCTGGGGTTTGACCAGCTTGGGCTGAGGGGGCTCCAGGGCTTCCCTTCATGCTTTTGAATTGTTCTTTAAAATTAAACCCACTACCAAGATGCACTGACATCCTAAGCCCACAGAAGATTGCAAGATCAAAACTGCCTGACACCAATCATCTTGGAAAGTCCACACAAGTGCATTAGCTATGATTATGCCACTTGCAGGTAGAAAAGCATATCGTATACTAGTGTGGATAGATCTGCTTTAAAAAAAAACCTTAATCTGTGGCGGCATGATAGTGACGTAAAAGGGGTCTAATTGCACAGTGAAAAATGAAAGACAATGGCAGAGAGGGTCATGAGTAATTATTTCATCATTTGTTAGAGACAAGGCTGGGAGAACCACAGAATTCACCATTTCTAAAATGACATTAGACTGCTAATGTCATCAGGACTAAGCAGAATTATTACAGGATCACTTGGTTTCCTTGGCTGTAGTACATGCAGTATTATTTTGGTTCTATTGATTCATCTTAGAAGGGATTTTTGTCCCCTTACTAAAATCCCACTAACCCACAAACCTGTAGCTATTAATAAAAAGAATATATCTGGATATTACTGAGAGTGTTGAGCATATAAATAAAGGCAAAGGAATCCAATGCTTTGAAGTTTTGTTCCAGTGAAATGGTGGGTGCCTTCTGTGATGAAACTCTGCCACTCCAGAGAAGTCTCAGATGCTGAGGGAAGAGACTGGTAACCCCACTCACACGGTTCAAGCGAGAGCAGACTCCAGTCGTCTCTACTCCAAAGGGACCAGGTAAGCCCAGCTCACATTCCAACATGTGTACAACTCTCTAGGGTGCGGTACGTTCACAGCTGCCTTCCATTCACATATTTTTCTAATTTGAAACTACTCACAATTCTAAGCAATTTCCGATTCATGAAGTCCATCTATAATGTGAACTCTTTTTTTTTAAACATATACATCTAAAAAAACGAATATATAAAAAAATCCTTTTTTTTTTTTTCTGGAATGCTTTCAGTTTTGCACATTACATGATCATTGCATTTACTGACTTGCTTGTTTACAAAGGCATGGTTTCTGTTGATGTCGTGCAATAGCAAAACAAGGCTAGATCACCTTTCCACTGGGCTGACACTTTTCCCTGTCTAGGCTTTGGAATTTAAAGTTCATTAACACCCCACCAGGAGAAACCCCATAGCTTGTGTTTCCTGGTAACCAGCTGGGACTAGCCCCTTGGCCATGCTAAGGTTCTTTAAACAGGGTCATCCTGTGTTCACTCCCTTCTGTCCCAATCCTACTATGAGACAAGATAATCCCCCCATGTTGCTAAATGTATCAAGGGATACCACTTTTTCTCACAAGTTTAAATAGGACAAGCATATATACTCACTCTCAGCATAAAGTATATCTAAATAATGTATTTTCTATTCTAGTGGATTTTTAAAAAAATATTTTGTCAAAGTCTTTGGGACTCCATCTTGTTTATCTCCCACAGATAAACACATGTTCCCCCTACGCTTTAGGCTGTGTCAGAAAGGGAGAGAATATAAAATCAACAGTTGAATTTTTATTCCAAATTTTGGAATTTTTATTCCAAATTTCCCTTTAGCCCTCCCAAGTAGTGCTGGCTGACTCTCCTGGTGACAGGGGTTTGTGTCTGAGTCCCCTGCAATCATGGAGCATGGAGCAGAACGTGGGCATCGGGGTGGGAGTTGGGGAAAGGCCACAGCACACTGGAGCTCCAGCAAAGCCAAATCGCATCTCCTCTGGCCACAGACTTCCTTTCCTCATACATATTGTCCCCAGAGGAGCAGCCAAAGCTATTCCACTCTCTACTCATCAACCCTGGCTTGTCAGCCTAGGGGAAGGTCACTTTATTCATAAAAATGCCTCTTTGAGCTCCTAAAAAGAAAAAGAAAAATTGTAGCACCATGGTGATCTGTATTCAAAGGAAAAAAAAAAAGACTAGGTGTGCAACTGCCCAGTTACTAAAAAGTTAGAGGCACTCACACCCCCCAGCAACAGATAGTTTTCTCAATATACACTTCTGCATTAGCATCCCTGCATCCAACCCTCCTTCTGGGAGAAAAAGCTTCTTTGACACAGCACAATTTTGCTGGCAAGAACGCTTTAAGACAAAAACTAGTATCTGAACCTTTGAGAAGTCTCGCTCATTTCTACACTCCTAGAGGATATGGTGCAATAGCGTATCCATTCTTAATTCTGCCCCTCTGGACGTGACATGCCAACACAATGCTCCACACAATCACCTTACTCTCCTAAATGAAAAGGCATAAGTACTGTAGAAGAGGGATACCCTCTTGGCCTGGCCATTGCTGGCAGCATCGGCCACAATTCTTCCTTGTCTGCATACTGTGGACACCCTGAGCTTACAGAGGTGAGTTCTAGAGGAGAACGCACAGGGGGTGAAGACCCCACCCCCACTGGTGTCGCTATGTCAATTCGGCATTTTCATCTGGAGTCCATTTAATCTGGAAGGAGTGTAAGAGAAGTCAAGGACCAGGGTTGGGGATGGGGCGGGGCGAAGGAGGGGCCAAAGACTAGTTTAGCCCCCAACAACCCCAGGTTGTTGCTTAGAAATCAGGCTGAAGGAAATAAAACAAATATCTGACATCTGCCAAAAACCAATAACAAGTCCCTTCTTGGGATGAGCAGTTAGGTGGATCTCTGGTGTTCCAAGACCCTGATGTTTCCTGTGACAGGTGACGAGAGGAGACTGTGCTATAATGTCAAAAGCATCGCCAGGAGGAACAGTAGGATTGCTAAAAGGCGGCTGGGTATCCTTGGCGTTTGTGCCGCGTTCTCACCGCGGGATGGCTCGGCTGACTCATGTACGGTGTCATCTGTTCAAATAGAAAGCACACATTCCAATGAGATTTCACATCCTTAATAACTCTCTTGCAGCAGCCTGCTGTTAACAGACCTCGCCACCCTCTGCAAAGTAGGGTAATGAACCCTGTGCCATCATTGACTTTCATGTCTGCATAATCACTCATTATTTACAACAAACAAAAGGAGAGGCAGGGAAAATTGGACTTCCCTCACAATATTTATACTCTCTCTTAAAACGGAGGGGGAGACTGTGTATACAGTATATAATATTTGCTGCATAAGCTAGTTTGGTTTTCTACCAGTTAGAAGAACGTTGCACAATACTTGAGACAGGAGAAGTACCTTTAAGTCTGCAGTGTGCTGGGAAAGAAAGCGACACACTGGAAGGGAAAGGGAAGAGTTATGTGGGCATATTAGTGGTTAAGCAGACGGGGCTGCTCATTTCCTTCGTTTTAGGCATTTCACAGGATTAGTGTTCAATGTTTGGTTGTTCAGTGCCTACAAGTATTTTCAAATGTGAAAAATTAAATGCCAAAACAACAGTATCTTAAATAAAGTATATATAATACCCGGTAAACTTCAGAAATCCTGTACCCACTGGGCTGCCTACAATTAGGAATCAATTATGGTGCTATTTCCATCACAGGCCCTGCATCTCCCAGATTAAATTACTTGAACTTGACTATTCTTATTTTTATCAGGCTGAAGCTTGGCACATAAATTATCAGTGTGGATGCAAATTTTCCTCTAAATAAAATGGATTAAGTGAGTTAAGCTTCTTTTATTTAGCTATAAAGTGTTCTACGAGGCTGCCTCTGACTTTGGATAGCCTCCCTGATCTGCATGATTAACAGGCTTAACTTCGAAATGGGAACTTTGCAGTAATTAGTGCCCAAAGATAGATTGGAGACTTGCCCATGAGCCATGCTATTCTCTAATGTGGTCCCATCTCCTTCCTCCCATCTGGCCTAGCTTATGCTTTTAGCCCAGATGACCTCTGAACATGTTTCTGGAGCTGACAGTTGGCCTCTGCGCAGATTTCATTTCAGCATCAGGAGGACTTCCCATGGGAACCCAAGAATTGCTACTCAACATTCGCTGACTAGTTAATCAGAGAGAACAGTAACTAGTGAGACATTAGTAATTGTTCTCAATTATGTAGACCCCACAAGACAATCCCTAACATCCTTCGCCGACCTAGTAGGTGTCTCTTAATAGATTAATTGGCCATTATTTTAACCTCATGGATAGTCGCCTATCACACATGTCATATTAAGGGCACTTTTTCTTATTAGGGGGAGAGTCATACATTCTACTATTTGTCCTAAAAGGAACTCTTTTCTTTCGCTCACACTTTTTGGAAGTTTCTGTTCCTCTCATTCACGTCCCATGAGAACTAAGAGACATGCCTTCTCAGAATTAAGTCTTCTGCCCCGGGGGCCTGGGGGTGGCAGTCCTTATTTCAGCAGGTCTTCATCTAGGAGCTTGCAGACCTTTGTTTTATTTATTTATTCTCCTCCCCCGGACTTTAGCAAACCTAGATAGATGGCTTTTAGCTTAGGAGACGAGAAAAGTTTAGGAAGCAAGAATGGGAAGGCAAATCCGCACAGTGTAGCCAAGTACGTGTGGGCTTTTCAGCCTTGCTAATGCATTAATTAAATCTGTAGTTAACAGGAGGCAGAAGTAAAGGCTCTTAATAGCCCTGAAATTAAAATCCAAATCACATTCTTAAGAGCACCAATATGGTGTCAATCAAAACAATGGAGCACTTCAGGCTTAATTATAAAAGAACCATAAACCCTGAGGATTCCACAGCTCATTTTGAAACATCACTTATATTTATACACCTGAAATTACATCACCTACTGGGCTTCCTCTCCACCCTTCCCTCAATAACACATTACTCAACCTTTCACCTTGTGAAGCTTGGAAATGTATTGTTAAAAGATACCCAAGCTGCATTTCTGTACTCAGGGCAAGCACGGAGAGTGCTGCGTCCCTGCTTACCACCTCTTCCAGAGGCTCAGCAAAGGTGACCCTCTATTCCAGGCTCACTCAGCACAAGGCACAGGGAAAGAAGCTTGCAGAATAATGGACTTTAACAAGACGGAAAACTTTGATTTTCTTCTAAGTGAAGCATAAGTTTGAATGTCCCTTTCAAACTGCATCACAGACAATCCCCTGCATTGGCACTTCTGTGAATTGTGTTAGACATAATTTTAACCTCACATGGATTCACCTACCATACATGTCATAATACAGGTACTTTTTTCTGACTGGGGAGAGTCACACTCTCCTGTGTTTCCCTCAAATGAAAAAATTCACTGCATGCTTTTGTTCCTATAACATGATGCTCATGAGTCAGGATTCTACAAGTAATGCTTTGATTAAAATAGTAGTTGATGGGGAATTTTATGTATCACCTCACCGACTCATACTCCTTACCCACGGCAGTTGAGGAGAAACTGGATATCACTTAGATAATTGGGGGAAATTTCAGAATTCTAAATTGGAAACTGCTGAGTAAAATCTACCCAAGTGGAAATTAAACCTACATATGAGAGATTTTTAATACTCATAATAGCGAGTGTGGCTCGGTGGAAGAAAAAGTTCCTTTTTAGAGGTCAAATCAAGTCTTGCCTCTTAGTTACAGGATTCCACCACAAGGGGGTTCAGTAGTTAACTGAGAATGCTAATGATACTATAGAGCATGTAACGAGGCATATGTCTGCCCTGAGATCATCCTGCATCCCTCAAGATAGGAAACTGGCAGGCAGAGTGTGCAAGCAAACAAAAAAGACAAATGCATTCCACAGACAGGTGAATTAGTACACATGGCTGAGAACATGCAGTAGAACCCATTCAGGCTCACTGGATCTCTAGAGCCTGCATGTACATCTGGGGCTAGCTAACGGAAAACATTTGTTAAATCCAACAGTCAACACAGTGGTAAAGAACTTTAAGTTGACTGACTAAATTCTCTAGGAAATACAGAGAAACACTCAAATCTGTTACCATTTTCATATTGCCAGGCACTGTGGCTTAACCTCTTCTTCTCATGTTATTGAAGATGCTTGTCAACAATCTCTTCCCTCTTTCTCTCTCTGAACTCCACTCTCCTAAACTTTTCAAGTTTATATCAGTTCTATGTTCATAGATTTGGGGCCACTGCAAATTTCAAGTTCTGTATGAGAAAGAAGTTGTTTTTTAGAAGACACTGACATATGCATATGTGGGAGAGCATCTTAACATTTCCATTTTATCTTTAGTCAAATTCAAAGTTGATTTTCTTAGTAACAGGGTAGCCCTAGGTGTTCTTCATTATATATATATATATATATATATATATATATATATATATATATATATATATATATAAATCCCCAAAAACAAAACCATGAAATCTCTTGTCTCTAGAGAGGCGGCTCCTCCTCACTAGAGAGGCAATTGACTTTATCTAGAAAATAAGATCACGGGAAATACATATCAAAATTATAGTCCTGGCAAGTTTAGAACAGGCCTAACCTGTTGGTCACTCTACTCATGACTTACTAGTGAGGCTGGGAGATTTGACTGTTTTCTCTGAATATTTATACTTCTAGCAGTGCGAAGAGCCTATTTCTATTACCCTAACAATAGGAACTAAGGCTATTAAGTCTGAAGAGCTGAGTGGCCATGGGAAGGTGAGTGTAGATTCTGTGGTGTGAGTTCCTGTTTAACTGGGTCCCTATGGTAGTCATGTTCACAAGCTTGAAGTCTGGTACGCTGAAAAGTCACAGTAATGCTTCCAGTTTTTCAGGACACAATAAAAATTTCTCCATGTCAGCATTTACTTCATGCTACTTTCTAAAGTAGGGGACCGATCTCTGGGGAGTCGCTAAGGTCTCTGAAAGCTCCTTATACACACTTCTCATCTGAGCTCTGGGTTGATGCCTATCTTAAAAAAAAAAAAAGTTTAGAGCCCCTGGGAACCCCTAACCCTTCCTGGCAGCTAGAGCTGTTGTATCTCTGGAGGCACAGCACTTATTGCTAAGGCACAACACCTTCTCGGGGTACATTTCTCTAAGGCTCATTCACTATTATCCCTATGACAATACTCAGAGGATGAAGCAGACTGTAAAGCCCTTTAGTTCCTGAACCATAAGAAAGAAAAATCTTATTAAACAAAACAAAAAATAGGTGGATAGACTCAAGGAAGACAGGGTCTTCCACATAGGAAGGCAGGGTCTTCCACATAGTGGCTACAGGCCTGGTCTAGTTGCATTCAAAGTCAGATGAAATTTATATGCAAATAAATGGCTTCTCCCAGTTTATACTATCTACAGTAGGCTATGCTGTAAGTGGTTAAATGAATATATCTGTACTTTTTTCACATGAAGGGAGGGTAGTTTGAGTATGAACATCAGTAGTAGGAAAAAAAATCTTTAAAACGTATTTTGTCTTGGTACTCAAGGATTGCTTTTGGCTCAAGAAGCTGCTATATACATTTGTGGTGACAGCAGGTATGTGAGTTTGTGGTGGTAGCACAATTCTGTGTCTCCAGGCCAACTGCTATCAATGACATGGTAAATAATATTAAAATAAATATAATTTTTAGATCAGTTTCATTGATGAAAGAACTAAAGATGTTGAGTCAGTGTTTTGAGCAGCGGTTTTACTACTGTTATCCACAGATTTGGATGTGACCAAAAAAAAAAAAAAGTTTCACAAACATGTACAATAGAAATACTTTCTGTTTCGACTGGAAATTGGCCTTTATATTCACAGTGATCCACCAACACGCCCTGAGGATGTGCGTAAAAGGCAGTGAGCTTTTTAGTATCCTGGTAGCATTTCTATATTAGAATACTGTGTCAAATGAGACCCACGTCCAGGAAAGAAAAGTTGTATTCTATCTTGCATGCACTCCACAAAGATACTGGAGAAATGATGCAGAAGAGAAGCAATATTAGCAAGCTGCTAGCAATGGGCAAAAGCAGAGGTGACTGAAACATGCTCACATGCAGAGAGGAAGAAAGGAACGAGGGGACTGGAGCGCCCAGAGGTAGATGCGTTGGTTAAGAAGAGATTCTCTAAGCATACTAACCTGCTGGTTCTAATGAATTTTCTACTTTGTCGTTAACATCGAAAACACGGTCATGAACACCTATAGTTTTCATACAGCTATCTATAACAAAAATAGAGATAACAGCCAAATATGTTAGTGAAGACACCCTCAAACTCCCATTTTTCTTTCTTCTTTCTTTCTCTCTATTGTTTCCTCTTATTAATGTAGAGATTGTTTTACAATCAACGGCATGTATCCGAATGCCAAAATTGTTCCCATTTGCTGTGCACGTACAACAGTCTTAAGAAACAACAAGTTAGCAACTGCTGTGTACTTTGATAAACAAAATGAAAAGCATCATGAAGAATGATGAGAAAAAATACGATGAAAACTTAAACATGGATGTGGATATACAAAACAGATACCACACACGATTTAACAGTAAAAATAAAATAAAGTTTTACCGCTGTGAACCAGACCACAGGATAAAGCATGCGCAGTGAAGGGACCCTCTGAAGCTCATTCTATGAACTTACTTGTTGGTCTCACAAAGACTTTGAGCTTTAGGCAGGACCTTCTTCCATTGTCTGGGATTGCAGATGCTGTGGGGAAGGCAAGGAGACAGGGCAAAGGAAGGAGAAAACGACAACCCATTATTCTTTGTTTTTTTACATGCAAATAAATAATCTATGTATCCTCTTTGAGGACATACTCTAATTCTTGTTCTGAAGTTAAAACAAATAATACTTTTCAGACTAGACAAATGCTATGCAAAGGTGACTTCCAAATTCCCATCTTCTTTTTCCAGTATGATAAAGGAAGAGAGAATCATGCAGGAATGTGCTAATCTATAGAAAAATGTTCAGGACTTCTATTTCAAAGGCACTTCCCTTCAACTTGATCTGCTATCAATTTCCTCTAAATCGGGAGGATAATGCTTGAACTCTCTCTTTGGGAACAGCTCCTCCTCAACTTCAGGAAAAAGGGTCCAACAGAGTCCCACAGCGAGAGTGCTGTCAAACCAGTAACAGAGAGTTAAGAGGCAGACTTCCACATGACCTACTTCGGCTGGGGAAAGCAGAGCTTTGTCTGTCCTGAAAGCTCGTCTGTCAGGGCTCCACAGGTAATTCAATTAGAGGTTTTACTCAGAATTTGGCTGTGCTTTCTATGTGACTAACCCAGCCCCGCAACTCCACCGCGCTATTGTAAGCACAATATGCTATGGAAAAAGGACGATCTGCAATTGCACATTTATCTTCTTTTAATTTTCTACAGAGAAGGATGGAATTAATAAAGTGGGGTTTACTAAAACACGACGACATGTTTCCAGTTATAAATCATCTGAGGAAGAGACTTTCCTCCCCTCTTCAAGATAAGATCTTAAACTTTATCTACTTTCTAAGATTATCTCCACTTAGTCCTCACAGAGTAGTGTCAAAAGGATTTTGAAGGGTGGTCAGATCCTCCACGACCACATGTGTTTACTAATGCTCTCTAGAAATGACAAAAATCACAGAAATGAGAGGCACATACTTTCTTCCCCGCGGACTTGCTTCAAGTGGTTTCTTTGTTCAGAAAGGCAGCTGACTTCAATCAACATGCACATGGCTTAAAATTAGTTTGGTAATACTGAAAGTGACATGGATGCAGCCAGCATCTCCTGTGCCTCCCCTCTCTTCTATCCTTATGGCGTTCTTCATGAGGAGCTCAAAAACATTAGCTAATTTTGAGATGAAAGGAAGCAAGCCCCGAAGTTCTTCTGCATAAACTTTCTTACTTATGGAGTTACAGATCCACACAAATCCCCTGAAAAACTCACATGTTCAACTGCTAAAGGATGTCACACACTAAAGGACATCCGCTGTCACCAGTCAACACTTGTGGAAACTCTTAATTTTAAGATGAACTACAGGGAAAAGATGTTTTTGGCCCTCTGCATCTCTCCTGGTCTCCCTGACAAGCAGTTAAGAAGTGGTAACAGCTGGCTTTGCTGTAGGCTCTCATTAAATCAAAGTTGGGAAGACTCCCCCTACTGACATTAACAGTAACAAGTGTGTTATTTAGGACACAATATTTTACACTCTGTGGTTTGATCCAGGAAATGGTGTCCTTCCTGTGGGCCTCAACTGCAAATGTACACACTACAAATACACCACACGCAGGTGACCCCAGTTCATTATAAAGCCCACGGGGTCTTAGTCAGGAGCTGGTGGGAGAAGAGCCACATGCACATGGCATTCTTCTGAGCTGAGGTGAGCTTGCTTCAGACTCTGTGATCTTGCCATGTTACATACTGATTTTAACATGACATTTCAAGAGAAGCAGACTCACAGCAATATCAAATCCAAGTGTTTTTGTTGGGTCTTTTCTTTTTGAATCTCATGAAGGTTTTTTGAATTTTTAAGGAAAAATAAATCCCGACATTAAGTCACTGTAGAGTGTATCAGAAAACTAAAATAGATGGTAGACATAAAAAGAAACTAGAGCATAGTCTTATCAGCTCACAGAGACAAGAGCCTTCACTATTGGATAAACAGCATTCTTCTATGAATTGAAGACAGTCTAAGTCTTTAAGATGGAAAATACAAGGTTTATTTCAACAATCTGACCCTTAAGATGCCCTTTGACTATTTTACTCCAATCTTTCTAAAGATTTGTGAACAAATAATATCCATGCATGATATAGTTTGTAAACTCATGTGTAAACTACAGTAGCGCAACCCTATGATCTCCAGGCCCACCAGCCCATAGAGTTATAATCATAGCTCTGTGAAGTGGCCAACCTAAGAAGTGATCTTTGCTAGGTGCTAGTCACCTGACTTTCTCATTTCCCACACTTAAATATAAAACCAAAATATAATTTAAAGAAATATCCTAAACAGTACCAAAATAAATTACTTATTGATTTTTTTTAAAGTGAGACTGCGTTCTGCTCCATGTTAAATTAGTGATTTCTGCATCCTGTACCCCCTGGCTTCCAGAGGGTGGATACATTTATTCTTCTTTAAATATAGTTGGTTAGCCATTAGTAGTCGTGGAAGATACTAGGTAATTTGTAATAAGTGTTCTGCTTGTCATAAGGAAACAGATGGCAGAGTGCTAAAAACACAAAATGACATATTAATTAAAATATGTACTATTCCCACAAGTCAGTGCAGAAATCCAATCCTCTTTGGGTCACTAATAAACAAAATAAAGAGCTATGGGAAGAAGTGGGGAATTGAAAACCTCAAAATGCCAGGACTCTGTTGAGAAGGGAGATCGTGCCAATGCTTAAAGTCCAGAAAAACATCATTTTCTAACCACCACCATTAAACTTATTTTAGTTAAAATAATGTCTATATATAACTTTATAGATAAAAATTATAAATAATTATATGTACATGTATCATGCCTTGTGCTTTTTTTTTAAATTAAAGATGACATTGAAAGCTGGTCATGAAGAAGCATCAAAGTGCATTAGATATTCCTGCATGGTTACCTACCACTTCAAATACTTTCAAAACCCCCGATTCATGCCAGAATTTTTATTAGATACTGTAGATGGCAAGAAGTATAAATACATAGTTCCTGCCTTTGTGTGATACTCCAGCCGTGGTATACATATTAACTGTAACCGAGGTTCATATGAAGAGACAGGCTAGCCCTGTGCAGGAAGTACGCTGCTCTGTCTGCAAGTGTGATAGTGTCTTATCAAAGGCTTTAGGGCTTCTCCAGGAACCAACCATGAGCAAGAGGAACAAAAAAAATAAAAACCTTCATCCCTAACTTCCCATATCAGGGATATGGCAACCTGTGAGTAATTCACCTGAACGGGTGACTAAAACCTGAATTCTTCTTCGTGCAACACAGAAATTTCTCATCAGGAAAAATTTATGATCCTTAGAAAATATACCAGAAACTGAGTGTTGCTAACAATCATGTGAATGGGCGAGAAGGAGCGTTCATTTTAGCTGAGCCCAGAATTCACTGTGGCTCTGTGAGCTGAACTGGATTCCTGACTCTCAGCTAATTTGGTTGCTTTATACACAATTAAGACTGGTTGGTCAACCTATCAGACAAACATGGACTGTTGTGTTTTACAGACAAACCTATATCATCCCAGATTTCTCAGAGCTACATTTTGATTGGCTGATGAGAGCATGGCATCATACTCTACTCATGAACACCCATGCCCTTGCTCCACAGAGCTGTCCATTCCCCATTCTTCTGTGCCTGTGGAACTGGATTGCTTACTACTTAAATCTGGCAGAGGGGCAATTCTAAAGAGACTGTTAAAAGAAATATTTGTAATTTTTTAAAAATTATTATCCTTCTCAGGCTCCCAACTCCAAATTAGTGTGTGAGCCTAAATGAGTTTTGAAATAAAATGTGAAATTATAAAAGAAAGAATATTTCTCATCAGATCTAGAAAAAGAATAGAAAGTTGAGTTTTTAAAACTTAAAAACTTTTAAAAAATCACTTAAAAGCCCTCTGACTATCCAAAAAAGACTCCACCTATTAGTGATCTTCAAGTAGTCATCACAATAAATATAAACGCAGTGAAAGTTTAGGCTGCTCAGAAGTTTCTTGGTAATTAAAGCAAATGTTCTCTGAGACACAAAGATTTGCCAGGAGAAAGGTGGGACTCTAGGATCCAGTTTCTTTCAAATTTTCAGATCCAGTGCTGTGCGATCATTTACTACCTCTAACTAACCTCATTTGGTCTGGCTTCTAATCTTAATTCCAAAGGTCACGGTCCCCCTTTCTGAATCCACGTCAATCTGGATACTTTGGGAAATTTTGCTTGTAAAGTCAGCTAGCCACTTTCTTCTCTTTAAAGGAGTGAATGTGTGTGTGAGCATTAAAAATGTAGTTTTCCATTACGCCTGCTACAGGCAGTAGGTTCTCATTTTGAACCAGTCAAAAGAAAAGACAGGTTATTAGCTGTTAGCAGGACACAGTTTTTCCCTTTTAAGTTTTTCTTGTAGCTCAACATATAACACAGATATATGCAAATTAGACAGGTAAGGGTCAGAATTAAGCACTACTGCTTCAGACAATAATAATAATAATAATAATAATAATAATAATAATAATAATAACAATAATAATAACAATAAATCCCATTTAAATCCAGAGTGGTACTAGGAACGTCTCCCGGAATGTAATGAATCAATAAAATCCATTTTGCATATGTGAGGACAGGATGGAGAAGTAGTGAGAACATAAGAGATTAACCAGAGCCACATGGTCCCTCTCAGAAATGGTTACCAGACACACAAAACACACACACACACATTAAAAAATAAATTAGGCCTCTTTTTAGGGAAGAATAACAAAGCAATAATTTGCAATTTAGCTACCTTCCTTTTAAAAAAGTATATTCAATTATCATATTAAAACAAACAAACAAACAAAAACCCTACCAGTTAGGACAGAATACATACATCCTGCCTCTCATAGCTAAGACTTCCGAGAGACATTTGTGTGACCTAGGCTTGAACCCAGGGCCTTATGGATGTTAGGCAGTGTTCTTACGGATGAGCTATACCCCTCCCCCACAGGCCACCTTGCTTCAGTCACTGCCCTTGGTTTATGAAGCTCGCACCTTAAGAGCAAGCACAGGAGCTGCCTAATTTGCCTACACATTTCACCTCTTGAAGTCTAAGTGTCTCAGACTTAAATAACTGACAAGTCAAGGTCAAGGCCCAGATGTAAAAACTGTAAAGAAGGTTACCGAGTCTAGAGACCTTAGAGAGATTGAAAATACCATGCACATATGAGACTCTTTAATATAGCTCTGGGAATATTTCTTTTATACAAACTAGAAGGTGAAAAGGGATGTGTTTTCCACGATATAACAAGAAAGATTGAAAAAACACACTAAGTTAAAACTTGGTTTCAACACCAGGGGACTGTAAAGGAAAGAATAATTAGAGTAAAGTTCAGGGTAAAGAAGGGAAAATAAATTCCAGCTGGAAAGCCTGACAAGAAAGTGGGAGGGGAAGGCTGCACCCACCTCATGCTTCAGTCCTTAACCTGGCTTCCTAACCCTTCAGGCTAACTTCTCACCACAAACCAGTTTAAGAAGTACACACATTCCAGCAGCTACATCTCAGTGGATCAATTCCTGTTCTTGGAAAGCTTAAATGACAAAGACAAGGTCTGTTCCACTGATTTCAGGAAACAAGGCAAAATGACACTCATGTACATTTCTAAATGACTTGTAAGCAAACTTCTACAGGACTTTCAAAGTTCAGTGAAAATCTGTCTTCTACTACAGAGGGGTTCAACTGTCTCCTATGCCTTAGACTTTCCTGAACTGTAAGTAAAAGATAACCTGGAGTTTGGAGTATTAGTTTTAAATGGCCCTAAAAGAAGTATTTCTGTTTAAGAGAAAATGGTTTTACAACAGTTTAACTCTATTCTGTGACTCTAGCCTCCCTCTGTGAGTAGGGGAATCTATTCCACATAGCCACAGAAACAAAAGATAATGGTTAAATAATTATCTTTTAAAATCTAGACATGATGGGGCTGATAGTTTTATTGTTGTTTGTCTGAGGCCACTGAGTATATTTGGGCAGTCAGAACAAAGCTGGTTTCCCATCCAGTCTCAGAAAAACACCCTGCCCGAGGCCTCAGTGTTTAAGGGGTTGCCTACACCTCATAGGTGAGATGTTCCCTTCCCTCTTACTTGTGATTTTGGTAAAGCTGCTATACTAGATGGGCATTATCTGACAAAAACAAGCAAGCATGATGAGCAGAACCATTAGAAAAATTTTCTTTGGCTAGAAGCACACATCAAAGGTAAAGACAACAACAATTTTTAAAAGCCCAGATAAAAAGCAGAGTTCCTAGAATCTCACAAGAGGGATGATTTATACTTTTCCTTCTCTGTAGGTCCCTTGTACACATATCATTCATCCATTCATCCATCAATCCATTCATCCAGCCAGCCAGCCAGCCGTCACTTATCTATCCATCTATCTCTCTGAGTGACTATTATTAGCACAGGCCCTTTCTTTACCCATTTACTATATGAACAGGAAGAATATCCTATTGGAACACCAATACATTATGAAAATTAAGTACTAATTAAATACACATCAAAGAAGTTCTCAGAACAGTGTTGCTATTTCTTTGTGCTTCTTATAACCTCTCTTACACCCGACACCTGTGTTAAGGGTCCTAGGGAGAAACACAGTTTAGGGATTTCAATGTAGGCACAATAACACTAAGCTTTCTCTTAGATTCATGTATCCTGACCTTTCTTTGTGGCTTTGAGCCAGCTGCTTATTCTGCCTATTCCTCAGTTTCCCAGTGAATCTCCTCTTGTCAAGATATTTAATTATCACCAACTTTAGAGGGCAGGTACTTGAGTTTTCTAATTCACTTGGGAGTTCAGGTGACCTATTGTTACAAATATAGAATATGATTTCACTAAAGACTCATAGCTGCCAATTTGTTTTATTGCTTTTTCAGTAAAACAGTCCCCAAAGTAAGGGCCTAACAAAGGGCCTTCTGAAGTTTCTAGTGGTAGTTATTGTTATCAAAACTAACTTATTTCGTGTGTGTGTGTGTGTGTGTGTGTGTGTGTGTGTGTGTGTGTGTGTGTGTGTGTATAGAGCAAGTTAATACATAAGTATAGCACCCAGAGAACGGGAGGGAACATCAGGTCCCTGGAAACTGAAGCTAGCTTCCTAATGTAAATACTCAGAACCAAAGCCATGTCTTCTGGAAAAAAGCTGCTGGTAGTTTTAACCATTGAGACATCTCTTCAGAACCAGATCTCTAGTTCTAAATACAAATATAGGGAAAGGTTGTACAATGGGAGGTAACAGGGAGATAGAGTGTGGCTCTTCACAGCCTGTATTGTTTGCTGCATGCTTGCATGTTTGAGTTGCTGCATACTGCATTCTCATGACTACTCAACTCCCAAGTTTAAGTAATCCTCTAGCTTCAAAGTCATGAATGTTGGGAACTACCTGCATTAGTTTCTGTAGACTAAATTTGATTCTACTAAACTGGATTCTACTACAGTTATATTTGGTATTTACTTATATGTGCAGTAGGAGTGTGATACTGGTGTGTGTGTGTGTGTGTGTGTGTGTGTGTGTGTGTGTGTGTGTGTGTGTGTGCTGTGCACTAATGGTAGGGGGATACTCAGAGAATGAGAAACAGTATTAAAGAGCCTCTTGCTTTTGAAAAGCATATGAACATTGAGTTTGTTTGTTTCCAATCGATTTTAAGGTTGTCAATATGCTCTTAAATTAAAGGCCTGGGCGAGAAAAGATGGAAATATGAATTCTTCAGAGAAGCTTCCAGGCTGGCACACAGACTGCCTTTGTAGTTGGAAGGCTAGAGCCAGAAACAGCACCAAAGAAATCAGCTAGCAGTGTAGACATCCCAGCATTTCCTCACCTGCCCAGATGTGGAGCTGCTTTAATGAGGCTGTTCTAGCTCCAGTCTTTAGTGTTCTTTTATAAAATCTAGGCAACTACCTATTTCCACAAATCAGTGAATTCTTTGCTTGTGTTCTGATGGAATTAAAGGTTATATAGGCAAGAATACCTACAAGTTCAAGCTATAGGCTACTGTTGTGGGCTATTACTTTAATTATGTAAAGATGTGTTACATTTATTTATGCTTCAGAATATTACTTTAACTATGTAAATAACGGCTACATTGTTTATGCTGTGGAATACTACCTTAACTGTGTAACGGTGTGTGACATTTGTTTCTGCTTCATTTGTTCAGCGTGTTAAGGTGGTGTGTTTAATTATGTAAGGAAGTGGTGGATTTGTCTCACCTTGCCTGCCTAAGGCACCTGATTGGTCTAATAAAGAGCTGAATGGCCAACAGCTAGCAGAGGAGGGAGGCAAGGCTCGAGGGCGGAGAGAATAAACAGTAGGAAGAATCTAGACTCCGAAGAGGAGGAAGAAGAGAGAAGGGGATGAAGATAGAGAAATGAAAAGTAAAAATCCCCGAGGCAAAAGGGAGATAAAGAGAAACAGGTTAATATTTAAAAGAGTTAGCCAGAAAGGAGCCTAAACTAGGCTGAGCATTCAGAACTAATAAACTTTGTATCATGATTTGGGAACTGGCTAGTGGCGCGAAAGAGAAAACTGGGTAGAGGTTTCTAACGAAACTCCAGACAACAATGTTCTCTCTGAGAGGCTAAATTTTACCAAGAAGGGAGCTGTTTAGGTACCAAGACTGCGCAGTTTATTTCATACCAAAAAAGAAAACGATTTACTGGATGGTTTTATAAGTTGACATAGTAACAACAATCCAAGCTTGGGTCTCAGCTGTAGTTTACGCTGATCGTCTGTTCATGGGACACTTCCGGTAAGATGGATGTTTTCCCACCCAGCAGCCCACAGCACAGCAGCCATGGACTTTCATAATCTGGTCCCAGCCTTGGCTTTCTTCACGGTCTTGTCCACTCTTTCTTCTCCCTCAATACATATAGAAGGCTAGTTCTGACAATATTGCCTCCAAAAAATTGCTCTACAAACTAACAGGACCTTTCTTTTGCTTCTCAAAGACATGGCCCATCTCCAATGCTCTTCTTGGTGTCTCCTTCATACTGCATTCTGTGTTATGTGACCTCAGAATAGGATACTGCATTTTTTCTCTGTTATTAGAGATGCAATTCCATAAGAATAGGGGGCCAAGCCAGGTGTTTAGAAGTGGGGTGTCTACTATTTTACTTATAGTTGAGATTTGAGGATGAGGGTAGAGGCAAAAAAACAGTCTGCATCAAAGTAATGTGCTAGTTAACTGTGAAACAAAATAGTAAATATTTCAAAATAAAAAGACGGTGTGTGATAGTAAATGTTTCTCAAATAAATTACGAAAGAAGAATTGTTTTTCCTTCTGGAGAGCTCTCCTTTCTTCCTACACTGTCTTAGATGACCTTAGCAACTACCATCTATAGTCAGTGAACGGCAGAGATACATAGAATTCAAATAGTATTTTAAGCTCTATAAATGTGTAGTCCCAAGAAATAAGTGAAGAGACCCTGGATATCTTTAAAAAGCAATGATATATCGAATATAAAAAATAAACTGGATAGAAAAATGTCGCAGGCCCTTCTCGGAAGCAGAGGAATAGAAAGTCACATGAAACTAGAGTCCAGGTTGCCATGTGCTTCTTGAAGAAATGTTAAAGTAAAGGTGACTCTGGGTAATGCAGATCAAAGATGAGAAGCCAACCTGCCTCCACTCATTCGGGAAGCATCATCAAGTATTCAGATATCACAGCAGGCTGTAACCCCAGAAACTCAGCTAAATGTTCTAACAACCCTTTAAACAAAATTAAGCTACAAGCATTTTTAAAGGAATTGTTAAGAAATCATAGAATCCCAGACTTCGTTGATTCCCTATGGGAGCTCCTTTTCCCCTTTGAGGAGTGAATGGGGGGAGAGAAGGGAGATGGGAGATGAGTGGGAGGAGGGGGAGGGAAGGAGGACTGTGATTGATATGTAAAAAAAAAGCTTTAAATAAAAACTATCATAAAGAAGTCACAGAATCAATATTTCACATGAATACAAAACTTTAAATTTTAAAAACGTGTGACAACTTCAGCCCGTTTGAATCACCATTTAGAGACTAATTCTAAGTTAAAATATATGTTAGAAGGGCTAGGTATGGTGATCCACAACTATCTCAGTACTTGAGAGGCCAAAACCAGAGGATTCAAGGTCATTCTAGGCTACACAGGGAGTTTGAGGCCATGAGATCCTGTCTCAAAAATATAAACTAAAATAAAAACATATACAATGGGGAAAATGATTTAGTTTTGTGAAATCCGAGGCTTAAATGGTTTAAAACTGTGAAGCCAGGCAACTGAAACATTTTAAGAGGATGAAGAATATATTTTCAAAGATGACAGAGCACATAAAATATTTTCCAACACAAAAGCATTAAAAAGACATATGTTAGTTTTGGCTCTGGAACAAATTAGAAAAAAAATATTCTTCAAAATTTATTAACTTTAAAAATAATCCAAAATAATATTCTAAATGGGTAAAAGCTACGTTTCTTCTGGCTTGGCATAGGGCACATGCCTATAATCCCAGCCTTTGGCAGCTGAGGGTGACTGCTTCAAACCGAAGGTGTCTGTCAGCCAAGGCTACTTGGTCTCAATCTCAAACACAACAAGAGAAAGGAGTAAGAGATGGCTTCGTGGGTGAGGGGTCTCACTTGCCATCAAGTTCAATGACCTCAGTTCAATTCCTGACACCACATGATAGAGCAGAACCAACCCCTCCAAGCTGTCTTCTGACCTCCATATATATGCCATAACATATCCCCATTTCTCTCAAGATATAGTAAGAAAATTTTTAAAGAATCAAAGCTACTTTTCCATGTACCAAGAGTTCAAACTGATTCTGCCTCTGAGGAGGTTGTCCTGTCGACTCCAGAGAAGCCTTTTATAACCATCCGACTGAAAGCTGTCTCCATTTTTCTCTGTTACCACATCCAGCTGGTTCTGGTTCCCCGTGTGATGGGCTTCGTTTCTGGTTTTGAATCTCACTCCCCCAAAAGTTGGGAGCTCTGAAAGGTGAGACTAATTTGGTAGTGTTCTTTATCTGACATAGGTTCCATTTTCTAACAGTCCAGGAAATTCCTGCAACCTAACACAGTACTTGGCATCAAGCAGGCACCCCAAAATATTTCTGAAGAAATAAGTAAATGAAGTAAAAGCTGAAAGAATCAGAAAGATAATTATCCATGTGTTCAAAGTCTTGGATACTTCAGATGAATCTGCTGTGTTCTACTTTCCGCTAATATTACCTTTATAGCCTCAGACACTCACAGAGCAATCTCATCAACAGCAAGATGAAAACTTCTCCCACTTTATGGCTGCAGCCAACTTTTGGAGAGATTTAGTTACTGCGTGTTTTGCCAGGAAGCCCCAGTTGATAAAGCAAACATGGTAGCAAGATGGATGATAATGGGCTGATAAGTAGGAATTATAACTTTATCACCTAGTATTTTAAGTAAGTCAACAGTGTACTTTTCAGAAAGTTTAATATGCAGAGCTTGCAGAGTGGAGGAAACGATTATGCTCCTTCACATTATGTTTCTTTTTCTTTTTTTTTTCAGTTATTCTGTGTAGTTTTATGTTTATTAATTGATATGTATTATATATGTAACAATGTTTAAAGATAAAAAGGCACTGGATTTGGGAGGGAGAGGGACTGGATATAGGGGTGGATAGGACACATGTAATTATTTAAAAAATTTAAAAATCATTTTAAAAGCAAGTATTCTATCCACTGATTCTGATGTGTTTCTAAGTTTTAAGCCAATTGTATACTAAAGTGCTGTTTATGTCTTAAGAAATCATTTCTGTTTCAATGTTGGCCCCATGTGTTGCGTAAAGGCTATTTACTGCACTGCGCCATTTGTGGGAGATTTCTCCTTTTCCTTTCTTTTGTGGAAGAAAACTCCTGGGTCAACTTATCTTTTTAATCTAAGAGGTCTCAGTTGAAATTGGCTTTGAAGTTTGTTAATTACGAAACTCAACAGGGGTTTTTCCTTATGTGGTATAAGTCATATTTCTTTTCATTAACCCCAGTTTTAGAAGAGATTAAAAAGTCTGAGTAGAAACAACTTAAAAACCAAAGAAAGCCTTCTCCCCCTTGATACCTTTAGACACTTCAAGTTCAGCTTTCCCCACGCTATCTAATTGCAATCTGTGGCTTTGGGAAGGAAAGTCAAGCGTGTGCATTCTGAACTTCCCAGCTCCATGATGTTTGGGGCACATGAAAAATCGCTACATCCCCCCCCCCCCCCTCCGTTTTCTGTGCTGGGAAGTTTTATGTCAACCTGGGTTACAAGGAAATCAGGATTCTGAAGGGCCATCCTACCAGCTGCTTTTTTCTGTGGGGCCAAGCCACCGAGTTCACATTCTGTCTTTCTGGTGAAAAGATCATTACCAGGCGGCTCCGGGGAAGTTGGCCCTCCTGTAAGTGTGCTCCTTTGTTATGAATATGGAACAGATGGAGCCAAATCTATCTGCTCCGTAGGAACAAAAACACTTACAACCCAGCGCTCTCTATTAAAGACTCTACTTAGCTCCTTTATACCATTGGCTTTCTGTGCACTGCTGTGAGGTTTTGACTTTATAGAAAACGGCACTTCATAAAAGCAACAGTTCTTACTCTAAACCAAAGTGGTCTAGAGACTAAAGGAGATGAATGGAGGGTTTCACACACTGGGCTCCTTGGAGATATGCAGATATTCAATTAGGAGTGTGTGTGTGTGTGTGTGTGTGTGTGTGTGTGTGTGTGTGTGTGTGTGTGTGTGTGTGTGTGTGTGTGTGTGTGTGTGTGTGTGTGTGTGTATGTGGTGTGTGTAGGAGGAAGACTGAATCCAATTCTGGCAAATGTCTGCATTAAAACATGGAAATGTAGAGGAGAATGATGAAGATGTCATGTTTCCCATTACAAGAATGGCATCTAATTGCTCTAGCATAATAAAATGATGCCAGGATTTAACTTTCTATCTATGTCTGTAAGGCTAGTAAGGGCTGTGTTGCACACAAAAAAATATGACTATGCACAACAAAATCATGCGGGTAAGCATAATTAGTAATTAAGACTAGACCACAAGATTGAGGCTGTGTGATGAGTCTTCACCATGAAAGATAGTAACAATTGTGCTCAGCATCAGCCAGTTTGCTTCTATACAATGAATGACAGAGCACTGCAGGTAAAACCAGTGTGTGTACTTACTTATCATGCTGATGAGCCAAAAGACATCCAAAGGCCACTCTTACCATGTGCTGTTGTTGGTATATGGGTCATAGGCTTTTGGGTGTAGACACAGAACTATATTCTGTACCTCCCATTGAAAGCAAGAGGGAAGGGAGGCCCTGCCTCATTTCATTACATTTATTATACTGATACATTGAAAGTCTGGCTGCCTCTTCCGAGATAATTGAAAAAAGAAATTCTGTGGCAGGATGCTTTGATTCTGACTAAATCAAGTCTTCGGGCAAATTTCCTCCGCCAGTGGAATCACAGCTTGCCTCAAGTCGTAACCTTTGTGGGAGGAAAGGAACTGGCCTTAGAGCAGATCATGAAGCAGATGTTTTATGCCAAATCAGAGTCTGGGGATACGTAGGCTACTGCTAATAAAACTCTTCTTCTGTCTGCTCAATCATTTCAATTCCCTGCAGTGTGAAATATGAACTTGCCAACAAATGGCCAGCGTGCTGTGCCTCACAGCAGGGGGGGAAAGTGCCACAGCTGTGCCAGAGACTGGAGAACTCCAGGCACGCATGACATGTTCATTAGTTCCCTGGATGGCCAGGGCCTGATCCAGGCAGGTCTCCAGAGCCATCCACTGAGAAACAGAAGCGGTGCTTACTACACCCCAAAGAATTAAAGACACCATTTCCTCAGACAGGAGAAGCAAACTCTGATCTCTTTGATGACCTCAGGAGGTAAATCTTAAAAACAAGAACCAAGGGCAGATCTCCATTGATGCAAACAAGAGGAAAGAAGGCTGACAGTGATTCAATGATTACATTTCCCCTCTTGGCTCTATTAACAGTTTACTCCCTCGGCACTAAAATATAAAGTAATAAAATGTATTTGAGCCTCAAAACAGCTATATGAAAGGCAAATAATTTAGATGCACATCCTGTGTACCAGACGGATGGATTTGTAGGAACTGACTGGTTTACCTGTTGCATGTAAGTCTAGTTCATTCCAGAATACTAGCTTTCTAGTTCATTCTACGTATACAGTTTCCTAAGGATAAAACAGCAAATATATCTAAATTAAAGTAAAATTACGCCAGTGAATTTCAATATAAGGTCCTCTGTAATATACAGAGCACACATATTCACAACAGTGTCATGATTGAACTCTAGAATAGGAATACACACACACACACATACACACACACACACAATCAATTCTCAGAACTTTTCAGAGGTTACTCATGTGCTTTCTAGTACCTTGCCATATTCCTTCACATTTTAATCATGAGCTCCCTAAATAGAAATCATTTGCATTGACAACTATTTCCTTGCAGTAGTATTGAGCAATATATTCTCTGTGAGCAAAGCTATTTAAAAAAAAAAAAAAAAAAAAGGTGTGTGTGTAGGGCAACACAATAGTTAGGAACAATAATGAAGCATCAATGAAGAAGGTAGATTAGAGGCTAGAGAAACCTTGCAACCCCTTCATGGAATTCCTGCTTGAGAAACGTTTGAAGTGTCTCAATTTTAAAATAGCTCAGCATCATAGAATTTATTTTCGATGACAGATTTTACGGCTGCTACTCATATAATCTAACTTGTGACCTAAATCATAAGGATTTTCAAAAGATGAAATGAGTTTAAAATAATTTATTACTCTGAAATGAGGCCAAATAAGTCCACATGGTTTAAGTTGGTAATGCTATGCTATTGTCACAGCCAATGGTGGCTTCTCATTTGATTGACCTTGCTAAATGAACGTTGTCATCAATAAGTCTGTCACAGGATGGAAACAAATGATTGTTTTAAAGAATTAATAATAAGGCTTGTGTCTTTATTTTAAGGTTCTTTTGGCACCAATTACTCTGGAATATTATTTTTTCCATAATTTTTATTTTTCTCCATTTAACTGGACCACATACAAATTAGAAACATAAAATTATTTCTTAATTGACTTGGAGCTTAGTGGGAGGGAACCACATTGCAGGACACAGAATACCAATAATATTTTTATAATAGTTATCATGTATCTACTATTTCCATACACTAGGCACCATGCCAGGTTTATTAAATTTAATCCTCAGCACATCTGTTTGAAGCAGGTATTATTTGTATTGTAGGAACAAGGAACCGAAGCTTAGGATAAGTCTCTAGCCAATGTCACACACATAGCTAAGTATATGGAAGAATAGATACTCAATTCCAAGTCCTTTTGATGCCAAGACTATACAACCTCAGTTTTTAGTTTTCTTCATGATTGCCCTTCACATATTTGCTTCATAACTTCCCAGAAGCTCCTAAAAGTCTTTTTATTTGGGGGGGGGGGGAGGCGGCAAGGGGAAAGTTAAACCTGGTAGAACCCAACTGTAATCCCGTGTTTGGGAAACAGGGAAAACCAAGTAAAGTTTTGCTGGCAGAGACACGCTTTATACATATTTCCTAATCAGGTGCTTGTCATGAAAGAGCTTTTGCATATGATAAGACCATAATTGATAAACTTCCAAGAATATACTTCATGGTAATAGAAATAAGAAACATTCAGTAATCCAATGTTACAGAAGAATCAGGAGAGAGGTGGCCTACGAGATTCATTCAGTATGTGGTAACAGCCCTTGCTGCTGCCAAGCCTGATGACCTAAATTCAACCCCCGGTACCCACATTGTAGGAGGAGAGTTGTCTAAATTGTCCTCTAACTTCTACTTGTGCACCTTTACACACACACACACACACACACACACACACACACACACACACACACACACACACACACACACACGTTTAGTAAAAATAAAATAAAAAAAGGAGAAATTGGTGGTGTTGTTCTTATATATTTATTCCCTGTGGGACATTTCGTGGGCTAGGGTTGCAGACTAGAGCCTTATCTCTAGACAAGAAGACAAGCAAGCTAACATTGCTGTGACCTAAGACATAGAATAACATGCATAGCAGGATTTCCTCTTATCTAAAGCCTATCTTGTGGTTACCAATATGAGGAAAGGGTCTGCTGAGCTCACACTCACCTGTCTATGCACATACTGTGTGTGTGTGTGTGGGGGGGGTGCTTTTCTAATGCCTTAGAAGATACACATGTAGTAGAATCATAAAGTTACATTTTCAAATTTATTTCTTTGACATTTACAGCCCTTTCCCTGCTTCCTATGTTCAGAAGTTCTATTAAAGCGGAGCCTTTGTCGACTAGTATTTTTTCTGGTAGTTCACAGAGTTTGAAATACAGCCTGGCCAACTGTCTGTTAAATAAAGTAGAGAAGAAAGAAAAAGAAGAAGTGAATGAAAGAAAAGGTCATTCAGAGAAAAATGCTTATTTGTTCACTGATCTATTACGAACACTTAAAATAAATCACATTTGGAGTAGAAGGAGTAAACAATATGTGTGTGTGATATATTTATATATAATATATTTATAAAATCAGAGTAGGTTCATGCAATGTAATTAGGTTTTTAAGTCTGCTATAAATATAAAAGTGGCTTATTTGTCAAGAGCAGGCATTTTTCTTCACATTCAATTAAGATGCACTCAAATGCATTTATATAGAGGACCTTTGCCAAGACTACTACTAACCTGGTAGTTGCTCAAGGTGTTACCATGAAAGATGCAGAGGATTTGACGGGATCGCCCAGGCCTGAAAAGGGGTTAATTTTTTCTTAGTGGCTTTTCTTTGGAGTAGTGCTGAGCAATATCAGCCCTCCAGAAAATGCACCACAGAATGACATGAACCCAGAGGACAATTTCTTCTTCATCATAAATATCCAAAAAAATAAGGGCTCTGAATACTTACAGACCAACCAAAACTTAAGTCACTGCATCATATAAATCAAGTATATAAACCCACCCAGCTCAGCCACTTGGATGGTGGGGCAAAGGAAGTAGGAAGAAGTATAACTAACACTAAGGATACTTGAAAGTGCCATATGGCAACCTATTTTATAAACTACATACACACGAGTCATAAAAGTGTTTAATTGGAGTTACCCTGTATGCAGGATAATGTTTCTGTAAGAAGCCATGGGTTGTCAAATAAAAGTCCAGTGCCAGCTATGGGATACCTCCCTTCAAGTTGTTGGTCAGGGATGTCCCAGAGATGCCCAAACAATGCAGTCTACTACCATTGTACCTGATCTCTCCCCAGAACTTAATGGTAGGAACATATTGCCTTAGATACCATACACTTTGGCTACAGGACATGAGGAAGCAAAGCTAGTAGGGAGCAAGAAAATTTCTCCCTGCTGGATAGCCGTAATAATACTAGAAGGCACTATAGGCTGGTGAGGAAATGGTCATCATTAATCTTACCCAGCTGTGAACCCTAGGAAGTACAATAATGAGCATCATGGTTAAGAAATGCCCCTGGGTAATGCTATGGGGGTGACCTACCACTTTCTGATTGGATTTAGGACCTACTCCACAGGAAAAAACACATGCCTGATGCTGTAAATCTGGCCAAGAACCATGATTGGGATCTCACAGGCTCCACAGGTTCACCTTCTACTATTATTCTGCTAAATGAACACAATAGCAAAGTGCCCTCTAGACTAGTATATTTATAGATTAGTGTAGCTCTTAAAGACAATCAGAGAGGTTTCTGGTGCAGTAGGCACAGGTGTTGAATGTACAATTGGTCATAATGCAGAGAATAAGTGTTCTTGGAATGTTCGGTCACAAATGAGATATCTATATCACAACCCCTTGGGACTCAGAGACCATCATGGAGATGGAAACAGAAAAATTCTAAGAGCTAATGGCCAGTGAATACAGGAGCTAAACAGTGTCTTGTGGACATGACAGGACCACTGGACTCCTGAACTCACAGCAGCAGGTGTGATTACTTACACATGACCAAGTCAGTCAACATGCTAATGTGTAGGAGAGAGGGGCTCATGAGCAGCTGTGATAACTACGGAGCTATTGACAATTAATGGCTTCTCAGGGGACAGTGAGTTTTCTCCAAGGGTGTGACCCAATACGGCCCACACCTCTAAGTATATGCACAGCACAATTGGCCTCCTTGGGTCACAGAGAAAAAAATTAAAATGAGAAACGGAGTTGGAAGGTGGGGCAGTGGGGATAGAACTGGGAGAAGTTGGAGGTAAATATGAGCAAAATACATTTCATAAAATTCTCAATTTTGGAAATATTATATTAAAAAATAAGTAATTGAAAGTGGGCACTGAGATAGGTCACTGAATGAAGGTGCTTACTTCCAAACCAAACAACCCCTGACACCCACATGGGGGAAGGAGAAAATCAATTCCTACCAGTTTCCCTCTTACTTTCACCCAGATAGAAAAATAAATGCGACACACACACATAATTGAGGGGATTATGAAAATGTCTCAGTACATAAAGTGCTTGCCTTGAAAGCACGAGGACCTGAAACTTATCTTCAGAACCCACATATAAGAAGCCAGCCATAGTGGAAAGCACATTTGTAATACCAGTGCTGGGGAGGCGAAGAATGGACCGTCTCTATGGTTCATTAGTAGCCATGCTGAGTAGTCAGTTAGCTCCCAGTCAATGGGAAACCCAGTGTCAAGGAACCAGATGGCTTCTGAGGGATAATGCCTGAGACTGACCCTCAGACTGTACCTGCATGCATACAACCCTGTGTGTACTTGGTGTGTACACACACACACACACACAAGCATGCACGCGCATGCACATACACACAGAGGGTACAATCAGCAACAAGTAAATAATTAAATTGAGCCTTGCCTCTGTAAGTTTACCTGAAGTGTAGCACACTCTGGAGAATGATACCAAAAAAGTAGCTGACTAGGACACACTTAGGGGGGAAAAAAGATAAAGTTCATCCAATACCCTAGGACAAAACTTGAACAAAGTGACCATCCCCCAGTACTCTTCAATAACAACCCAGGAGGAATTAAGTGCTCAATGAAATTGTTAGAGACCACTCTGCTGAAATTTGTGAAAGAGTTTGGCTGAGCGCTTTATCTGCTGAATGTAATCCTCAGAGCATGTAAAACCAATGTGTATAATACACTTATGTCACCTTTATAGAAAGGAATCTAATTTTGTTATTTTAAATAACTGCAGAAAGTTATGGCCGCTGAATCTTTGACTTTGATGTGGGGCAGGTCATGGCGCTGATTTATTTTCTTCTCATTGTAGGGTCAGAGACACAGGCTCAATTAAGATAGCAGTCTTGAGAGACGATGGGAGGCACACTGCAACCCTACACTTTATGACTCTCTAGAAAGTGAGGGCATGAGAGGTGGGGGCTGTTTATGACACTGATTTGAAAAACTAATGGCGTCACAGAGCCGCTATTTCTCATAAGCAGGTTCCAGCTCCTATTGTCTACACAATATATAAACTGTATCTACACATGTATGACTTCAGCCATGCCAGACAGGCTGACAGAAAACAACACACACATATTACTTCTGCCATCATGTTTCCGTAAGTACATCATCCCACAATACAAGATAGCATCGCCACTAACCACTACACAACACAGACATGTTTACCACCGACTGCAGCAATGAATGAGTCACATTACTACCAAGAGAAAACGACACACACAGATCAGCGTACCACAGCACAGAACAACACACACGCCACCATCACAATCATGAAACAACACACACATCACCATAATACCACAAAGCAACATGTACATACTGCTACCACAAAACAACACATGCACAATGGTACATCACTACACACCACATTACCATAAAACAATGCATACATATCATACCACAAAACAACACATACATGCCACTGTAACAAAACAATACATAAAATTACCAGTATGACACGACCAGAAATCACACACAAGATCACCCCACAAAACACATATACATCATCACCACCACACCACAAAATAATACACATGTGACACCAAAAAACCCCAACATATACACATTGCCACCATATCGCCACAAAACACATGCCCATTGCTACTACTGTATCACCACAAAACACACATCACTATAATATTGTAAAGCATCATATGTACCACCACACCCTACTACAGAAATTATATACATGCACCACATCACTGCCAACAAATATAACACATTACCGTCACACCATATTGCCAAAAAACAAAACAAAACAAAAAACCCAAACATAAATCACTACCATCACCATTGTATTAAGAAAGAATTTATAATACTCTTTAAACTCAAATCTTGGGTATCAAGAATTTTATCTTACTTTCAAAGAAATGTTTCCCTAATCACCTACGGTTATTTTAAACAAACAACTCCTTTGGCTTCTAGTAAGTACTCTGATTCTGAAAAATACATGCAAACTAGGTTTTAAGAAAGAAAATCATTTTTTCAAAAGGCTCTACAGCTATTAACAATAACCCATTTTTTTTTTTTTTGTAAATGGAACAACCACTCTGGCATTTGTCATTTGAAAAGTCATAATTATCCTGTGTCATGCGTGCTTAAAAATGATACAGACCTCTAGACATTCCCTCCAAGGGAGAAAACTAATGTTAAGTTCTTTATATTCAGATGCAGTTAGAAAGTATCTCTGAAGTGGAAAACAGAATTTAAAAGTTTTTTGCAACAACAGAGCCTTGTTAGAAAAGAAAGCAATTAAATGGGAGAGAAATCCTAACTGGAAAAATGCATGCCTGTATCATTAATTTGTTGACCTCAGTTAATCCTGTTAAAAGTATTAAGACTAATACAAAACTACTATGTAAAGATTATTACTAAAGATGGGTGGTCCTGGCACAGGACTTTAATCCCTGCACTTAGGAGGCAGAGACAGGTGGATCTCTTCAAGTTGAGGCTAGTCTGGTCTACAGACGGAGATTCAGGGCAGCCAGGACTCTACACGGAGGAAACCCTGTCTCTAAAATTTAAAAAAAATAAAAAAAAAACAAGCAAAAAAATAAAAAACAGAATATTACTGAATGATAAATGGCAGCAATAGTGAGTTGATGCTCTGCTTCAGAGGTACTTAAATAATTAATATAGATGTTCTCCATGGATTGGAACCATGTTTATGGTATTGTTCATCAGTAAAATACACACTTGCTCACTTTGTTCCAGTCTGCTCAATATCACTCCCTATTTTATTTAGGTTAAAATACAAACCATCAAAAACTGTTGAAAAAGTCTAACCTTATTCCATGAATTCTTGGGCTGTCAATCACGGTGCTCTTTATTCTTGACAAAGGACAGGCATAGATGCCCATCCAATCCATTCTCCCAGTGAACTTGAATCCCGAGTGGAATCACTCAGGAATGAGAGGATACTGTAGTTAAGAAGAGCATATAACCATGCCTTGATGAGACATGCTATGCTCTAGACCCCCGGTTTAATCCTCTCCATCCTGTAAAACCCAGTTAACAGAACCAAGCTCTTTAAAGAGTAAGGAAGGTTGTGTAAATTGTTGGAACTGATAAAAAATTTTTATACATAGGGGACCTTAATTATGAATGTAGCACTGGTCTACAGTGCCCTTTGCAAAATGATAGAACATCAGGAAATGTCCATAGTTATTATAAGGGTCAAATATTTGGCAATTACTTCTGAAAGCAGCCACAAAATGAAAAGTAGTATCACATTTAAGGAGGAAAAGTAAAAATAAGCTAGGGAAATGGAGGAGAAATTGATCAGGGCATGTTATATGCCCATATGAATGTGTCACAATGAAGCTTATTATTTTATGTAACTAACAAATACTAGTAAAAAAAAAAAAACCATAATGGCAAGCTAATGAGAGACCATGAAAAGATATGTGCACATTTATGTGTCTCCTAAACACAGGCATTTTTTTTTTCTTTTCTTCAGACAAATCTTGCTGAGGTTTAAACAATATGGGTTGGGTAACACCAACCTTGGGACACTTACTGACTAGCCTGTTTCTGATGACGGTAGAAAGAAATATCATACCATGTGTCTCTACTGCATAATTTCATCAGGGAAGTGACAAACCGTGCTTTTTAGCGATGCCTTGAACTGAAGTGGAATGTACAGTAAAATATGGATTTCCTCAAACGAATTGCCAAAACCATTAATCTTTATCTAAGGACCCATAATAACAGTATGTTCTCAGTAGCAGGTGGGGGATGGAGAGAAAATGTCTTCCAGAAAGCACTTTGGCAGTCAATCTGGTTGATAATAAAGCTTGATGAAACATCTGTGATTAATATTAATTCTAATTCTCTCTTTAATGGATAATTGTGAAAAAAAGATAATTTATCTCATTTCATTTAGATTACAGCTGAGTTTCTCAATTTAGGAAAAAGAATATTTCTCCATGGCTTTCAGGTATAAGACTCTATGAGAGAAAAAATAAGTTCCCAAATCCTGCCAACAGTAAAGCAATTTTCTAGTTAGTCCTTGAAAATATTTTGTACGCATTCATCTGACCACTACAGACTTGGATGGGAACCAAACACTGGCTCTCTGAGCGAGCAAAATGATATTCCTACATCTTTACCACTGTAGAAAAATAAATGAACTCAGTGAACTGAATTAATGCCTTTTGAACTGAATTAATACATTTTGGTCACATTTGATACTATAAAAATTGTGAGAAAAATGTACTTGTGAGTAAAGACAGTGGGATATTTCTGACTACTACTGTATTTCAAACTAGTTGATGACAGGGACTATTTCTAACATATGCAAATGTATAATTTAACGTCCCCATAAAGATTTGTCACGCAAGTGACCATTAATTTTGATAGGACTAAGAAAGTAACTAATTGCCTTTCAGATATCAATATTAAGAATATCATTTATTAAACTAGTACTTCATCTCACGTACATACAGCTACCTTCAGGCCCAGGTGGAGATCTATCGCCCAGCTAAACATACCTAGCATGTAGCACACACTAGACCCATATCTCTTCATTGTGAGATTCTTTTCCTAAATGTGAAGTCTTTTTAAAAGAATCTATGAGATAATGGACTTATTTTCTAGGAATCAGAGCATATTATACGGGTTTTGAAATGACTGCTGTCTAGCCCAATTTATGAGTGGCAAAGGGTGATTAAATACACATCCCCATTGACCTTTAATCCTAACCGAATCATTGCTCCACTTAGATCCACTCCCTTTTTGTCAGACTTGAGCTGACATCCGGCGGAAGAAAACACGCTCTGGAATAAAAGGTCACAAACAATGGGCCTGACTTCTCGCCTGCGCTTCCAACAACCTTGGGTTGTATGATGAATGTCAGGCTCAGTCACTCTCCTTTGCCTTCCCCACAGGAACAACCTTTCCTTTTACACTGATAGCCTGAAATGAATCCTTCTCCCTCGCTACCTTCCTGCTTTTCTGTCTCCATGTCTCTGGTTTTCATCCTTGTTTATGAAGCTTATTGCTGTCTAAAACGAATTCATTTTTTATAATAACACATTATAGAAATTGTTCCAAGATAGACTCAAAAGACAGAAGACACATGGGGCTACCCGGGTCTCATTTGCATCAGCTAAGTCAAAGTGGATCTCTCTCTGGATGATACAAATCAAGACAGCCTGTGGGAAGGCAGAAAGAATGATGGCGTATGGCCAGAGTGAATGAGGTAGGCCCTCAGCATCCCAGTCCACTCCGTCTGCTTTGGTTTCGGCTAACCAGAAGCCGGTGGGTTATGGTAACATCCACAAGAGAAAGTTCATCGTGTCTCAAGACTGAAGCCACCAGTGACATGATCTTTCCACTTACTTTAGTCCTCTAGGCCCATTTCAGACACATCCACTTTCATTTTCCCTCAGCTTAGAAACAACAGCTGGGAAGCATGTTCAAATGGATCTTTAATCCCATAAAACTGAGTGAGTCACATGGTCTGGATGTGAGTTCCAGGACTCTGCATTTTAAGACCTTTATTCCTACAGGTACATCAGTACATCTAGGAGAAGTGGTAAGCCCACAGAACTGAATCTCTCAAGTTGGTACTATGTCGATGTCTTTTAGAAACAGTGCTGATCTTACAACACATTATATTTTCAATGCTTTCTACAAATATGTATTCCTCACATTGCACTGTGAGCTCCTGAGGACAAGGGATGCCCAAAGACACAGTGTATGCTACACAGGCTTGCAGAGAAAACAGAGCCCACCTAGCACAGGCAATCTGCTTAAACAGAAGGAAAGTGACCTTCTATAGTCCAGTAGAAATTTTTTTTTTTTGCAAATATGATGCATAGTAAAAGACAGCCCTAAGCAGAGCTTAATAAATGGATTTATAACATTTTGAATATAAATATATCAGGAAACAGCTTCAATAAATCTTCTCAAAGGGGCTTTAATAATAAACATATCATACCTAAAGGTCAGAAATTCTGCTTTTTAATTAAACTAATAATCCAGCAAACGCTATTGATTTAGCAATTCCATTTAACATAAACATCATAAAAGCTGACACAAAAAAATTGAAACTGTATAGCTATGGCAACTGAGCTGAAGGAAACATGCAAGCAACAGTGAAGTAAGAAATGTCAAGTGAAGGGTATTAATATCATCATAACTACCAGGGCTGTTTATGAAGTTAGTTGTCAAACATGACTTTCCACTCAGAGATATGAGCTAAGGGTGTGGACTTTGGAGTCAGAATGTATTTGCTAAGATTTGGATTCCTCCACCCATGAACAGTGTAAAGTGAGGCTAATTATTACACCAGAATGTTTCAGTTTCTTCATCAGGAAAATGGGAACAATAATTGCCAAGGAATATAGATGAGATGGCATTAGTATACTACATAAGTGATGGATAAATGTTCAGATGGTAGCTATTATCCTTTAACAAATGATCTCAGTGTATTTACATGGTAACCCCGGCCCTCACTCCCACAAACCTGGCTTCTTCTCCAGCAACATGTTTCTCTTTTCCTTTCTTTTCTTTTGAAACAAGGTCTCATTATGCAGCCCTTGCCGACCTGGAACTCACTGTACATTCCCGCTTCTGCCTCCCAAGCACCAGGATTAAAGATGTGCACCACCATGCCTAATATTTCACTCTGGGTTCTTGCCGTTCTAACTTTGTTATGAGAAGTTGGATGAAGCTTGATCTGTGTTGCGCTGGGATGACCATCATCTTTGTGAACTAGTGCTGGGACCATTTCTATGTGTTAACTCCCAAACTTTATGCTAAAGGGTGTCAAGCTTAACAAATCTCCAATATGCTCTATATTATAAAATCTATATCACCATTTTGGTGGGACTGCTTGGCCACTGAGCTCTGAAGACCAGCCTATCTCTGTTTCTCAAAGGTAGAATTACAGTCACTTGCAGCTACACCCCTGTTTTTCATGGATGCTAGGGATTTGAACTCTGGTCCTCATCCTCTACAGCAAATGCTCTTACTCACTTAGCCATCTCCACAGCCCCATAAATTGTGGATATTAAATAGAAAGAGCAATAGTTGTTACAAATTACAGTATAATAATAAGTGTAACAATGTATAGGTACCAGGTTTCTCAGGGATCAGGTAAAAAGTTTCTGGCAGGTCATATTAATAGCTGCAATGCTGAGACAATTGGTCACAAAGCTTTAAAATATATCTCCCAATGTCCACACTGTATTATTGATTCTGTTAATGATATTTAACCTCTGAAGAATGACTAAGGGCATAGAAGAGACAATCTTTCAATATTCTTCAACATCATTAAATGTCTTTGTTATCATAGCAAAAGACACACTATAATATTCTGACCCTACAATGATCTAGTGTATAATATTTGTTACATATGCCTTTTTGTGACTCTCAGTAATAAGGCAAGAATAAATATTCCTAAATCTTTTACTTTAGTTGTTTCAGAACAGGTGCTTACCCTCCGTTCTGGAGTAGAAGGGATCTGTCAATTATTGAAATCTATCTTCCTTTAATATGTTTTAAAAATACTTATCATGAGGCTGTGGGTACAGCTCAGGGATAACATGCATGTTTAGCAACTGTAAGGCCCTGGGTTCAGTCACTAGCAGCAAACAATCTATTTTTATACATTATGCAATGAACAAATAAAACGTTGACCTGGAAACAAGCTGCAAGGGCTTAACACTTCATACTCTCTCTAAGCACCAGCTTCCCCAGGTAGCAGTGGGGACAATGACACCACCTACCTCATAGATGAGGATTCAATGGCTGGGAATCCCAGTGCTTAGAACCAATGTACGTAGTACATGCAATAAATGTTAAACCACTATAATTACACCTAGGGGGACAATCATTTGTTGGGGCCTAGTAAGCCTTTAGCAAAAGGATAAACTATGCTTTATTTAATTTAGTGTGGGAACCAACACAAGGTCTCATACCTGGTTAAACTGACTGTCCCCAGAAAGGCCTTTAAGCACTCTGTCCCAAGCTATATGTTTGGAATCTCCAACTTACGCTCTTTAAGATCAATTTCTTAAAATTCCACCAAGTACAGAGCAAGAATTTCTAAATTGAAGGATTGGAACCCACTAAAACCTTCAAAGCAAAACATTGTAGCAAATAGTGACATCCTTCAATTTTTACTTCCATAAGCATTGGTAACAATTTACCTCAGTGGAAAACTAACTTTTAAAAGTTTCTAAGACAACCACAGGGGGCAAATCTGGATTAGAACCCTGGTTCTTAAGGTAATAGAAGCTAGGTGAGTTAAAGTAAGGTACCTTCTTTATTTTAAATTATCTAGAGCATGTTATTTGTTTTTAAAGGATTTGCATGCTAAGGGGATGCAAACTGCAGACTAAAACTCAGCTTACAGTGATGTAGATAAAGCTGGTCAGAAATATTGTACATCTGTGGAAATAATAAAACAAAATGAAAAGATACTATCATTGCAATTTCTAACAATAATAGACAGGCTGGCTGTTCTCCAATTCATGATATTTTACTTTTGGGGCTCAGAAGGAATTAATATTTTGTGAAGATTTTAAAATTTTAAACTAAGCCTGGATATTGCATTTATATTAAGATTTTGTTCCTAATGTGGATTTTATAAATATACATAAAATATTTAATGAAAAAACAGCCTGTTGCCAAAGTCCACATATTTCCCCTATTAAACAGAGGTGAGCCACATCCCCAGGAACTGTATTTCAAGCCCACAGGATACTCATGAACTAAAATAATGAATGATAATGCCTTGTTCTTTGCATTAATATTAAAGAAAAGAGAAAAATAGAAAACTTTATAGCTACTATCAGCTCCGTGGACCATAAATCTCTGGTTTTGAGAACTGCTTCCCAAGAGGGTCAGGAGGGAGATGAGTGGTAAGGAAGCTTCAGAGCCTAGAGATATTTTTTAGGCAGCCAGGAAAGCACTGACACAGATTTCTACATATATCTGGCTGTGAAAAGTCTCATTTGTGGTGATTTATACTTCCTCATAAAGAACTCTGGAGATAATATAAGCCTGCTGTGAAGCTGTATGACAACTTCCAAACCAAGAGTTACAAGACCATTCTGTTAAAACAGAGCAAGAATAGATGAGTGGGAAATGCTGTGGAAATGGTGTTCCTTCTGATGAAAGGCCACAACCCTGTTACTCCCACACGAAGCCTTATTCAGTCAACGTTCACTCTGTGTATGTGTCCCACGGAAAATACTGGGCTTTCCTACACTACAAAGTATTCTGGCTTTCTCTCTGAAGATCGATCGACTATGCATCTGATGCTTGTGCAATTTATAACAAATGACACGCAGATATCATCACGCTGAAGTTTGGTTGCCTTAGTAAGTTACTAAAGAAAACACAGGGACTAGTATGCTGACAACCCAAAGTCAATGAAGTATAAACACTGTTATTCCATGTGTCACCGCTATGCTATTTCTATTTCTCCTGCATCCGTTCTATGTAACACCACATGTACATGAAATACGGGAGCCCATCAAACTGCTTTTTGTTAACTCCAAACCCAATTTAATGCATTCCATGTTTATAAAGCTGAGTATTGCGCGCTCTGTGAGATTATGCAATTAATCATGGGAGTTATTTCTGGAGATGTGTTCCCTTTTGACATTTAGGGAAGGAAAGGAGTGATTCCTTACTTTGTTTCTCTTTCTCTTGTGTTTATTCAGAGCATGGTAAAAGGAAGAAAAAGGTGACATAATTCCTTTTCATCCCTCAGGAGGTCACAATGCTACATGCTTTCTCCATCTCACACAGGAGAACAAATATAAGTGGTTTTGTTGTTGAACTTCTTATGTGAATGCCAAAGGCTTTGAAAACCTCGGACAATGGGAAGGCAGCTTCGGACTCTTCAGTTCCTTGTGGCTCATACCACGAGTCCCCATCAGGTTCAATTATTCGATAGCTGTCACAGCTCCCTTTGCAAATTTCCAGAATGCTCTCAATGTCAGCATCTATGGAGAAGTTAGGTTCACCCCGGCTTCCTTTTGCACAGGCCTGGCATTTGTTTCTTTGACTCTTTGAACACCCGCTCAGCTCTGCTTCTCCTTCCATTCATTCACTTAACAACATGTGCATCTCTTCTTAAAAGTATAAACGATTGACAGAGTAATATTGTGAGCAGGCTGAAAAAATAATGAAGTTCTGAAAAACATCCCATGACCCTAACACTTACTGCCCCGTTTGTTTTGCTAGGGCCACATGGATGTGGAGTGAAGCCACCCAAAGCCTGGCGTAGCACTCATGACCCAGCAGCACTGAGATCACACCATACCCTCACTCAGAACATTGACATAACACCTGGCAATAAACAATTGTTTCCATAAGAGAAAATGACAATTAACACAGGGAAAAGTATTCTGAGGCCTCCAAACATCTCACAGGTTGTTTATTTAACTTTCACTTAAGGACTCTTGAATCCATTTGTGCTTTCCTAAAAGATGGCCAGGGACATCTTGAACCAGAAACAACTCTCTAAATTCATTCTTTAAATGAAAAGGCATGGGCTTGTAGGCTCACAAGAGACCTGTAAAGTACACAAAGAGAATCAAAATGGCTACTATTGGAAAGAGAGCTAATATGATCCCTGAAAGATGCCTGATGTCCAACAGGAGAAAATGGTTGCATTCTACTTTTAAAATAAAATAAAACTTTAACAACCAATTTTTTTTTCAACTTCTTCTTTAGAAAATATTAAAGTCTGTCAGTTTCAACTTTTTCTGTGTTAACATAAATAGGCCTTGAAACACCACTCTCTGGGACATCACCTTAAAAATAAAGCTAAGGGCGTAACATAATATGTAACAAGAGTTCAACTGGAAGTTTCTTTTAGGAACTCCTGGAATTTCAGAATTCTAGAGCAAATAATGCCAAAGGAAGGACTCAGTGATAATAATGAAGAGGCCAATAACAGACAAAATATGTTTACACACACACACACACACACACACACACACACACACACACACACACACACACACACTCTGCTGGAACAAGTATTGAGGTATTATTATTACTACTACTAATAATAATAATATTAAAGAAACATTATATTTGCAAGTTACATCCCCTGGGTAAGGGTAAAATAGTGTGTATGGTTAAAAAATTTTCCCTTCTGCTTTGATAACTACTATTTTCACATTCTTCTTCTTCAATAAGAAAACTTATGAACAAAGTGGACTGGTGTGAACTTCCAAAAGCAAAATAATTCTCAATACATATTACCAAAGGAAGCTATTGCAAATCTACACTTTATAGGAATTCAAGACATCCATGCGTGAATGTAATTCTAGCATAACCCTTTCAGGGATACTATAATTAGTTTACAAATGCAGCTTTTATACATTTATAATTTTTGTAAAAAAAATTAAAGTATCTTTTTTTTGCTATTCAAAGTAACTTAAATTTTGAAAGGATGCAAATTATGTTGGATAAGGATTATTAAATAAACCTGTTTGGCAAGCAGCTGGTTCTTTAAAAGACAGTTCATTTCCTGACTCTTGGATATAAGAAAGACTGTGGTGCCATTTTACAGATGAAGAAAAGGGAAGTTTGTAAGGTTAGACAACTTCCCATCAACACACTAGTATCTGGGAGAATAGGAGGAGCAGGGAGAGGTGGTTCTGTGGTTAAGAACACTGGCTGCTTTTCCAGAGGACCTGGGTTCAATTCCGAGTACCACATGGCACAGCTCACAACTGTCTGTAACTCCGGGTCCAGAAATTCTGACACCCTCTTCTGGCCACTGCATACAGACACATGTACAGACAAAAAACATGCACTCACATTAAACAAAAATAAACAAACCTTTAGGACAATAGGAACACTCAAGCCCAAGACTGCAGTGACCATTCAATACTTTTAAAGAAAGAACTAAAACCACATTCTACTCTCCTTTGATGTCACATTATTTCTACAGGATTAGAAGCATCACGAAGCAGTTGAGCTACTGCAGAACGTGCCATACACACTTCTTTAAATGCACTCTTTTCCCTGTATGCACTACACTGTTATGACACATTTATTCAGGTATTGCTTATTGAGCAGGTCTTCTAGATGCATTGGTTTATACTATTTCTCCTTGAAAACACCGTTTTCATCAGTACCATGGCTCAGTGGGGTATCTGTGTTGTTCAGCCCTCACCTGGTTTGATAAACGCTTCTATAAGGAAATGATATTCAGAGACCCAAACAAGTCGCCTACAGAAAGCTTCTGGAACCAGATAGTAAGTGAAGGAATTTCTCTTTCATATTAATGTTCTGCTTTTCTGAATGTTTTCATACTACAAAAGGTTGTTCAATAACCACATTGAGCAATCAGTTTCTCGAGTGGAGCTGGATCATTACAAGAAGCCGTCTCTTAGTGAAACTGAGGCTATTTTGCTGACAAAGTAACCAAGGAGGGCATATTAGAATCATCTCACAGCCTAAGACAAAGATATAAACTAAAAATAGAGGACAGTTAATATGCATTCCAGAAGCAATATACTATGGATTTATGACAATTGTGCCGATGTATAGATGTTCCCAGCAATGAATTAGATGTAGCAAAGGCTACTAATCTTTGCCCTTATACTGTCATTTTTTTGAAAATGATACTTATTTTTAGTAAGTCATTCATTGAGATTCACTAATTTGCCTGGCAGTAGTGGCTCATGCCTTTGATCTGAGCACTTGGGAGGCAGAGGTAGGTGAGCCTCTGAATTCAAGGCCAGCCTCATCTATAGAGCAAGTTTCGGCACAGTCAAGGTACTTACATAGAGAAACTCTATCTCAAAAAAAACAAAAACAAACAAACACAATAACAATGCAAAAAAAATTTTGCCAATTCCAGGGCACAGAGATAATCATAATCCAACTTGTACACTTCACTGTACATGCAGCAAATTTAAGGGTTTTGTTTTATAGAAAATGCAACTTGTTTGGCTTTAGAAGTTGCCTAGAGCAACAGAGCTAAGTCTTTTGGGGATGAGAAAGCATACTTTGGAGAGCTGAAAAATCTCTGCTGTCTACGTGCTCCGATGACAAGCAAGCCACCCAATCCACTCAATGATCATATGGGTGCTAAAGATCCAATCACATGTCCTCACACTTGTCCATCAAGTACCTCCCTGAGTCATCGCCAGAGCCCATTTCTAACCTTTTAAACATAAAACATATACTCTTCCTTCTGAAATACATGACAACTTCCATTTTTACCTTTTTATTTCTTTTTATAGCTTATGCCCTAAAATCTTTTTCAAGTTATCAGACCTTTGCCTCAGCTTCCTCATTCCGAAGTGTCCTTGGAACAGTCTGTGTTCTGGAAACCCTTTTTCTCCCAGTTACTGAACATGTTCTCCATGACAGACAGTATAATTCACGCCACAGGGCAGAACAGCTATGAACAATAAATCCTAAATATTTAATGTCGGGAGTGATAAGTGCCTGAGGAAAAATAATAGCACAAGACAGTAAGAGCATAGAGAATGATAAAGAAGTGTTGTTTTTATACGTTTATTCAGCCTCTGTGATGAAGACGTTGACCTGCTAAGAAGAGTGAGTGGGAGGAACATGAAGGAAGCTGGAAGGCACGAAACTAGTGCCAAAGCCCCAAACACTGACAAGATGGAGGACAGTGGGGCTGTGACAGGAAGGAGGGGAGGATCAGAGAGGACGAGGGTTGGCAGAGGACGAATACAGTCATGAGCACCTTGCTGACCTGGTTCAGACAAGATGAGACAGGGCTGGGCCAAGAGCACAGGAACTGGGGAATTACAGAGGAGCCTGTCGCTTGGCATGGCTTGACGGGGGAGAGCAAGAGTCAACACAAGTCTCCTCTGCGTGTTCTCACAGATTTCCCTCGGTTGCTATTTACCGAGACCTTCTCAGCACCGTGTTGGGCTACTGTTATCAGAGCTGCAGACCTCAGATACAAACTGATAACAGGGTGAAAGTTTCAAGTAATCTCTGACGTCATTTATTCCAGCCACATTAATTTGGAGATGTAGACTTTGAACTCCAAAGATATCAGGTGATTTAACTGAGTTCAAGTTATAGCAACTGATGGGCCAGGCGATTACTGTTTTTATTTTTCCCCTCAACTAAAGGCTGCCTGCCACAGAAATAAGTATTTCTATGGACTTAATAACTTACTGTCCTTATTTGAGTGAATTTGCTCTTCTGGAGTAGATATGAGAGCAGAAAAAGTTCTAAACGTGTCCTCTTTGAAGTATTTTTAATTTCTAAAAGTGGTATTTCCTTATAAAAAGTTTTGACATTTGGACGCCAAGCTATTATCTACTAATGTGCAGGGCCACATTCATAGTTACGCTGTCCTAGGGTGTATCTGAGCTGTGGGCAACAGGCTGAATATGCCTGGTATAAAATCTATATTAATGACTATTACCTTAATCAAGTGACTGGCAGTTCTGAGAATCTGTTACTACTAATAGAGACACCACTGATCTTTTTGTAGTCACCTTGTGGTGCCAATCTCTTATCTATCAAGGGATTAAAAACCGTTGGTCAGACTCAGAAACAGTCTCAATATGTGTCACGACTCTGACCTGCAGCCTGCTCTTGAGGGAAGTGGGTGGGACAGCGACAAGCCGTCATTTGGCATAAATAAAGGAGCTGAAAAATTGAAGGACACTTCCTCTTGAAGGTAAATCAGACACTCTGCATGAGATACAGATGATTATACATTTTCTTAACTTATATAATATGAAGAAATTAAAAAGAAGATAAGCCTTCTGAAGACAAAGGGAATATTGATAAGAACTTTCTGGTTTATGGCTGGGCTGAGTCTAGGTACCCCTGCTAGGAAATGCTTGCCTTGTCTTTCTGCCAACTCTGTTTCTATCTTTCTGTCATCCTACATCATAGCTTAGTCCAAAGCAGGACAGACAATAGGCTATGGGCTTCTTTCTCTTCCTGGTTTGGGAGAAGAAGAGATGTTAAGAGACGTGGTCCCTCTGTCCTCCTAAGAACATTCTCTGACTTCTACTGTTGGGCAGGTAAGCGTGTTTCTGAAAAAGGTGTAACACGTGTGGGGAAAAAAAGCCATTTTTCAAATCACTTTGTTCATTCCACACATCTGAGGAGAAAGGAAATTCAACTGAGGGTCAATTCTCCCCTAAGAATCCTTTGCTTTAATTATGAACGGAGCACATTAACTGAGCTAAGACGTCCATGATAGGTCTGCCACTGAGAGCCTTCCACTACGGAGCAGACAAGGAGGGATGCTTTTGTGGGTTGAAAAAAAATGGTTGAAAATTCCGTTTAATTGAACACCAGGCCACTGTGCCTCTTGTAAATGAACATCGCTTTGCAGCTTAATTTTGGGCTATTTTACCTTTCATTTTAAAAAGTAATTTAAGTTAAACTCAGCTGAACAGCAAAAAGCTCTTGATATTTTTGAAGCATTTTGAAACAATTACTTTGACGGGAGCCCTTGACAGTTAAATGACTCCGTTAAATGAATGTTATAGAAGACACATAATGATTTTTAGTGAAATATTGAATTTAACCACAAATGAGGAAAAGAACCCTAGTCATAAGCACTACAGTATATATGAATAACATCTTGCTTATGAACCTCAATGGATTCTATAATTTCTAATAATCATGCAATCAACTAGTTAGCTGGTGAGTGTGTTTCCCTTCTTGGCATTATCTCTTTATTTTTAGTTTATGATTTTGTTGGTTTTTATGTCTGAGGAGTCAATAAGAAGATATTAGTTCTGGTAATAATTTCCCCTTACAGTTGGAAGATTAATGAAATTAGAACTGTCTTACAGCCGAATACCTCCTCTTTCCTGTCCCCCCCTTCTGCTGAATAGGATCTTTCACAAAGTAAGGACTCAGTGAAGCTGTGAGCGCACTGCCTGAGAACGTGAGGGGTCACTGGATGCCAGTGTTTCCTGCATCTGCGAGACTCAATCTTCCTTTTCTTATTTTATGAACTGAATTTGAGATAGTATCAAGGCTTTTTACATGTTTTCTCATGACTAACAACAGAAGTATGTACTGAAATAATAAAACTGGTACTGTTCAATTTCCTTTCTAAAATTCAATTCCAATATAAAGGAGAGAGCTGTAGCAATGGTGAAATCGGACTTACTATAAAATTCTGTTTTCTGAAGATGGAGAGAAGCTAGGAATCTCAGTAGATCTAAAGCATGTGGGTGTAGACATTTGGATGGAAGAACTAAGTCAGAAAAACAGAAATGTTCTCTGTCTTGTCTGGCAAGCCAATGTGGAAAAAGGATGCCAAGCATTACGTGTCAGGTAGATTTCTACAGAGTAGAAATAACTGTGTTTCTTCATTCCTGACACAGGTAAACCTTAACTCCTCCTGAGTCCCCCACTGGCACATGCACACATCTTTACTCAGCAGCTGTCCTAACCTGAATTGCCTCTTTACAAGTCTGCCCCTTACTAAAAAATAGGGAATATCTTCATCTTGCACCTCCCAACATTTCAGAACTAACATGAGTCCCTCAATAATTGTGCCATGAACAAACAAGGTTTCATGACCAATAGCAGACAAGGGATGGGCTAGAGTCTAGAAGCTAAATTCTAAACATTTGATGTCCAGCGATGCACCAAAAGGTATCATCTAGAATTCTGTTACTCAAAGTGTGTCCCACAGGCCAGCAACATGAACACTACTTTGGAACTTCATGCACACAGAATCTTAGGATCTGCCTCAAATCTCAAGTCAACATCTGAAAGACAACCAGGTCCTCAGGTGTCCCATGCATAGTGAAGCTTGAGCAGCATGTAGGGATAATCTACGACAGTATGACATGGGAACAAGCTATGCTGCTCGTGATGGACGGTAAAACAGACTGTGGCATTGTGATGGATGCAGGTCTGCTGAGACCATTCAGAGTTCTGTCAGAATAGTCACACGATGCTCACAGGTGAGAAACGGGGTCCCTTGGAACTCTTCCTAGATGTTCTTCACACTTGCCTGTCTAAAGACACAGCTGTTCCTAATAATTGTCTGTTCTCCTTGGTGCAAAGCAAGTGTTTTACTGTTAGCATGCTGACACTTGCAGGAGTGTGGCTTTCTCCACTAAAAATGGGGATGATTGAAAGGATACTGCTGACACCTGAATAAGAAATTCAGTGACTCTGAGTTATGCAAATTTAATTATTTCCTTTATTTTTTTTTTCAAGAATTCTTTTTTTTTTCTTTCTTTCTCCAAGCCTTAAAAAAAAAAAAAAAATCCTGGCAATTTTCATTTAAAAGAAATACAAGTCAGCAGTGGTTCACTGAATAGGCTGACACGCAGTTTCATAGGGGAAGAAGCAGTGTGTCTTTAATCTAATTTGGGCTCCCAATTCCCAGCTAATGTATCCAGGGATCATGATGTATGCATTTACAAGGAGACATCTGTAACGCAAAGTCCAGCTTTGCAGTTCTCCAAAACATTTAAAAAAAAAAAAAAAAAAACCCAGCCTAAGTTTTGCAGCTGCCCCACAACATAATAAATCTCTATGTACTCACAGATGTAGAAATATTCTCGGCCTGGCCTGAATTCAAATCCTAGAGAAAAAGGAGTGAAGAGCTGGAATTTTTCAGAAAACTTGAGTGGTCCATTTGGAGAGTGAGGCCGGTTACATTCCCATCTCTTGAACCCTTTGGAAGTATGGTCGCAGGCACTATAACCATCAAAGTTCACCATGTAGAGGACATAGCGCTCAGTCTTATCTTCCGGGACAGAGTCCTCATAGTGAGGGCAGAAAACATCCAGGTAGTCATTGATACAGACATCAATGTGGTAGTCACCCCTCTGGAATCTGTTGGAAATAGAAGGAAATGATAATTCATACAGAGAAAGTGTTTCTGCTTAGAAGCAACAGTGGAATCCTGCAATAATCCTTGAGCTAAAACATTTAGTATGATGACTAAACACTTTTATGATTTATAGCCTAATGTGAAATGTTACAAATCCAACTGTACACACACACACACACACACACACACACACACACACGCACACACACACACCAGCTCTGCAAATAAAATACCACATGTCTGCTTCAGTTCAATTCTATAAAACTGTGGCTTCTCTGTTTTAATTAATATCTTTCCCAATCACCTGAAAAGTATTTCACAGGACATAGTGGTGTGGGAAGTAAAAATCATATGAGTAAATTTTTCTCAGTTTACAATCACGGCAGGAGAGCTTATAAAAAACGCCTTTGTTTTTAGCTAGTGAGGAAATTCTTCCCTAAGCCCTCAGAAAGGTTCACCATAAAACTGTGTTACCACTGAAATACAACACTCATAAAGTCCCATAATCTTCAAGCCGGACGGTCAGTCTCACATGAACACTTCCCAGGGATGATGAGCTGGTCAATTCCATTTTTGGACGTCTCTAAATGTTAGAAACTTTCTTCCTATATTGAGCATAAATCTGCTTCTGTGTAATTTCTATCCACTGATCCTACTTCTGCTGCCTGGAGTTACAAAGGGCAAATCCAATTCCCCTTCCACAAGGTGGTCCATAAAACATTTAGAGGTGTCAGCTGTATCTGCATCCTTTCTCTACACAAAAAAACACCTTCCTCTGGTTATGTACGGGACAGTTCCCAGACTCATTCTAAGCTCCTCCTCATGCCTTCCAGCTTCCCAACAAGTTCTTAAAATGTAGGACCCAAGCAAACATGAGACCTTCAGTATCAAGGAACTCATGTTTAGCCTGGGAGAAATAGGCTACTTTTGTTCTCAATGCTAAATATTCTCTCACAAAGATACCCTTCTGAGACGCAACACTGTTCAAAAAGAAAGTGGGGGAACTACTCATTGAATGAGCAGACCTGGCTTTAAAAATTGTATGTAATGAGTTAAAGTCATAATTCATCCAGAACCTCAGTTTCCTTTCACACAGGATAGGATAACAATGAGAATCCATCTTGGTTGCTTTCGATGGCTTCTCAAGTCTCAGAGAAGGAAGCATGGAAAGATCATGTTTAAATTTAAAAGTGCCTATTCAAAAAGCAAGGTATCAGAACATTTACATTCTAGTTAGGATCCTTAAATATGCCTGCCGGTGTGCCTTAGAAACAGAACGAGTGTTTCTTTCTTTGTGTTTATCATAGTCACGAGTTTACCTTTTCTTCATTACTGGCAGAAAGTGGTTTGTCAAGATGTAAGGGAAGAGTGTTGCTTTAAAGAGATTTCTGAGCATCAAGGTAACATCAACGCCAAAGTACAAAGAAAAGACATTGCCATGTTCAGATAAAAGGTGCTGGCTATGAATCATCAGTCCTCAGGAGTAGCCTGACAGCTCTGGATGGGAGCCAGAGAAGAACTGCACAGAAGGCAATGCCCAGATGCACTTTATACTATTATATTATTATTATAGATTTTAAAGACATTCAGGGGAGAGTTTTTTTTCCTTTCCCTAAGTGTCATTCATTCTATCTTGACTAGCATTTGAAAGTGCTCAAATTTAAAATGAAAATTAAAAACTGTTATTACGTGGACTCACTCTGTTATTCTTTTATTCTATAATTCTGTTATTCTGCAACTAAAAGCCACATTGTCACTTTTCTTTGGCACCTCAGGTTTAGTTTATCTTCACCATTTTGTCTCTGTTAATGTCACTAAAATTTTAATAAAACAAACTATGGAATTGTAAACACATTCTACATTGGGTCGACCAGTAATCCGCCTAGGGTGATATTGTACATTCATGTGAGGTAAGTGAATTACTGAGGTGCCTATTTTAAACATGTGATTGTTTTAGCAACTAAAATTCTTCCATCAGTTGCTGAAGATGATAATATATCAGTCAACGTACAGTTTGTTTCCAATCCTTGTTTGCTTGTCTGTTTTCTGAGCCGTAGCAGAAGTTGTACTTAAACTTGTTCAGTTGTCAAGACTGACCTTGGACTCCTGAACCTCCTAAGTGACAGGATTACAGGCCTGTCTGTTGTGTTTCAGGACTTTAATTCCATTTGTTTACTAATGCATGCATCAAAGAATAAGGAAAATGTAAATAAAACAATGACTAACTGAAATCCATGAAAGGCATTATATAATGTGCTTATGTATAAAAAAAAATAGGATTAGGTATTCTAATTTTATACAGAGTCCTCCTTTTTTTGAGTACCAAGTAGTCATGGTCTCCTTACTGCGAAGGAACACACAAGCATGACTAATATTATTGAGTACTTACTATGTTACATTCATTATTTCAGCTTAACATCCATCACAACACTGTTGTTATATCCATTCAAAGACCAAGAAAGTAAGATTAAGGAATCAAGAGATGTGCCCAATGTTCACAGCTAGTAAAAGGCTGATGGAAACTGAAACCAAAGCAGTCTGACCTCAGAGCTAATGCTCTTCATATTCCATTTCCTACAAGATTAAATTGCTGACACCAAGTCCATAGGTCTGGCTTTGCATTCCCTAGAGGAACAATTCTTGTTCTCAAAGGGGTTTCCATTCTCTTTTCCATTTACTGATATAACAAGCATTTGCTGTTCTGGGGATCTTGTATGGTTACATATATGAAATACATATACTATGAAATACTCAAAACACTATATTGAGTAGTTATGATGTGCTTATTTCACCAACCAGGAACAATAATATCCAGAAAGGATATTATCCTCTTAGCTCAATCTTTCTTTAGCAATAAATAGGCAGTGGGGTTAAAATCAGAACCCAAATATTACTTGGTTCTGAAGTGTATTCTGTCATTAAAACCAATGGTTCCACAGTGTGACAGCTGGTTCACTGTGGCAACTTCTCTTCTTAAAATGACACCTTCTTAAAACAGTGGGTACCAGTTTACTTTAGGGTGATAACCAATATAGGACAAGCCCTGCTTCTCTTCCCTGCCTACCCACTTGTTTCCACATTCTTAAACCAAATGCTAAGGGGAACACCAGCCTTTAGAATCAGTCTCAGATGGCAATGTTAACTCTTGACTCATGCACATTATTCTAGTCTTTCATGGAATAAAGTGTTGTTAGGCTCAGCAGCCATTCGCACAAAGGGATCTTTTCCACCAGAAAACAGCTTTCATGAGGTTGGGCTCACCATTAAAGAAGAAATACACATCTAGAAAGAATGAGTTTGCATGCCAATATTTATAGGTGCTATGGGTGATACAGTTGCTGCTTGAACAGATTAGTAAGTTTTGTTGGATATTTTCTGCAAAGTATTCTTTTTTTACTTCTTCTAATTTTACCCATTGTGTCTATAATTGTGACCCCTTTGAGATCACTGTGCCTTTAAAAAAAACTGTAATAGCTGGCAGCCCACCAATAAGGCAGCATCACTAACCCACTCTCTACTAAATTATCACTGTGGTTCATTCTGTAAAAGCATGAACACTTACCATATTTAGCAAGGGGGTTTTATCTGCACAAAGCAGTTACCACTGCGACTGTTTGTACAATGTAAATATCTCAGGAGCCAAAAACATTGCACATGCATGGAAAGATGGCCCCTGTTTCTCAATGGAATACATGGCTGGTCCGATCGATGTTTCATAGAACATATAAGAAAATATATTCTCTTATAGCAAAACTATATTTTACACATCTATCAAAATTTGGCAATAGATTGGTGCAGGTCAATGTCATCTACATTACAAAAGATCCATTTTACTTGATTAAGAATAAAATTCAGCACAAGAATTAAGCCTCTGTAATCATCCCTAATACCCAGAATGAGGCATAAACCTGGTAGGAAGTTGGAGAAGATGGGGAAACCTGATAGGCTAGAGAAAGAGCACATTTCCAACAAGACTTTGTGACCACAGAAGTAAGGGATGAAGCCTGGGAAGCATGCCTCTAAGTGCAGGTAAGTGATAGTGACTCACAGCATTTGGCTGGTGACGCTCCATCGGATTGCTAAGTGTAGTCTTGACTATCAATTTACAGCCACTGTTAATATTTCTCCCCTTAGTTAACCTGGGCACTGGAAATGAGTTATGACTTAAATCTCAGAACTCAAATCAAATATAAACAAGAGACGACAACTGCCTTTTCATTTAGTTCTCAATAATGTACCCTCAACTTCTTACTGAGATATAAACTAAAATATCACTCGACTCCGTTAGTTAGCTTGAACCATAACTTCTGTCTCCTAGCTACTCTATTTTCTACTATGGGTCCCTGAAAAAAACAGAACATCTAGTTCTTGAGTACTTGGGTTCATTATCAGCAGGGTTCTTAACTTCTGTCCTTTGGTAACTTTGTTAAAGCAAACAGTTATAGCCCAGCTGTCACTGTTTTTCATGTCACTGACCTTCCTTCCGCCTCTATCATATGCTCCTGTGTTGTGGATATTGACAGCCAGAGAAAGCGAACAACAAAAAATTGCCTAGCAGTAGCCTGGGTTCCAGAATACAGTGCAGCGGGAGCATGATCATCCTCCAGCCATTTTCTCCTGCAACATTTCTGTTCTCACTCGCTCTGTCCTCCTTTGCTATAGCCAAAACGCATTTCATTTTAGTAGCTGGAAAAGGAAGGGGATGGTGCATATTTAAAACATTCTAAATTGGCCTTTAGCATATGTTGCTGGCACAGCAGAGTGCTTGCTTCCAGGGAAATACATAGTGAGGTATTTTATCAAGCAGCTCCTGAGTGAAGTGGCTTCACTCCATAAATATAGAAACAGCATCACTGGAAAGAGACAGTGCCATTAGAAGTGAGGAAGCTTCGGGGCACTTTTATTCCCCTTTTGGTAATGTCTTAAAGGATCCAAAATGAAAATGTTATTTCTCTCCAATTGGATAGTTGATTACTACATTTTAAACATATTTTAATATGTCAAGAGGCGATTGTTTTAACACTCCTATTTGAACAGGCCTCCCCGTCACTTCTTTAATTACAGGGCAACCTAATGTATTACATTCCATAACTGAAATGCAAAAGAACTATGTGATTTATGATCAAAGATTAAGCAAATTCATCAGCTCAGGGTTCTTCTCAAATTTTAAACTAAATCTAGAGTGAATATGTCTCGGCAGCACTGTCTTTCAATTCCACTAGCCTTGATTCAGAGTCTAATTACAGAATAAGATGTGTCTGTTAGCCAAAAGAATTTCTCATTTGTCTGAAAAGGACCCAATGGGCCCTGGAAGAGATGTGAACTTCAGTTAATAAATGTGCTTTCTGTGCAATGGGCAGGACAGCAACCCTGTTACATAACATGCTTCTCCCCGGCTCCTTCTGTTCCTTCTCTCAGCACAGAATGCAAGCCTTATGGTCCCTATCCTAAATCTGAAGATGTCCTTTTGTTTCGTTTTGTTTTCTTGCGGAGGTTACAGCATGAAATACAAACAGCAAGTGAGACTTAGCATAGATAAGCGGTAGCAGTACCATCAGAGGCCGAACAAATATTAGTTTTGTTAATGTTAAACTTTTCCTCCTCCTCCTGGTCTAGAACACAGGAGGATCACTGGCAATTGAGAGGGCCCTCAGAGTGAGAGGCACGAGCAGCTGAATCAGATGCAGTACAACCAGAGCAGTTGAAGCTGATGATGCCCAGTCTACCTTTTCCAGGTTCTGCAGCATAACAGTATCAACTACTACTCCTAGAGAATGGAGACTCACCAACTGGAGGGGGAAAAGTTGCTTCCCTATGCATTTCAAGAATGTGTCCGTCTTCCTCTTGCAGATGAAATGCAGTCTAGTATATGCTACATACTTGCAGTGTGTGCGTTAATAGCTTCTGCTACATTATATAGTTTTTTTCATCCGATGAAGTGTGAGAGACTGATGAAATATTTACTACACAGATTTAAGTGCTGTGTTGATCCATTCATGAAAATTTCAAACAAAATCCATTGACGTGCAGGTCTGCAGTATGGAGGCTCTCATTAACTGTTAGCAATGGTAATAAGACATAATATTCCTGACCGGATACTCAGAATCCATCAGTAGAACAGTATGCTACCTTGTGACTCTGGTCTTTCTCTCTAAATACTATGTGTGTGCGCTTCAAAGCCCCATATCCAATATTAATTATCCATACTAAATGAGTAGATTAGAATCCTAAACAGCTTTTGCTTATTGCTATTCTAGCTTAGGCACACCAGTCTAAGTGGCTTTTAAAAATTGTACTTCCTGTGAGCGGCACCTGCTTCAAATACAAGGCACACAGAACGTTCTCTCTCCCTGTGTTTTAACTCATTTAGGCTTGTTTTATTGGCTTGACAGAATAGCTCCAAAAGAAACAAAGCATTAAATTGGCAGAGCCCAAACAAGACTTTTCTCTAGAAAGGGACTGGGTATTTTGGGTGACAGTCTAATTGCTTTTAAGCCCCCAATGAAGCCCAGGGCATGGAGTGAGAGTGTGTCAATGTCAGCAGGCCAAATCAGCCTGTTTACCAGACAGAGCCCTAACAAGACTGACACATCACAGATCATGTCACATAGTTTTCGAAAGAGGATTTTGAAACAAAAATAAAGAATTAACATCTGGCAATCAGTGTGGTCCCTAACATGGGTCACTTCTACAATGCAGAACAGGCTGTTTCTCACTATGTCTGCTGGCCAGGAGCTTCCAACAAAGCTAGGCAGCAAGCTAGCTCTAAGCCATCTGGAGTTTTAGGGCCTCTCAAGTATATGGGGGCAAAGACCCTGCCACATTTTTACTAACTGAGCAGAAAAAGAATCATTAAGTAGGTTACACAGCCAATGTCTTAGAAACACATTGAACAAACTGATTCTGATCAGGGGATGTGGGCGTCTACCAAACCAATGAGCCATGTGCCAAACTGCTCACTTCTAAGTATCCCACTTTATCCCTAGTGGGATGGTAGTATCAGGCAGAATTACTGGCCATTCTTAGTTTCAAAAGTAATAATAACAAAGAGAATTCTAAACCTTGACTTTCTTCACCAAGTCAAGGGTAGGTCTGTAGAAAACAATATTTGATATTTCTTAAATATTTGGTATATAAACGGTGAAATATTTGTATGAGCTGATGGTTAACTTTTTAGAAAAGTTTGAAAGTTATCTTCTGTGCCCAGAATTGTCTCTAACTTCTCCATAACTGGATAGACCAATTTCATATGGAATTTGTCTATATTAATTTATTGGTAAACAAGCAAAACACAATAAGCCAGGAGAAATAAAATATGCACATTTTATGTGATCCTTACCAGTTAAAAGGGAGCATGTATACCCAGGAATAATCGTATTAATATTATCTAATAGAAGTTCCAGTTTTCAAGGCAGAAATCAGTGCTGTCGCAATGTAAGATGGCATGCTGGAGGTAACCAGGTTCACAGGCAACCTAGGACCTTTTGAGGATCTGGATCAAATTCTGACTGGGAACAAAGTTAATAAGTAAAAGGAGACGAAATCTAGAGTATCAAGACACTAGGTGTTTACTATAGTCATAAAAAGTATCAAACTCATCAAAATAAAATAGATAGGTTCAGGGGGAAACTGGATATGTCTGTAGGTATCTTTTTTATTTTCTTGAGATAGGTTTCTCGGTCTCTGGGTAGCTTTGGAGAGTGTCCTGGAAACCAGCCTAGAACTCACAGAGATCCACCTGCCTCTGCCTCTCTTGTGCTAGGATTAAAGGTGGGTACCACCACTGCTCGGCATCTGTAGGTATCTTATCCATCTCTCTCCTTGAAGTTGCTGAAGCATTTCTTGTCTGAGTTGCCCTGAGACCTACTTGAGTACCTGTGCTTTGATGGGTACCCCCCCAAAAAGAGAATTTTTGCCTGAATAATATCTCCAAGAAATGTAAAACATGTAATAAATAGTCTTATAAATTATGGGTACCTAGATCAAATCTTGAGAAGAGTTTCATGATATGGTAAACCAAGGTCAAGATCATGAAACAAATTAACAGGGGACTACAAAGCAGAAATGACAATCAAGACTGTTGTTCAAGCAATGCTAGAAAATTATGCCTCGCCGAGTAGGCAACTTAAGCACCTAAGGCAGAATTAAAGTTTCTCTCTTGTCATTAAGTCCCTCTATTCAATTACCATCTATCGGGGTAATTAAACACTGGAAAGTGATGCCAAGCTAATTGTTAGATTATGATAATTACATGTCTTTGCTATGCTACAGCTGATCAAAATAAGATGTGGTCCCGTGCTCTTAGCTGAAGCCTCTCTGTAATCGCAGACTTTCCTACAGCACCAGGCCGTTTATTACTAATTCATTACAAATCAGGCGGAGAAGCTTATTATTTGTAATGTTGCCCCCCCCCACCCAAGTCTCCTGGAACAAGACTCCCAAAAGGTTAAGCACAAACTGCTGCCTCTCGTTGGCCCATCTCCATCCCAATTACACAGCTGAGCAGCACTGGGTGCCTCCATTTGAGAGGGTTCAGTGGATTGCTTCACAAAACCCTGCAGCCTGCCTCTCACACTGGCAGGAACACCCAAGACTCCTTTCAGCCTCTGCCAGCCACTGTTCTGTTTGGAGCTGTGTCCCCGGCAACCAGAAGCTGGCAATCCAGAGGCTCCTTGGGTCTGGAGGCTCCCGTCTGCTCCGGTCAGGACCAAAGCAGGCAGGGTTTTGCTGCAGTGAGAAGATGTGGAGAATACAAACTGTCTGCCATCCAGTATCTCTGTGGCTTAACCCTGAGCAAGGGGAGGAAATCAAATTTCTCAGCAATCAACCAATCACCGACAAAGAGTGAGTCAGATCTTTGAGAATAAAGACTAGAATTAATTCATTGTTCCTCATCTCCACCAGACCAGGATGGCTAAGGATTAGAAATGTCTCCTACCTCTCCTCTAGCCAATCCAGGCCACTGTTTGAAGCCAGGCAGGTGGGCAGGCATTTTCTATTGTTTTTCTTTTGGAACGTCTTAAGCTTTCCATATCATCACCAGGGAATGTGTAGGTAAAGGAAGCACAGTGAGAGCATCAGGCTAACAAAGTGCACATCATGGACTGCTGTCTATATAAGATGACTTCTCCTCCTCCTCCTCCTCCTCCTCCTCCTCCTCCTCCTTCTTCCTTCTTCTTTCTTCCTCCTCCGTCCATATATGCGGTGTTATACACTTAATATATCTCTATCCACAGACAACTCCTGCTGAAAGCCTAGCTTCTATATGAATGTATTTGGAGACAGGGTCTTTATGAGGGAAATTAAGGTTAAAGGAGGCATAAAGGAAGAGCCCTTATCCAATAGGATTTGTGTCCAATAGGTAGATGATGGATGCTCCTTCTGATGGCCATGGAAAAATATGGTACAGAGGGAATTGCTCATCGCCATTCGGATAACCTTAACCAACCCCTGCTGGATCTTGCTATTGAGTCCTCACCTCAAGAAAGTGATTTTGTTACTTAAGTTACCGAGTCTATTGTAGCTTGCACCAGTACCCTGGGCGGCTAATACTGAGTTTTAAACATTAAGTTATTAGTGTAGAAAAGTAGAATGGTTTCAAGTCATAATATTATCAGTGACTATAATAATTAAAAAATGAATAATAAATTGATGAAATGCAATCACGAATAACTAAAAATGCCCAAGAAAGAAGGGACTGAGGGAAGAGGGTATTGTTACGCCACTGTTGGTAACCCCCACAGCATCCTACATGTGGAGATGCTCCTTCTGAAACATCCATGTACTGCTCTGAGCACAGAGGACACACTATTTTCCCAAGAAGGGAAATGAACGTAAGGCACTACAAAAGTGACCTGGATTGTCACAAGCAACTGTGCTGTCTCAAGGGTTCAGCAGAGCTTTCCCTTAGAGATAGAAGAAATGAGTGTGTTATAGGAAGGCACTGCTCTGTTTTGCTCCTCTCTGACCCCGGAAATTAAAACAGAATATGCTAGCACCCTTCAAACATCATAGTAAATGTGTCTTAGAACACAACAAACCACAGGTACTTCTTAACATCAGAACATGGGAAATTTCCATTTAATGCACATGTTGGCAGGTAGCCTGTGGTTTTAAGCCTAAGAACTGGGTACTACAGGTCATCCTATAAACGTGGATTTGTACTGCTTACCATTGTTATGATTTCTTCCCTGAAGTTATTAAAAGGATATTCATTCATACAGCTGGCTCCTATATTTACTTTTATAGTCTTGACCACAGAAAGATGTATGTAAAAATAACCCAACATTCAAAATAATAAATAGATTGCTCTATCCCAAGGAAACACTGGAGAAGATAAGAGATAAATAGTTCATGATTTATTTCTTAGAAACAAATCCAGGCACTTAGGGGATCTTTATATACAATAAAAGCACTACCTACTTGAATCTTGTTTATCTCAGTGACAAAACAGAGTTTATGTTTTTTCCCCATCTGCTTCATTTTAGTAAATTCTGCTTTCAAAGATATACTTTCAAAACTATAGCTCAAAGCAAGTGTGCATGCCCTTCCTCTTGAACTTTCAGAAGTTCTGGTACAGCTTGCTACAAGGTTTGAGTGAGCCACTTATGTGGGTCCCGAGTTTCAAAGAACACACTATTCAAGGATGATGAAATAAGGTGATAATGGATGCTCCATGCTGGGGGACCAGTCAGCACTGTGAGCTTATAGAAGAAAGGGTCACAACTGGCTTTTCTCAACGCTCAGCCGTGTAATCACGGATCCTGAAGTTTCGTCATGTGCACATTAACATTTTATTGCTAGTCAAAGTGTTCTGTCTTCTCAAAGGAAGAAAGCAAAGAGAAACAAAAGGAGCCAAGGCTGGTCACCAAGGCAGCACTGATAAACCAGGTCAAAGAACAATAAATGGGTTTATGAATCCGGTGGGAGCTGCTAAGTCACCCTGGAACTTAAACACGGACTCTGCGTCCAATGTAGAATAAACGTGACTACAGCTCATCATTCAATTTATTTACAGAAAAGGCCAATTTCATTTGTTGAAGTTTGAATTCAACATCTGGTTCCTACTTTGTTACATGCCAAATATTTAATTAAAATCATAACCCATTTGATGTGCTAAAAGGAACTTGTATGTTTTTCCATCCTTCAAATTAAGTATCCAAGACACCTATTAGCTCCATCTCAGAAAACTAGGATGTAGGTGCACAGAAGATTGGCTTTAGTGAACTCAGAATCACTGACTGAGAAACAAGATTCACAAGGAGGTAGATCCCAAGATCTACCCAAAGACAATGAGCAGAAAGGCAGACAGAGGTCAGGGTCCCTAAAAGTACTGGTTACTCTGGTGTAATAAGACGACTAGCAAGAGTATCATGTCACTGCTTTGATAAGGTAAGTGTCAGAAAACCACAGTCTACAAGGTGGATGATTAAGAGCAGCTACTGTTGGTATTGCCAAGCCCAATCTGGGGCACACAATGACACTCTACGACTGGAAGAAAGGCCCTGGCATCTATTTATTGCCATATGATAGCTTCATGATCTGAAGCACATGATATACTTCAGCTCAGAATTTCGAATTCGAAACGTTACAAACTGCCCTTTTTTCTATAATTTACTTCTTTTATTTTATGTGCTTTGGTGCTTTTGCCTGCATGTATGTCTGTGTGAAGGTGTCAGATCTTGAAGTTACAACCAGCTGTGAGCTGCCGCGTATGTGCTGGGAGTTGAACCTGGTCCTCTGAAAAAGCAGTCAATGAATGCATTTCACCACTGAGTTATCTCTTCAGCCCCTACAAACTATCCTAACCTCAGGGAAGAAATGAACTGAAGGCACACAGAGGCAGATAGCGTTTCTGTTTTATTTTGGTGTAAATAAAGAGTTTTGGTATTTAAGCTAAAGAAACAAACCTCAAGAAGTATGCAAACTTCTGACAACATTAAGTTTTGCTTTGTTTATTTTTCAAATTAGGGTTGTGGCTTCAATAGATAATTAAATCTCCAATGATGATAGATGTTTAGAAGTAAATGCATGAAACATTATTGTTCTCTGACAGCTTGGGAGGAGACTGTGCCAGCTCTAGGGACAAGAAAAGTTAGAAGACAACTTAAAACTGGGCACATCGTTCCCGGCTTTCTTACTTCTAAACTGCCATGCAGCGTCTTCAAGCACAAACGGAACTGGATTTCTCAGCTCTGTTTTGTAGCTACATGGTACACACTGTGAGCCTCTCTCAAGCTAACTTCAATGTTCAGTTTTGTCTCAACAGTCAAAACTAAGTGGTTATACAGCAAAAGCAATAAAATTCTACCTAAACACATGTTTAAAATACCTGCTTATTTTATTAATTTAAAGTTAAATTAATAAAATGAATAATAAAATAATAAAAATAAAATAAAAACCTAATGACATCACCCCCCTTCCTCCACCTAACCAGTCTCCCAAGTTGATGTCTTTTGTGTCTCAGACACCACTCATGCTGACTACTCTTAACCTACTGGAATTACAAGTGTATGCATCATGCACGGTATGAGCCTGCTTACGTTCCCTTGATACTTCATAGTCAGCAACAATTACATTAGAATCTTGCTTCCCCATCAAGACTATAATGAGATAGACAAGTGGATGGGTTTTGAGGGATCATGTCACACAGATGTTTGCTTTCAGGACTGGAAATTATCTAGTATCCTTTTTGAAACTCTTCAGAGAGAACTTCAGTCTTAAATAGTACTTCTCTGCAGAAATTGAAGTATCAGTCCAAATTTGATTCATAAAGGACTTTCCTTTCCAGGGGCATCCCACTGTGTTTGCCTCAGGGCATTCCCACAGACCTGTCCTCTGAGAAGATCTGTGAGGTGAGCAGAGGAAATTGAGCTCATGTTTTCCTAGGAAAGTCAAGCTGATTGTATTATCGACTGTCTACTGCATTAGCAATTTCCAACTGAATTACAAACTGTTTCCCTGCATTATATTGCCATTGTTCAATACCATTTCCATTGCCCTAATGAAACAAAGCTATATAATAAGGCCATAAAGTACTGATTACAGTTAAGCATAATGGAAGGGAGCTAAGGACAGATCTATTTTTAAAATATGCAAAAAAGAGAAGAAATTCTCATAATTGGCAGACATTGATTCTCTTTATTCTTTTTAATTTATTAGGTCCAAAACAATACCAACAAATTAATTATTTTTCTTGCAATAATACAGATAGCAGTTTCCCTAAGGTAGAATTTATAGAAGACTTCCCAAATAGTGAAAGTTTCCTAAGTAAAGACAAAAAAAGCCAGCCAGTACCTGAATTTTATACACATCTTTAAAATAGGTACTCAAGCCAGAGAGTATCGAGACATCCAAATTCTCCTCAAGTATTACGGTTCTCTCTGTCTGTATGTGTGGTTTCTGGAGAAATGCCAACGTAAAACCATTAGCACACTGCTTATCACCCTACACTGAACCAACCAGTAATAGACATGACCACGTTACTATCTTGCACTGGATGTAGCCCAAGGAAGATGACAAGCTCATGGCTGACTTCTATGCCTTTTAGCAAAGGCAATGAAGATTATTTGGCAGCCTTTTACATGCTCAGCTCCTTTTGGTTAGCTAGATGTACAAACAAGGTACTGGAAGGGACAGACAAAAGTCACAGTGGGTGTTCTTAGTTCAGGAATTACATTATGATAGGAGCTGCAGCCTGGCACTTGTGATATCCATGCCAAAGCCACTGTACCCAGAAAGGCACATGGTAGAACTGGAATGCTGGGGTACGAAGCATACTGTTAGGACATACTAAGCCTGTCTTGAGTTGAGCTGATGATATTTAATGAAACTATTGAGTAGTCCAGCAGTATTAGTTATCGGTGACTGTCCTGGTTCTAGAAGCTCAGGCAATTCAATGTCAGAAAAATCCTCCCCTCTGCTTTTTCAGTTGGTACAGTAGAAATGGATAGCTTTCTGCAAGTAGCTGAATGTGAAGATCAGAGCCTCATTTCTCCAAGACACATTCTGGTCATGGAGCAAGCCCTCTGGAGATCTTTGTTGAGTATTCATATTTCTCTAAGGAACACTGACAATAGAATCCTCCATGTGGACATACCACACTGAGTTCTACACACTGTATTTGATACATCGATCTAATGCCAGCAGCTCAGAGCACTCTCCTCAATGCTCAATTTACTTGCATTTTCCCATTTCTGCACCCTTGAACAAAGCTGAAAATAAATCAGGTCCTATCTCTTAAGACCTTTTTCAATAGTGTGTATGACTTGAAATATGAACGAGAATACACATTTATCTTTCTCTATTAGAGTGCTAATTTATGCAAGTTCGTCTTCCTTTTGTGTCTATTGATTTGATGCCTGTTGTCTCATCCTCCAAACTCCATTAGGATCCTCGCTGACTTAACAATAATGCAAAGCCAGACAAAATTTGTAGTTTTTTTTTTTTTTTACATGCTTTCGCATCTACAGCCTATTTAGACGTTTGCATAAGCAAAGCAAATGCAAGAAGCCATTGCGGGTGGCTGGAACAAGTGTTTCACTTCATCACATCAGAAAGGAAAACCTAGAGAAGATGAGAATACTTATTGCTACAACTTCTCTTTTCAATTTTAAATAGTCATGTCTGAACGTTTGAAAAGAACCCCGTGCCTCGGGCACACTGACATTAAAATAGAAGCCCGATTTGAGATTACAGATTACAAAACCAGTAATCACAGCTGCTATAAGCAGGACAGATACGTCCTTTTCCAAATCTACTTGGCAACACAGTCGAACTTAGAAGTAAAATTTCCTTTACTGTGACAACTAGAAAAAAAAAAAAAATAAGCTCAACCTCAGAGGAATAATTTTTTTGCAGATAAGGTTTGCTTTTTATTTCCTGCTAATCTGAAATCATTCTTGACTTATTGCTTCACTGGGAGAAATAAATATATAATATATATATATAATATATAATAATATATACTCCTACATATTTTCAATGTTAATTAGCCTAAATGCTTCCAGTTTATGGGTTCAAGCAAACAAATCTCATTTTAGCCTTGAAAATAATGACAAAATATAAAATGGTTTAAGCTATTGATCATAGAATGAAAGTACACAGAAGATGCCATCATGAATTTTTTTTAAAACCCAAATTATTTTTAATCTACTTTGTTGCAAAGTGTGCATGTTAACTTCATAGTTGGACTCTGAAAGTTTATCCAGACCCTGAAAGGTAGAAGGGGATGTGAAAATCCAGCATCTGCTCTCAGTCTGCTAGGGGTGGCCTGGAAGCAGGGATCCCACAGCGGAGAAGTCACAGATGCTCAGGAGCCCATGAAATGGCGGCCTCTTGGCTTATTGAGCATTCTAGAGGTGCTCAGCCAGGGATGTCTGACATGGGCAGAGGGACACCTGGCAGGCAGAGAGGTCAGTCACCCAGGGTTCTCTAAGGAGGTTTGCTATATAGCTCAAGATGTCCAGGAACACTAATATGCATTCTTGAAACCACCTGGGAGGTGTCAATAATAAAAGTAAAAATCAGTGAGAATTTTGTCTTTAATAGTTCTTGTGGCACCTGGCTTTTTTTTTTTTTTTTTTTTTTTTTTTTCCTGAGCGCATATGGTACATTAAGTTTTCTAGTGTCTGGAGGTTATCAAGGAAGCCAGAGCCGATTAAAGATACTTCAACTTTTAGACATTGCTGATAACTGAAAAAAACAACGATCGGTTGGTTCTGGCAGGTAGGTCAAGAGTCACAGCCACCTGCCCAGCTTCAGCTCTGAGCTTGGTTATGACTGAGTGACCTTGATATGGTCTACCATCCCACTGCCGGTTTCCTCTCCAGTGATACTGGGATAAAGATGATGTCTCACTCATTAGGGTTAAGCATTTATTTGTGCTGAAGAAAATTAAAAGTACTTGTACAGGGTTAGATATACAGTAGGTGCCCAATAAATATGAATAGTGAAAGAGACCCAACTATGTTACTAAGATAATTTAAAAGGAACCCTTAACAGGCACAACCAAAGAAATTCTAATTCTTAAAAACAAAACAAACAAACAAACAAAAACCAGACCTTGCTCTGGGCATAACGTCACACACCTGTAACCCCAATATCTTGGCAGGTGATGCAGGAAGAGCTTAAATTCAAAGAAGGCTTGGAATTCATGGCAAGATGCAAGATTCTCTTGGGAAGGAAGGAAAGAAGGGAGGGAGGGAGGGCCTGAGAGAGGAGAAGACAGAGTAGCAGCATGTGAACAGGCTTCCTGAAATTCTCAAAGTCGTTTACAAATGAAAATATCAATAGTAACTACCATGTAGTTTGAGAAGATTGGAGCATAACTATAAAATATTTTTTAAAGGAAATCAGAAAGTTTGTTTATCTAGAAAGGGCCTTTCTAAGTAGCCTAGGCAGACTTTCAGACTTGTTATACAGCCCAGGATTGCCTATAGTTTGCAAATCTTTCTGCATCAGCCTTCTAAGTGCCAGGATTAGAAATGTCCATCGGCAAGCCGAGCTGTAAAGGCTGTAAAGGAGAGTTCTGGGAGATGGTTTTGTCTGTGTCAAAATGAAGGGAAAATGCTGATTTGTCTGAAGAGTTCCTAAGGTAACACAGTCATCCTATGGAAGTGTATCCTATACATAAACTCACAGAGCAAGAGGAAAGCATCGTCTAAATAGGAGAATTGCCAGGGCACAGAGACCATCACCTTCTCAACAGAAACATCTGTGTGTCTGCCTGGAAGGAAAAATCACACCAACCAGTCAGTACATTAATACAACTCTATCATTCCTCTACACTTATCAGACACAGTACCGAATCCCAACAGACCCCTGGATATTTGGGACAATTTTGATAAGGAAGAGGCTTCAGGAAAGAGGCCCTGAAATAGACAAAAAACAGGATGAGTAGAACATTGTGACTTCTAAATTCTAAGGAGGTTCCAGAAGGTATGTTCATATTGTACTATGACGTTTAGGTTTTTTTTTTTGGGGGGGGGTCTTGGGGTCTTGCCTAAATTTAAGCTTTAAAATTTCACTTTGCAAGAAGTCCCAAGGTGGTTTAGCTCAGTGTGGCACATCCACTCCAGGCCAGTCTGATTTCCTCATTCCAAAATCAAGACTGGGTTAGGTGCTCCTCTGCAGGGAATGGGCTCCGAGGTGCCAGCCCATGCATAGGAACACAGTCTGATCCCACTCCTCGAGGCTCCACATACTGCCTGCCCATGCCAATCAACAGTTGGCTAACCTTGGAGGGCCCAGCTCCATGGTTCCCCAGTGGCTTTTGGGGGAGGGGATGGGTGGATGGGGAGGAGGGAGGCTGAAGGCTGACTGGGAGGGATTGGGAGGAGGGAGTGGAGAGGAAGTAGGGGGATACATGGATTAAAAAAGGACACTTTTTAATAAAAATAATAGTAAAATGAACATACAAAAAAATTCACTTTGCTAGACAATATATTTGATTGTAAAGACATATTTATGTCCTATCTCTGTTACTTCTTTACAGACAAGTATATTGATAGCCTTCTGTGGTTCAGGCACTGCACCTGAAGGCAAAGAAACAGCAGTGAATTAAAGCATAGGCGTGCACAACAGTGTGACAGGCGACAGGCTGCCACACAAATCAATCACTCCAACAATTAAGTAACAAATGTCCTAAGAGACACTGATATCAAATGCTATGCCTCTTTTTGGACACTAAGGACAGACCCCGAAAGAGTTTTTGGAGACTTCAGAGAAGCCGAATTTTGGAGAGGGAATAGATTTCTTTTAAGAAGGGGAGGGGTGGGCTTTCCGGGCATAGTGACCTGCAAACCCAGAAAGGCCTGAAGCAATGAGTTTATTGAACGCAAGTCTACCAAGGAAAGCCAAAACTCGCCTTAAACAAAAATGTCTGCTAGGCACTGAAAAATAGGGAGGATTCTGAAGAAGGCACAGACATGATTGGGTTTGTATTGCTAAAGAGATCATTCTTTTAGCTCTGGAGAAGGAAGACCAGACAGAACAAGCCTGTAGCGGGAAGAACATTAAGTTTCTATTTCAACAGGAAAGGAAGGCACACAGGCATGTGGGGACGGACACACACACACACACACACACACACACACACACACACACACACACACACACAGGCTTCAGCTGGGGATTTCTGCTCCTTGGCATCTGCCAACAAACTATTCACTTATGCATCTTTCGGATGGCTATTTTTAGAGGCCCCTATTCTATGCAAGATATGTGGCATTGTTGAACGCTACAAGTTAGGTTACATATACACGCTCTGACTTCTTGTGATTGCCTAGATATGACGAGGGCTTAAACAGAGCATTTGTAGGACTAAAGAAAAAAGAGAGGAACAAGAGAAAGGTTACATAGAGGCCAAAACATCAGAGGAGGGTTAAAGATAATCCTCAGTGTTGGCTCATTATCTTGACGCTCTCACGCATCGCATGCTGAAGGAAGAGTGTGTGCATGTGAACACAGAGCCTGGGTTTTTAATACTGGTGGCCTTTTATAATCTATAACTTTGAGCAAACTATTTAATCTCTTAATTTATCACTTTTTAAATAAGTAAGTGAAAAAGTCGGTATCCCAGTTTCAGTTTAGATGGAGAACACATGGGCTGGGGATGCAGCCCAACTGTGAAGTGCTTGTACAGCTTACACTTGGCCCTGGCTTCTACCTCCAGCCCTGCGTGCCTAAGAATCAAAACAAATTAAATACTTCCCAGGGAATGAAGATGGCTCACAGGTTAAGGCCACTGGCTGCTCTTCCAGAGGACCCAATTGTGATTCCCAGCATCCACATGGCAGCCCACGACCATCTGTAACCCCAGTTCCAGGGCATCTGACACTGTCTTCTGGTTTCTGGAAGCACCAGGAACTCACGTGGTGCACAGACATGCATGTATCATCACCACGGTCATCATCATAAAATATAAAATAAGTGGGGTGCATAAAGAATAGTTGGTATGTAAATGGTAACTGAATTATTTCAACAACTGAATGATAACATTTGTTTGGATACTGAGATAATTCTCAATTCCAGCCCTGAATTGGATTATTACCCCTGAAATAACCATTCTCTGAGAATTCTAGGCTAGTCTGGTCTACATAGTGAGTTCCAGGATAGCCAGGGATATGTAGAGACCCTGTCTCAAAAAACAAACTATACAAAAGACAGAGGATTCAACTTTTTTCTGCCCAAAAAGTGACAGAACTGGGAACCATTTAGATGATGGAAGCTGACAAGAAGCTACAGTTTATTACGCCTCATGGACTCAATGTTCTCAGCCATACTGAGGGGTGAAGCCGCAGGAGAGAAGATGGTAAGGCATCAGTGAGAACAGGCAATGACATCACCATCCAGCAACTTCCGCCAAGTGCCTGCTTACCTGTTTCTGACACTCCCACCATGTAACGTCCTGGAGGAGCCGTCTAGGTTTCCGAATCCCCAACAAAGGAGTATGAATATAGAATGTGCACTTAATGAAAGTGATTTTACGCCTGCTCAGTACTACTAAAAACGACAGGAGAAAAACCATCTGTATCACCCTCTCTGGACAAATAAAATTTCTCTTCCGAAATCTTTTCAGAAGATAATTAAATGATTTAATGGACTGGGTAATTTAAGATTTTGTCCGTCTCTAAAACTGTTGGTAATATGTTAAACAGATGGAGGTTGTTACTTTTAGCCTCCGTATTTGCTTCTGGATACGCTGATACAACTACTCTGTTGTCTTGTGTGGCAGATAGCCCTCCAGGTCCCAAAGGTGACGCAAATCTTGTCCTTTTAAACCAGCTGTTATTTTTTGCCCATAAACAGAGATAATGGTGGACAAAAGAGACTTGAAATACTTTATATGCCTCAGCTTCCACACTGAGAAAAAACAGGCTTACAACAGAATGATGCTTGCCCAACAACATTTTGGGGATATTGGCTGGTGAAACAAAATGGGGTTTCAGCACTGTGGGATGTCTATACATGTTTTCTTGAAATTCCAGGTGAAATTTTCATTTCTCTAGATAACAGTAAAAATTTTACTACTTAGAAAAGTACACATTTATTTTAAGAGGGAAGTCACAGACCTGGGATTATGAAATGCCTTCTGGAATCCAACCTTGCCTGTCTCTTTCCTCATGTGAGTGAATAGACTAGAAGTCATAATTCACGCAAACCAATTGGTTTTTTTATACATTTGGTGTGGAACAAATTTTTCTGTGATTGACCAAAAACATGATACTGAGTAGTGAGAGGCAAAGCATTAAAGTTGGGCACAGGACATACATGGTTCATCCAAAATGTTCCAACAAAGCGTTCATTATTTCATACCTACTGGACTCTCTTGGGATCTCTCACAGGGGTGTTTGGAATTCTAAAATTATAAACATATATCACTGAAATCAGAAACCACTCAAACCAATGAGGACATGAAATTTATGTTTATATGCTGTGATTCAGAAATAATATTTGGAAGAAAAACCACAATAGTTTATCATATATAACATTCATTAAAAGAAACAGAGTATGGATTCTCAAGGATTTCTGTTCTCTCTATGTAACCGTGAGAAACAGAGTTACTTGGCTTTGGTACCAATCCCTGAACATCAGCCCCACATGTGGTCAGAGATTCTCTTCAGTGTAGATTCCACACTATTTCCTACATAGAAAATGAATCTGAGCAAGATAGAAAAGGTTAAATAGAGTGTTTTTTGGACTGTTGTAAGTTTTTGACACTTTGTTATTCATTGATACTCATCAATAAGCCCCTATTGATCACTAGATGAATCTTAATGTGGCCTCTTGTACAGAAGAGGCTATGTGCTCAAGCTTCAAAGATCCATTTATTTCACAGGTGTAATTTGGCCACTTATCCCTACTGAGATAATACTCCGGCTTAATTGCCCATAGAGCAACTGGATGAATCAGCTATGTTGGTTTGTATTAACGATCTACGTACATGTGTAGAGAATAAAAATCAAGATTGTCCAGCTTAAGAACTACAAAGATTAGAATACAATATTTTCTTAACAAAACACAAATTAGCAAATATTTCTGGAATTTGAAAATGGAAAAAATTAAAATCTGAACACTCTAGGAAATCCCAATTATTTTGCTGTTTTAGAGGTAGAGAATACTCTCAATATATATTTATGAATACTTTATATACAAGGAATAAATGGGAAAGAATGGATGAACGGATGAGAAAATTGTGAAGAAAACATGAATTAGCCAAGCCTGAACACACTTCAGGAATATCAGATTTATAAACCTGATATTCACTGGCAGAAACATTTGTCTTTACTTGATGATCAAATCTACAATGATTTGGCACCTAACTAATCATAATCTTTCATGTATTAAATTTAAGGAGTCTTTTTCTAATTAAAATTCCTGTTAGTCCTTAGTCAAATATAAGAATTACATCTCATACACCCAAGAAACACAAATACACACAAGGTCTTAACTTAAAATCTCAGTAAAAGATATTAATACTTCAAATAAGTAGAAAGAATTCCTTGTCTGTTTTTTCCTTTTAAAATTTTGTATGAATGTTTTATTATCATGAAAAAGTCATAATTCTATAGTATTTAAATTTTTTTTACATTATATTTTTATTTTGTGTATGAATGTTTTGCCTGCATGTATGTGTACCATGTGTATGCATGCCCATTGAAACCAGAAGAGGGCGCTGGATCCCCATGAGGCTGGAGCTAAGGACAGTTGTTAGCTACATGTGGGTGCTGGGAATTGAACCCGGTTCCTCTGGAAGGGGTATCAATGCTCTTAATCACTAAGCCATCTCTGCAGCCCCAATCTGTTAAATATTTTAAACAAACCTTAATTTGATATAATTTTTTTCTAGAGAAACACTATATTCTTCATTTATTAGAGTAATATATATTATATATATTCTTTCTTCTTCATTTATTAGAGTAATATATATAGTATATATTTTGTTGTATAGCTGAGGATGACTTTGAACTTCTAGTTTCCTGCCTCTACCTCTTAAGTGCTGAAATTGCAGGTGTGTGTCACACATAGTTCATGAAGTGCTAGGTATCTAAGCAAAGTTTGTATAGGATGGCCAGAAAATCTATCATCTAAGCTATATTGACAGCTCAAGATTTTTTTTTTTTTTTTTTTTCCAAGACAGGGTTTTTTCTGTGTAGCCCAGGCTGTCCTGAAACTTGTTCTGTAGAATAGGATGGCAACAAACTCAGTGATCTACTTGCCACTGCCTCCCAAATGCTGGGTTTAAATGAATGCATCACCACCAGGGCCTGAAAGGTATTTTATTTGTAACTGCTAATATATCAATAGGTTGGATATTGTGACGTATAACATATTTAAAAGTATCTCTGGGGCATAGCCATATTCTCAATTGAGTTCTAGATGTGGCGGATAATTCAGAAAGAAGTATGTTATATCTGAAGAGATAGCTCAGTGATTAAGAACACCCACTGCCCTTCTAGAGGGCCTGGGTGCAGTTCCCAGCACCCACATGGTGACCCACAACCATCTGTGACTCTAATTTCAGGGTACTTCTTATCTCTGGACACCAGGTGCACATGTTGTACACAGACATACATACAGGGAAAACCCTCATAAAAATAAAACAAATCTTTAAAAAAGTATGAAGACTATAAAAGTCATTTCTCTCCTCATTTTTTTCTCAAAAAATGCCATAATTAGATGATATCTCAACTAATATAATAAATATTGTATTCAGAACAAATTTTATATAACTTGAATGCACCGTCTTACCTTATTCTAAGTATTGCTTAAGACATCTGAGTCTGTTGTACATGAGACCCTCTCTTTGGTACCATATGTATGTCATTTTACATGGAAATAGAATTCTAGGAAGTGAATTCCAGAAGAGTACACATAGAGAACCAAATGAAAAGCTATTTATAGGTAATTGATTTCATGAGTTTCAAAGTTATTGACTAGGTGATTTTAAAATGGCACTTGCAATGTAGTGTGCCAAGTTTCTACTTTTGGAAAGATCAATCCCTGTGGTCTTAATTTAAAACAAGCAAGAGCACACAAACTCAAGTAGATCAGAGGAGAAAGGGGCAGACCCTACCAGCTTCAGCACAATGGAGCAGGGCAGGTATATACATATTACTGACATACTTGTTGATATGAGTTAAGAGTGCTCAAGGCCATCTGAGGCTAAGGGCCATGTGTGAGATCAGTAGAGGCCTAACCTGGCTAACTGTCTCCCCTGACGGTGATGAGTTTGATTAGAATCATCAGCTCTCAGCAGCCCTCAGGCCAAGATGGTAATGGAGAGGCCGAAAGAGCAGACAGACACAAGGTTACCATTCATCCACTCTTAAAACATTAATGGTCCCAATAGGAACAAAAGCAAATTATTCTCATAACTAGCATAGGCTTTTTTCTTCTGTTAACTTTTTAGTTGCATTTATACAAAGCAAAGCAAATATGGATATTTCAGTGCCCTCCAAGTAAAAATATACATTGTCACTGAAAAAAAATTGTAATTCACTTCTGAGCAGTTACTTAATGGTACTTTATATTAAGAACAATAAATTGCTTAATAAATTGTAAGTAAAACTTCCTACTTTCTTTTCATCAAAATGTGAGAGTATGTTAAAATCATATCTTTATTTTTGGAATACAGAATAATCATCCAGTTATCAAAGGTGCTATATTAAAACCAGCCAAGTTCAATTCTCCAGGCCCTGCTTTAGGATCTTCTGCTTCCCCCACCTTCAAGTTAAAATGACTTTTGTGTCTCAGAAGTTTGGGCCAAGAATCTTTTCCTTTACTATTTCCGTGTGAAAAATCTTCAAATCTCAAGATTTATGTTCCAGAATTCTTAAGCCCTTAAAGGTGGGGAGAAAATTCAATATGCAAAAGGTAACATTTACTCCCCCAAATATGATTAAAGACATTTCCCTTTGTTTATATATTTTCAATGTTTAACACACTACACAGTATAGTTGGGCTAGAATAAGAAAGAATATGTTGGAGTAAAAACAATTTTGTATATGTCTCATGTTTGACTTTTGCTTCTTAACCCTTCTTCCTAATGTGGCTATAAAAATTAGAGACAGCAGAACAAGTGACTGAAGTTCAGTCTGAGGAGCTCAAACTCAGGGCCAGGGCCAGAGATACTTTCATCCGCAGTGAAGTGTTCAAAGCATTTGATAACATTAAACATAGATTTCCATCTACCTGCCAGACTGGACAAAATCTCCAGCCTTTGCTGGTGCCTCCAAATGTAACTGTCAGTCAGTTCCTGTCAAAACCTAATGTCTTTTCCATGGCCTTACACATCTGGTCCCTGTCAGTGTCATCAAGGCTTGTTAGATGTGGTGTCAAGGCCAGCAAGATGATTTATATGCACAGACCCAAAGATCTCAAGGCTCATTCAGGGGATGCGTTTCATCTGGTATCCTTGACATCAACAAATGATTGACTGAAATTAAACAAAACTTTACATCCTGAAATCTGAGCGGTCGACTTCTCCTCCACTCATACAGACGGGAATATGGTTAGTTAGCTCTGGAATTCACAGAAGACCCATGTCAACAGGCTATTAATAAGATGGGGGTAGGGTAAAGGCACATGAAACACCTCCATGTTTTGACCTCTGACCCCTTTAAGCTGACACATTTTTTAAATTCTTATGGGATAAAGAATTACTAACCAGCTACACTGGGAACAGAAGCATGGATATTTGGTATTCAAATGTGTACCGAGTTTTCTTGGAAACCTTCAACTTGATATAATGTATGAGTTTTGTTATTTTTTTAATCAAAAAAAATCTAAGTTTTCTTTGATTAGAAGAGGAAATATTTCACTCAGTTTTTAATGCCTCTTCTATAGCGCTAGGAAGTCACACAGACGTGGAATAAAATACTCTAATCTTTCTGGGGCATTAGGGCTCATTGTTGCAAGCTGGTAATGGACAATTCTCTTCACTTTACTCAGTGTGAATTACTTTTTTTTTTTTTTTTTTTTAACACAAGCCACGTGATAATCTGGAAAACTAACATTGGTCTGGTCAGCATGAGCATATGTTCAGATAACTTTAATGCTCAGATTTCCTGTCTGGGTGCAGATACACCAGGTTTTGAATGATTTCCGCAAAGAAAATGCCAACTTCTATTTGGAAACATTTTGTGTTTATCTGCTGCGTGATTAACATAGTGTTAGCTCTGACTGGCATAATACAATGTCAAAGATGTTAAATCCTCCTCTGACTTAGCGGCTTTAATTGAAAACGATTTGACAGGGAGGGTTGAAGAAGGGTCATGTAGATACCTTACGCATCAAGCTAGTTAATTTAACCTAAATGAATAAGGGTGCCATGCATCTTTTTTTTCCAGCGTTCTCTGAGCCATTTCTTACATCCCTGTCTGCGAACACGTAGAAACTTGCCTAAGCACCAAAGAAAGAAAAAGAGCTAAGTAATGACAGTTTAGCAACGCCAGAGCAGTGCACATGGCTTCCCAAGGAAGCCAGCTGTTTGCACACCGCCATCAATCTAGAAGGCTTGTTCTATCTAGCATGCAAAGCCCTGAGTTACAGTATTTTCCATCCAGGGAAAAGTGTAAAAACCAGTATGTGTACCCACCGGCACCCAAGAGCAAAATGCTCTCAGATCTCGTTGAGCCTCTGGAGAACTGAAAAACATTCCATCTTAAGAAAAGATGTTTTGAAATCAAGGATTGCTACAGCCGTGCTAATCATTGGAGGTATATGGGGTAGTGGGACAAACCACGCCTCTTTCAGCAGATCTGCCTAGTCTCTCTGCTGCTTGGTGAGGAGTGGGGGGGGGGGGGGGTCAGGGGAGCTCGTTTTAACTTCCTGTTTGTCCCCCTGTACAAGTGAGTTTTCTGATGGGAAAAGCCCCTTGTCCAAGATGGCCATACAAGAATTCAGGGGAAGAAACATAATGTATGGGTATATTCAGAAGACATCACAGTATCTGCAATGGCCAGATCTTGTACACTGCTCGCCTCTCATTCCCTGTGGATTTCCGGGCAGAAAGTCTCTTCTGCAGATCAAACTCTGTGTACTTCTTTCTTGTTTGCAACCAGGCCCCATGGTCAGCCTAACAGCCAACCACCTCAGTAGCCCAGTCCACTGCTGAACCCCTTGCTGGCATCTTTAATAGGCTTAAAATGTGAGAATTTGATGTGCCAAACTCCGCTGAAAGCAGCACAACGTTTGTGATTTTCTTTTCTCCTTAAATGTTCATCAGAGATTGCTCTGTTATCCTCTCCAAAAGAACAATCATTTGCCAATGAATACAGCACCCCAAAGAGGAGGTAGAAAAAAAGCCACCAGTCTTCAGCAAACAAATAACAAAATAAAAACAGAAACCCAGCATCCATGAGCTGCTCTAGTTAACTTTATAAATACCTTAGTTAACTTTAGAGAATGTTTGCAGCAGGAAGGGAGGCAACAAACAGAACTCCCTGTAAATAGAGAAGTGCTCTAAGAAGTCAAACTAAATTTTAAGGGTGGGGGTGTTGGGGAAGATGGGTCAGTGGGTTAAAGGTACCTGCCACCAAACCTGAAGACCTGAATGACGTCCCCAAGTTCATATACTGAAAGTTCATAAACTGACTCCTGTAAGTTGTTTCCTGACTTCCACATGCTCATCGTAGTCCCCTCCCCCATAAATGAATAAATGGAAAAATAAACCCATGGTGACTTATTGCATATCTGACTCACCACAACGCATTAGAACATGTCCCCTTCACATTTCTTCACGTACTCAGCCCTCAGAGCAATGGCGTGAAGCTGAAGCTGATTATTCCCATTTTGCAGATGAATTAATTAAGAAGAAAGGAAATTCTGAAACTTGTTGTTCTGGTCAAAGTTTTTTGGTTTTTTGTTTGTTTGCTTGCTTTTGTACCATTTAGTAGCACGCTCCTCTATGTGAATGACATTGCTTTGGGTATATTGTATTTATCAATATAGTTAGCTGCAGGACTCTAAGACCTAAGCTCAATGTGGGTAAGATATTCTTAGTATGTTTATTTTTCTCATCTTTTACATATTTTTATAGATTGTATTTCAGCAGCCTCATGTGCTATTCTTAGTTAACTGATTATTCCAAAGCTTTTGCTGAGCTTTATGAGCCAGGCATCATGTGGGACAGCTAGGAAGTAACGACAAATCAGGTCTAATTGTGGTGCTCACAGAATTCAGCCCCATCATCCCAGGGACAGAACCATGAACTTCTAATTACATTTTGAGGTATATAAGTGGGACCCTGAATATAGCCTTGGAGATAAGAAAAGGTTTTCCAGAGTCAAAGTTTGCACAGGAGTATGCTTTCTCTAATTTTAGATATAATGGTAGCAGAGACATTCTAAGTATGTGAACAGCAAGAAAAACAAAGGCAGTGACGAAAGCTAGGTGCCTACAGAGTGAACCACTAAAGCCTTTCTCAAGGTGCTATACAATCACAGCTCTAAGAAAATATATGACTGTTTTGTAATGCAGAGATGAGTACTAGTATCAGGAATTATTTGCTGAGATTTTTAAGAGAAACTAAGCCTAGAATTCCTTTCTACTTCACAAACCAATTAAAAACATTTAAAATAAAAACTAATGATCGAGTCCCTCCATGGAAGAGCGAGCATTTTAGGAGGTATCTCTTTTCTATTGCCTTGTCTTTTCTGCAATAGAAATTTTAATCACCCATCATATTATCCAGGGAAAAACAGAATAATTTAGTCTTTCTTTGTAAACTTCAGAGTTTTGCTGGCATTTTAATGAATTCATTCAAGATCTTTCTCTTTTCACATTAGATTCTCTACAAAGGACTCTAAGCACAAGTCTTAATTTTTTTTATGTTGACGAGATATGCTTTTTCATAAATGCACACTGACAATTTTTTGTTGTTTGACCTAAGAAGCATTTCTCTTTCTCAATTACTTTGAAATTAACAAGGTTTTATTTTAAGATAGCAGTTGGAACGGTTTTTTTTTTTTAAATATGACTCTGGATACAGTGGGGAGGAAAATGTTCTAGGGATCAATAAAAAAAACCAGGACTACAAGCAGAGGTTGAAGTAGAGAGGGTCCAGAATATCATTTATCATACATCAATGTCAGACAGATGAAAACCTGTCACCTTGCAGAGGTGGACTCGGTTGTCAAAGATCCCTAGGTTTAAAAATGACAGCACCAGAGAAGACTGAATTCCTGAATCCCAGACAGAGTTGCGAATGTTACCTCCAGAATGACTGTGAAGGAAATGACTGAAGACCCAAGAACCTGTACTTTCTCTGTAAAATCACCCATGTGGAGAGCAGAGGAAGAGAACAGAGTTGCCCTGTAGTGGTACCAGCAGGGAAATCTCAGCTCCACCAACAGAGGGTCTGTTAAGAGCGATTCCTCAGTGGACCGCACTGCCTGGGATCCCACTGAGGAGCTGTCACCTGAGAACAGAGCCTCACTAGTGATTGCTAACTCAGTGGCCATATCTGTCTGCAGTCTCTAAAACCGCACCATGTTCAGTAATTACCACCATTTCCTACTCCTTCTTATACAAGCCTAGGAGCTGGCCAGTCACTTAGGAGTGGGCTGGCCATTCCAAAGGGAACTCATGTGGGTATAGTTTTAACTTTTCTAGTTGCTACAGTTTTCTTGAATGAGAAAAGTCTACTACATTTCAGAAGGACTACTACTGTTAATAAGGAACTACATGTGGGGACGGTCTGTTCTAACAATAAGTATACATTGGCTAACAAATCACAGAAGGATAAAAGCTAAATAATAGCTAAAGCTTTGAAAAGCGTCTGCTTTGTGATTTTGTGGGCACTACCCTCATGATGATGAGATCAGAATTTTTTTTTTTTTTTAAAGGTACCAAATCGGAATTTAAGAATTGAATCTTGCACCATGAAGCAAAGGATTATGGGCCCGATCCATTTCTGCTTCGTGTCTTCCATTATTGCCTGCTGACTATTTCAGCTCATAAGGGACCGTGAACTATCCATGAGTGCAAAATGGATACAGCACAAATTGATTCAGTAACATCATACAGACATGTATGAATAATGAGGTTTGGTTGCAGTCTGTCACACAGCAAGCATGTCAGTGAAACTGATTTATTGAAAACTTCAGTGAGTAGAGCCTCATTCTTAGAGAAGACAGCAACTCTTTTTTTTTTTTTTTTTTTTTTTTTTTTTTTTTTTTTTTTGGTAAAGCAACAAATTTAAAAAAACTAATACCCTTTGTCATTTAAAATGTGCCAGCTGAAATCGGCACACAGCTGACCTACTTCTGATATCACAAATACAAAGGGAAAGAGAGGATAAATGATATCACCATTATCATAAAACTTGAAGGCTCATCATCAGAGACACTAATCAATTCCAAACACCCCAAGGAAAGCTGTGACTCCTATGGGTGTCTAAGTTAGAGGGATATATTTGTGGAAATCGGGAGAAATAAGCCTGTTAACTCTCTCCCCTTTCGAACAACATACTATGCTATGCTGCATGAGAAACAAAAGGTGCCTTCACATTCATTTCATATCTGCCATGCAAATACGGCAGATGCAGCTATTAAAAACCAAGGAACAGCCACAACCTCAGGCACAACAGTACAGCATTGCTGAACTTGCCCCCTGTTCCTCTGTGTTCTCAGGGCAGGACAAATTCCAAAGTCAGGCCATCTGTACATGAGGTAGAAATTAGGATAGTGACCACTAGATCTTTCTGAATTCCCAGGTTCTAAGAGACCTTTTTACATTTAAAAACAAAGGATATTTTTTAAAGGATAGTTATGAAAGAGAGAGATTAAAAGTCTTAGTCAAAATGTCTATAGTTACAACATACAGTTGTAAGCAATTTTCATATGAAGCTAGGACTAAGCAGACACCTGTAGAGTTGAAACTTGATTAAGAATACCAAGAAGGCTATTCTGTTGAGTCCTTTCAGGATTTTAAGGTACTACTTAGACATCACCAAGGGCAAGCTCCAAATAGCATCTTTGGGGATGCAGTCAATACTTTCCCAAAGAGAGGTCTCACATGTCAGATATTAAATACAGAGAAAAGGACTCTACAGGTTGTAATTTAGGCAAGAGAGAGCGAGCAAGGGATAAGCATTCCTGGGCTAAAGAATCCAGTAACAGTTTACTGCTGCAGCAGTGCTGCTTCTGTGGGTCAAAAAGTGTTTCCTTTCGATAGAATAGCAAAAGATCCAATCATCACCCATTTAAACAAAGTAGTATCTTAAATGTGAGTGGAGAAAATTAAACCAATGTAGCAATAATTTGATTAGCCTATGCAGTCAAGAATCAATTATTTAATATAAGCATTAAATAATATTTTTAAAAGCATCTGTAATTTATTCACCCGCCCTAGGGATATCTTTGGAATCAAAGACAGCTTAGCAGAGTTCTGAAGTTCTCACCAAATACTTGTGCATATTTTCAGAGCTTTGAAAGCAAACCAGCACTTTCTGCTTCAGGCTACACATTAACAGAATTCCGATGTGTCCTGCACAGGGCAACCTCATGACCAATTCCTGCCTCCAAGTCTTCAGAACATTTGTGGAGAATGTGGTTAGATCCTGAGGTCACTAAAATGTCAGGATACACATGCACAGACAGACAGACAGACAGACAGACACACACACACACACACACACACACACACACACACACACACAGAGAGAGAGAGAGAGAGAGAGAGAGAGAGAGAGAGAGAGAGAGAGAGAGAACATGAAAACTACAGTCTGAAACTGGCATACTAAAGTTATCATCTTTATAGCAGAGAATAAAGAACTCATGGCATTCAGAAGAGGTATGGAAGAGTGTGAGTCTGTGTAGGAGTTAGTCTGCAGAAGAAAAAACCAGAAAGAAAGAAATCTGAGCATAATGGCACATTCTTTAATCCCAGCACTTGGAAACCGGAGATGGGCAGAACTCCGTAAGTTCGAGGCCAGCCAGGGCTACATGGAGAGACACTATTTCAAAACAAGCACATAAAGAGAACAAAAAAAGAAATAAGAAATAAGAAAGAAAGAAAGAAAGAAAGAGGGAGGGAGGGAGGGAGGGAGGGAGGGAGGGAGGGAGGAAGGAAGGAAGGAAGGAAGGAAGGAAGGAAGGAAGGAAGGAAGGAAGGAAGGAAGGAAGGAAGGAAGAGAAAATGGGGAGAAAAGAAAAACAGGCAAGCACTCTCTTGTTTGTGAGGTTTTAGGACAGAAGGCTGGATATAATGATGCACACCTTTAATCCCTATATTCAGGGAGGCAGACAGATGGATCTCTGAATTTAAGGCCAGCCTGGTCTACATAGTGAGTCCCATGTCAGCCTGGGCTAGATAATGACGCTCTGTCTTTAAAACAAAACAAAACAAAACAAAAAAAAGTTTCATGACTGACATATTTAAGTTGAGAAATCAAGTGAATGAACGGGACAAATCCTGTGTTGCTGCTAAATTCTCCCATTGTCCAGAAAAGAAAGTGAACTCAGAGTGAACCTTCCCATGCTAAAGGTTCCCAGGCTATGTACAAGACAAACTACATCATCATATATATCATGCATGGCCCTTCTGGAGCAACAGTATTCTTATGTTCCCCTAATTTAGCCACAAGTTCAGGGGAAATACCACTCCCTAAACCTCTCAGAAACTCAGAGGAGGTGGAGAAGAGAGAAAGGAGGAAGAAGAGGAGATGATGAAGAAGAAGAGATGAAAATATCCAGCAAGATTCAAATGTCGAACCTATTACATGAGACAGTGTTGAATAAAATTCCCGCTTTGTAACCAGAACCAGCACACTTCTCCAATAAGCAACTCAGTGGCCTCAGTCAAACCACGTTCTAGTCTCTTCTTCCCAGAGACTCCCAAATCCATTCTTTAGATTTATAGTGGCTTAAACTTCCGTTAATACTGTGCTGAGATTCAAAACATTTATGAACCTGAAGTTCATTCACGGGAATAAAGAGAAATACTTCATGAAGATTTGCTCTGGAAAGAGGACACAGCTGTCTGGGTTGGCAGGAGACCTGGGTTCTATCCCCTATACTGTCATCAGCTTGCAGTGAGACTCGGAATGTGCCACACACTCTCAAGAGCTCTGTTTTCCCATATATGAAATGTGCTGAAATTAGACCAAGAGACAGAGGCAGCCTGGGTTTTACGATCTCAGTTCTAAGACAGAAAAAGAAGTTCTGCTCCAAAATATATCTAAAGCCATTCTTTAAAAATATTTTTCAAGTATTTATTAAATGTGCATGAATGTTATGGGTGTTTTCTCTGTATGCACATCTGTGCACCAGATACACGACTGGTACCCACAGAGCCCAGAAGAGGGTGTGGACCGACTAGAACTGGAATTACAAATGGTTGTTAGACACCACGTAGGTACCATGAATCAAAACTAGATTCTCTGGAAGCGTACTCAGTACTCTGTCGTTAAGCCATCTCTCCAGCCCCAAATACTTTAGAAATACTTCAGTCTGGTCATTTCTCCAGCAAAATAAATGTCACATATTACTAAAAAAGTTGGAAAGTGATATACAAAATGACTCATGTACATTTCAAACCACACACACATTCTTTTGACATACAAACACACTGTGTAGGGCCATTTATAGTTTATTGTTGTACTTTAGAATTCTAATTTTCAACAATAATTTATTTCTTATATAATCAAAAAATTAGAATTTTAAAATTTAATTATTTTCAAGGGTATCTTCCAATAAACTCCTTAACAAATTGTGACAGTCCTAAAAATCTACGTAAATACACATATAATTTACAAAATGTCCCAATACAATTAACATAAACACTTTTAAGAAAAAAAAATAAATCTTAGTTAGAGGGATTAGAGGAATTTTGATAATTAAGTGATTATCATGAGAGCCAAAAGTAAAACTATATTTTGAACTAAGTCAAGGGAACTGTAGCAAAGAACCGTCCTCTAGTCAATTTGAAATTCCTTAAAAGTACGTTTTTCATACATGCTTTCATATTGCCTGTCTTTGCATCCAGTGCTATGAACTTTGGTTGCTTGTAAAAATGATTTAAAGCTGCCAAAATTGACAAAAAGGCATAAGGTTACATCCGGCAAGCTCTATCTGGGAATCTAACTGCATGTCCCACGAGATATCAAGTGCCTCACATGAGATCAAGGTTTATTTAACAACATCATGGGGAGTAGGCTAGAAGCATTAAGAAAACAATTTTAAAGCTCAGAGGAGCTTTTAGGAAATTTTAATACCAACCTTTAAACAAAAACTGATGACTACGTAGAAGGATCAGGGGAACATCATAGGGATTTTAAAAAATGGCAAGCAAACAAATTAGACCTTGCCCTACCTGGTATGGCTTCAGCCCCAGTAACCTGAGAGCTATGAAGAAAGTTTGGAAACCCACTTTAGAGGTATGTGTTTCATCATCTCACACAACTGGGGATCCCTGCTACATCTTCTGATGGGATGACAGGGACCATGTTGCCCCTAGCCCAGAACAAGCTAGAAAGAGCAAGAATGTACTTTTGGCAAGCCTTGGAAGTGGTACAGCTTCCAAACTATTGTCTGATCGTCTGACCTCCCCCCACCCCCAAGGGAAAAATCTGACTCTTAGTCTTTCTGGGAAGGAAAGCATCAGAGAGGATTCTGGGTACAGCCTCCCAGCTACATCTCCTATTGGAGGTGGTGAAGAGTTCATTTCCTACCAGCTTCCCACAACACACTTCTATTAACTCAGCCCTGCGCTGCCTGTGCCAATTTAGTTAAACTCACAGAGCAAAGTGTTACAGATAGAATCCCAGGCAAGAGGAGAGTTGCCCATAGGCTGAACTTAACTATCAGTCCCCAGGCAGCTAACCTTTACTTGTCACAGAGAAAGCCAACTCCATCATTGCAGAAGGACAGCACCACTCTCCTGCTCTCCGGGGACTATATTCCCAGCCACCCTACCAGCTTTAAGGCAAATGTCTTTCTCTTTCTCTGTCCTTGAGACCAGTCCTGAGCTCACTGAGGAAATAGAGCCTAAGGGTTTACACCTGAGACCCAAACTTCCCATTCTGTGTGAGGTTTTCTTACTATTCTTTTTTCTAAAGCAAAATAAGTCAGAGGACGATTCCTAACCACTGCTTTTCCTTAGGCCAATGGTCACCAGCAGTGACAAGAGAGCTTTAGAGTTTCAAATGTGACCCAAATTATGGCTTCCACGATCCAGATTTCACCTTTGCTTCCTACCGAGTCCCTCCCTGGGGCCATCTTTTCTTTTTCATGTTGGAGAGAGTGAACTCCAGCATTTAAGCCTCTGAAGAAAATGGTTGAAGGTTACCAGCCAATGTCACTTCTTCCTGTCCCCTACACCCTGTTCTTTTACTTATTTAGTGTGCTAGAAGAATTCAAATGGACAATGTAGTCTTGGACAGCTCCTACAGGGCAGAACACCAGTCTCCCGCTGCTTTTCTCCCAAGACTCCATACAAATATTTGGCTTTGCTAACAGAGTATAAGCCAATATGACAGGGGAGCCAGGGTGGTGATCATGACATTCTGACAATTCCCAAGAGCACAATCCAACATCATTAAAATCAAGTAAACAGGGAGCTAAATAATTACCGAAGTCCTGGTTCCAAGCAAACCTCTCATAGCATGAAAATGTACTGAGGAGTGACGGTGGTGTTCTTCACTTCAGTTCTAGGCATTTCAATTTGCTTGAAACTTATCTTCATTTTGAATATATTACTCTGGTGTATAAGGAAGAAAGGGGGCAAGTATGAAGTACCTGTCGGTAGTCATAAGAATGTGGGTTCAAGGTCAGCCTTGGCTACACAAAACCACTCTGTATTAATATAAAATAAATTATTTGGGAGACGCATCTATGGATTCAATATACGCAGTTGGAGTATAAAGACCACACCCTACATAGAGGCCAGGGGACATGGCATCTTGCCTGTAATCTCAAGGCTGGAGAGAGGCAGAGGCTGGTGACGCCCAGGGCAAACTAGCACAGTGAAAGAGTTCTGGGTCCGGCTAGAGACCCTTTCTAAGGAAATGTATGTGCATAGCAGTGGAGGAACAGAGCCGATGTTCATGTTTAGCCTTCACAGGTAAGCATACACCTGCATGTACTCTCATATGTGCAAACACTTGTGTTTGGGAACATTGAATGGGGAAGAGGACAGAAATATTTGAAAAGATGGGAACATTGAATGGGGAGGGGGACAGAAATATTTGAAAAGATGGGAACATTGAATGGGGAGGGGGACAGAAATATTTGAAAAGATGGGAACATTGAATGGGGAGGGGGACAGAAATATTTGAAAAGATGGGAACATTGAATGGGGAGGGGGACAGAAATATTTGAAAAGATGGGAACATTGAATGGGGAGGGGGACAGAAATATTTGAAAAGAACCAGAAGACCCAGAAATCTGCTATGAGACCACATGCCCGAGAATTGCCAAGAAGCTTCCCCCCACGATATTCCACCTATATGGCTGTAAAAACAGGGACAATGCCAACGCCAATAGGTATACTAACACCAGGGGAAATCTCATGGGCTCTACCCCTAGACCAAGAGCCGCAATCCACGAAGGAATTCTGGGAACAGGATAATGAAGACTTCGTAAGGCATGAGATCCCCTAATTGGTTATCAAATACAAGTGTCAGCCTTGAACCATATACATATGAGTAACACTAAATGGACTCAGTCTCAGCAGATTGTGTTTATATAGTTAAGCATGTATACACACACACACACACACACACACACACACACACACACACACACGCAAGACACGTGTGTATGAGCACCTAACTATAACTCCATATACAACTATATAAATTAACGTGCATCTATTACATAATATATACATGTATCTATCTATACATATGTGTGTGTGTGTGTGTGTGTGTGTGTGTGTGTGTGTGTGTGTGTGTGTGTGTGTAATTTTAAAAAGGCCATGAATTTGAGAAGGAACAATAAAGAAGAGAGACAGGGGAAGGGTTAGGGGGAGGAAGAGGAAGCAGAAACAATGTAATTGTATTTTAGTTTTTTAAAAATTGAAAAGAAAAAAGGCCAGGCTTAGTGGCACATGCCTCTAATCCCAAAACCCATGGGCAGAGACAGATGGATCTTTGAGTTCAAGGCCTGCCTGCTCTACCGAGCAAGTTCCTGAACAGCCAGATCCTCAAAGAGAAACTGTGTCTCAAAAACAAAGCAAAAGGACAAGGGAAAGGGGAAAGGCATTAAGGCGTCATGATGTCTGGCCAACAATGCCCCACGTCCTCTAACCATCTAGTTTTACCAAGATCCCTCAGCAACCCTACTATGAAAGGCACTACTACTTCCCATTGCCTCCTCTTCATCTCTAACATGGAAAGGAAAATGTGGTATACTAGGAAGCAAGGAGCCCGCTTCGTATCACTTAGCACCCAGGCACAGAACTAAGGTCCAGCTCCATAACACTTCTCATTACAGCAGAGCATCCCTTTGCTAAAACCATCTGCTGTGGGGCTGCCAAAGCCTCACTGTGGATTTAGAAACAATGGACAGTCATAAATTGCGTTAAGCCGTAATCTGTGTCAAAGGTGCAGGCATTAAATGCTGAGTCAGTGCTATGCTTTGCAGAAATAATGCTTTTCCCTCCCTGCCCACATATTCTCAGCAGCCAGCTAGGTGGGGAGAAAGACAGCTCCATGAGAGCTGTTAGGAAGGACAGAAATGATTTCTCTTTCAATTTTTCTGTGTCCACACCTCAACGAGCTTCCTGTCTGACTCTTTTAATGATTCATATGTACGGGAACAAGGTAGGTGTTGCTGGGCCAAATCTGGGGAGATGGAATGCTACCTCTCCCAGCTGGGTTGCATAAGAAACTCTTGTGCAATCAGCTTACAGAAACTTAGGCCATGGCCCTTGCTTTCCTGTTTTCTGGCATAATCTATGATGCTTCGTTTCCTGTCTTCACAGCATTCCCTTGGTGTCTATAAGAGATAAGTTCATTTTTAAAAAGGCCAAGAGTGTGCTAGTGTGGTGATTTTTGTGAGCAATGGAGGCTTCACCACTTGGGGTGGGCTCAACGGCCTTGAGATTTGATGTGAACATTCTAGAATATGTGGTAGTAAATAAAGGAATAGAAGGAGGGCTACTCTAGGTTAACATACATATTGAAGAAATCACTACTCCTGTAAGTTAACCAAGGAGACCATAACGCTCGTTTTAAGTGTTTCTTTGAATATTTCCATAGCCGGATGTCTAGTCTCTGTTCTTTGGTGGAGAGTTAGTACCGATAAGAAGGAAAAGCAATCTTTAGGAGACTACTAAAAGGTTACAGAGCAATTTACATTTAAATAGGTAATTACTGAACAAAATCGAAATATAAATCTAAAGGAATGATTATAATGGTAGAGACTGAGAGTGTGTAACAAGTGGAAGGTTTTTCTCAGCACCTACCAAATCTCATCCCTCAAGGCTGGATTTGCAAAGAGAATGGGCTATCCTTGTAAAAGTATAGGTGCTACACAGATACAACACTGGTGACCAATAAACCACACCAGGGGATTATTTTTTGATGGGTCTTCTTTCATGCAGCCTCAGCATGATGATAACAGGTCTCCAACATCTCACCAACACTACATAGTCTCTATTTCTGACATATAGACAAGAAGGGACTCATACCAGAGCCTTGCAGACTTATTTTGGCAAGTTTTTACTCTTTGCAATATAACATTCGGTGAAAGCTAAAAACCTTTGATGAATATGGCTAGAGAGGTGGCTCAGTGGTTAAGAGCACTGACTGTTCTTCCAGAGCACCCAGGTTAAATTCCCAGTATCCACTTACAACTTACAAACATCTATAACTATAGTTCCAGGGGATCCACGCCCCCTCTGGCCTCTGCAGGCATTAGGCACACATAGTGCACACACATCCATGCAGTCATAACACATATATATATACACATACAATAAAATAAACACATTTTTAAAAAAGTTTCCAGGAAACTTTTTAAGATGGCTCAGGGAGCAAAGGCTTTTACCATGAAGCCTGACAACCTGAATGTGATTCTCAGTACTCACAGGTAAAAAGGGAAGACCAAAAAGCTTCCAACCAACCTCCACACACATAGCATGGCATATTCAAACTCACGTCCAAATTCCTAAATAAATAAATACGGTAAGTACTAAAAATATTTAAGTTTCTATGGAAGAGATATTAGATTAAAATTAGTAGTATCATAGGTGAATTCTGACCCAAGTACTATGTGCACATGAGAATGACTCTGAAATTCACACTCCAACATCTCAGGCAGCTTATTTACCTATTTGTTTCAGTGACTCAGAAGCCATATTTAAGATTCAGTTAGACTCAGGAGGGACAGTCAAGGCTGAGCACTGTGGCAGGAAGTCCAGATGCAAGGCTAGACACGGTGTCTTCCCCAGGCAGAGGCGAAAGAGACCAGGGACCCGCTATCCAAGTTCCTTTCCCCTAGCAAGGTGACCATTAAAGATGATACAGATACAAAACCAGTATTCGGATGTTTCTCTTGAGTGAATTCATAATTCCACGACAGCAACAGGAATATAGCATGAGCCCAAACTTTCAAATGAAGCCCATATTCTTCTCTTCCCACGATCCAGTTATGCTTCATTTAACACTCTGTACCACCCATGTCTCTACAGAACTGATTGCATGCAAGGCCACAGAACTTTCTCCATAAAAAACAGTATTATGTAAAACACAACTTCAAGGGTATAAAGAAATGCAGAATCACAATTTTCAAAAAGAAAGAGAAATCATGATGGTCCTTTGTTTTGTCACAAAGAAAGTTTATCACCCAATAAAAAAGAAATTATATTTGCAGCTTTAAATAGCAAGACTCACATTGTCAAAGTGCACGTATTTCTTGAAAATGATCATCCTTAGGCAGGAAAGACAAAATGGCTTTTAACAGCAGAACTCTTTACACTGAGCTCTAAAGAGTGTTTACAAGAAGCAAAGGGAGTTAGTAACAAAGCAACAAAGAGTGGATGGTAAAGCCTCTCACTGGTCAACATAACCAAGTCCAACTACACCATGGTACCAGGTAACCTCCTTCAAAGAGGCTACGGCTATTATGAAATGTTTTTGAAATCTCCCAGGGAGGTCTAAGAATGCATCCCATTCCCTCACAAATTAAACTTTAGCATCTGGGGGATCCTCCAACTTCAACAGCTCATGTTTGGAATTATACGTTAAAACATACACAACTAAACTCATTAATCAATCTTCTCATAAACTCAAGAAGGATCTACGGTTTGTATTTGATATAGAAATAACCAGTTGAATAGTTTTTTTTGTTTTGTTTTAAATTAGGTCAAACAGGTTATTTGGCATCCAGCTGCTTAAGCAAATGACCTTTCACAAAAGGAGAAACCCTGAAGAGTTGACAGACCAGTCTGTATGTTGATAAGAGTATAGAATTTAATGGAACGCTGGGTGGCTAAGAATCAAGCTGCTAGCATACCGAAATCTAAACATTCTGCTTCTACCACCAGGAAGGCTTAGCAAGACTAAGTGTTTCTCTTGGAAGATTCAGGAGCCAGCACAAAATAAATGGGGGGGGGGGGGGTTGCTAAACAGGGTTGAGAATTAGAATTTCAATACCAGGAGCCAGTAAGATGTCTCACTGACACACAAGCCTGATGACCTGGAATTCAGGTAAAGGTGGGAAGATAAGCAACTGCCCTGTCCCCGATACCCTACACTGACATAACTAGCCCCCAACTACACATACACACATGTACAAACTTTTTAAAACAAGAATTTCAATAGAGTAGAAACACAGACTGGAACCAGCATTGAGGACTCACCTCACCCTGGGACAGCCTGTGGGAAGGCCCAGGCCAAGCATCCTAGCAACCAAGCTCCCAGACTCCTGACTTCCGTTTATCCTTTCTTCCCTCAAAGATGTTCCTACCTAAGTAGTATTTGGGTGTCCACCCTAAATACAAAAGAAAGAGACTCAAACGCCCCCCACCCCCAGCATTCCTGTTAACAAACGAAACTGTGGAGTTAATTCGGCATGGTTTTTCTTTTCTCTCAGCCACTTTATCGGTATCTTAAACAAAGACTTCCCAAAATGTTTTAGTTTCCTACTGCAAGTTAGGAAACTAAAGTTTGACCAAGTAATTGTTTGGCTGCTAATAACAGGCTATTAGAAACAGTGTATTAGAAAGGAAGAAATTAATAGTCATCTCAAAGTCAAAGCCTACACGAGCCCACCACAGCCTGGCTGGCCTTACCACAGTGGTGTCTTTCTGTGCTGCTTAATGCATCTTTCAGCACTCAAACAGGATGCTAGCTAAGAGGAAAAGCTACTGCCCCTTTCCTGCCACAAACACCGGAGCCCTTGCCACACCACAGGAATCCCTGTCACTCCCAAGAAGGACTGTGCATTGTGGCTTAACCTCAAAATAAAATAGTTGTACAATTCTGATATTCTTCTTTGACGTCCCTCGCCTATCAGAGCCTATGCTGCTATAGCCAGTGTGAATAAGCCTCTCCCCAAAGCTGGCTCCAGGCTTTTCCTGGACTAAAAGAAAACCCAACCAAGTGCCTCTCCAATTTGTAAGGCCAGTCCTGACTAATGCCTGCTCCTACATGTACTCAAGATTTGGATTACACCACACACACACACACACACACACACACACACACACCCCAGAAAGAGAAGTCATTTTACAAGTTCTACCTCTGAGTTCTAATATCATTTCCTCTTCCTTTACTGGAAACCTTATTCTCTTTGAGCTTAACAACTCTTTCTGGCAATGAAATATGAAGAGGTGATGATTTCTTCCAAATTAGGAGGACATTAACAATTAAGTGTTAATGTGGACGCCGTTAACAGTAATGCAATTATAACTGTATTCCACAAAGGGCAATAGGAAATAATTACTCTGATCCTCAAGTGAGAGTTGCAGAAGAATGAGATTCTCAGTCTACAATTCATTAGGAAGGGCTTGGAAACCCAGATGCACACCTACGGCTGCAAGAGCTGTGCCTGTTAGTGACAAATCACATATGCACAGTCTGTTTTGACTCCTCAAAATGGTTGCAGTGAGGGTCCTGGGAACACTAACTCACTGCTCTTGGGATGGCCAGATAGCACTTCAAACAGGGCTTATCTGAATAGCCAGAGATGCCAATTTAAGCCTCCAAGCTAAACCAAATGCAACTGATGTTCAATGGCCATGCGGCCACTGAGGATGACTAAGTGACTCCGAGGAGATGACTAATCTCTAGCTACCATATGCATGTCAGCGTTGAGACTTGACCAGAAATACTGGGTAATTGCAAATGAACCATTAATGCCTATCTCAGTTTTATTTGATTAAAATTGCAGGACTAAACACAGAAGCAGATCGAATCTGTCAGTTACAAGTGTTTTCTCCTAATGGTGCAGAAATGGAAATCTGGCCTCTCAACTCTCCATCAATCCTTGGTTTCCACAGTCCTTCACTACTCCATACACTATTTTCTCCTGTGTGTTAAGGATTAACGGTGCTAAGAATGGATAAAACAAATTTTTAAATAATTTCCTTTTCTTATAGTCTCTGATCATGGACTTGCCTACATGAAGAACAGCCAAAACAAAAACAAAACCAAGAGAAAGATCTCTCTCTCTCTCTCTCTCTCTCTCTCTCTCTCTCTCTCTCTCTCTCTCTCTCTCTCTCTCTCTCTCTCTCTCCAAAGCCTGAGTGATGTCATTCTGCCCATCAGAGGCTATGTGCCTGTCATCAGTGTGAGTAAGCCTTCTCCCAATTCATTCAATCAGGCTTTCTCTGGGGACACACACACACACACACACACACACACACACACACACACACACACATATCAAGTATCTCCCTATTCTGTAAGGCCAATTATGACAATTATGATTCATATCTGATTCTTCTTGTACTCATGGTTTTGGTACCACAACCCAGAACTCTGCCCTTGTTTCTCACTTTCTGTGTACATTCCCACCTGCAGATCTCTGTTTTTTCTCTTTGTTTTCAATCCCCTAAATCTGTCCCCTTCAATATTTAAGTTTCCCCCAAAAGCTCTTGTACCTTCACATCAACCCACAACTCTTTACCAAATCACAAAGGCGGAGTATCCTAAGTACGATTACCTAAATGTGTGCAATTAGAGAAATGATGGTCTTTTAAAGTGTGATAGGATTCTAATTATATTATATAGCCACTGGAATTGACAAGGACCATATTTCCATCTTCTCTTCATATTTCATTTTGGAGCAAATTCATGCTTGTCAGCTGTGGACAACTGGTAACAAGCAATGTCTACTATGAGATTAGTTATAGATAGGGTGGGCAAGGACATGGAACTCAGAGATGCTCATAGACTGTGATGAGCCAAGACAGCTCATCCTTGTGGAAAAGTACTTTAAAGGTATATTTAGTGCTCGGTTCTCATGTACCTGGTCACCAATATAACTGCCATCTAGACTCTAACACGTGTTACCATATCAAAGAAAGAAAATAATAGAATTTGTTAAATGGATCTCTGAAAGCAGGGAGGAAGGAAGGGAGGGAGAGAGATAGAGAGAGACAAACCATCTTTATTCCCTTTCCATTTTATGGTTGTTCTTGTGAACAGGCGTGTCTGCCAGAAAGTATAGAAATTAATTTTTAAAATTAAAGAATTCAATAATCTCTGCTATTTGACATTATACATGTAGAGAATAATGAAGTCATTGATATTACAGCCCAGTAGTTCTTATATGTAATTAGAAATTCATTTTATGTTTCTTTCAACATTTAATAAATGACATCTGTGTCCACATATTTTAGGAATAACCATGATATGATATTTTTAAAGAGAATCAAAATTTAATCAAAATTAAATCGAGGCTGACATATAGAAATTTTGGAAATTGTACAAAACGCTTCAGATAGTCACAGGAAATATATAGACCTATGTATAAAACCAAGAACATAAGACATAAAGTGTAAGTACATAGTTTTTAATCCAAAAATTTTTGAGAATAAATGTGGATTTGTTTTTTAGTTTTTATATGCTGTGGCAGGGTCTTCTATAGCCCAGGCTGCCTTCCACTTACCCCAACTCATGAGTGTTAGGATTATAAATGTGAAATACGAGGCCCATCTTAAATGTGGGTAAAGAAGAAATAAAAGCCCAGCTTTCATAATGTTTGGAGACCAGTATCCTTGATGGCAACCAAACACTTTGTAGATCTGACAACTAGACAAACCAGCACTGTTCTGCAATATGATCATTTCTTAAAATTTAAAGTATCTATATATGCAATTGGCTAAATCTATACAAAACAACGATGTGGGTACTAGTTTCAATTAAAAAGAAAAGGTAACATTTCAGACAATGAAAACCACCAGTTCCCAGTAAAACTCTCTCGAAACTTCTCGGAATTTACTGAAGAACTTGAAACAACTCCTGCATTTCCTGCCTACCTTTTAGCAACCGTCACTCCACAGCTTTCATATTAAAAGCACGGGCACTTGAAGGCTCTAGTCTTTAATAAACTGGGCCCAGAGGACATTTGTAAGCTGCGTGCATCAGGTGACAGGGCAGTGCTTCTTGAGACAGGGAGACTTGTCAGACACTGCAACAGGATCCCAAGGACCTGTCTCAATCAACTTAATTAGGGACATCTGCAGCGCAAGGCTCTAGCTCTGACAGCTTATTTGCACCAAAAAGGTACAACTCACCCGGGATGGGGATGTAAGGGAGCTAGAATGACAAGTAGATAGCAATCAGCAACATGAGCTGGCTCAGTCATCTGAGAATGCTCAAGGTTGAAATAAAGCTGTAGTGCCCAGGGACACAAATGTCCAAATGTGGAGCTGATGAAAAGGCTGAAAGATATTTGAACAAACCTTTGATACGCTTAGCCCCCCGCAGGAATCTCAACACTGTAATGAACCCCCGTCCCCTCCCCCAGGCACCTGCTTGAACTTTTCAATCATCTGCCCCATACCTCCCAGGCTTGTTCTCACTTATTCCAAGGAGCCCATCAGTGTTTTTCTAGTCTTGGAAGCTGTAGCCTTTTGTGCTGTTGACATTGTTTGAAAAACCTTGCCTCTGGAACCTACACTCTCCGTTGCCCACATCTTGGCTCTTGAAGGCCAGGCCACTCTCATACTTTGAATTCCAGGCCTGGGCTTTAGCACTCCGCCTCTACTGATGCTAGTTTAGGTTTGCTGTTTTGTCTTTTTGGTTTTTTTTTCTTTTTGGTTTTGGTGCAAATAAGCTGTCAGAGCTAGAGCCTTGGATGCTTTAGAATTCATAGAGACCCACCTGTCTCTGTCAGTGCTAGAGTCACTACGCTTGGCCGTGTGTGTGTGTGTGTGTGTGTGTGTGTGTGTGTGTGTGTGTGTGTCTGTCTGTCTGTCTGTCTGTCTGTCTGTCTGTCTGTGTGTCTCTGTGTGTGTTTCTCCACAGGCATAATATTTTTCTGGCCTAACAATCCTGTGGTCACTGCAGTGTGGGTTTTCACAAGGTGATTCTTGAATTCCTATTAGAAAGTCTTGTTTACCAGAGTCATGTGCGTCATGGGTCAGGTAGCTATAAGTCTTGTCTAGGACAGCAGGGCACCCTCCTACCAGTCATGAATACCAGCTATCAGCAGCAGCTTCTTGAGCAGAACCAAAGTCAGTGCCTCTGGGGGCAGGGATGGGTATAGGACAGTACAGACTCAAAGAAGGTTGTCACTCTTATGAAAATGTGTGAGGCCTGCTAGCCTTGCTTTCCTGGTAGCATCTCCACACCGGGACAACAGAAAACTTGGCAAGGTGTTTCAAGGATCTTCCTACAAATCCGTATAAGAGATTTCCTATAAAGTGGAACTTTCTACCTTGTCTAAGACATCAGAAGCTGGGCAGCACAGGCTCCATGTTTCCCTATGAGGAAACTACCTGCTGGGTAGAAGAATAATTCCCTCTCTGCACTGTATTTTCTCCCCCAGTTTGTAGACCAGATCTGATTTTCTTACTCAGCGATGAGTGTATATATTGTATTAGCCACGGGAGTGTGCATGCCCTGACAAAGAACCCCAGTGTTTGTTACTTCTCAGAGTTTTCTGTGAAATCAATAATATTTCACAGATTTTCTTTCACTTTGCAAATAGTCATCAACACAGAACAGCAACAAAAAATTAGAGTTTCCAAGGATTTTAGGTAAGAATGAATTTCATTTTTGTATGTAAAACATTCCCAGAGAATCAGAAGAAACCTTTGTTGGAGCTTTATTTCCAAGCATGATTGATTCAACAATGGGAGATGCTACCATGCAGCCATGGACCTCTGAATTGGCAACGTGGGGGCAGTCGCCTGTCTACAGCATCCTGGGCGGCTGGAGTGAACAGATCTCTATGCCACCAACTGTGAAGATGTCAGTCAAAACACTGCCTCAACTTAAGTCTACCTTGGAATAATAATTTCTGGCATTAGTCCACCGGGCTCCAGGATGATGCTGGCTGACTTGCCAGGGGTAAAGGAGGATGCTATTTCAAGAGAGAAGATAAATGATGCTTCTTATCTAAGTAAGCACCTATCATTCAAGTGCTAGTATATTAGTGTATTTACATAAAATCACTAATAGAATGGCTATGTCTCAATACACAGTGTTTGTGCAATCTGATGTAATTTTTTTTCCTTCTTCACATGGTACGACTGTGCTTTGTTTAATAAATTTTGGGGTTAAGATATTTACCAGACCAGGAAATGATCACTCATAAGTGACTAAAAGAAGCATCCTCAAGTTGTGACCCGTGGTACTTGTAACACCTTTTCTGCCGAACAAACGTGTCACAGTAGACAGTGAATACACTTTCTCGTTGTAAGCTACACGGTATTCAATGTTAATAATTAATTTGTCTTTGTGGATTAGCACTCATCATCTTTACAAATTGGTATGGGTGCAACCTCACTCCACTCTTGTGAGGTAGCTAATCATTTCACATGCTTCACACTTCCCAGCTATCAGTATCACTGACCTCTAAGAGATAAGTGTGAAACAGCAGGTGGTCTACAGTACTCGGTAATGTCCCATGACAATTTAGAGTAGGAAGACACATTAGGATGGTCATGGGGAATGGAGGACCGTGTGAACTCTCCAGGAAATTCAAGAGGAACAAAATGCCACTGCTGTCCACCAAGGATTTGGTGAAGATTCTGAGAGAGAAATGTAAAGAGATTCTAAGGCTGTTGAGTGGCTCAGTATTTTTCAAAGTGTTTTACAAGCTATTTTTAATCTGTTGCATTGCTAAAGAGAAAAGTGGAACCTGAAAAACTAGTATAATGTTTAGGGCTGATCATGGACCGCATCAGCATTTCTATAACCTTGCATAAGACTAGTGCATCCTAACACAGATTTGTCTAGGGTATCCATATTCTTATTAAATATTTCTCAGGAGAGCTGACCCATTTATAATCACCTTAAAAAGAGACCCCTTAGAATCATCCTTCTTGAGACTATACACATTTAGAGTTGTAAAATGCATAGGCTGAATGGTTTCTGGGGCAATGGGATGCTTATAATTAATATCAATACTTTCCAGATCCTTAAAAAAAAATGTCGAATGTCAAAATCTTTTACAAAAGCGAATTTCAAACTGTGTTCATGTTTTTCACAGCCTGGTACCTTTTGAGATGGTACAGTTGGCAAATCAATAAAACATGAGATGGAAGATGCCAGGGTGGCTTGAGAGCTTTGAAAGCAGCACAGTGGAGTGCAAGACAGAGCACATAATACTTACAGTGGAAGTATGTAAGCCTTTAGAAGTCTGTGTTTTCATAGCTCCCTCACGAAGCACAAGCCCAACACTGTCTTACTGATAAACAAAGCTATCAACTGGCTTCTGTGGGGTTTCAAGACAAGACAGACCATTCTGTTTCGCTGTTTCCCACTTCTGGCTTAATTAACTATAAAGAAATGAAAATGACCAGTTCAACAAGAACACTGGAGTAGAATTTGAGGGAAAACACCCCATTACCTTTCAATCAAGTACCATTCCCAGAAAATTCTAATTCAGGAATCTGTGCTGCTAAATTCCCTGCAAAAAAAAATGTTTCATATTTAGTCTGCTCATCAACCTGCAAAATGTTTATTTTCAAATACGCATCCATATGTACGCACTACGTTAGACTATGTAACAGAAATATATTATTGTTTGTTATCCTGACTCCAAGAAATGATTTGAGTTACAAAAAACAAGAAACAATGTGATTAGAATTTACTGTCTAAAAATAAACACGCCAATGAGGCAGAAGGGAGAGAGAGTCCAAACAGCTAAGTTCTTGCTTTGTAAGCATGAGAATCGAGTTTGATCCCCAGAACCTACTTTAAAAATGTAAAGCCAGATGTAATGAATATGCAATCCAAGTCCTGGGAGGTGGAGGGGAACAGGAGGATCCCTGGGACTCACCCTGGCCTAATTGGAAAGCTCCAGGTCAATGAGTGTTCCTGTCTCAAGGGAAGTGAATTGTATTTCTGAGGGTGATACCCAAGGCTGTCCTTTGGCCTGTCTGAATACACAGGCAGACAAGCAAGCAGGCAAACAGAAAACACCCACAGACACACACAGACACACATGCACACAGACACACATGCACACATACACACACACACACACACAAACATACACACATATACCACACCAGGCATATACACTTTGAAGGCTTTTTTCTCCTGCTAAACCATATTAAAAACTAAAATTTCATTGGGCAAACTGTCTTTCTAGATTATAGTTGCATGTGTGACTACAAAAAGGGGGCGGGGGAAAATATGTGGAAGGACTGTCTACCAGGCTTTACTATGAACTACTCTACAACACAGGCTATGTTGAATGTGACCATGGAAAATAATCTCTGATAATTACACTGATTATATTTCAACTTTCTTTGGGTTATGAGGGGCCATTTGAGGATAGACTTTGTAAGTATTTTCTTTCCCTAGGTAATCCTACTTGGGGGGGGGGGGTGAATCTGACAGAGCCAAGTTACTGGTATACGCTGTATCCAGGCATAGCCATGGCATTCTCTTGATTTTCTGTGTCTGAGCTGTTGCCTTTGTACTGGATGGCTTACATATGACTCATCCAGGCTACCTTATATGAATGGTAATTTTAAGTTGGGCAAGAGTATAGAGCTTTAAGTACACTTGTAGTTTATTTGCTAAATTATGGAAACTAGTCTACTCCTAAATCAAACATATACCTGTTTCTAAGGAGAATCCCCGGTGCTAAAGCCCACTTTAACAAACCATCAATCAGAGGCTGATATTTAGAGGGAGCATAACTGATTTGTAGCAGTGGGATTTCAGGCCTTTTTTTTTTTTTTTTTTTTTTTACTGATAACCACTAAAATACAGGAGCAGCTTTTCAAAGCCCTTGGAAGAAAAAAGCCTGACAAAAAAATTTCTGACAGATACATAATGCTGATAGAAATACCACTCATTATGTCATACCTAATAATCCACATGTGCCTCATTACACAGCTGTTTGTGCTACACGCTGTTGCCACAGAAGCACACAGCTTCTGCTCCTGCTCCAGCAATTAATACGCACATCATGCACAATGGCCATCATCTATAGGGCAGAGGCGGCCTGGGAGAGAGGTGCAGACCAAAAAGACCTCAGCAGAAACCCGCTCGGTATTATTCAGGAATGTTTGGTTGCTTGCTCAAATTCATCACTAACAAAGGGTCTATTTCCCAAAGGTTTAGGCTGTGTAATTAGCAACAAACACTGCCCCAAATCAGGCCAACCTGTGGGATTAGTTACAAAGGTTTTGTAAATTTCAGAAGATAGCTACACAGATGTCAGGAAAACACACACACACACACACACACACACACAAACACCCAGCACAGCATAATGGATGCAGCCACAGCCATTAAGTAGTTTTGGATTTGTGAGACTCAGACAACCAATACATTTTATGGGGGAAGTCATAAAAGTCAGATAGGAAAAAATATATAGCATGAAAGTTGCAAACTTCTAGACAGCATGTAAAAAAAAAAATGCAGGAAAGTGGCAGGGGCAGAGGAAAAACACAGGGACTGGATCTCATCACTCTTGATAAATAAGACAGGGTCACCTGAGTTTACTTCTGGAACCAACAGAAGTCCCTTAGTGTCTAATTATTTTGTAGAAGGATTGAAATTCTTCATGCTTACATTTACCGTTGTCATTAGACTGTTCATACTTCATTAGTCTGCTTTCAAAAATGAAAGTTTCATTTTATTTATGGAAGTTCTTATACTTCTCTAAGGCTGTTTCAAAAACACAAAATTAAGCAGAGCTAACCTTTCCATCAGGAAAGTAGAGAGATGCAAATACGTGTCCGGGCAGTACAAATTGATTAAAAAGGCTCAGATTCAAGAAAGGAAGTTTAATTTAGATTAAAAGAATAATTTACAAGTGATTGGGTCCAGGATGACATTACAGATGAACGTTAAAGCTAGTGACCTCATCATGACAAATCACTCTACTCTGCTTAGATTTGTTCATATTTGGTGAACAACCAAGTAGAACATGGCTGCATCCATGTTCAAATCTCATGGCGACTATTAGCTACTTTAAGCAGGTGGGAAATTTTCAATTCAGAAGTCAAAATATTGTCTTGGTTGCCAATAAAAATAATTAATAAAAACACCTCTAGCCCAAGGGTACATATGCAAGCAAGTGTATGGTAATGAATTATAAAAGTACACTTTCTTCTACATTTGGTACTAATTAAAATCTGATCAGAGTAATAATTGAGCAGTGCCCAGGCTATCCTTAATTCTTCTTGTCAGGTTTCAATTGTTTGACACAAAAGCACTGACCTCAATAAATGAAAACACATTAAAAAATCTAAATTATACTATCCTTATCCAGGCCAACAAATGATTTACTGTTGCTATGGGCTTTGGGGTTACATGAGACACAAATGTTTTCTGGTGAGTTCTGACTGCCGTTTCTGGAACAGGGAAATCCCAGGGACTTTCATTCAGAGGTGTTCCTCCATCATCTCAATACAAAACTAAATATTACTTCTCTATCCTAACCCTAATTGAAATGAGATAATAAGATAATAATCTGTGAGCCAGGCATGCTGCTAAGCATTACAGGTTCGTGAAGTTTTTGCAGGATGTAGCAGAAGGATAATTTGCTTCACCCTAACACAAAAAAGACACAGATTTGCAGAATAAGACTCCACAGTCCACGGTCTTATTTTATTGCACTTTATTAAACTAAAAGGAAAGAATACATATATAGATATTTTGTAAATAAGAAAAAGGACATAGAATTTCCAGCATAAAATACATTTACTCAGGCTAGAGAGATAGCTCAGTGGTTAAGAGCACTTGGCTTCTCTTTCGAAAGTCCCGAGTTCAATTACCAGCACCCACATGGTGGCTCACAATCATCTGTAGTGGGATCTGATGCCCTCTTCTAATGGACATGAAGACAGAGTACTCATATTCACAAAAATAAGGAAAATCTTAAAAAATAATTGAACTCTCTGAAATACCTTTCATAAAAAAGAAAACTCTCAAACCACACTAGGAAACAGTACTTATTTACTATTTTGAATGTGACAACTAAATGAGAAAAAAAAAAAAGCACCTGCTTTTATCAGCTTTAAAAGCCATTGGAAACCATGAAATAATATATATCTATGTCCAAAGTGTCCTGTTTTTAATATTATAAAGTTCTAGAAACAAACAATGCTACTTTGATATAACCATTCAAAGAAGTAAGCACTAATGTTTGAATTGAAGGGCTATTTGTCCATAAACTAATGCATTCCTGGAACCATTCAGACTTTTTTCTACCTACTCAACATTTACTATTCCTTTTTAGAGTCAAATCCAGTGCACTTTTTGTAAAATACTACATTTTGCTTCATGAATGGATTCGTGACAGAGACAAGAAATACTATCAGTTATAACATAGGATAGGAAGGTTAAAAAAAAATTTGTACAAATGTAGCAAACAAAACTCTTGTAAAAATCCTCTCAAGAGGAACGGCACATGATTGCTATGGCCCTACAAAGGAGCCCAGTGGGCAGGGCTCGATGTTCCGTGTATCAACCACGTCTGCCTGAGTCCCTTTGATAAGTCAACTAAAGGTGAACGAAATTTTAAAGGAAAAGCATCATGGACACCTCAAAAGAGGCCACAATGTGAGCAGAACCACGACACTGGGAAGACCGGGTATGGATGGACAAGAAAGACTGGGAAGGTAAGCTGAGACATACAACAGGGGCAAACCTAAGAAGGCACTGGATGCCACACCCTGGGGACCACCTTGACTTTGTTATGGCAGGGATTGACCTGTTCTCTTTTGCACACACAAACCCTTTCATAATGATGTGCTTAAGAACACAAGGCCAAGTAACTATGAACTGAACTTTCTGCAACTATGTGCCTTCCTTAGGTACTCAGTCACAGCTATGCAAAAAGCAACTAATATAACGGTCACATTACTACAACGTTCTAAGCAGGAGAAAATCCATCTCCCTCATAATAATAGTTGTAAACCATATACCTTTACATCATCATCATCATTATATCATTATTGTTGTTTAATTCAAATTAACATACTTGCAAAATGACTAGTCCTCTGCCCAGAAAGTATTCCTTTTAGGAGAAAGGCAGATGAGTTTCTTGTAGAACTAAGGAATGAGAAGTCAAAGGTGGCTGGCGCACATTTGCACCCTTGTTCTGGGTCTTTGTAGCCTACTTTCAGGAAAGTCCTAGAGCTTGGCAAACAAAGGCTATATCTCTATGTGGCCTCGCTGCCTTGGTTGCTGCTGGAAGCTCTGAACATCGGTGGGATTTCCTCGGGACCTTGTCATGACATCACTTGGGCAATATCCCATGGTGGCAGAAAATGAAGCTGATATTTATAGAAGGTATTAAAGAAGGGCCATCTCACGCCAGGCTGAGGCTGACAAGATGTCAGGCACATTCTTATGACAGTCTGCGGTCTCCCTTTGTAACCTCTTTCCTTTTTGGCTAGTATATAATACAGACATATATTGATGTACAAAATATATATGTGTGTGTACACACACACAAACACACATGACACTAACAGAAAAATAAATTGAAAAGAGCACCGAGGCAGGGTGTATTTCATGCACTAATGCCAATGTTTCATATCTCATGAACCTCGGGAAAACAATTCGTTGGACTAATTAGTTTACAGTGTTTAAGCGGCTTGTTCTCCATTTTAATCTTCTTTATGTAATGCTGTGAACAAAGCCATATTATCTTCTGATTTTTTTTATACAGTTTAACAAATATAATCTCCCTTTTCTTTCCAGAGATTACTTCATTTAGACATCAAACTATGCTGTTGTTGTTCCCCAACCCCCCAGGGAGAACGGATGGAAATAAACTGACATCTATTCACACAGGTCTCAATGGTTTACCAGATCCACCCAGGCCCTAAGCCTCTTTGTTGTCATGGAATCCACCTGGCTTAATTATATTTACAGTTTTTTGTTTTTTTTTTTGTTATACCACAAAGCATGCAGGTTTTTCCTGAACTGTTCACATCTTCCCGAATCCTAGTTATAAGTCACACCGTGGCTGCTGTCTGCTTTGCAGAATCTGGATAATAATAGGTAGTCTCGACTGCCACACAGCATTAGGTTCTTTGAGACTACAGCTCTGATAAATCTCTACCCGGGTCTAAGAACACAATTTAAGAGAACCCGTGACAAAGTCCAGCTGAGTGGAAATGGATACAAGTATGTACAAATTAGAACAAGACAAGAAAGAAAGGAAAACACACTCAGGAAACTTTATATTAAAATGCGAATATTAAATAAGACACAGCAATCCTTTATTCTGCTTTCATACTCTGGATGGATACTTAACTGCTAACCTATTATAATGCTAAGACACATGATTCTGACATAGCAAAAATTTCAAGGTTTATGTTTATTTAATTATGTACATGTATATGGGGATGTGCATATAAGTACTGGTTCCCATAGAGGCCAGAGGAGTCCAGTCTCTCTGGAGCTAACGCTACAGGTCTTTGTGGCATCACCTGATGTGTGCTAGGAACTGACTCGGGTCCTCTATAAGGATGTACCCAGACCACTTAAGTCATCTCCTCATTCCCATAAAGTAAAAATTTAGACAAACTGAAATCCAAGATTTCTAAGGCTAGTACTGGAATAATTATATTCCCCTTGTAGGAGCTCTCCACTACTCACACCACCAAGACCCTGATGCCACTGTCCCCAAGAGAAACCTCTTTCTGCTGGCAGAAAGCCTGCCTCAGATTTTTTACTTCTGTTTGAATCCACACTATTAGAGAAATTTTATAATCTTGGAAAAACGCAGTCCTCAATACAAACTTTCATTTGCTTGCTTGAAGACTGCTGGCAGTCCCATGGTAGCAATCTACCTTAAAGTTCACTCTGTCCTTAATTGTCAAGCAGATTCATAGTAACTCCTAATTAGTGCAAAACAGGTAATACAGCTGCTTTAGCATCTCTATCAAGCTGCAGAGCCCTCTCTGCTCTCCAAGGTTAATGGTTGCTAGTCTTCAGAGAATTATGGAGTGGTTTCCCACAGAGAGGATTCCTGGCTCTCCAAACCTTTGAGCTCCTCAGCTAATGGAATCAGCAGAAGACACTAACTCTTAGGGTCCAGCAATAAGGCATAAGGGAGTCTCCACACAGGCTCCAGGTTACATAGTGGATCCGATTCTGAACTTAGGTGGGAGATTTAAGTGGATCCAAAGCATAACAATTAGAGTGTAGTTACCAAAAGGGGGACAAGCCAGTATGGCAACCTACAAGCTCTTTAGAGTGTAGTTACCAAAAGGGGGGCAAGCCAGTATGGCAACCTACAAGCTCTTTAGAGTGTAGTTACCAAAAGGGGGACAAGCCAGTATGGCAACCTACAAGCTCTTTAGAGTGTAGTTACCAAAGGGGGGAAAAGCCAGTATGGCAACCTACAAGCTCTTTAGAGTGTAGTTACCAAAAGGGGGACAAGCCAGTATGGCAACCTACAAGCTCTTTAGAGTGTAGTTACCAAAAGGGGGACAAGCCAGTATGGCAACCTACAAGCTCTTTAGAGTGTAGTTACCAAAAGGGGACAAGCCAGTATGGCAACCTACAAGCTCTTTAGAGTGTAGTTACCAAAGGGGGGAAAAGCCAGTATGGCAACCTACAAGCTCTTTAGAGTGTAGTTACCAAAAGGGGGACAAGCCAGTATGGCAACCTACAAGCTCTTTAGAGTGTAGTTACCAAAAGGGGACAAGCCAGTATGGCAACCTACAAGCTCTTTAGAGTGTAGTTACCAAAAGGGGGAAAAGCCAGTATGGCAACCTACAAGCTCTTTAGAGTGTAGTTACCAAAAGGGGGACAAGCCAGTATGGCAACCTACAAGCTCTTGAGAGTTCTGAGTTTAAGAGACACAATAACACAACTTAAGCCAACAATAGCAATATTTGCCCTTAAGATACTACTCTAAGAGCATTGGAATGTGAACACTGGACATCCCAGGGAGGCCACACCTCAGTTCAGGTCAATTAGTTAAATGAGTTGATGGTGAAGATGAGATGGACCTACTACTATTCATTACCTGGGTGTCTTAGATAAGGTTTTCTTTGGCTGTGAAGAGACACCAAGACCTGGGTAACTCTTATCAAGAAAAAATATTTAATTGGGATGGCTTACAGTTTCAGAGATTTAGTCCATTATCATCATGGTACCATGCAGACATGATGCTGGAGAAATAGTCACGTGTCCTACATCTTGGCTTGCAGGCAACTGAAAAAGGTCTGTCTCACTGGGCGTGGCTTGAGCACATATGAGACTTCAAAGCCCGCCCCCACAGTGACATACTTCCTCCAAGAAGGCTATACCTATTGCAACAAAGCCACACCTCCCATCAGTAACACACCTTTTGGAGCCACACCTCCCATCAGTAACACACCTTTTGGGAGGAGGGGGTCATTTTCTTCCAAACTGCCATATCTTAGGGGACATCAAATAAGGTACCAGCAAGAGGCTGAGCTGGTGTGACCGTCTCTGGACATCTTTTGTACCTTCATTCTGAGAGATCAGGGATGTTTCCAAGCAGATGTATGAGACCTCAAGGGAAGAGTATACACGAAAGGAAAGACACCCATAAAATAAAAAATATCAAGGATTAGAAACACAGTGATTCAGAAAGATCAAAGAAAAGTAAGGGAAGTCCATGAGAAACCAAATAAGGCGGAGTTAGAAAAAAGAAACCAAAACCAAACGTACAGAAAAGTTTAAGAGAGAGGTTTAAATTTCTAATCCTGTTTTCTTCCTCCCTTTGATGGAGATTCCTTTTCTACAATGCAGCTCTGTCTGCGCTGTATGACCCAATTTTAGGTCAGCTTCCACTTACAGCAGTCTCGGGGAGAAATAATGGGGGGCAGGGGAATAAAGAAAAGTTCCTTCTTAGCTAAGAAGAATGCAAAATACGTTAAAATGCAAATTCAGAGTTAAAAAAGAAAGCAAGACAGACTGTACACACTCCACCACAGTGAATTCTCAGGCAGAGGTGGAAGCCAGCTAGTAACCCCTGAGGTGCGCGCATAATCTAAGTGTTTCAAGTGTGCTGGATGACAGCCCCCTTACTACTCAGTGAATCTTTTCCGTTTCTCTCTCTCTCTCCTTTTTTTTTTTTTTTTTTTTTTTTTTGCTTGTTTTTTTTTTTTTTGTAGGACCAAAAAATGTTTGTGGTAGAATGGACCTGGAGAAGGAGTGAATTGATCTGTTAGCTTTTTGTATTGGACGACAAATAATTATTGCCATATCTGCTTCCTATGGACTATATTTAAAAGCCACAGCTATTCATTTATTCTACTTTTAGACTATAGGGAACTGAATGGAACCAGGGCTGATGGACTTGCACTTGTTTTAAAAGTCGGGCTTAGAAGAAAAGAAAAAGTCAAATAAATGGAGAAAGAGGAAGAGGAGGAGGGGGAGAGGAGGGAGAGGAAGAGGAGGGGGAGAGGAGGAGGGAGAGGAAGAGGAAGAGGGGGGAGAGGAGGAGGGAGAGGAGGAGGGAGAGGAGGAGGGAGGAAGAGGAGGAGGAGGGAGAGGAGGAGGGAGAGGAAGAGGGAGAGGAAGAGGAGGGGGAGGAGGGAGAGGAAGAGGAGGAGGGAGAGAAGAGGAAGAGGGGGGAGAGGAAGAGGAGGAGGGAGAGAAGAGGAAGAGGGGGGAGAGGAGGAGGGAGAGGAGGAGGGAGAGGAGGAGGGAGAGGAGGGGAAATAATGATGTTTAGCTGTAGGCTAGTAAACCCTGTTTCAGATGAAGTTCTCAGTGGGTCTCAAGCTCACCTTCCACTGCACATGAATCCATTCTTGGGGCTTTCCCTTTTAAGCTGCATCTTTATGTGTTTACTTTTAACACGGAATAGCAAATGATTTGTTTTCCACAGAATCCCACAAACTGGGCACTGAAATGAGAAAGGCATATTTAGATGCTCTTAAACTTTAGGTTCATCTTTAAAATGTGCTGCAGCAATGTCACGTTCAGAGTAAATGTGCATTTTTATTTAGAATAGACAGAAATGAGGATCTCACAAGGAAAGGGGCATTGAAGGCTTTATAATAAATTACTGTATGATCCCTATTGGTCCATCTTAGCTCAGAGCAAATTGCAACCATCTGATAGACGTGCAATTACAAACAAGGGAAAAATCAACCATATGGTTCTTGAGTATTTTATGTACAAAAGGCCACCAAGGCCAGACTCCCACCATGTGCACATATCCCCAGTTCAACCCAATATGTCTTAAGCCCACTGACTCAGGATACCCCTTTTTCTTAAGCATTAAAACTGGTGAGGGCCTTTCTGAACTTGTCAGGAATGAGGCACATCATTAGAAAGAACAAAATAATAACTCTAAGAAGATGCATATCTGAACAGTGAAATGTTGCTTGAGTAAGACAGACAACTTCTGCAGCTACAAAAGAAAAAACTTACGACACACTGTAAAGTGCGGGGAACTTGTATAACTGAGCCATATCCACCTCCTCCTATTGGCATGAAAGGTTGTAACATCTCCTTACCTGGGTGGGATTGCAAGCATTCTAAGTGCATTACTCCTTGGACCGAAGTATTTTGTTACAGAGAGGATCATGTGAAGGCGAAAATAATGAATAATATATTGAAATAGCTTTTAGCACTAAGTCATATGCAGATTATTGCCTATTATAATATTGCCAAGTCCTGAATATCTTGAGCCTGTTGGTTGCTGGAATATAACCTATCCTTCCCCAACTAATATAGCTATCTAGTCATGAGAGGCTTAAAGAAATATATCTGAACATGGTCTCCTTTCAAGAATCTCGTCAATGTATTTAAATGGATTATGCTTCCCCCTTTTCTGCGAAAATTCCAACTTTCCACCTCCTGAAACTAATATGATTTTACTGCATCACTGTTAGCATTCAAAGATTCACATCAGTCACATCTCTATTGGAAATAGCAGACAATACCCCTGACACCATGGTAAAGAACAAACTTTTAGCATAGGACTAAGCCCCTTTGTGACCTTTGCCCTTTAGCGCTCATTTTTTGCCACCAGGGCCCATACTGAGCCCGATTCTGCTCTTGCTCATGAATTGCTATACAATGCTTTCTATCTGTAGTGCCCCCTCCTTCTGCCTGGTGAACTCCTAATCATCTTCTGGCAAGATTCACTTCCTTTTCAAGGCCTTCACCCCCTCTCTACTCCCTTGACAGTTTGCACATTCTATTACAATACACTTTTCCTTTAAAAAGGATTGTCTGTCTTCTCCCACTGGATGGTGAGCTGCTCCAGGCAGGGACTGGTTTACTTTTGTTTCCTCCAGAGTGTCTAACAGGCAGTTAGAAGCTGCAGAAATAATGAACGAGTAAAGGAAAAGATGGAAGTATAGATGGATGTGTGCATGATGCTATTAGGCAGAGAACAGGTGTAAAGGAGAGGCTTGTGGAATGGTGTAAAATAAAAATTTAGATGGCTAGGGTGGCATCCAATTATAGAGCCTGAGAATTCTTCATTTGATCCAAAAGGTGACAGTGAATCATTATAATGTATTGAGCAGGGAGATGATGGAAATTTGTTCAGCCCTGTAGCACCTTCTGCCCTGGATGACAACTACTTTTGTGTCTATTTTATTCTGTATTTCACCGTAAATTCCTTGAAAACAGGAATCATGTCTTAATAATACTTGTATCCCAGTTAGCAATAAGCACAAAGTTTGTATAACAGGTGCTGTCAAATGTTTGATGAACTTAATGTTAAAAACAAAGAAAACAAAAAAAAAAACTACTCCTTCTGTTTCGAGACTGGAGAGAAGGTTGAAAACAGACCATTGCATTGTATGCAACATCTGCTTTAGCATGAAAGGGATGGTACTTTTAAACCAGAAACAGAAATTCTTGAGTCAGCCCCATCTGTAGTAGGATTTTTCTCTCCCACCTGCCAGTTATTAGGCTTAATATTACTCATAAATGCTTGGCCATTAGCTCGGGCTTGTTATTAGCTAACTTTTAGACTTTACGTTAACCCATACTTGTATTTATACTTTGTCACGTGTCTCATGGCTTGTTACTTCATTTTTACATATCCTGCTTGATAGGCTGCTGGCTGGTATCTCTCCTTTCTCCATTCTTCCTCTTGCCAGAATTCTCCTACTCTGGTCACCCTGGCTGGCTACTGGCCAATCAGCATTTTATTAAACCAATGTGAGTGACTAACTTTACAGTGTACAAGAGCATTATCCCACAGCATTTTCTTCTTTTTGTATAATTAAAAAGAGAAGCTTTCTTAAGTCTTACTCTATATTAAAATTTTGAGAATAGGGTCCTGGGGAAAAGTGGCAGTATGTTTAAAACACAAATTTCTGGGTGAAGATATGTATTTTTCTCATGGAGTAAGTGAATTTATGTAAAGGCAGAAAGCAATGATGAGCCACCCAGGAACTACATGTGGATCCAAGCAGCTGGAAATAGTAGCTGATTACCTAGAGATTTTATCCCATTTTTTTGGTTAATATTTTTGTTGTTCATTAATCATTCATTTACTCATTTTTTTTACAATTATAAATCAGCTCCATTACATGAGACACAATTGTCTGGAGTTTATTCAATAATCTATTTTAATTCATTATCTGTTTTACATTTACCCTTTTCACTTAATCCCCCAGTGACATAATGTCGAAGAGGTGAGAACATGATGTATTTCTCTATTCTCTTGTTGGTTCCCCAGACATCTTTTTGGCTACCCTAGACCAGACAGAACTTTTTAGATCAGTGAATGTCAACATGGAATGATATAGGCATCTCTTATGAATCCCAAGTCAAAGGCAGAACTCCATTCAGAAGTTAGAAATAATGAAAATAGGAACAGAAAAAAAGAATAAACGGTAAAAACTAAAAATCCTTTGAAGAAAAATTCCCAAGCCCTTAACACAAGGGAGTCTACCTTTAATCCCCCTATGGTAAAATATATATTTAAAGCAGAATTAAAAATATATAATATATTAATAATTTGACCTCCACCATTATTACTGATATTTTCAGCATGCCATCTAATCTATAGCAAATTCATCTAATCACATAAAAATTGTGTGCAATGGCACATACTTAAAGTTCTTTTGCTTTTAAAAGAATATGTGAAGGGGCACTGTTCTAGCCTCAGCACAGAGTGTAGCTATTGTGTTGGACTAACTCCTCTGCACATCATGTTCTTGATTTGACTCCACTGCCCCACCCACACAATCTAATGTCACTATTTAACCCCTGCCCCAGAACATCTCCACTTTTTCATATCATTTATTTATTTTTAAAAAAAGAATAGATAAAAAATACATGTACATGCCCACTGCGATGATTATGTAGTAAAGTTTTCTAGTCAGCCCTGAAGGATCCAGCTCTATTCCTCTCCTCTGACTTCTTGCATATAGTTCTCAATAATAACTGTAGAATTTGTGTGAAATACTTAATTGGGCCATACATAGTGAGCAATAATCTGCCAAAATCAATATTTTCAAGCCCTTCCAATCATGGGGTTGTTACTCTAGTATAGCTTTCCTGTCCTAACAGATGTGCATAAAGTTAAGAGAGAGCCTAGAAGAAATATCTCTGAACATCGTCTTATTACAGTATTGAAGACCTCTTTGATGCATTCAGATGAGGCTCAGTCTGACCCCGCTGAGAATATTCCAACCTTTCAGTAGCACTGATCAGAATATCCTAAACAGCAATGCTGTCTCCCATTCAGTAAGATAGCTGTTAGCCCAGCAACCTAGTATGTCCTCTAGACCTAAGGTATACAAGTCAAAGTGCTCTGCTTCTCAGGGTCCCTCAGCTGTAGTTAATAGACAAGATTCCATCCTCCAAAGGGAGCTTTCCTGAGCACCGATAGGTCAACATGGAATGCTGGAGTCTACTATCCCTTGACATCTACTTGTAGAAAATAAATATGCCCATATGACATCATGTGCATGCTGTCCTTTCTTGATAGATTCAAGGAAGTTGGCAGTCAGTGTCCGCCAAATACATTTTGTCTCATAGCCACATTGTTTATGAATTAAATAATACTCTATCTCCATGAACTGTAATACACTTATCATTTCAAAAACAGCCAAATATTTCTTGAAACTCCACCCTGTAACACTTAGAGATCTGCCTGCCAGAGAACAGCTACAATGTTCACCTTATCTTCCAGGCATAACTGCCTCTGTTCCAAAGTCCATTAGACATGGGTGTTCCTTTTAGAGACTAAGAAGGGAACTAACTTCTGACCTGCATCCATCACTTCACAGCTGAAGGAAGCTGATGTAGGTTTAAAGTGTGTGTGTGTGTGTGTGTGTGTGTGTGTGTGTGTGTGTGTGTGTGTGTGTGTGTGTGTGTGTGTGTGTGTACAGTCACCACAAAAGCATTTCATTGGACAGTTACATCTTTTATTTGCTGGGTACCATACAGTGGGAAACGAGATGCGCACGGTCTAATCGCACAAACCCTAACCCCAGGTTATCTTGAGCATCCTGACATATGTGATATCTTGCAGATATGCTTCTTATCCTTCATCTGAAAGGATGAGATTTCATTAACTCTTTGACTTAAAGATTTGGAAACTGAATTTGCAGCTCTATAGCCATATTAAAGCTTAGCAGCTTATATTACGTTTATTCATTAGAGCCACATCTTGATACAAAATGATTTATGAATTAGAGAGCATTCGTGTTACCAGGTTTCAACTATAAAAAATTAAGAGGCTTTTGGCTTTGTTATCACTCATGACAGGAGACACCCTAGCTTTTCCACAGTCTACCCAAATAGTTACAGGGTAATAGTTAGAAAATAAGTCTGCACCTCTGGGAAATGAAAAACCATGGCATGGTTTATGCCCCAAATAGCAGGACTCTTCTCAGTTCTAACATTTTCTAATAAAAACACCTTCAGCATTTACTTTGTTCTTTCTTTGTGACTATTTAAGGTAAAGTTGGCATTTTTATGGCTTTCTATGTATAATCACGAATTCTTTAAGTGAAAGTCACCTTCTGTGGAATGGAATGGGATAATTGGATAGAAGGCTCACCAATTTAGAGTCCTTTATAGCCTGAGTTTTGAAAACATGTTTAAAATTACATCGATTTATTTATGATATATGTGAGGACACACATACACACACACTCACCAGTGTTCCTTCTAAAGCAGCAGCGTGCCTCTGCTGCCAAGGCAGTTACCCTATCACCTGTTGCCATGCACACCCCTTAAAAATGTCCACCAGGCACAGATGGATCCCTGCCTTCCTGCTTTTTACCTCTCCTTGTCTCTTCCTCTCTCTTCCTCCCCCCCCTACCCGCCTCGTTCCCCAACAATCTCAAACTCTGTTGAGCATGGCATGTTTACTTAATAGCATACCTTGGCAGGGTCCACTGAAAAGTACCACTTTACTTAAAAAAAAAAAAAAAAAAAAAAAAAAAAAAAAAAAAAAAAATCCCTTCAGAGGACAACAGAAGTCAGTTCTCTACCATGTGAGTCAGGTCATCAGATATGGCAGCAAGTGCCTTTGCCCACTGAGCCATTTCACTGGCTCATAATGTTTGTTTTGTTGTTTTGTACACATATACATGCAACACACACACACACACATGCACGCAGACACATACACATACTACATATCTTAAAGAATCCAAAAAAAAGAAAAAAAAATTATGGCTGATTCTCTATAAACACTTCAAAGATGGTACTTCATAGAAAAGAGTCTCATGTCACCCTTCTGTCGTAATTACTATTCAGTCAGAAAGATCCTTACCCCACACATATTACAAAAGTTAGAGACTTTTAAAAACTTATGTGTTTTCAAAGAACAGCATATTATTTCCTTCTAAGGAATTTCTGAGGAATGTTCAGCACTTCAAGTAAATACATATTATCCAATTTATCTGTTGTGATCAACTTATTCTCTTCAATGGGACTCAAGAAGCTTCTGGAATGCGTTTTATTGCATCATTCATGGAAAGACAGCAGTTTATGATCCTCTCAGAACAAAATAAGACTGAGGTATATGGGCCCTCAATTTCATTCTCAAAGAAAATTACCCTAAAGGTGTATTCTTGTGATATGCACATATCAGAGGATACATTTTTTAAAAAAAGAGGAAAGTTAAAAAAATGTTAGGAAAAAAAAAGTGCCAGATTTGAAGCCACCAACATGGAAGAGAAGTAAATATATCCTATTGTTACTTAATGCACCACTGTAATAATTTTTATTTGTTCATTTTCTAGAGCCCACACAATAGTTCTGTCTTTATCTTTTACAACCAAATACTTTTCAGTAAACAAGAGATAAAAGAGCAATAAAACCTTTGTTCTCCCTTCCCTTCAACCAAGCAACCCTAAGGCCCATTTTATCTCTAGAGCTGTTATCTGAAGTGCATTACTGATAAGAAAAATTAAAGCCCCAGACTGAATCTGTGAGGTAATTGCAGAGGGTTGCGCATGCCCTGTCTCTATTTGTGGGCTGGACCAAGAACCATTACATTCTTACCAAGCAGCTTGTTTAGGTAAAGAAAGATGCCTAACTGGTTCAAAAGCTTAAATCACCCTCCAAGGAGAACCAAGCAAATAGCAACACTTGGAAAACCAAAGACATTATACATATTTGAAATTGCAAACTAAATGGCAGGAGAATATTAACCTCCACTTTTAAGAAACCTCCTGCATAGACTCTCTTCAATGACACCTTCACAGACTTTAGAAGGCCCTCTGGCCAGGTTGCTCCTCACTGTGTCCATAACTTCAGCTATCACAGGCACTTTACATGTTTTAAATCGATTAATATTCAAGCAGCCCTCAGTACTCGTGATTTTGCACATTCCACAGACAAAGATGGATATAAAGCTCACAAAGCAGGTAGTATGACTCAAGTATCTACTTTCTGCTGGCAGTGGTGGCTCACGCCTTTAATCCTAGCTCTCAGGAAGCAGAGACAGGCAGATCTCTCTATATATCCTAGGCCAGTCTCCAAAGCTACATAGAGAAACTCTGTCTAAAAAAAAGGCCTACTTTCTATAGCAGTTTTCTATGGACTAACATTTCCGAATATAACTAACAGTCACTTTGTTCAACTCAATAACAGCCTTTCCTTGCCATGGATGTAGGTAGCAATCAGCCATGAGCTCTTGTCCTATTAATATTAATAATTTTTAATATATCATCTCCCCAAAGTATGGGCAATCTTGTGTCTGGTACTTGAAACTGCTTGATTTCTGCTTCCCCCCAAAAGAATTAAAAAAACATTTCCAGTCACAAAACCAGCCTCTTCTGATATCCACAGCTCTTGAATCAAAGGGCTCTGTCTCCAACCACCAACAAGAAACAGCTCTAAGAAGCTCTTGTCACAGATAAGAGCAGAGGGTTTGCGTCTCTATGAGAGGTGTAGTGACTCAGTTTTAGGCCCCTTGTGTGTCAATACAGGGTGGAGTCTGGTCTCCTGGAGGAATACAAAGTGCCTTCTTACATCCTTTTTGAAAGAAGGGAATCTCTATTTCTTTCTTCCCTATCTCTGCACAAAATCAGATCTGTACCCAAAAGAAATGAAAGTTATCTCTTCTGGGAAAAGGATGCTGACTCTTGCTCAAGATAACAGTTGATACTGTCTGTCACCTGGGCCTTGTTACTCATCAGCATGGACAGGAAGAGTAACTGCAGCATCCAGAAGTGCTTGATAGCAACTGGGGAGGAAGGTGCTGAAGGAGGGACCTAGCCAACAGACCCACCCCAAACTGCCAAGGAGGCAGAGTGGCTAGGTCTCTTCCCACAAGGTCCTAATCTCTCTTGCTGAGATAATGTAGTTTTTGGCCAGTGAAAAGCAGATACTGTGCATGCCTGGCTTCCTGGAGCAGGTCATTTCCCATTCAGCAGGGGGAAATAGTCCTATGAGCTTCTTCGGCAATGCTAGCTAATCTCTGACAGACCAGCTCTCCCAATGACCCAAAGTACAGACTCATGCTTTCAGAAAACAGCCCCCAAAGCTGCTTCTGTCTATTGATACAGTTTGGGCACAGAAGCTGGTTAGTGCTGCTCAGGAGACAGTGGCAGATAGTCTCATATGATGTCACAAGCAAAGTAAAAGTGTGAGCACAGTAACTGCCTGTAGTCGTACCGTTGTTTTATGGCAGAAATGGTGGCACTCTCGAAAGCAAACAAAACTACCCAAATCGAATTCATTTTCGGGACAAGTTCACATTGAGCTAAGAGCTAAGTCAGGAGAGGGTCAGGAGCAGAGCCTCCAACAGGGCAGGCATTTCATGTGAGGATGCCCATGTAAATTTCCTCCTTTTGCTAACCACGTCTAGAATGTAACAAGACCCTCACATATTATTAGAGAAAATAACAGTCTGAAATGATACTTTGCCCAGACATAAAGGATTTAAAAGGTTCCTTGAACCGTAGAGACTTTGAAATGCAATGGAATCTGAATAAATGGGAACTTATGCAGGGGGAAAAGGCACAAAATTCCATGCAACTGGTGCCTCATGGGTCACTCAAGAAAGCGTGGGAGATGGTTGAAAACGTCTGCCACTCACACCAGTAGAATGGGCCTTGGCAGGGCCCTTTATATAAGGTTGGAGACACAGCACAATGCAAAAGTGCCTTTAATGACACTAAATTATAGGGCTTTCCCCCTCCTTCCTGGTGCCTCTCTCTCTCAATTTGTCATGATGCTTTTTATTTGCTTATTAGTATTGTTCCAAAGAAACTCTAATGTATGTCATTTTTACATGACTTCTACCATGCATCTTTCTCTGGTTCAACAACTAAATGCAAAGATGAAGGCATTTGACTTGGATGTGAAATCATCAAAACGACCCTTCCCCACTCAAATTAATTCAAGTTTTAGGTCTTGCTCCACACATAATCTACCAATATTCTACAGTAACAGGTAATTTCCATCACACACTAATTACATGCTTGCTGGGAGCCTGGATTCTTGCATCTCACAGTCGTCATCATTGTGCATTAACGGAGCAGCTCAAACATGATATACAAATGCGTCACCATGGGTGATGTTGTACTGCTCCAATGATGCCTCACCTCTGAACTCTCAGACAGTGACGGTACAGTCTTATATCACACCTACTGTCTAAGCTCCTGCAATACAGTACAAGTTCCACAGTCACAAAGGCAGCACTATACTTCAAACCTCCTGCCACTTCTGCAGAAGAGCCCTACTTCTGAGTAACAATAGTGAGGTCTTTTGGTGGTGTAAGTTAGAAAGTAGTAAAATGGGTTGTGGTAAATCAGCAGTAGGCAGACTATGCGTAATCACCCTGCAAATTACCTGTTCATAGAGTTTACAGGGTTATGTGGTCCATAATTATATGATGTCTTCATATAATACCAGTGTGGCCTAGCTGGTGACACAGGACACAATCCAGATACACATCTACAGCGAGTAAAGGAAATGGTAAGTGCCTGTTTTCCGTAGCAAACAGACACCTGCTTTGCTTTCTGTTTTTCCCCTCCAAATAGGCCAAAACTAAACACCAAGCAAAAGAACTTGCCATTCTAATTAAAAATGTCTACACACATGCACACATAGGCACACATGCACAAATACTTAAATTCTCTTCAGAAATAAACAATAAAGTTACCTCTCCCAACTGGCAGACATAGACTTTTATCCCTTTTGGCTTCAAATAACAGTGGGTCACATTCAACTAGTTTGAATCAAGGAGCCTACCTCACCAGCCAACACCTGGAATCCAGCAATGGTTGTTAATCTACCTTAATTGCTTATTATTCTATCAATTCTTGTTTGGGCTTCTGTTACTGAAAGCAATCCCCCCCCCCCCCCACACACACACACACTACCAAAAACAGCTCTGAGAGCTGTGGCTGAAGAATTCTTGAGTTTCAAGCCTAGAGCTGTTACTGTTTTGTTACAAAACAAAAACACACTAACACTGGATTGGAACAGTAGCAAGGATGCCCATGAATAGAATACAGGTGCATGGGGACCCAGGCGTTAGCCACTGTCTAAGAGCAGGGCTTCCTCTGTTTTAGAGCCCCAGTTCACAAGGTGCCATTTTCCCTAAACATTTCTTCCCCTCTTGGCTTTAGGGAGGGATTCTCACTCCACCACTTTATTGCACTAGTGAATGAATAAGATCTCAGGGTTCCAGGGAGAAAAAAAAACATTACCAATATAAATGCATCAGGTACAAATTACACAGGTAAATAGGCTTACGGAGACAGTAAACTGGCAAGGCCAACTTGAATATCTGAGCTGGTAGTTTAGACCAGATAATCTACCCCGCAGCCTCCACAAGAAATCCACAGTTGATAGTGAGGAGTCTAAGGCATCATGGTAGCTTCTCCCCTCCCCCTCCTTACTTATCTCAGATGTCACACTTGGGTATTGTCTCTCAAAGCCAATCCCTCAGCCTAGGAGACCCACACCAGTATAATCTCCATCTATAGGCAGATCACTGGTAATTATTTGTTTTCTGGAACTACATTTGTAATCTGAAATAAAGCAAAACTCACACAAATATATCAACAATAACTGTGATCAGTAGGGCATGAAGGTTGATTTTTTTTTTTTTTTAAATCTTCCCTACAATTTAAGCTTTATCCTCTGTAGAATGTCTGCAGCTTTGTATCCTTCCCCACAGCTCTTTAGGGTAAAGGCCTTCTTGTCTTCTAATAATTCTGCTCATGTACGTCAAATCCCCTTGTGTGGTCCATAAACAGTAGAGACCTCCTATCTATCCTTCCCACATGCCACACTGTTTCACACTATTTAGTGACTGCTTTGGGGTGAGAGGACAGAGGTCTTCCTGTTGACACGAGCCTGTTCCCATCTGCCATTCTGCTCATATGTGAGCCACTCAATCTCTTTCCTTTTTATAACTCAACTTGAACATACACTCATGAGCCTTATTTGTCTCCTTATTTGCGAATTCCATGTCCCTTAAAAACTAGACTATTCCACCCTGACTCAAGCAGGAGACACTGCAAGCAAGGGTATTTGTGTTGCCCTAAATCACCTTTACACTGTTTTTTCACATAGCAAAGAACTGGAAACCATTCCTTAAAAAAATAAATAAAATTAAAAAAAAAAATCTTGTGAATGCCTCAACAAGTACCCTGGAGCCTATGGGAAGAGTGCCCCCAACTCTTGCTGTTTCTCCACCATGACCTCATCTTAATGTTTCTGGTTTGGGGAACACAGCAGACCAGGGAAAAGGGCACTGAATGTACAACATAAGCCTGAAGACAACCTCTGTGACTGGTCCGTCTAGTGTCACTTTATAAAGGATAAAACACTTCTTAAAACTCTTTATATAGACTCTTTATAGCTAGCCTTAACTGTACTGTAACGTAACTGTATGACTTCTGAAATGCCTTTTGTAAAATCGTCTAATTCCCTTTTAGGATACTTCTAACCATCTGTACAATATTAAGCACACAATCAATAAAATACAGCTTTTATTTGTACATTAAGCTTCTTATTCTATTTGTGTTATAATTACTATGTGGTTTGGTGGTGATCTGCAGTTTTAAATTAATGATGTGAAATCCCAAACACATAGAAATGCAAACACTAGAAAAATCTGCTTCTCATTCATCAGTGCCATTGACTCTAACTTCCCCCTCAGCAAGGACATTCCCAAAGACTATTGTCCCATTTGAGATTAAGGATGTTAATTCCAGAGAAAGTATTTATGTTGTCTGTGGTGGCACATTCCTGTCACCATAGCATTCCAGAGGGTGAGAATCAAGGATTGCAAGTGTGAGGAAATGCTGGGTGTGAGGCTCCCCTAGGCTGCACAGTAAAAGTCAGGGGCTAGGGAAGTAGCTCATTTATAAAGTAATTGGCTTTCAGTTCCTTAACCCTGTCCTTCTTCCCAAGTGCTGTGATGATAGGCAGTCATCACACTGGGTTAAATACCACTCCCACCCCTTTTTTTGTTCCTACTGAGACAGGTTCCCATTCAGGTCAGAGGGTCTCTAACTTGCTATGTATCCATGGCTAGTTTGAACTCAGATCCTCCTGCCTTCACAGTGCTCTCTCATAGGTGCAAGTCCCTGGATTTGATTGCTAAAACTGAAGAAAAACAGGGATTGAGTTTGTGCCACGGTTCACTTTTTATTCGAAAATTTAAAATACTGTAATACAATTTGACTTGGGAGTGTCTTTTTGTATGCTGTGAATATCAATCTTTAAATAAAGGAGTTGTTTTGGCCCATGACAGGCACCATAGGAAAAATAGGTGGAGTATCAGAATAGGTAAGAAAGGAAGGGCAGAGTCAGAGACAGACCGAGCCAGCCACCCAAGAAGAAACTTGTAAGGAACACAGGTGAGCCAAGGGCCACATGGCAGACAGATTAATGAAGATGGGTTGAGTTAAGATGTAAGAGCAAGCTAGCAATGTGCCTGAGCCATAGGCCAAACAGCATGAACTTAATATAAGCATCTGAGTCATTTTTGGGGCCTAAGCAGCGGCGGACAGCTAAAGGGTCAGTGGCTGCAGGTCTGTGGGTCTGGACCTCTGGCTGCCCGGGACCAAGAAAACATTATTGTAGCAACAATTATTAAGGAAAACACAGCCAGCGTGATGGTGCATGCTCATAATCCCAGCAGAGGCAGGTGGATTTCTAGGTTTGAGACCAGCCTGGTGTATGTATGTGGTTCTTGGTTTTTTTGTTTATTTGTTTTTAAAGATGGCAAAGAGCTGGGACTAAACCTCAGTGGTATAGTAGTTGTTTTGTATGTACAATATCTTAAATTCTATCCCTACTACTGGGTCATAAAGCCAAAATAACATATGGCACTAGATGGAAAAAGTAAAGATGTAGGATGTAAGCAAATTTAAACTTTCTTACTTAAAATACAAGTACTATAGCTGTCATATAATTCTAAAGTACTCCTTACTCTCCATAACAACAACAAAATGAGCTCAAAGAGAAATCTATGGGAATGTCCTGTCTGATGGGCTGTAAGATGGAGCTTGGGTATTTCCTCTGAAGTCAGCTAGACACACCAGCCCTTGGTGTTCCTCTACCCAACACAGGATTTACGCAACTGAGGCTCCTCTCAGTTCTAGAATTTGAGCATCCTGGCAACCCACTGCACCCTCCGCTCTCCAATTCTTTAACAATATAAGGCTAATTTACCCTTAGATTTTTCCATTTCCCCTCTAGTCTCGCTGCCGTGGGAAACTGCTTGTCTGTGCTGTGTTTCGATAGACTCGTCTTAGCCATGAGCTAACAATATCATCATCATGTGGGAAAAAACAAGAACCAAAAGACCTCAGCATGTCACAGTCAACACTGAAACTGTTCCTCCACACTCTGAATTTATGTAGCACATCTTCCCCATCTGATGCAAATGAACTAGCAATCATTTTAGTAGAGGAAACAGTGCTTTCTAGAATTGTGAGCCTGACACTGTGGAGGTTTACGTAGTGCATTAGGAAGCACAGCTGTACCCTGTTGTTTCATCTGGGGGCCTTTGACAGCCCGTGAGTCTAGCTGCTGAAAAGCCTGCACAGAGTTGATATACACTCACAGACATAGATACTCGTGCTGTGCAATGGAGGATATGGTTGTGCTCTGAGTGTATCAAACTATGACTTCTAAATTCCTTTCCATCAAATGCCAGGAGAAGCACTTGATAAATGGCCCCTAGGAGAGCACTTCTCGTTGCCCGAGGATGGAATGACTCGCAGGCATACGACACTCCATCAATACAGAGAGCTGGCAGATTGAAAGGCGGGAAAGGCCTATCCCCAATGTGGTGCATCTGCTTACTAATAGCAACGCGCTTCAGCCTCTTCCCATTCATCGCCTACAGAAAAACCACTCCTCGGAGAGACACGCCAGTCAACAGATGGTCTCTGGCTAAGGTGTAATCAGGAGCAGCTTGCTAAATTTACCCAAAACAAATAGAATTACAGGCTTTTGCCCGAGTCTGAAATTGAATTGAGAACTTGGGTGGTGGATAATGGAAGCTAAAAAACAGAGGAGCTCAGAAGTCACTGAGTGTGTGTTGGAGGAGATCAGGGGGGCTATTGCCATGAACCTCTCTGGAATGAGTCAGCTATTCCCACGCAGGACCATCTCCCGTGACTATCTAAATTTCCAGGATTCTTAAAATCATTACCAGCTGGCAAAATCATCTGCCTTGGCCAAACACACGGTGAACAAGATGCACTGATACAGTGGGTATGCTTTGCTAGGTTCTAGTGCTTTCATTTAGCTGTTGCTAGAAGCCATCCTGCTTTTAGAGATCTGAAGTTCACTAAGAACCTGTCACTCAGTCCTCGGAACATCAGGGTTCTAACAGGCATCCCCAGAATGCTTTGCTGGTCAGAATTGTGCATTTGCTTATAGTCATGGCAACATAAAGTCTTGGAAGCTGCCTGAAAAAAAAAAAAAGTCAGCATAAAATTAAATCATTTAATCTACGTTGTGGTTTCACTACCTACAGAGTAAAACTGTGCCATCCTCTCATGAAATGAGGGAGCCTTAAAAATAAACCAGAGCATTTAAATTCTGAAGAGATAAGGCCCTCCATAGTGATTGCCTCAGTAGAGGATCAGTTTCCATTCTTGAGCAATAATGCATAAGGGCTACCTGTTCTCCACACCCTCCCAACTGTACCGTCTCTGGGTACATAGCCACGTACACTGTGCTCACATTTACTAGGTTCTTCACAATAGCCAATGTGGAATAGAACCATGTTTCTGGAAAAAGATGAGCCCATAAAGAAAAGGTGGAACACTCAGCCATAAAAAAGAATGAAATTAAGAGATGGGAAGTGGATGCAAATGGAGACTGTCCCATAAAGCAAAACAACCCAAATACAGAAAGACAAATGTCACACTTTCTCCTGTCTGTGGTTTCTAGAATTCTACACACACACACAAATAATAATAATTAATAATAATAGAGCTAGTAGAAAAAGCAGACAAATGTATCTACAATGCCACACTGGGAAAATCCTTGCACTGCACCATGACTCAGTTTACCCGTCTGTAAAGTCATTGAAACAGCCTTCTTTCCCTTCCCCGGATATATGATCGGAGTCCATGAGAAGTGGCAGCAGAGGCCCTGTTTAAACTCCAAGCCTCCTAAGGCAGCAGGTATCTGTGGAAATGCATTTGTCCTGAGTCTGCACTCTGATAGACTCCGTATTTTAATCCTTTGGAACAACCTCACTATTTTAAGGCACTTCAAAAAATAAAGCTATAACAGAAAAACCTACCATAGAACCAACAGTAAAATTATGGCACTATAATATTGTCATATTTATTATTCAATTATTGCCTCAATAAGCCAGAGTATGTATAAAACAGTACTCTTTGTTTTCCTGTTCTGTTAATGCAGTCGGTTCTGAAGAACTACCTTGCCATCAATAACGAAGGGCAAGCGCTCCAAAGAAGATGTGCCTAACAAGGCCTTGGCAATAATCTCAGCTCAAGACAAAAATGCCATAATTTTAAGATGAGGGACCTGCTATAGATTAAGTAAATATTCATACTTAGGATTTGTGAAGGGGTGCGCTTTTCATAAGCATAAGGAAAAAATACCGTTCATTATATGAAAGGCAGTTCAAAATAATACCCAATAACTTATGTGAAAGGGTGGAGAAGAGTAATGCGGCATCCCCACATTACTAATTTTACACAGATTTTATTAGCCATGTGAAGCTACCAGGTACACCATGTACCGATTTTCCACTGCAAACACTGCTTAGGGCATGCTAAACAGGAACCTCGGACAGCTGGAAATTGCAGCAGACAGAGAGTTTTGGGTCACTGATCTCAGAATTGGAAAATTTCCCCCTGGAGACCCCAAATAAATCCAGCACACATTACTCACACACATGTGCATTCACATAGATGTATAAACACACACATGCCCTTCATACCTCCCAAACCCACAAAAGGGTAGCATGGCATTGACAAATATTAGAAAATGTGTTTCTGTGATAGAAGAATGTACGTGTAAATACATAGCTAGGTGACCGGTGCGCTGAAAAGACACAGAGCACCAACTGGCAGTTACGAGGCAACTGCTCTAAAATCCTCGGTTGTTTCAATTCTACATTTTTGCCTCTATCCCCCTACCACCAATAACAAACATAATACAGATTTCCACATTAGAAAACCAAAATAGAAACCAAGTTATTTTCCCAGGCAAACTGGGATGTGAACCCAGGCCATCTGCATGTACAAGCAACATGCTCCACTGACCTTAAGCAGAGCAAACCCAGGGACTCAAGAATGCAGCCTCCAGACATTCCGAGGGTTTCACTGGGAGAGCAGGTCCCAACGCCTGAAGCACTTCTCAGCATAGGTCCCAAAGTCCCAGGAACCACTCCTGGGAAACCTGCCTACTTTCCCCTCTGGCCTCCTGAAATACCTTGTACGAATTCCAATTTTTGTGTTCATCTGACCTCTGTGGTAATTATTTGCCTACACATTTGCCCTTTTGACATATGGAGTCACCCTGGAACATCACACAGAAAAGATCCCACAGGTTTACTCAGCATAAGACTAGCTGTCCTTGGAACATCTTAAGAAACAGAAAGGGATCAAACTCTGTTACTTTAAATGCTTGCCTTTGAGGAGGATAAATAAGAACCAGGGTCCAAAAAGTACAGGGTGTTAAATCATGGGCTGATAAAGAACTCTGTTCTAAGAGGGAAGGATGTTCCTCATGGGCAAAGAATGCAGTTCCCTGGGGGCATCAGAGCTGGAACATGGCTTGCAAATGAACTGGGGTGTGGCAAGTGGGGTGGAAATACCTTTCATTGCAAGCAAAGAAACCTAAACTCTATTATCTCAGGCTAGAGAATGGTAAGCACTGGGATAAGTCCTGTTCAGAAGAATGACTTGGAAGAATTATCCGGAGTTACAAAAAGACAAAAATGAATAAGGAAAAAATTGGCATAGTAGTGTGTGTGTGTGTGTGTGTGTGTGTGTGTGTGTGTGTGTGCGTGTGCGTGTGCGTGTGCGTGTGTGTGTATGTGTGTGTGTATTGGGCTGTTAAACCTACCCCAAATCCTGCAGTAAGAAAAAGATGGCGGAAACATTCCCTACTGCTCTAAGATTGAATTTTCTCCAATGTGAAGATTAGAGCCAATGAGTTTTAGTGTAAGCAAAAAGTTGTTTACATGGATTTCTGCCTCATTTTCCCATGAGCTGAATTCAAAAACAGTACCTGAAGGAGAAGAATCCCAGTTCTTAAAAAACAAAATGCAAAACAGAAACTCATTTTAAAAAAAAAAAGTATACAAGTTTTTGGGGTTTTGAATGAGTCAGAAAAACAGCTATTATTTTTTTCCCCCACAATATGATCTGTCAAAACGAGAATACTAAGAGATCAGGTAATGTGATGAAAATATAGTCTATGCGCCTATGGAAATGTCATTAGGAAACCTTCACCTTGGGCAATTAGTATATATTAATAAAGTATCATGTCTTAAAAAAGACAAATTGTAAGATCAGCTGATAAAACATTACTCTAATCATACAGCATCTTACAAATAGTAAAACTGAGAGGACCAGAGAATTTAACCACCTCAAATATACCAACTGTAGGCTGAGTTATCACCTGGAGCACAGTGCACGCCTCACTCCTGCTTGCTACATCGCCTTCTTCAAAGCAACAATGTGGCAATTAGGGACAAAGAACTTCTCCCCCCCCCCTTTTTTTTTCTAAACTTTCACTCTTTAGTAGCATCTATATGAAGTTTAAATGATTAAAATAATACTGGTCATGACAATGGACCATTCCCTTGGCAGTCTGCAGCAACTTAAGAACCTATCCAGGCAATGTGGGAGTGGAGGCTTGAGATACAAATAACAAAAGATAACATTTCTAGATGCTCACAGTCTACAACAAATGTAAATTACACATGGGATTTTGAAAATTGCATATAAAACACGTAAAACACCTCAATGTTTTCATATTGATTACATAGTGAAATGACAATGTTTTGGATATGATGAGTTATATAAAAACCAATTTAACAAATATATAGCTTTTAGTTTAAAAAACGGGTATTATAAAAATCAAAAAATATGGTTTGTGTTCTATTTTCACTGGTTCTGCTGCTTTTGGTACAGCCTTGAGATAAAGAGGCAGCACTCTGTGTACTACCTCATGTCAAAGAGGGCCAGGAAGACAAGATGGAATCCAGCCATTACAGAGATAAGGATCTGAAGAGAAAAGAGATGAGTCTTCAGGGCATTATGCTATCTCAAAGGGAAAACATGTGGGCAGTTCTGAAGCAGAAAGGAATCCCACCATCTTTGGATACCTCAGGGCAAATCAGGTCTTTCCTCTTCTCCCACTAAAGGAAACTGACAGTTCATCACTTTGTTCTCTGTAAAGCTGTGCAGATAGATGGCCCTTTAGAATAGAACTGTACTCCTGCCAGGACTTGCATTAGAATAGAACCTACCCTCCCTGACCACAGTTATCATCCCAGCATCCCAGGTTCTATGGTAAGATCACTGCACAAATTATAGGCAAACTCCAGAAACAATCGGGGTCCACACTACCGTTTTCTATCATTTTCGGCCACTGAGATAAAGAAATTGCATATTTAAACAGATTCTTCTCCAAATGAAAACTGAGTAAGTCAAGTTAAAACCAACACTATTTTCAGGTACAAAGTATTGTACTAAAAAATAAAATAGGCAGCAAATAACACAAATATATTCACTAAGTAAATCTTGTTTTTATGATAGTAAAAAAAATTATTCTAAAAGTTAATGCCACTTAAAAGGTTTTCCACATACTTGTAATAGTTTAAAGTGTTTTCATACACATATATACAAGCATACATATATCATCATTCAGGATTTAGGGTTATTTGTTCCTTTAAACTTTCATTCAATCATTTATTAACTTTTTTATTTCGTTGTTATATGCAATAATTGTTCCAATACCTAGGCTTCCTCAATTATATGGACATTTATGTATTCTGGTTTAAACAGATAAGAATAAACTTAAGGTTTGTAAATGATATTTGCGCAAAGTATTATTCTCATAAATTCATTTAGAAGATGACGTTTCTTCCTAGTTAATTAAAAATAACCAGGTTCTAAGCCTTGGTGTGTTTTCAGTGAAATTTTGTCTGAATTTCTTTAGTGTCCTTTTCAATATAAGAGCAGATGTCTTTAGACACTCATATTTAGAAACAACTATTTGTTTCTTTAATCTCAAAAAAATTCACACTAAAGACCAAAGATGTAAAGTATATATCAATTACAAACACACTCATATGCATAAAATTGTTATTAATGATTTTTAGTGTAAATAAGAAATGAAGGAATATGGCTTTCACAGGGTCAGAAATTTTTTGCCTGTGATATGTTGACCACCACAGCCTGGGAACTCAGAGCAGTTTCCGCACACATTGGATGCCCAATGAATATTCTAAGTGAGCTGAAAACTGCAAAACAGACACTCAGATTATACATGGTGAATGGCTGGCTAACTGATAGAAATGGTGGGGCCACTAGTTCTTAACAATTTGCTACAGGACCCCCATTCCTGTGCTGTTAGGAAGCCTCAGATACCTCACATTGTAACACCTATGGATTTAGTAAGTTTCCCTGAACAAGCAGATGAAAAATCAAACTGCATCAGTGTTTTGAAAGAGGAGTCATGAACTATTAAAGATCAGAACCAGACCATCTTTTTTCATACAGCTCTGAGATTCAAGCTTGAACACTGTCTGAAAACGCTGTAATCAGTGTCTCCAAAACAACAGAGACTAGGCTAACAGAGCCATCCTCTTGGGATCTGATGAAGACCAGACATCTTTCCTTGATTTACAATGCTGTCAGGTACTAACTCAACCGTGTGGGCTGGATAGTCAGGCCATGATTATGCAACTATTCTCACAGAGTCAGAGTTGGACAGGATTCCTTTCATTTAGATGTTAACCTATATAGACTTAGTATCTTGAAGAGTCTGGCAGTACAAGCTCTGGATCTATCCACCAGCAACATCAAACACGCCTGGCTAATATAAAAAAAATCAAGCCAATTAATGACATGCATGGCTTTTCCTTTAAAAAGTTAAGTGTCTACGGACATACACACACACACACACATATCTGCATGCAGTAACAATTAATGAAGAAGGGGACCATGAATTTTTAAGAGAGAAGTATATAGAAGGGTTCTGAGGGAGGAAAAGAAAAAAGAGAAATGTAATTAAATTACTATCTCAAAACAAATAAAAACAAGCCAGAGAAAAGAAACTAGCCTGACTAACATTGAGACACCAGAGGCCTGTAATGTGCCGGCTCAGGCTGTTCAAAGAGCAAAGAATCCTTCACAAACAGGCCCACTCACAAAGCCTCCCAAAATTTTCACAAGCTTGCATCATAGCAAAACTTCACAAAAGTTCCATTTAAAACGATCTATGTCCCCTATGACCTTGCTCACAAAACACCCAAAAGGTGCATTTCAAGAGAAACATGAAGGAAATGCCAAGATGCTATCTATGCCTGTTGCAATGCTTCCTTTTGTAAGAAGCGGACAGTCAAAGCAGATTTCAAATGGTGGGCAGATGTAAATGGCATTTGGCTGAAAAGACAAAGCAGCATTCACCGGGCAAAGTCTCTATGAGGCTCACTCTATCGCTGTTGTCATTGAAGACAGTGCTGTCAATCAATTCTCACTCAGTAGTTAAAGAACCCCAAGTCAGTAGGGTGTAAACTACTCCAATAGTCTAGGTTGAAGCAACTTATTTTCAAGCTAAGAGGGAGGGGTGGAAAACTAGTTTCTCCTTGGTATACCCTTAAGTGAATATCCATCCTGCTTTCTGCTCCTCGGGTTTACAGTACTTGCAAAAATCCTCACCCTAGGGACTCACAGAAGGCTCACGACTGAACCCTCTTATTCAAGTCGAGAGGCTGAGAACCTACGTAGACGTCCAGAGAATACCAACAAAGAGGTTAAGAGTTTAGAACAATGGCAAAAGGTTTTGGCAGAGCAGTGCAAAGCGGGAGTCAATGCAAGACCTTTACTCTGGGATGACAGCATCATCATGCAATAATTACCGAGAATTGTCATTCCGAATTAAAATGTAATCTTACCAACTGCAACTTCTCACTAGAGACTGCTTCATCTCTTTTATGCCCCATCTTGTTCATACTGCATTACCTGAATGTGAGTTGCTTTTTTGTGTCAGGAATTGTAGAGTTCTTTACAACTATGAAATTATAATAGAGAAAACAGAGCCTCCTTGGTGAAGTCTCTAGGTGGGCTTCCTAATGCTTTGGGAAAGTCATAAATCTTTGCCTTATGAACATTGTACCAGGACTAGACCTTGGTCTTCACCCACATGACATTAAGGATCATTTATGCCCCCCATCTGTAGTGAGGAGACCAAGGTACAACCTCAGCTACCACCAGAGGTACTAAGTTGGGATAGAAGAAAGAAGGCACTGTAAAACTACAGAGTGGTAGGTTACAGAGAGTTAAACTCAACCGTGTGAAATGCCTGAGGCTCACTAGGAAACACTCACTTGGGATCTCAAGTAATAATAAATTATGATGAGCACTGTTGACTCTTCATGTTTAGTTTTCAATACACTGTCACAAATTTGCAACCCAATCATGCTCAGAGCATGCCGAAAACAGGTACTGGTTCCACTGCAAAAATGAAGAAATGTTGTCAAAATAGCTTCCTTGTAGAACAAGTGGAAGCCAGATGTCGGAAGCCCTATGCGGGCACATGTTAAAGATTTAAGATGAGAACTACCTGAGTGTCCCTGGGTGAAAACACAGTGTTCTAAAAATAGGACACTGACACCCTACTGAAATCAACCGTTCCTTTCTGTATCCTACATGGCGACTGCAGTGGGCACCAACTTCTTGCAAACCTGCAAAATCACACTCATGGATTCTCCTTTAAGAAGAGGCAGTGTGTCCATTAAGAACAGGCTCAGCGCTAAGACACTGGTCTCCTTATTAGTTTCTGTTTTAATCTTAAGAACTCAGGGAGGGCCAGGACAATGCTCAGTGGCTAGCTAGGGATGGATAGGCACAGAGGAGGGAGAGTGTCACCTGTAAACTGATCTGCAGGACACAGTCAGAATGGAGGACACTGCAAGGTAAGCCTGGGTCAGCAGCACACAGGTGCTGGCTTTGGAATTTGTTCCCTGAACATCTGTGCCTGACATAAAAACAGCCAGGGCTGTGGGGGCAGAAGTAGTAGGTCTCATGTTGCCTTAACAAAAACAACAAAATAAAGCACATCCCGGTTTTCTGCAGTATCTGTCACAGGAAATGACATCCCTGTCCCCAGGTTTAGCTATGTATTTTGCCACCTCATAAAACTCCAATCAATCTTCCCTTCTCTCCTGGCACCAACTTATGAAGCATCTCCAATCTCCTGATCTTCCAGACAGACCTAAAGAAAACAGCCAGGAGACGAAGATTCCCATCAGGTGCAGGCTTCCGTTTCAGTCAGAATGTAAGACTAAATACAGACCCCAGTCCTCTCCAGGGACTCCAAACGAGCTCCATCTTAAGAAACATTCCAAACATAACCAGCCATGCCTTTCTGCCCCCTAGGAGAACATAGCGAGAAGGCAAAGGTTTTCTGTTTCATGGGAAGTGATCCCCCATTTCTCTGTGGGGGCAGAGAACACATCATCCCACCTGGAATGTGAGTCCTTTGTGAACTTCTTGTTTTCAATTCAGACTTTTCCACAACCGGAGGAGTCTGCAGGAGACCCCATGAGTCTGACACTGGAGTACAGATTTATTTTTCTATGAGAAGAAAACCATCAAGGTATTGGTGTTTTTATTGTCAAGTAAATAACTAAAATCCCATTATTCTTCACAAGAAGACAAAAATGCTCAAGACCCTTTGACAGTTTCAAAGCAGAAGCCCAGATGCCAGAGACCTGACTCTTCTGGCCCAACACTCCTGAACTATTAACCTGCTTCTCATATTGCTTTTCTCCATTTTAAGGACACACCCCAGCCCTGATGTATTAAGGCTTACCATTGTTTGTGCCTGGAATGGCCTTCCCCGCAGAGTTTGTCTCCCCTTGTACATGAACATTTCATGGCCATTGGATTCAGAAAGCTACCCATGACACCCCATCTCTTTCCTCTGGCCATTTGTAGCAGTTACACTAACTTCTGACATACCCCGGAACTCGATGGCGCCTGGTGTGTTCAGTGAGGAGTGATTTTTAATGGAAATTTATGATCTGTTGGAGAGAAAGCTTCTGAAATTATATGCAAGTAACTTTTCCACATGAAAGCAGGGTGTGGTTCTCAGAATGCACTCAAGGCCGGGATGCCACCAACCACATCAGTGGAGTTTGACAAGAACTCTGTGTACTTCCTAATCTCACTGTCGCATTAGCTCTTCTTACTCATCCTCATGCTCCAGCCTGTTGTCTATTTATCTATTATCTATCTATCTGTCTGTCTGTCTGTCTGTCTGCCTGCCTGCCTGCCTGCCTACCTACCTACCTAGCAACCTACCATCCTACCTATCTACCTATGATGGACTATCTGTTTATCTATCTATAAATGATGGACTATATTTATCTATCTCTCTATCATCTATCTATGATGAGCTACATACTCTACCTGTCTATCTATCCATCTATATCTATTGATCTACCTATCTAAAATGAACTACATACAGGGAAGTCCAGGCTAGGATGACTGAAAATTATTCAAAGTGGTTTTGAAATGAACAAAGGTGATTTTGTTATTTAGCTTATTGAATCTTCTACTAGTTAAATTAATCTTCATGATATCTATTCCATTCAAATGGCCTACAGTCCTCAGATACTGCAACTACAATCTATAGAAATTAAGATGGCTTAGCTCTAAAGACCCCAAAGGAAAGACCTGGATGTAAGGAAGTTATTCAGCCCCTACCATGGGACCCAAACCACCTGTTGGTCTGCTTGCCTGTTCATCAAACAACTATTTTAACTATATTATGAGAAATGACTATGTTATGTTTTCCCCGGAGAGTCCAGAGTCTTTGCCCCTCCCACACTGTGTATGACACACTATATACAGAGCTATAAAATGACAAGATGGGTTAAACAGGAGGACACCCATACCTGGGCATTTGACTATATACCTGGGAAACTCATGGTGATGGTGATGACGGCTATGTCCCAGTATAAGCTCTTGAGGACTCTGGTGGGGAAACATAAGTCTGGTATGACAGCTGGGAACCATAGCCTCCAGGGAGCAAAGCCAGGCCTCCACTCTCCTAGGGGCAGGCCTAAAAAAACTTTTAAAAGATACATAAAATAACCAAAGCCTATGTCTAGGACCAAAATCTAGAACTCTAAGAACACTGTGTTTATCAAAAAAGTCAGATTCAAGATAATGTGGTTTGATTCCATTAATATTAAATGTCCAAAAAAGTGAAGTACATAAAGGCTGGAGGCTGGATTTCAACTTGTTTAGGGCTGGGAATAGAAAAGTTAATTGCTGAGAAAAAGCACAAGGTCCTTCCTGTGGTGGAAGCATTATAAGATTAGATTGTAGAAAAGATTATATAGTCTGTACACAAACCAAAATTGTTTAAACTCTGTATTTTAACTCACGAATTTTATGGTATGTAAATCACACCTTCATAAAACTATTTTTAAAAAAATCTGAAGGGGAAATACATCTAGTGTCTTCAGGGGCAGCGAGAGAAACTAGAAGAAAATGACCTTCTGCAGAACCTGTCTTGGGAATTAAGGTTGTTTTCTCTTTCTTGCATAGTCATGAGGAGCTGGGACAGCATTGCAGGTATGCCAGGCATGACACCTTGGAAAACATACCAAGAGCCACATGCCAGCCCACATGAGCCAAATTTACAAGACCCCTCCCGGCTCTGTAACATCAGGTAACTTGAAGGCAACCTCTGTGCTTCACATCCCTCACCTCTAATAAAAACTTACATTCCAGGATCGTGGAGAACAGTACGGGAACAATGTTAAAAGATGCTTGTTATTATTATTATAATCCCTTTAGCATCACCTGGTGTAGCCTATAAATATTTCAGACTTGTGTGGGGGACAAGGTATGAGAAAAAAGTTGTTGAAACACTTCCTCGATAAGGATTATGTGTAAACCATGTTCTAGACAAGTTATGTTATAAGTGGTACTTACTCTGTGACTTAATGAGCACAATAATATACAATAAGTAAGTGACTACAGAAAATGATTATTTCGTAAGTATGAAGGTTGAAGTTCACCTAAAAACACATTTCTGGGGATCCTATGAACTTGTACCTTTGTTATAATCTAGAAGATAGGAACACTACAGTGCTACTTTGTCTACTTAACTGCCAGGGTCAAAGTAGAACTAGATTGAGTTGATCAGTGTGTCTTTTTAAAAAGTACTGTATTTTTCTCACGCAATGAAGTATACGCAGCAGGGATCCAAACTATATATGCTGCAACACAACACGATTAAAAGCTTTTTAATGAAGGGCACTGTAAACAGCATTTTCCTTCTGCTTTAGAATATTTCAAATACAAAATTAGCAAGCCCCAGAGACTGGAATTCCTGTTACAGGAGAGATGAAAGGTTAACTGTCTAAAAGGAAAGAATATGTTTGACATATTCTATTTAGAAAATAAAAGGGCTTCCTAATAAAAGCAGAGCCCCACTTGATGCGCCTAATGCTCCTTCAGTGTTTGCATACACAACCGAGTAATTAGAAAGCTCACTCAAAAAAATAAAAAAAGATACAAAGCCACTGCAGACATCGGCCCCTTGTTTACCAGGCTTGCTAGAGGCCCCCAGAGGTCACTGTGATTGACGGGATTTTGGTGTTGGTAGGAGGGTTGATAATGCACACACATCTCTTGAGAGGAGAGCTCTGGGTCCTGACCATGCTTTAATAGAAGAGCAGCCACTATGAGGAACAATGGATCGGGGGAGCCTGAAGGAGAGGTTGGGAAGGATGTTCAAGGATTGCAAATAGCATTCCCCGTCAATTAGTTCGCATTGGGAAGTTGATGTATACCATGCCAAGAAAAAAGAAAAAGAAAGAAACCGAAAAATTCCCAGGGCAAGATTCTGCCTTTGCCAAGACAAGGCAATCCTGTAGCCAATTCTGTTAGTGACATGTCAGGAACCCCAGCTCCCCAAATGCATCTTTATAAAACCACTGAAGCTCAAGACACTTTAGGGAAATAACCCTGGTTTCTGTAAAGTATAATGAAACTACTTTCATTGGGCACATCTGACCACCAAAAATAAACAAAAAATTCCACTAAACAAAATAACCACAGCAAATAAAACTATTGCTCTGAGTCACAAAGTCACCTTAATTTTAATATCTTTGTTGAACTTGAATTCCTAGAAACTCACTGAACAGTACTTTCTGTATTTCTCATGAGAGATGGGGTGGGGGGACCGTGTTAATTATTCCCAATGTTCCTGTTCTTCAAGATCCCCATGACTCACACTGAGAAGCATCCAGCCAGATTCATTTGATACACTGATATTTGAGATATACGGTTACAGGGATAATAAATGCACTTCAATCCAATGTCATTAAATTGGATTAATGAATAGGACCTCAGCTGAAGAAGATGTAGTCCTTGAAGATGCACAATGGTTACCTCGTTGAGAATCTTTAAGCCATCACTGTGCAGAGCTTTGCTTATTAATGGGATCAGCTGCTGCTCACCTCAAATAAAATGCTCCTTTAAAAGCCTAGTGAGCAGACTCATAGAGCAGATGCTGGTTGTCCTCCAAGCTACAGCTGGAGCCACAGGCTGAAGTACAAAGTACACGTTTTCCTAAAATGGGATATTTACCCTTAACATGACTCCTTTATCTGAAAACACAAGATCATTTCTTAGGGCAAAAGAAAAAAAAAATAATCTTGTCTTGACAAGGTCAAACTAGGTTTTCCTAGCTTAATCCTTTTGGAAAACTTGTCACTTAATCCATTTCATCCTGTGGAAAGCCTTGTCCTGAATTTCTATATGATACTGAAACAATAAACAGGCATGTAAGATGTCAAAGTTCTACAGGGGGAAATACACAGAGGTCCTTGAAACAGTGTTCTTACTTCCAAAGTAAAACACGCAGGAAATCAGTGTTGTTTCTTTGGGGCCCCCAGTGAAGCAATCACCCCCTTAGAAAAAGCACATGCTGCAGAGAATATAAAATTAGACATCTATCCAAACAGTACATCAGCCAGGAAGCAGGTATTCCAGAGACAACTCAAGTCTGAAATAAACATAACCTTCCTTAAGTATTATTTTCGTGTTTTGACTTTTAAAATCGGTTTCAGACAAGGCAGAATTGTTAATCTACTTTCATTCTGAGATCAACAGGACTGTACTGGAATAGAGAAGCAGTGTCCCCTCCCCCTCAAGGGGATAAGCATCCCCCGCCACTGAGATCTGAGAAAGTGGGTGCCACAGTGACCAGGCACAGTGACTCACTTTCCCATTCTGTCCTGATTTCCCATTCATAGCTCCCCCACCCCCACCCCCTTCTTTAAAAGGGTAAAATGACCCTTCATTCTTTGCCACAAGGCCCACAGAAGCATTTCAGGGCTTACAGAGACAGTGTGTCACCAGGCAACTGAATTAAACACAGGAAAGACAGATGTGAAGGCCGGAATTCTTCAAAAGCAAGGGAGTTTGACACTTCATAAATCACCACGTCACTCTCCTCTAACAAAAACTAGTCTCCGTGTACTGTACCCGAGGCTGGAGTTGGCTAGACTGAGGAAGTGTGTTTGCACACCACATCTGGCCTATCACTAGGAGCTTTATAAATGCAATGAATCAGCAGGAGCATGACAGGGGTGGGGCCTTCCTCTCCATACAATAAAGCCTTTTGATGGGGAATTCAAGAAACCAGTTACTAAAAAAAGTACCGAAACGCAAAAATGACTCAGGTATGAAATGAAAATGCTTTAACACACATACACGGTAGGTTTTATGTCATCTGGTTACTTACACTATACCTTTTTAGTCTCAGGATGAGAGGTAGAAAATATAGACTATCTATTGACATTTGCAACCCTCTTATTCTAGCTTTTACACGGTAGGCAGTGAGAAAGCCCTGTCATCCATCATGGTATTTTTTCCCTAATGTACAAGGATTAATTATTAGATTTTTAAGAAAAAAAATGAGAAATTTTTAAGGATGGGCCTATCTGTTCTCTTGGTACCTATTCAGGCCAGTTGGGAGCAGAAGGAATTGACATGAATAAGTGTGGATCCATATGCTTGCTGTTCCTTTTACTGAAGTATCTTAGTCCTGATGACTCAGGGTGATGAGTGGTCACGCATTCCCCAGACACAGCATCCTGCACAACAGTTAAACACATCACATTGGAGAAAACAGCGTATTTACTTATTTTCCTGGATTTTTAGTCTTTTAACTTAGTTCATAGAGACTATATCTGATTAAGGTAATACTATTACTTAAAACTTAAGTGAGAAGTATTTTGTGCCATTTTATGATTAGATTCATATAAAACCTCATGCCTTGTCTGGCCAGCATATGCAGGCCCTCCTCCTGCAGGAGAGATGACCAGGATCATCCCACTCATCTCCACAGTGTTAATGTGCAGAAATGCACTTTTCTCTGTCTGTCTCACATGAACACTAAAAAGCACAAAAACTAACATTTCATAGAAGACTACATTTTACAAATGCACTGCCAAAATATGCATATTTGGGGGAAAGAATGGTATACACTTCTAAATTCTAAAATATAAGGAATGAGAACATTACTTTCAAATATTCATGGGCCACCCAAAACTGTTTCTCCAGGCCACTAAAACATGTCCCTTGGTATTTTCTCATTCTGCTGGTTTCGGTTCAGATAGGACTAGCTTGCAGTCACCTTTGGTGACTCCTGAGCACTCTTGTGTTCAGCTGTTCTTATGGCCAGCCAGTGATTTGGGTTGGTTTTGTTTGTTTTTCAACTTGACACAAGCTCCAGTCATCTGAAAGGAGAGAATCTCAACTGAGAAAATGTCTCCATAAAATGCAGCTGTATACAGGCCTGTTGGGCATTCCTTAATTAATGACTGAATCGATTAAGAAGAGTCAGCATCATTGTGGCAAAAAATCTTCAGAAATGTTTTCTGTAGTTGAAGATTAGATAGTTATAGGTGTAGTTTTTCTTAGTTATTTTAAAAGGTATATTCAATATGAAACTTTAGATTCACCAGAATAAGGTAGATGATAGAGTATTTTCTTTAATTTTGCTAAATACAAATAGACTGTAACTGTAATTCTTGCTTGATAGCTATTTTGTTATATGTAATTTTGCTATGTTAAAATTGAAACCTTCCTTTTTGACTAGACAGAAATGGGGAAGCGATGTGGGAATGTCTTTCTGTATGCTGTGAATCTCAATCTTTAAATAAAGGAGCTGTTTTGGCCCTTGGTGAGCACTGTAGAAGTAGGTGGGAAAAGATGGGCAGAGTCAGAGACAGACCGAGCCAGATGCCCAAAGAAGAAACATGTAAGGAACACAGATGAGCCACGGGCCATGTGGCAGACAGATTAATGGAAATGGGTTAAGATGAAGGAGCTAGCTAGCGATGTGCCTGAGCAATAGGCCAAAGAGCATGGACTTAATATAAAGCCTGAGTCATTGGGGGGGGGGGGGCAATAAGCAGCGGTGGGGTGGCTAAGCGGTCTGGGACTCTGGGACTGTATGTCAGCGGGTCCGAACCATGGAGCTACCCAGGGTCAGAAACTGTATTGCAAGAGTTTCCTGAGAACATTTTTGTGTTCCAGAGATATCCAAAGTTGTACCTCATGATGGCAGCTGAACTTGGTAATGTGTAAAGTTCCCAGGTAGTACACTAATTTTGATAGCAGTCAGGAGTCCTGGGAAGCATCTGAGACATGGTGCTGGGAGGAGGCAGAACTAAAGTACCTAAAAAAAAGCTCATGGGGGAAAGTGCAACCCAGCTGTACAGAACCCAATATTTTGGAGATGTCAGTATCAAGAGATGATGACCAAGGGCAGTGGCAGCCAGGGAATGGAGCCTATCTGAGCCTAGGAGACAAGCTGAGTATGCTAAGGTGAGCCTACTCACTAAACTTCACAGTGCTGAGCTCTGGTTCTGCTTTGACCTATGACTGAGCCTTGGTTCTTCTCTCTTGGAGTTTTTTTTAAAAAAGTATTTACTTATTTATTCATTAATTCACTCATTCATTTATATACTCACTTACTTAGATTTTACAAGAGCCCACAGCTAAAAGACTCAGAAGTTACAGGGAGATTTTTAGAGAGACTAGATATTTTAGAAAGATTTGAACTTTAAAACAGAAGGATCTTTTTTTTTCTTAAAGAGACTGAACTTTTAAACTGCATTTTTAAAAAACTGTGGGACTTTTAAAAGTTAGAATGTTTTATGCTGTAATATTGATATAAATATGAGATCTTGGGGGCTAAGCAAGAAAGAAAAGGTTATGGTTTAGCCATGATGTGTTTGTCTGTCAGACTGACAAAGAGTCGGTTGGGCTGGGAAGAGGGAACTGGCCTGTGGGCAAGCCTATGATGCATTTTCTTGACTGCTGATTACTGCAGAATAGCCCAACTCACTGTGGGCAGTTCCATTCCTGGACTGTCTCTCTTGACTGCTCTAAGAAAGCGGAGCAAACCGATGAGGGGTGTCCCTCCATGGCCTCTGCATTAGCCCTGAGTTCCTGCACTGGCTTTTCTCAGTGACGGGCTATGCTGTGTAACTATATAACAGATCTTTTCTTTCACAGCTGCTTTGGCCATGGTGTTTGATCACAACAATGGAAACCCTAACTAAGATGGTTCTTTATCACAGCTTATGAGTGTTGTTTTTATCTACAATCTTCAGAATCTCTTCTTGTTCACTCATTCGTTTGAAGGCAGTCTGCAACTCCATCCAAAATGAACTTAAAAGGGAAGAGAATCTGCTCTGCTAACATATTCAAGGTTAGTATCATCACCTGTCTAGAAATAAGTTTAGGAAGGACCCTGAAAGTTCAAACTTGAAATGCTCTAAATCTAAACGTAACACAAATTGTACGTCATATGTTTTAGATTAGCAATGCTCAAATGTAAAGTCTATTAAAAAAAAAAAACTTCAAAATCTGAAATGCTTCTGTTCTTAAGCTTTCTGGACAGTGACATTCAAACTACACAGTTCTTTAACACCATTAAAATTATTAGACCTCATTACTACTGTTGCAAAAAAAAAAAAAAAACCAACAATGGCTGATGTTTGTTATTATTCATACTAGCTTTTGAAAGGTGTTACATAAGACAGACACTTCTTCTGGTAGTCAGGCTTTTCTAATATCATGTAAAATCAGAAAACTGTTGCAATCACAAAGAGCTGTGAGAATGGGTATGTGTGTTCCTTTTAAAAAGTAGCCTCAGATGCAATCTGTCTGTCTTCCATTTGTTTAAGCTGAAAACAGGTCTGTGTGAGGCGTCTGTTGTCACACTGCTTTGCAGCAGGCACACCACTCACAACTGTGCAGAACCCTTTGTGCAAATACCCAAAAGGCTGCAGCAAATTCAAAAGCTCTTGTTCACAAGGGGCCAGCAGGTGGAGAACTAAAGGATCAGCCAGGAGTCTTCTGCCTGCTAGGAAGCAACATAGATGCATAAAGAGAGGATTATGGTCCCAGGCACAACTTCAGTCTGTCCAAGAGGCTGTATCATTAAAAGAGAATACAAAGATTATAGTTGGTACCCAATTCTACAAGCTCACGGCAAGGCTCCAAAGGTTTAAGTGCACTTTTCTGTCATCCCTTCACTTTCCGTATTGAAATAAATCCCTTTGTCATAACAAATGAGGGTTCTCTTCTTTTCCTTATGCAGATGAGCAATGCATGGGTGTTTTCCACTTGGCTTGGAGGGAGGAGGAGATAACAGGCAGCAGAGGCAGACTGTGGGCTGCCATTTGCAATTAATGAGAACAATGTATCTCTCCTCTCAACATCCAGTTTCCTTCACCCCAGTTACAGCAAATTGCATTTCACATCAGTTTAAAGTAAGAGCTTAGGTTCTGAATATCTGTAAGAAGATGCGAAACAGCAATTAAAAGGTTTTACTGTCGCTGTTGTTGATGGTGTTTTGTTTATTTGTTTGTTTTATGTTTTAGTGTCAATGGTTTGGATCCTGAAGTCAATCTATTGAGTTCCCCTGCTTTGTAATTCATGTAGTTAATCAACCAAAATAACACCATTTAACCCCTCTCCGGTCAGGACATCTTTACTGTAGAGGAACGTCACTGAACCATGCACATTCTAACTTGTAATTTCCCTGAGTGACACTTTAACTGGAAGTTACTCACCTAAGTTCCTGGCAGAAAAGATTTGTGAACCAAAAATTCACTTTATGTAACATGAAGCTATTCTTGGCAGCAGCTGTGCCTGCAGGAACAATTACTCAACAGGTAGGAAAGAATAACAATAATGAAGAAATACTGTTGCTTACCTAGTTACAGAAAAAGGCCCCAAGTACAAGCCTAGTGAGTCACAGAGAGCTGACAGAGCTTCAAAGTAGGCAAGTGCCTAAATACAGCAGTAACTGAGTAGCAGTTAGATGGGGTGGTATACTGTTGTCCTAGCACTGGGGAAGCTGAGGCAGGAAGAACGTGAGCTTGAGGCTGCCCTGGGCCACCTAGTGAGACCTTATTTCAAAAGCTAAATATAGATGTTTGTGTTTATTTACAGTGTTGTTTATAAGTTGTTATAGATAAGGGGGGAAAGAATATTAGATGTGGAGTTCTTTTTGTTTTAAAAAGAGAAAAGGGGATATGTGGGAGATTATGTTGTTACATTGTAAATAATTGTCCCACCCACTGGTTTAATAAAAATCGCTGATTGGCCAAAGGCAGGCAGGAAGTGTGGGCGGGGCTACCAGACTAAGAAAACTCTGAGAACAGGAAGCACAGAACAGAACGCCAGAGAGAAGCTGGAGGAAGCAGAGGACAACTATGCTGCTCTAAGGAAAGGTACTGAGCCGCATGGCTGAACAGGATAAGAGTCATGGGTTAGATTAAGGGTAAAGAGTTAGCAAGTTATATGCCTGGGCCTTAGGCCAATCAGCCTAAAACTATAGTAAGCATCTGTGTGTCTCTGAGGGTCTGCGGGTCTAAATCTTGAGGATAGGCCCGAAAGTCCCGGCTAGAAACCTCTTACTACAGCTAAAAATAAGCAGCTACTACTATCAGCACGCTACATGCACTGTTCACACGGCATCTACTATTCACATTTATTTTTTTACTACAAGCAAACAGAACAACACAGTCAAGTAAATACAGGGCACATGATAGTAGATATCAGGAATCTGTCAAAGCATTTGCTTACACTAAAAGCCAAATTGGGTTTTGGTAGCTTCAGTGTATCAAGACCTTATATAAAATCCAAGGAAAAGTAAATTTCTTCCCAAAGGGCAAAAGGGTCCCTGTTTTTCTGACTCCACCACACTTTTCCAAAGGTGATGTCACTTTGCATCTTCAAAATCTTTTAAATAGTGGTTTCGTAGCCATAGGAACCACCTAGAAATTTCTATTATAGTAAATGACTGAACTCATAAAAACGAGCAGCAAACTAGGCAAGTTTTAAAATTCTTACAGTGTAAAAAGAAAACAAGCTATCCCCTAACTTGCAAGGAGTACGGACATTGCAGGACTAATGCATTCCTTATAGAGCGTGTGGAGACACAGCAGCTGTGCGGACAGTCAATCATAGCACATCCGTGCACAGTATGTATGGCACACACTCACTAGATGTTGCTTTATTTGCCCCTTTTTTTCATTTATAGTATATGAATATCCCAATTTTAATTTTAAGCAATGGACACCATTTTTAATTTTCCCCCCCTCAAGACAGAGTTTCTCTGTATAGCTCTGGCTATCCTGAAACTCACTATGTAGACCAGGCTGGCCTACAGAGATCCACCTGCTTCTGCCTTCAGCATGTGCTGAGATCAGTGAGCAGCTTTGCCTTCCTTCCTTCCTTCCTCATTTTTTTGAACACCATTTTGAAAGTTGAGGCAACATGAGAGTGCTCTTACGTTCTTAAAATCTACACCTAAATTTTCTTTCAATGCTCTAACTTTGCAATGAACGTTACGCTCTTGTTATCTGTGAAGGGGCTGGAGAGAGGCTCAGCCTTTAAGAGCACTGACTGTTCTTCCAGAAGACCAGGGTTCAATTCCCAGTGCAGATCCCCTCATGTGGCCGCTCACAACTATCTGCAACACCAGTTCCAGGGTATCTGGCACCCTCCCACAGACATACATGCAGGCAAAACACCAATGCTTAGAGAGAGGGGGAGAGGAAGGGAGATAGATCTGTGTAGACAAACAGAAAGAACAGAAACTGCCCCCACAGAATCAATCAAAAGAAGACATGACACTTGGATTCTGACCATTCACACAGGACCGAAGAGAAAACAACAATAAACCAACACCCACAAAACAGAACCGTAGCCTAGACTTTGAAAATGAGGACACTACACTGCTTCTTGCAGCCTCAAGGAACTCTACCTGGACGCTCACAGGCTTGAAGAGGAGGAGCCTGGTCCTCGGATCAACTCTGCCATTTTCAGGCAGAGTTGTGTTTACCCTGGATCATGTGTCCTTCCTGGCACTGGGGCAGGTCCTTCCATAGGAAGCCTGTGCACACAGGAGAATGCACCAGCCTGGCTGTGCCTACGTGTGAACACACCAGCCTGGATTGCTGGGCTGTATTAGGAAAGTGAAAGCTTCAGTTTTCCCTCTCTGGACCAGGTTTTATATTCAGACATGAACGATTACAGATCCTCTGGTTAAATAGTTTCCTGAGTGGAAAGAGCGCAGGAAAGAATAGAACAGGATTGCTTTCTCAAAGTGAAAAGCACATTATTTTATTCTAACAACTAAATGAACGGGGGCAGCAAGTTTGCCTGAGACCAGAAAGAAGGCAAATCCCTAAATAATAAGGTGCCATGGTAAAAATGAAAGCCTAGAAAAGATTCTTCTTTCTTAAATCATAATGATAACTTCCAAGGTCATGAAAATGGTGAAAAAAAAAATAAGAAAATCCTACAAGTTTTGACAAGAAAGGCCCGATCTCGAGGCATTATCTGAAAAAACTCACCACCGCTACCACATATAGTTACATTTTTGAAAATTCACAATGAGCAACTACGTTAACCACAAAATGTCAGATTTTCACTTATTCTCTACTGAGAAAACACCTTTGTGATGGGAAAATTATCTGGGCTGCCCGATTCCTGAGTGTTTTTATCTTTTAACTGCTACCAAAGTCAACAGCAGGTAAAAATACTCAGAACATCTCTTTAGCGCTTACAGCAAGGGCTATCAAGTTTCCATAAGGGTAAAATTCAGGATTTAATAGGACAGGACAATGGAGTATCTTTGGGCTTTGGGCTCTCAGGTAAAAGTATGGATCTCATGCCCTTAGGATGACATGCAGGGTCTCAAAGAACTTCCAGTAACTTCTTTACTTATGTTCTCCTTTTGTGTGTGTGTTTGTATGGGTTTTTGTTGTTGTTTTGTTTTGATTTTGGTTTTTGGAGACAGGGTTTCTCTGTGGAGCTCTGGCTGTCCTGGAACTCACTTTGTAGACCATGTTGGGCTTGAACTCACTAAGATCTGCCTGCCTCTGCCTCCCAAGTGCTTAGATCAAAGGTGTGTGCCACCACAGCCTTAAGATCCATTTGTTTTCCTATAGCTAAAATAGTTTTGCTAACCACAAGTACGTTAAAAAATTAAAATTAAATGTTAAATTTCTCTCAGTGATGCCCATAGGAAAGCATGACAAATAAAAATCAAATATTTTAATCTGTGTAAAATATTTTAATCTTGGTGTAAAAATACACAGAGGGGTTATATCAAGTAATATACTGTGATAGGCAGATTGATAGTATTCTAGGCTTTTCAAACTGTAGATTCTAAATTTATTAAACAATAGTTGTTAAAAATATGGAATTGAATGAGTATTTTTATTACATTTATAAGGAAAATACCCTTTTGTGAACTTTTCTTTAATTATGTATATGTTGTATATGTGTTCGATTGGCTATTTACAAAACTAATTTCTTACAATGGGCCATTGTTTTTGTTTAAAGGCATGTTTTAAGAAATACCGAGGACGCAAATTTCATGGTTTTGTTTTGCTTTTTAATGACTGTTCATACAGTGGGTGGGGTACTCAAGTATGTGATACAGAGGAATTGCTTGAATCCAAGAATTTCAGACTAGCCTGGGCAGCATAGTGAGAACCTGCCTTTTACTAAAAAATAGTTTGTTTGTTTTTTAAAGAAATAAGTTGAAGTTATCTCCATTTTTTCAACAATAAAATTAAATCAGCTGTTAATTCCAATACTGACAAACAGCTGATACAATTAAAAACTAGCCTAATGTTATAATGCCCTCTGCTCACTGACAATGATGATCCAGGGTAGTGAAGGGCCCAGACTTAAGGTTTTAAAGGTCTATACTAGACACTATTTGTATACTAGGCCATGCTCCTCTGGCTACACTTCCAACTATCCTGCACCCAAAGGGTCTTTTATGCAAGGGGAGCCTACAGCGCCTAGAGTTTTCTAGACAGGGGTACTCTAGGACTCTGGCTTCCCAGAAGATAACTGGGGATGAGCAGGATACACACCCTGGAGCTGAATAGGATTTTGATCAGTGGAAGTTAGCAAAAGGCAAGGAGCCAGAAGCTTAATTGCTTACTCTCCTCTGTGAACCAAACAGGGCAAGCCTAAAGCACATCTGGTACCATCCTGCAAAGTCACGTGACTGCTTCTGTTCCAGGCACACCACCTTAGATTGCTTCTCTAGCTCCCCCAAATCAATCCATTTTTCCTCCTTACTCTGGCTTCCCTATGATTGGATGGGCAACTACTGTTTCTGCTGAACAACAATGTGGCACTGTCTACATCTGGCACTGCCTTCCTTATTTTAAGTTCAAGAGAATGTCCACGCATTGCAAATTTTATTTTTAAAGATTTTATTTTTAATAATGTATATGTGGTGGGGGGGTGTTTACCAAGAGCACAGGTACCTGTGGAGGCTAGAAGAGGGTATTAGATCCTCTGGAGCAAGTGTTACAGACAGCTGTGAGCTACTCTACGTCGGTGCTGGGAACTAAACTCAGGTTCTCTACAAGAGCAGTATGTATTCTTAATCATGTGCTCAACCATCTCTCCAGCTCCAGTCATTACTATTTTCTATCTTAAGCAGGGTTATATTTCATGATGGACTACTCAATCACATTTCTCCTTTGGCGAGCTAATAGTGACAGCCAGGACAGGTGACTAGATTATGAAGTGGTCAACGTCCAACTCTTTGGTGACTTAAAAGCAGTAAAGTGTTGTGTCTCACTCACCCATCTGCCTATTGCAGAAGCCATGAGGGGACTGTTACTGCCATTACAGGATGACTAGGTATGAATGTCCTAGTGGCCATACCAGAGGGAACAGAGTATTTGGCCAGCCCACGATACTTCATAAAGCTCCCGTTAGAAGAAACATGGATCAGTTCCTCAGTTCTGTAGCAGTTGTTGGCTACAGACAGCTGTATAACCATGTCAAATTTCAATTTAACAATATGCCCAGAAGGTAAGAGAAACAAAACCTTTGTTTAAAGTTCATATGACTTTGACAAATATCTGTGAGGTAGACTGTCTCTACCACAGAGTATTTTGCTCTTGGGCCCTAATTCACTGACTTACTGTGACTTGGGGGCGAGGTGGGGAGCCATGTTATAAATATTTGAGACAATGGTAACTGACTCAAAAATCCAAATCTGTGTGCAAACTTTAACATGGATATCAAGAAAGGGTGAGAAGGGTGAGCAGAGGACAGGAGCTCAAGCCTTCGTCGTCTACTTGCTAATGTTATGCCTCAGATAAATCGGTTAACGTTGTCCAGTCTGGTTTCCATACCAGATCCAGAAGGGATGGCAGCAGGGTAATTATACTCTCCCTGTAGGTATTCTGTAATGATGAGATGTGCGGCAATAGGTGATCCTGTCACATACAGCTGCACTGGTTAGGGAAGCTGGGACCTGTGTGTCCCCTGTGCTTCAAGGAGGCCCCAGACTACTTGCCATATTTGAATGTTTTTCCAGCATATGCACGATACTTTATAAGGACAATCTCTTAAGTTCAATTTACCAGTGACTCAATTTGCAAAATGATAGATTTTAGAATTCATCAGAATGTTCCTCTATAAAGCTATTTTTTAAAAATGTTTTCATTCAGGATCAAAAAAGTCATCCCTTAAAAGGCAAAGGGGGATTGACTTTCTGACTTAACTAATGTTTATATGACTTAGTCTGAACCATTATGGTTAGCTGCAAGCTCACAATAAACTGGTGAAACATGGCAACATCCTTTCCCTCCAGGTAGCAGCTAAAAACCTAGTGTCTGATCAAAGAACTTGTTATTTTATTTTATATAGCCACACCACACACTGTGGCTGTGCTTGAATACCACTGTCTAAACTCCCAATGGACAAATGAGAAAGCAAACAGGATGGTGGGCTGCTGCAGAAAAATGAAACAGACAAAAGGAGATGCTGGATGGGAAGGAGGCCACTGCAGCAAACGTTTCTAGATGCTTCCTCCCCAGCATCCAAAAGGCTGACAGGCAGAATGAATCTTCCTCCATGCTGCTATAGATTACAGGAGGAGAATGCAACTGTGGGAACTCCCCTTAACTGTAGGTGAGATCCCAGCCCAAGGCAGTTGAGCCCCTGAGCTGCTGAGGTAGGGATTCCACATGGGCAGAAACGGGGAGCTGTGTTTTCTGATCCTACCCATCTATTTGCCTTTGGAAGTGCTGCATTTGTTCTAAATAGGCATCCTTTCTTTTCCATTTTAATAAAGACATTATAAAAATAATAATGTAATGTGCAGAATTCATTTACGCTGCTTATGCTACAGAAATCTTGATTTACTGGATATCCCTTCAGGTTACAATTTGTGCTGCTGGCTGCAATATAATAAAGATGCTGACAGTTGTGAATTACTTCACTGAGTTCTACAAGTTATCAAGTGCAATGGTAAACAGGCGAGAAATGAAAGGTAAAGTAGGTGGCTGGGTCAACAGGGGTGATGACTGCTTCTCTACATAATTTAAGACCCTCAAAGAACGATGGCAAGTAAATGTCCCTTGCTGAGGAAGAAGAGCAAGTGCATATGGCTCTAAGTTTCAGGACATAGAGGTTAATGGAAAATGGGAAGGGTTCTGTTTTATGGGCCCTACTGAAGATGGATGGCAGAGGAGATGGGCAGGAGGAATTATCTCTTATCTAGAAGAGGCTAAGGGTAAGAGATGAGGCAATGGCGTGTGAACGACACATGGGACAATTATTAGTGGAGAGTTCTGACTAAAGGTGAATGGCCTGCTGGGAGATGGGAGACATCTGATAGGTAAAGTCAGTCTGGCCCTGGGGCCATGACCTCATTAATAGTTAAGCAACAGCACTGAAAATTAATGGCCCACACCTGACTGCCCAGAAAAACGGCACTCACAACTGTCCGGAAACCCACAAAAGCACGTCCAGCAGGGAGTCTGGCTATCAGTGGTTATGGCAATCCCTGTGGAAATCAGCCAGGTTAAATGAGCAGGGATTCCTCAGATAATGAAGACTCCATCCAACCAGCACAATACAACAAGGGTCAGACGCAGTCAGAAGTTTTGCAGAAACAGAGCTTGGCCATGTTGAAAATATTTAGTGGGAAGATCATGAACATGCCCTGTGAGATGTAGATGTGTGGCATGAATATGTGCTATCTAAGGCAAGTGAGGGCCCCCAAGTGGCCTCCACCCCAGCTGCCATACAGCTGCTGGACAAAAGTCATTCATCAACCCTCCCCTTTACCAAATTTGCTGGCTCAAGATCACCGGATGGAAGGGAGAACATTTTTCAAAGAGCAATTAAAGCCACGTTATAATTCTAACTTTTGAGACGTTCCCCTTCAACACATAAAGGCTTACCTAATGTATCCAGATCATCATAAAAACCTAAACAACAAAAACAACCCCACCCTGACCACTGCCCTTTCCCCAGTCTCCGGGTTGTGGGTTGTCTTTCTGCTTTGAGCACAGAATTTTGAAAACAGGGCACAATAAATCCCATGCATGGCAGCTTACTGCAGCTGAAGACGGGGCTCCTGAGATGCACCTTTTTATTTATTGGGGTTGGGGAGGGAGGTGGTAATGTTTCTTGTATCGGATGCCTATACTTTGCAGACCTTTGGGGACTCATCTCTGCTGAATTCTTTAACAGCTGAGATGACAGAGATGTCCATTACCCAAATGGACAGCACTCTGTATTGATCAGAGCCTCACTTACCCACCCCATTTGTCATCCTACGTCTCTCATCTTTACTGCTCTCCATATGAAGGGGGGAGAGCAGTAATTTTTTTTTTCAGGTGTTGGACGGCTCATCTACATTTCGGGCACCACTGAGCAATTAAAACACTCAGCTAGTAGAACACTCTTGTGCTCACCTACACAGAAGACTGGACTGGACTTCTCTCTCTCTCTCCCATATGGGCCATAAGAAGTTAAGAGCTAATCTACTCCAGAAAAATCCCAGAAGAATAACTATAATACTCTTCGAACCCCAGCCATACCAAGTGCTTGCTTTGCCACCATTTCTGTGTTCAGAAACTTATTTTAGAAGATAAAGAGAAATATTAGAGATAAAAAGCTCAAATCCCTACAAAAAACAAAGCAAGGTCTACCTAATCTGGCCAGTTAATCATTTGGGGGAAAGTCTTGCTTTGCATTTAATTAGATCCATGCAGTTAAACATCCATCAAGAACTCTCCTATAAAGGGTGTGTTTTATGTAGTTCTCATATAGGGATTAAATTGGGCATGTGGAAAGCAATGTTGATTCATTTAATGGACTTCCCCACCATATACATCAGCATCCATGTCACGGAGCTAGACGGCTTCTTCAGCCTTTCACCAAAATGCAATAACAGAAATAATTAAACATCTCTCAGACCCAAACTGCATAGTCATTAGGCAACGGTCAATGACTGGAACCGCCACTAGAGCCTGAACCACACTTTACCTCAGCTTCTCTAGCTGTTTCTATTCAGAAAGCTTTCCATATCTGGATTTCCCCTGAGAACTATTTTATGATGCTATAAAGACTGTCGGCCAGAGGCAGGGGCTCCCGAGCACCTGAGCTACACACAGAACTATCAAATAACATTTAATTGCTGGATGACACTGTGTGTCTGTGCTTGAATTCCAATCTCCAAATATTATCCATGCAACTGTCTGCAGAGATAAAGCTGTTATGATAAATAATAGCAGATAAAAACCAATTAAACCTGGGAGCAGCAAACACTTCAAGATCTTGACTTCCACAGTAAACAGTTTGAGGATGTATAAACTATAAGAGGTCTGATACTATCGCCCTTATGTAAGGAACATTACTGGAGGCCTCCTTCCTTCTGTGTGTGTGGGTGAGTGTTTCCATGTAAACACATGAGCTAAGAGAGAGCAACACATGCAAACTGCAAAAGCTATTAATTACTCTTTTATCTGGCGCTGGAGAGCAAACAATGATAAGGAATATAAATCTAGTTGGTTTTTAAACTGTGGCTTTCATGGTGGACTCAAGCATGCTATCATGAATACACTCCGATTCCCATTCAGGGTGTCTTTTTTTCTTTTTTTTCTTTTCTTAATTTCAGCTGACAAGATTCTACTAGTGTCACCAGTTGTTTATGTACATATTATGTCTGCCTTGTGAGATACCTTTGCAGAGCCAAAGCCAAAACACCAGGCAGAAGTACCAAACCTTAACCCCGAGTTCCTTCTGGGAGACCACAGATAAGGAAAGTAGCCCTGGATTGGGGTGAAATGAAGAGTGTGCATACGCTCCCTCAAAGCTTATCAAAACCTGACTACCCTGGACACAAGGAAATTTATCAACCAAATGATGGTGCAAAGGAAGAGAGAATTGATAGAAAAGAAAATGGCATGGCTTCAAAGGAAACCTGATTTTATAAAGCACGAATTTCTTTCATGAAAAATAAATAAATAAAATGTAATGGAAGCTTGCCACTAAGGAGAGTATTCAATTTTCTTTTTTAAAAGTGACGTTCTACGCGTTTTTTTTTTTTTTTGTGAGGAAAAAAAAAAGATTAGATTATATCCCCTCCTGCATGTATTTCTCTCTCACGAATGGGGAGGGGGGTATTAGGAGCTATTTCATTTAGCCATCTCTCACACCTGGGGTATAAATAGAGGATAATAGCCCCTATTGTCCAAAAGAGGTGGGTAATGGTAGTGGTATTCAGCAGTGGTGGGTAGCAGGTAGGTGGATAAAGGACTGCAGACTTAGAAAGGAAAAATAAATGTCACAGATACTAGGTGAACAATGACTAGCTGTAGATTCCAGGGAAAGGAAACTGGATGCCTAATGACCCCCAGCTAACAAACAACATAGTGTGCACTTTAAAAAGAAGGTAATTTACCAGTAATATCAGATGATAAATAATACTGAACAACTTCAAGGGATTCTCCCTACAATGGAGGGAGGTTGTGGCCCCTCACTAAAACTAGAATGGTCCAAAAGAAGAGCACCGGAGGCAAGAATAAAGCAAAGCACTCCAAAGACTGGGAAATAAAGCTGACAGAATTAACAAAAACGGAAAATTTTGAAAAGAAAAATATACATGACTTACATAACAATAAACACTTTATGGAAAACAAAAACTAGGCATTGTTAAATTTAGAACAGATTACAAAGTCTTCCCAAAGTAGCAGGAATAATTTTATTAATTGTAAGAAAAAGTATAGACTTGGAAAAGTTATATGAAGGAGATTTAATACTTCATTTAGTTAGCGACAGTTGCCTCCTGTGGTCCTTCAAGCCCAAATTACTAGCAATTAACTTTGGTTATGAAGATCATTGCCAACATTAGTCTCAATTAAAGTAGATGAAGAGTCAGTCTATGTGAAGTTAACAGCAAATTCTATCATAGTTTTATAAATAGGCAGAATTCCTCACCAAAACGTGTTCTCTACCTGTCTATTTGTAAAGTCCCTGTTTCACCTTCTTCCTCTAAGGCAGAGTCTGTTCTTTTCTGATCCCGTGGCGTCTCTCTAATAGCCAAACTCCAACAGCTTTTGTTGAAGTGAGTCTGCACATTACCTACATGGGGTACTCTAAAATTTTAATAAGACTCGGGTTTTATCACTATACAGCTAGCTGGTCAGTGCTTCCACATTATACCTTCTCAGGAGTCTCACGGCCAGAAAAGAATCTAAGTGTAATACGATGTTAAACAGTAACACATGGAAATCTTCATATAATCTTCTCATCTCACTGACAGCAATAAAAAAAGAAATCCTAATGTAATTGTGCTCAAATCGAGGCATCTGAATTCTTTTTTTAGACAACCTATTTGATTCGACTAGATAAAGAGGGTAGAATAATATTGACATAAAGAATCATAACTTCCTTCAAATTCTTCCCTTCATTTCCTACCACAAGCCACTCAATTGCATCTTTACACTGCTTGTGGTCATGTAAACTGTTCTAAAAATTATTCAATACGTTTTATTGTGTGAATCCCATGCCTAGCATGCCTAACACACTGGTCAGGTACTGTTCTTAGTGGATTCTTAAGTTCCATCATTACAAAGAAAATAGATATAATATGTACAAATTCTTAAGTCAGAAAGTATTTATTACTGAGTGTGGGAGCCCCATGTCTTTACCCTCCGCACTGTGGAGACTGGAGGAGATATATTGGCATGACTCTGAGGACCGCGTCATAAAACAAAATGAAACAAAAATTAAAGGGCTGAGTATGGTATGGTGAGTGTGTGCTTGTGTGCACACATGCACGCATATATATGCAACAGAAGCTCAGAGATTTTGCAATCACCCTATCAATACGTCAGTCAAAAAAATATCTTTCATGGCTGGGGCGATAGTTCAATGGTAAAGCAGTGACTTAGCATTCATAAAGTGCTAGGTTCCATCACCAGTTCCGTCCAGAAAAACAGATGCATGTTTGTACACACAGATAGAATAGTTTTGTTTTTAGCATCAACTATTTGTAAAAGACACTGTTCTCCATTTGGAAACATAGATAGTACAGATCTCCCACAAAGGAACAGAGGAAGCTGGAGCCTCTGAGTGGCTGGGGATGGAACTCGGGGTTTCACACATTAGACAGTGTTAGAGCTCTGTCTCAGGAACATACTGATGAGGTAGTGTCTCACATAGTCCTTGTAACCTCAAACTGGACGTGGAGTCAAGGCCTAATCTTCTCTACTCTAGTTTAAAAAGCTATGATTCCAGGCATGTGTCCAGCTAAGAACACACATTTACAATAATTTATTTCATTGATATTTGCCTATAGTCAAGTACATAGGGTGTTTTCTTGATTAATAATTGATGTAGAAGAACCTCGGACACTGTGAATGATGTCAGCCTTGGTGTAAGAAAAGGCTAACAAACAAGTCAGGAGGACAAAGCTGGTAAGCAGCATTCTCCCGTGGCTTCTGCTTCAGTTCCTGCCTCCAGGTTCCTGATTGGGTTTGCACCTGGGCTCCCCTCAGTGGACTATGACCTGGATGTGAAGCCAAAAAGCCTTTTCCTCTCAGGTTGATTTAGACAAGGTGTTTCATCACAGCAATACAAACCCCAATTAAGACAGTGAGCATTTTACCAGAAACAGAACTAAGGTTAAGATGATCTGCTCAGTTCACAGGAAGTACTGGGTAACAGCTATATAAACCAAATTTTCAATTGTTTACCCCTAAATCCAGGGGAAAAAAAAATCACACTAACTACTTGCAGAACGGTCCAGAGACCACAAAGGAGGCTGAGAGATAGTTATAAAAGGAGGCCAGATATACACAAACAACTAGCATAGAATACACTCCAGTATTTGCAAACACTATGTGATGGGCAGGTCTGAGTTCCTATCCTCAGGACTGCAGATGAGGGTCAGACAGAGGTACGAGAAGCAGGGAGAGGTTTATGATATGGTAGGCCTGTGGCTGCCTTAAAGATGGGTAAAGATACAGCCAGAAGACAAGCTGCAGAAATTCTACAGGTCTTCCCGTCGATTCATAGTTCTCATTAAAAAATAAGCCACAAAGAAGGCATCTCTCATTTTCATTTAGTGCACAACCTAAAGACAAAAAAAAAAAAAAAAAAAGAAAGAAAGAAATTTACTACTCCAACTACACCAACCTTATTCAACAAGGGGAATCACCTAGATCCTTTTCTCTACTTTATTCACTCAAATTTATTTTCTTAGAGAACATATATTAATCATTCAAGTATTTCTGAAACTCTCTTCTAAGCAAGGCAGTATGGCCTCCACTCTGGCAAGTAAAAAGGACTATGTATGGTCTCTCAAACTACAATCTCAGTGGTCATGGATACAAAAACACGACGCTCATTTGAAATGTTATGTAACTAGGGAGCATAAGGATGGTCTGAGCAGCTTGTGCAATAAATATTCAAAGAGAAGTAGGCTGTAGATGCACAGAAAGTTGGGTAAGAGTGTTCTTGCCAGTCCACGGCATAAACAGAGCTAACATGGACAAAATGTATGCAGCCAACTGAGCTGACAGTCTGTGTAGTGTCTTCATCAGAACGTGTGTAAGACAATGGAGATATAAATTTCACAGCAGGAGGAAGGGGTTCAAGAAAGCAATAGTTACTCTATGTTCATAGTTTCATGTTCCACCAGTAAAATCCAGACTCTTTTGTGATGACATCATAGGAACAGCTGGATCTTAGGGTTCAGGGAACAGGGAGGCTGTGCACCTTTCTATGGAATGAATGGTTCCCTTGAGGTGCTCGGCTGTTCTTTTGTTGAGGCTGCTTGGCTTTTGATATAGTGTCTGTATACCTAGCTCTTGCAATTGACAACTATACACGTTAAGACAAAAACCCACTGTCACAACATTCAGTCTGCAAAGTGTAACACAAAGAATGTACACTATTACAGTCACCAAAGAGTAAATCTTAAATCTCATTTATGCCCCAAGAAGGTTCATACCACAGGCCAAGGAGATAGCTCCCCAGATAAAAAACTCCTGCTGTGTAAATAGGACAACCTAAGTTTAAGACCTGGATTGCATGGAAAGAGAGAACAGATACCTAAAATATGTCTATTGCTCTCCATATGTGTATCTGAATGTGTGCGCACGAGCACACACACACACACACACACACACACACACACACACACACACAGAGGAGGAGAAGGAGAAATTGAGAGTGTGTGTGAGAGAGAGGTTCTCTGATATCTCTGACTGTTTTATTCTATCCCCATAGAGAGGCAACATGTCCTTAAGGCCACCCAGGAGTCACTGATTTCTCTATATGTGGTCTTGACCACAGCCTCAGAATGAGAATCAGAACTTATTTGTCTCTAGTTTCTTGAAGGCCACATACGAACTGGGTTTGTGACACTTAAGAAGAAAGCTGGATACAATTTGTGCAGAGGATGGAACCTGAAAGGCTTCTCCCCACGAGGGGATCATTTGTCTCTGAACTTTGACCAATCATCACGCCACTGAAGGAAAACTTGCTGGTGAGAAGGAGGAGGGAAGAAGAGGAGTCACTGAAGGAAGAATTGGTACCACACCTAGATGTCAGAAAGGGCTTTTAAAACTCTACCTCACCCGGTGGCTTTGTATACCAGGCCCTACACAGGAATCAGGGTGACGATAAGCCCATCAGCCTTTCCTTGGACAGAGCCTCTTTGCTCCGGAGGATTCGGAAAAAGTGAGAGCATGCTAACTCCTCAAAGAGACGACCTGGCAAACGGTCCCAAGCGGGACAAGATCTCCCCTGGCAGAGAGAAGAGAAGCGTCAGCGTTAGGAGGCAGACAGAAATCCAAAAGTGTATGTAACTTTCAAGTTTTAGGAACTTATGTAAGTATGCCATAAGTAACTGAACAGTCAAAGCAGAAGCGGCACAAAATAGCTATCCCAAAATGTAGTCTGGACAAGATTGAGAGTGGATGACAACACTTGTTTATGTAAGCCTGTGATATGACTGCATCAAAAAAGAATGCTATTTATTCTTTCACACACTTAGAAAGGGGGGAATCTCATAGGAAGGAAGATGCTATTATTGAAACGATTAATTATTCACTGACGGTTTACAATAATCCCATGGAAACAGCATTACAAAGAATACAAGCAAACTGAAGAAATGCGTGATATAATACACGCATGAAAATATCCACGAATCAATGAGATTTAGAAGGCCAGTCACTGGCTATGGCAATTTATTGAAGCTCGTGAAAAAGTAACAGTATTCTAAAATGTTCAGCAGTGAAGACCTGTAATGACTTTACCAATGCAATTATTCATTAAGAATAGTCAACAGGGTCTCACGTAGCCCAGGCTGGCTTCAAAGTCACAATGTAGGTCACTCGTGTTCCTGCCTCTACCTTCCCAGCAGGCACACACAATCAATGCACACGGTATATATATTTAAAGTATTAACGTTATAAGGATTTCAGTGATGTGTAAAAATAACTATAATAAATGAGAAAAAAATATTGTAGATGTTGTAAAATTACAGCAACAAATGAAAGCTCTCATATGTACATGGAAGAGTACGGAAAGTTAAGGCAAAAAAGTACCAATAGCAATCATGAGTTCTTATCTTTCTTTAAAATATTAGGATGCCACAAACAGGTTTTAAGCAGTAAGATCAGAAAACGTAATCAATGCCTATAACTCTAAAAGTAGCGATTAAATCATAACACCCCTACAGTATTTACGAGTAATAAAAAAATAAGCTAGATTATAGTTGCTAGTATAATACTGACATGAAACTTTATCTCACAGGCAGAGAACAGGGGGATTTTTGTCTGTCAGGCAGATTGTGTACTTGAGCACACACACCCCAGGATAAGATAGACATATTTCTACCTCAACTGCTAGAAGGTACAATTTCCTAAGTAGTTAGATGACAAGGACACTACATTTGACAAGATGCTGGAGGAAGGCAAGGGTTATGTACTTTATAAACACCACTGGCCAGATGATTGTGCACACCTTTATTCCTAACACTTGGAAGGCAGAGGCAAGAGGATCTCCAGACTCAAGGCCAGCCTGGTTTACGTGGTTAGTTCCAGGACAGCCAGAGCTGTTACACAGAGACACGCTGTCTTGAAAATAAACAAAAGGAACCTTACTGGATTAATTACATGTGGGAATTTTCATGGAGAAGCTGTGAAAGCAGGCTAGCCATTACTCTACTTAGTTTCTCTATTAGATAAATATAATTAGACTCCAAATTGTTGCATACATATTTTAAGTGTTTGGTAGAGAAAGTATATTTGCTTAAATGCTAGAAGTTATTGAACAAATCACATAGAAAAAGTTAACATGGAAATTAGTCAAGAAATGTTCACTTCAAAAGAATATACTGATGTTTTGTAAAGTTTCTGGGGACTCACGACCCTGCTATTTTGGATGTGCCCCGAGTTAACATGGGCCTCATTTTAAGGTGGAAAATACACGTTATAACATGTTTTCCTATGCCTTGTCTAGTTTTTGAAATGCTTAGTATTATAATGCTGTTTCAAAACAAAAGTTAAGGTCTCCGAGAATAAGAAATGAGAGACTTCAGTTTCCCAATGCTGTACTGAAAGGTAATTGCCAAGAGAACATGGAGTCCATTCTGATAAGTGTTCTATTCGTTCTGGTCCTGTGGGCACAGTGAGGATTCCCTGCAGAAAGGCAAAGAACAGCTGTCATCAAATTAGTAAAACATGGCAGAAAAGGACAAATTCAAGGTCCATTCTTCGTCCTTTGCAAATCGTGACCTCAGACTTCTAGGCACAGGAAGAGGGAACTGTGGTTTCTAAGGTGTCGACTCATGGAGTACGCACTGGGCTTGTCTGAGTGTACTAGAGTATACAGGGCCAGAGTGGGTGTGGGGGTCATGGCTTCTCCACAGGCCAGTGTGACTCATGTGTATCCTGGGAGTTGGAAAAACCATTCACCTGGTTATCAGCCATCCTGACGCAGGTCTCCAGGCATTTCAGAACACCCAGTACCAAGAAACCTTGGATATTTTCACAATGTTTGGCTAGAAAAGGGCATCTAATCTCAGCTGTAATATCAGTGCAATTATGGAAAGTATTTTTAATTATCGCAGAGGAAGTCAACAGGTTTGCCTCATCAGCAGCACGCAGGCTTGACGGTGCCTGGCTAAAGTACCTGGAGGAATGTACAGTCACAAGATAAAATAAAAATCACAGCCTCATGCCCCACTTACAACACACACCCCAGCAGCACAGCCCAGTGCCCCTGGAAAGAAGAGTGCCCAGTGTGGGAATGCTCATACTTCAGACAGCACGTGGGCAGGGCTTTGGGCAGAATTTGTACAAGAGCATAGGACAGACACTCCCCAAGAGCCTCACCTCACACTCTGGCGGGAGCTAACCTCTGCAGAAGAAAGTAGAAAGAGAGAGAAGTTAAGGACTCCAAATTTAAAAAGAAAAAAAAAAAAAGAAGGATTTTCAAAGCAACTCCTTCAATCCTTCAAAGGCCTTTTTATATTTATTTTAAGGAGACATTTGAATTTAAGTGACACTGTCAATCATTTCTTTTTTCAAATATGACAATGCTATTCTACCCCTACCTTTTTCCCATGGCTTGATGGAAATGAGAGGGGAAGTTATTTTTTTCACTTGGGGGAAAAAAAAATTACTGAGAGAAGACCTTGCAGGGAAAGCAATTTAAATGCTGCATTTTCTCTGTTCTTTTTAATTTAGCTGTTTTCTGTTTACTTACTATTGCCATCAATGTGCTCTGATTAAATAAACTTTAAGTAGAGAACATACAATTTCCTAAAATCATCCAGGGTAAGGAAAGGAAATCCAGGAGATGCAGAAATGGTAACAAGGCAGAGAAATTTCCAAACCATAACCCCGTCCTCCTTTTTTTCAGACTCCATTAAGCCAAAATGTAAATTACAATCCTACCTGTGATATCCTAAATATCAATCTTGGTGACACTATCCTGTATCTATTTTAATATTTAATGTTTTAAAATGGGACTAAGAATACCTAACATATGCACAACCCACACATCTCACAGATTCTGAAATTTCAAAATGTTAAATTAAAGGATACAGAGTTACTGCCCTATCACTCTACTCACTTCTAGGGCAGTGAGCTGGCATCTCATCCAACTGGTTGGGCTTCTGGGCAGTAGAGGTATATGAGAGAGAGGTTTGTCAGGTGCCTCTTGAAGAGAAGCCCATTATATCTGTAGGGGTCCTGACAGTGGGGTAATCTAAACCTGACGCGGATGTGAATCACCCATGGAGGGAGGGAGGTTTAGAATAGATGCCTCTTACTCAAGCAATTAAGATCATTTAGGAAAAAGAGAAAATGGGCAATAAGGCGCTCCCTCCTAGAGAGCACTTGCTGGTGCTCAATCAGTTCTTAGACAGACAGCTCCTGAGATGTGCGGTGTAGCACTCTGAGTAAATGCCGGGTCTCAGTCCCACAGAGCTTTCAAATCTCTTGTTAGAGTAATGTTCAAAACACCCAGAGCTGTCACTTAGCATATGTGGTGTCCCTGAACACCTGAGAACCAGACAGAACAAGGATGTGTAACCTCTGGGATACCAAGCACAGCGTTACTCATGGATGAGACGTAATACTAATTAAAAGCTGTTCTGTCTGGGATTAAAAATACAACCCTGAAGGTCACATTAACTCAACCGCAGTACTTAGAAAAAGCCAACATGGAAGTGTTGTGAGCCCTAAAAATTATCTTCAGTGCCCCCTTGACTTGAACAATATAAAGAGACATAAGCAGGGCAAGCTGATCTAGAATAGTTGCTTGTCCAAAGTGATCCTGAACTGGCCCCAAAGCACCAGTCACCATGTCACATGCAATCGTTTTTATTTGCATGGCACCCTGAGGCCTTGAGACCAGTAAATATAACATCTTCATTTCTTTCTTTGCCCTGCCTACACTCAGATTGAACCTGGAACCTGGCATACGGTGCTTGTACAAGTACTCTTTGACTGAGATATATACTCCTTCTTTTTCAACAATCTTACTAAGATCCCCCAAACTTGCTTTAAACTCACTATGTAGTCCTAGCCAGTCTTGAACTTGGGGTCTTCATGCTTTGGCCTCTGGATGACTAAATTTTAGGCCTGTGCTACCGGGGCGTGCATAGTCTATTGAAATGTTATTCTAAATTTGTACCATGAGGCGGAGGCATTTAAATGGTCACATACACTCAGTCTAAACACAAATGGAAGAGCATTCTCAAATATGTGAAAAGATGACCACTGTCTGTTCATTTCATAAAACATCTCTATTACTGTAGTCACCACTGGCCATATTTCCATAATGCAATGCTGTCTTTGGAGCCACGTGACTCATTTTTAAACAGCCACTGATGAGAAACAGAACTGACAATGTCTCAAAGGCAACTGACTGTCAGACGTGTGTTCTAAAACCCTGCCTAGACCTCAGCTCACTGAGGAAATTAAAGTCACACATTGAACTTCGCATGCTATAAGGCATAATCAGGGCTGGGCACAAGGCCCTATGCGAGTTCGGTATTATCAGCTGTGAGCCAGCTGTGACCAGAGTGAGAGGCCACATTTTCAAAAACAGATGTAGTACTTCTGACGATTTATATGTTAGGTATACTGAGTATGAAATTGTCTTTCTACCAATTTGATTAAAAAGAAATCACCTGGAGGAAAATATTCATGGAGAACTGCAGAAGCAAGACAGAGGCTACAGGAACCTGGAGGGAGGGTTTTAGCAAACAGCCCCAGACCTGCTTTGAGACAAGCTGGTCTGCTTCCACACTGGCATCCATTCATTACCTAAGGGTAGCAATCCGTTTCTTTCTCCCAGTGCCCTTAGAGAACGATGTGGCTCCTAGATGGTTAATTACTTCAGGCCAGGGTCAAAAACCCGTGGTGGGAAAAAACGTGCAGGAAGGTCCTCGGTAGCTGGAGTTGAACTTCTCAATCTCCCGGCATCGGATCGTAATTTTCAACAGGACACAAGTGCAAAGAGGTTTTGCTGGAAAGGAGAGCTTTGATAGTTCTGCAATCAACTCGGCTTCAACAGGCCTTTTGCACAGACGGAAAGCAAGTCAAACTCAGAAAGCCATTAGTTTTCCCCGGTGAAGCGCTGTCTCTTGCCTTCTAATGCCCTAGTGGGAATTATTTCTATGAACCAGGGGGAAATTTTGTCTGTAGCAGTGTGACAACAGGGGAAACGGCACTCCGACAACACTCACATTAGTGTCTTGTGTCTAATTGAAATCCAACATCAAATAAACTTGCAATCAGAAGAGAGAGAGAAAGATAGGAGAGTGGACCTTTGGAAGGAAAAAAAAATGTGGTTTTAGTAGATTTCACTAACCAGAGAGACTGGGCTGTTTTCCATTCCCATTTAGCTGTACCAAAAGTGCTCACTTTTTCTCCCCACTAATACAGAAGTGAAAAGTAGAAACGGCAGCTAGCTTTCCTTTCCCCGCAGTAAAGAAAAAAGCTAGTAAAGAAGCTCAAAAGATAATACAATTTGTAGGGGCCGTGCTCTTAGCACAGCTCGGCTGCTCAGCACATCCTTGCGGATCAATCTGGTCGTCTCCAGCACATCTGCTTGGGCGCTGACAAATGATATGTTCCATCTCTGAATCCGCAAGCAGAAAGAAGCCCACGGATAAATGTGTGCACCTTTCATAAGCAAGACAAATCATTCATTCTCACCAAACGCTTCCAACGGGAACGCTAATTTTGTATTTATTTGCACAGCATATGTAGTGTGTCCGGAGCCAGGCATTAAAAAAGATCTCAAGCAGCCAATTGCTCTGATTACATTTAGTCACTGTTGTATTACAAGGGTTCAATGGCAAGCAATGTAAGAGGAAGCCATGGAGAGCAGAAACACCTCATCAAATGGCTTCTCAGGTTGGAGGTTTTTCTGAAGCCTGTCTTTCTCCTCCTGCTCTGAAGTGGGATTTAAAAAAATAAAAATTAAAAAAAAAATGAAATACTGTGACTGTGGCCATGCATCTTAAATCTACCATATGCCTTTCCTGTCAACCAGCAGTTATTTTTATTAATAACTCCAAGAACATATTGTGGGATTCTTTTTGTTTTGAGATCCGGTCATGTGATTTCTTCCATAGCAGGGAACACTGGGTAAATTGTAATGTTTTAACATGCCAATGAATGGCCCCTTGTAGGGCCAAGTTAGTGATGAATTGGTATTTGCTAAGGCCTAAGCAAGCACAGGGGACTACATCTATTCCATCTTCTGTGTGCTCTGCAATGATGGATAGAAGAAGGGACAGCAGAGAACTCACAGAGAAAGAAAGGCACTCGCTCACGAACAAGCAGCGGCAAAGAGATCATTTTAATCAGGTCCCATAGAAGCAGTGGATTTTTGGAGTTTCTAACTTCATCCTCCTACTGTGCACATAGCTCATGGCTCATGGACACCCTGTATCAGCGGACTGGATGAGCAATTGAATGCAGGAGAAAAAGCAGGAGATGTAACTCCCTCCAGGCTCCAGAGGAAGGCCTTTTAAGCAACACATTCTCTTGCAGATGGCAGAATTGGAAACTCCTGAGAGACGCAGCCTCCTAATGGAAGGTTCTGTAGGTTTGTGGCTTTGCTTTAGCTTTCTTCCCTACAACAGAAACCTCTCTCCAGGGCCACAACATGAGTACTGTGACGTCACACAGGACCTTCCAAGCCCTCGAGCATCAGTGCTCTCCCGCAAAGGGTTTTAAGTGTAAATCTGAAATGTTACAACAACAGACCCGCATTGTTCAAAGACATACAAGCCTACCTCACCAGACTGGTGCAGGTTGGGCAACTGAAAATCTGATTAGCGTTCTAACTCTCGGCGAGACAGCTTTGGCTGCATCAGCTGTGCAGTATTAACAAAGACATTAAGTAGGTATGCATTTCTATTAAGTCTCCTGTGACAGGCATTAAAAAGAACCCTTTGCTTCTATGACGATATCTATTAAATATATGTGTCTACAAGCACAGACATTTTGAGAGTGTGCAATTGTACTTCTTTTTCCCCCCAGTAATTTTATGATACTAAAACTTTTGACCTAGGTCTGCCAGTATATCACAGCTCTCCCAAAGGAGGGGGAAGGATGATAGCATGTTGCAGTGAGGTTTCTTGGTCCCGGGCGGCCAGAGACCCAGACCCACAGACCTGCAGTCAGCCTCAGACCCCTTAGGCGCCCACCACTGCTCAGGCCCCCAAAATGACTCAGACACTTATATTAACTTCATGCTGTTCGGCCTATGGCTCAGGCACATTGCTAGCTAGCTCTTACATCTTAACTCAACTCATTTCCATTAATCTGCCTGCCACATGGCCCGTGGCTCACCTGTGTTCCTTACATGTTGCTCCTTTGGGCTTTGGGCTTGGTCTGTCTGACTATGCCCTACTTCTCCTACCTATGCTCTGATTTCTCCTCCTACTTCTTCTATGGTGCCTGTCATGGGCCAAAACAGCTCCTTTATTTAAAAATTGATATTCACAGCATACATAAACGCATTACCACATCAATGGCAAGTTCAAGGATAGCCTGATCTACTACTGAGACAAAACTCAATCAAGCAAACAAATTCAACAGAATCACAACTAAAACTCAGTGCTTTGGGACGAAAGTTTTTGAACAATAAATACCATGTTCTAAAACGACGCTCTATTTCAGAAACGGTAGTTTTCTTTATGTAGAACAGGCCCTCAGTTCCTAAGAAGTTCTGTCTAAAATCCTGTGACCCTTATCTTTGCTAAAGATGATCGGGAAGAGCAAACTTCATTTAGAAAAAAACTTTGAAGAAAACCACAAAAATCAAAGAAACCTTCATTTCCCAACATGGAAAATGAGTTCCAGAGAGCTAGCCTGCTCCCCAGGAGCATCAGGGCCAGCAGGGCAGACATACATCCAAATTGGGAACTCAGAATTAATGTACTTATTTAGTTGAGATGGACTAAGAGAAAACAAGCTAGCTTTAAAACGTGGGTGTTGAGAACAAATGTAAATTTTATGAAATGAATATATGCTGTAAAAAGTATTTTCTTCCCATGCCACGGCTTTATGGGATAACTGGATAGCGTCTATATACTACTACTATTTTTTTAATTAAAACATTTACAATTGCACTTTTTTTTTAACTTTTGTGTATACGTATGAACATCACAATGCATGTGTGGAGGTCCGAGGACCACTTAGCAGAGCTGGTTCCCTCCCTCTACCAAGGGTCCGCTAGGATTGAACTCAGGCTTGGTGCTAAGTGCTTTTATATACCGAACCATCTTATCAGCCCCTGCTCTCGCTCACTCTTGCTCTCTCTCTCATACACACACATAGGTTTTTCAAGAACAGGTTTCCCTGTGTATCCCTGGCTGTCCTGGAACTCACTCTGCAGACCAGGTTGGCCTGGAACTCAGAGATCCTTCTGCCCCTGTCTCCCAAATGCTGGGATTAAAAATGTGCACCATCAACTGCCCTGCCTGGACCTATTATTAATGAAATATTCTCCATTGGAATTTTGTCTCACAATTGAAATGATTTTTAGAAGGAAATGTTGTACATACATCTTCAGATCACTTTTAGTAAGAGGATCAGCTAAAATTGAAAGCTGGGGTAATATTTGCTTATATTCCTGTTATATGATAGTCTAAAGAGACATGACTAAGACAGAGCTGAACTGCACAGCTGACGTGGGCTGTGAGCAGAATCGTCTAGTGGAGGTAGGGAGACTGACGGGGGCTGAGGTACTATTGAATCAGTTCTTTGTTTTAGGCCCAGATGTTCAGGGAATGAACCCAGCCAGCTTCCTTAGCTAAAGAAAGCCCAGTGGTCAAGCTTGTGCTGACGTTTGTAGATGATGGGAGCAGGACCAATGTTCCACAAAGTTCAGCCTCATTGGTGGAATCCAGTACAAGCCTCGTACAAGGAAAGGTCTCCAGGAGAATTTACTCCAGAGACGAAGACCCCAAGCCTTCTGTGCTGAAGTACAACTACACAGCTCATATACAGATGGACAAGACATTTCCAGTGCCATTTACTTTGCGGCTGTTGTTGAATATATATTTTTACGAGATGATGTCTCTTTTTTAATACAATCAAGCTTAAGGGAAGCAAACCATCCAGCCAGAGTTTGTCAATATCTTCATTTTCTAAAACAGCACACTGCTGACATATCTTGGGGTAACCGTTGCTACAAACCCAACAATAACTCCAAATATACTTGACTGCCAGAACGAGAATTCTTCACTTTCCTTTTTGATTAACAGTGAAAATTGACCCCAAATGCTATGACTTAAAAAAAAAAAAAAAAAAAAAAGTGCCCCACCAATCCTAATTTTCTTGGTAATTAATCAAGAAAAAAAATTGTATGCCATATCCTTTAATGTACATAAAGCAAGTGAAATGTGCATGTTTTAAAAGAAAAAGGCTGTTAAATTTTACGAAGTTGGAAGCCCCACTACTCACCACTAATGGCCCACACTTTCAGCTAAAAGCGGACTTTTATGACAATCATTCTTTCGATTCATTTTTTTATAGAGACTTGAATCTTTCAAAATGTTGTCATATAAATGTATAAATGATTTTTCCCCTTGAAGCTCTGGCCTTGGCAGAGTTATGCAATCCTGATCATTCACTACAGCCCACAATGGGGCATAACATGACAATGTTCTTCTTCTCTCTGCAGAAAGCAGGGAAGGTAGAAGAGCCTTCCACACACTAGCTTTATGGTAAAGGAAAATGGCCAAGGTGAGTGGAAAGACTCACAATACAAATTATGACTCCGAGACTAGAAACAGAACCCGCTAACATTAACCTAGAGCTGACTTTACGCCCAGCACTGTTCTCAGCGTGGATCAACTCGCTTAATCCTTGAACACTCCTGAGAAGCACTATTCCATCATTCCATTTAACAAGCAAGAAAATGAGCACAGGAGTGGAGGAGGCTGGGAAAAACCGACTCAGCCTCCCATGTCTCTGTTACTCTTTGTCAATGACCCGTCAATAAGCAACAGCTGACATGCGCCTAGAGTAAAGGACCATTACAAATGTACCTGACACTGATACACAAAGTGACTGTAATTTCTACATTATCAGACAGAGTATACTTCTAACAACAGGATACACCTTATCAGAGTCTGAAGGCTTTATTTATTTATGTTTATAAATCTATGCAAGAATGTTTTGATTGTTTTCATATGTCCCAGATACTGTCTACATCCACACATGGTGCAGTGAAGCGAGAAAGACTTGCTAAGTCCTACAAGGGAATCCTTGGGTCCGGTTCCTGGGTCTGCCACTCTGAATGACTCCGATAATCTATACAATATGAGGACAATATGAATTACTTGAGAGGTTAGTTTGGGGGAATAAATGAGACAATGTGTAAAACAGCAGTTTGTAAACTGCAAAAGAACAATAAATTCAACTTGTGGTTTTCCCGTTGCTGTCTTCTCTTAGGAATTAGATTGAGATATAAATTTTCTTCCAGAGGTTGAATCCTAACACAAGGCACCGTATAAATACAACGGGAGAGTAATGGGAGATCAGGAGAATGGCGCTGATCCAATTCAACTGGACACCCCAGAACTTAAGGTATTTACGTGGGTTTCCCCAGGGACCTTATTAAATCACACACAGGCTTCAGCCACACTAACAACTGGACAAATACTAAATGCCTGCTCTGCAGCAGCCAGAGCCCTTGCATGGCAGGACTATGGAAGTGTTGGGGAAAAAGAGCTGACACAGGGGGCTGATGGAAGACAGAAAAAAAGACCTCATCCTATCCACTACTGTCTCACCGTTTCCGCTTTCCCAGCTTGGTGAGAATGTTCAACACCAGAAGGTCAAGCCATAGTACCCTAAGGAAAATAAGCCTACCCATTAGATTCTTATCTCTGAAAGGGAGACATCACCTCCATGCTTCTGTAAGCATCATCCTTTTAACATCAGAAGGCCTTGATCCTGAATGGACCAACTTGGTCTAACACAGTATGCCCTCTCTGAAAAGACACTACATCTTTTTTTTTTTTTTTTTTTTTTTTTTTTTGAGGCCATTACTATTGGGGTCAGCATATCCAACGGGAGTTTATAGAAGTCAACGGACAGATAACAGAAATGATGCTCTGTAAGCTGACATTTGTGGTTTCCGTTGACACAACATGGCATGCCATACCTGTGATCAGATCAGAGAGGATACTTTTTGAGGAAATGAGTTCTCAGTATATTCTCTTACTTGGGGCCTGGGGCTGCTTCCCATTTCCACTGGAATTTGTCAAAAGTGGTCACTTTTTCAAATGAAGAGGTGAAGGGGAGAAAGGAATAATTTCCTTTATGATTTCCTTTCATAACTGAAGCATATTGAATATTGAAATTTTGTCTAAATGAGTGATAATCATCTTCAGGTGTTCATCTGTCATAAGTCAAGAGAAAGGGTTTCACACAGACCATTCTTCTACAGCCTCCTATCCATGCAGGGTTTTAAAAAAAATTATCTCTTAACCTGAAATGCAAGTATGTCTACTGTTATTCTTTATAAAGGGAAATTATCAGAGTTCTGAAATGATTCCTTTCAAAAGTCAAATGCTTTTGTGCTTAATACTGTATGTAGAATTTTTTAGAAGTTTCTTTTGTGAACAGACAAACTGCAATTGATGTCCAGAAAGCTGGCTGATCACCCTATTATCATCATCATCTAATTTGAATGGTAGTGATAATAACAGTTCATTAACGGGACATTGTTTCCCATAAAATATTTCAAGTCTAGCAAATTAAAAGGAGTGGGAAATTAGCTGTTCCATAGTATAAACAGATGTATATTAAAAGCACATGACTTCATCATAGAAAGAAAACTGAATAAGAATTAAAGGATCTTTTTTTAAAAATCCTCTCATTCTAACGTTCCAACTCTGTCTTATGCCTAAAATAAAGAAGGTGTTACTGTTGGTCATTTTTCTGTGCTACTGATATAGGGACAATTAATATTTGCATACTACATACAAGATTTCTAATAAAACAAAACATGCTAACAAATAATTGTCTACTTATGTTCATAAAAACAGTAAGTCAAAAAGAAGAGAAACAATAAGACTTCAGGGAAAGAAGAATGTGGAAAAAGTAATTGACAGGAAGAGAAATATTAATATTATTATTACTACTAATAATAAACAGAGGGTATCTACTTAATCCTTTGGTTATGCCCACAGATTACTATGTCCAAAATGCTATGTGGTTGACCTTAACTGCATTAACTAGTCTATGAGTTAGGCACTACAATTAATTACACACTGGCTGATAGGAAAACTAAGTCTCAGTTTTGGGTCAAGATTGAAGTGCTAAAAAATGCCAGAGCCAAGCCTGCTCTGCATGCCTTTGGAGGAGCACACGCTCCAGACCAGCAACAGCATCATCTTTGGACCAGGTCTAGAGGTCAGCATGCTGCTGGCCTGGCAGCTGTGTGCATCGCCAGCTGCTCCCTGAACAACTGAGAAATGTTTAGCTCAGTCGGGAATTGTGCCTTAGCGATGCTCTGTAACCTGGGCACTTGTGAGGGTCCTTCACCTCTTGCTCCACACGGGGCACTCTGTTTAACATATCCCACAGAGACAGATGTGGGAAGCAGAGCTTTAAAAATAGCAAGTCTTGGCAAACGCCTGGCTTATTAGCCCACACACCAGTTCACAGATGACTGGAATTCTCAAATCAGATTACCTGACAGGCAATTTCATTATCTTGCTCTGGTACACCTTCAAAACCTTGAGATAGCCAGATAGACATCACCTATTAATCTGTTTGGTCGTCAGTGTGCAGCTCTGTAATCCTATTTGTGCGGCTTCCAATGTTCAGCATTTCCTTAATATTTTCAGGTCCATTTTTTATATGCTGTTTTATGTATTATTGAATGATTTTATTATGCATATATATAAAACATATATAACTTTATTATATTTATTAATGGACAACAAATAAGACTCAAAAGCCATTAACTTAAAGAGATTTCTATCCCTTTACTTCTCATGGGTCATCTAAAATTGAATACTCCACACGAAGCCCTGTAAAGTAAGTGCTGACCACAACCTGAGTTTAATTACCCTGTAACAGAAGAAAGGAACGCAGAGTATGGGTAATGCCTTCAAGTTAAATTGACACATACATTCTTCTAAAATAGGAGTTTAAACAGCTAATCTGATCTTACTGTAACCAGTCATTTAGTCTCAAGCTAAATTTAATGAAAAACAACTCTGTTAGATTTAAAAAAAAAAAAAAAAAAGTGCAAAGTTCCATTTAAATAACATAGTAAAAGAATTCACTCCACTTCTTTCTCATCTTCCACTTGGAAGTCTAACCAAGAGGGAAGAGCTTCTCTTGGAGTACAACCCAAAGCCTCCTGGTTCCGCCTATCTGGCTTGTAGGCAATCCTCCTGCCAATCAAGGTAGAGATCAGGCAAAAGGATCAGGCATGAGAGGCAAGTTGCACTTCCTTTCCACTGCTTCACTTCCCTTCTCCACACAGCATATTTACTTCCTAAACCCTTTCACCAACCGCTGACTTCTGGGCCAGAGTCAAAACCTTTGCCACTCTCTAGTCCATATGCATCCCGAACTGCATGTGTGGGCAATCCCATAGCCTGGTCAAAGCTGGCTAGCCCTATTATGCATGGCACCTTATCTACTTGGTTCATCTCTCCAGATCCACGTTTTCCTTTCTAGAGACATAGTTAAATATAGGCCAGGTTGGCCCTTAACTTGCTACCTGGCTGAGGATGACCAGAAATTCCTGCCTTAGATTCCCAAGTGTTGGGACAATGAATGTTTACACTATGATGGACTACTTCTAGCACATCATTGGCCCTAAACTATCCATTATATAAGAACTAGTCTCAATAAGGTTAAGCCATAGGGAGCAATTACATTTGAATCAAACTCTCCAAGTTCCTATCCTAAATCTCTCTATATGTCCCCTATATATCCTCTATTAATCTTGGCATACCTATATTTAGAGTGCTTTTGTGCAGATATTTCCTTATAGCCCATGTCCCAGCTGAGCCATGAGCTCCGTGAGAGCAGCCGCCATGTCTGTTATGAGTCCTGTTTCTTCCCAGTCTCCAGCATAATGAATGCCACATGGTAGGAGCTCAGTTATTATTAGCTAAATGAGGAAGGACAAAGGGAGAAAGACACAGGGCAAGCAGGAGGCATCCTGGCATGCAGTACCATTATGTGCAACCTCAAGACTAGGCTATCCCATAGCCTGTGCTCAAGCTGACGGAAAATCAGACTGTGGTGCCTTGGGCAAAACATAATTAAAAATATCGGGCTTCATTGTGACATCTTCATGAATGTACATAGCACACGTGAATCATATCCTTCCTCATTTAACTTCCCTTTATTCTCTTCTTCCCCTCTTATTCCCTTCAATAATAATCCTCTACTTTCACGTCATCCGTTTACCTCCTAGACTGCATACAAAGGGACATGTGTTACATTGTGGATAAAAACTATTCTTGCTCTGTAGTGTCTAAATAATGAAATTTGTCAACTGACATCAGTAGGCATTTAGTCTAGGTTAGTGGGTATTCTCCTACACCCTGCTGGACTCTCAGTGTGGAGCTGTGTGTACTATGGGATTGTTTAAAAGAGCTTCTTCCTTTTTAGTAAACGGGGAGAGACTGTTCAGTGACCACAGTGGTAAATGGCCTTTTCCAGAGTTTCTTTAAAAAGAGATTGTTCTAATGTACAAAGTTTTGTGCTCGTGCATTGAGAGTTGCTTCCATGATTGAATAATCTAATTATTTAACCTCTTACAATGACTGAGTCAAAGATGGTGGTCAGCAGCATGGATTCTGAATTCAAACAATACCTTTGCATTATCTTTCTGACAAGTCCAGCAAAGTTAGTAAAGACCAATCTTCAATCATATGGTAGTATTTATCCTATGGCGTGGTAGGAGGATTAGCTGGTTAAATATAAAAGACTTAGGATAGTGGTTGGCACCCAGCCAACATAAATATTTGCTATTATTGTTAATTTGAAATAAAAAAAAAAATCTGAACCGCAAAGATCTTAAATGACTCTCTCAGGCTTCCACAAAGCCCAGAATACGTATGGGGCTTCATTCCTGGCTACAGTGTGCCACATAGATTATGCTGTTAAAAATGCAGCTGGCACGTCCCCCACTATTCTTTTCACATTACACTGAACAATAATTTCCTGGCTTTCAAGAAATAGTAATTTTTAAATGCTTACTACCTGATTATATTCATTAAAGATTTCCAAAATAGTCCCTAGTCTAGCAAAGTAGAAATCACACTATGATTATGTTATTACAGAACTGGAGACGGGGAGGGGGGGGAGAATATATTTCTCTTCCAAAACTTCTTGAGAGTCAATATGATTTCCATTACACTTCCCTTGCTATTTTATCATCCCTTCCTTTATTAGAGGTTTAGATTTGAAGCAGCTCTGAGAAAAAGAACGGGAATAGAAAGAGACTTAAATTGCTCTCTGTCCATATTAAGGCCGAAGCTTTGGCAGATAAAGGCAAAGGGGAAGGTCAAATGCTGTGACCTAATTATGTCTTGACATTACTTTCTTATCCTTTTACTAATGAGAACCATCCAATTTAGACTGGCTTAGTAATGATGTAACAATAAAAGCCATATATGTTTGAGCATCTCGTTTTCCTGCCATGTACTCACTTTCCGAAAGGGGAACATTTATGTAGCAGAAAGAACCCATCCGAATTTAAAAGGGACAAAAGAGCATTGGCTTGTCTGAGGCCGCCTTTGAATTTTTCCTTTCTTGAACGTCGTCTGCTGCTTTCATGTTTGAGGAAAACGCTGGAGCCGGAAAGGAAGTGACTTCCCCAGCTAAGATGGGCAGTTGGACAACTGAATCACAAGCATTGTAAAAGACGGACTGCTGTTTGGAGGAATCCACGCAGAAAGGGGGTCGAGAAATCAGGAGGATTTCAATGACCTTGGCAGAAGCCAGATGCCATGACTACTGTGCCTGTTCCCTTTAGCCCCAGTGACATAGCGTTCCTGCACTGGTCTCCTCCATTGCCATCCTTCACTGTACTTTGGCTGTCTGAGACTTTATTTTCTGATCATTCATTATGACCTTTCTTCTATTTTAACCCTTTCACAAAAGGTCTGTCTCTGTAAAAACAAAAGCCAACCCCCCACCAAAAATATGTGTATTTCTTGATTATTTCTTATTTATGTGCAATCCTGTTGGGATATAGGATAATAAGCAAGAAGCGTTTTCTGACAAGAAGTGGGATAAATGAATTCTCCTCCAAAGTAGTGATGTTTATATAGATAACTTCCCAAGAGGTCCTTCATAATTTTCCTCTCCTACAGTATAACTCATAGCAGAATGGCAACTTTACATTTTTATCAAAAATGTGATTACACCTACTTAAGTTCACTTCATTTCATATATAAAACTTTAAGTAAGAGGTGCAATCCAAGACTCTTTAACTGAAGGAAAATATGATCTTAGAGCTATTAGGAAGTTGCTTATTACACCCAAAAAGAGAGATTTTTCTATATCCAAAAGAAACAGAAATGTCCCCTCTGCAAAGACAGGTACTGGAACACATACTGATGCTCCCAGAAGACCAGTTATCCACTGAGGCATATATTTAAAAAAAAAAAAAAACAAAATAAACAAAGAAAAACCATACACACAAGAAAACTTCTGACTGAATGCTTTTCTACTCCAAATCTGAGAACACAAATATACTTTGAAAAAAGGACTGGGTATATTCCTATTGCTTTGCATAATGTGTGCTCTGAAACTGACTGAAGGACCAAGCTAGCTGGGAGGATAATATCTTCATATTGAAACCTATCTCAAACTTGTTACTGTAAAACACTTTGGTATTCTAAGAATATTAGAGTAGTTACGTTAAAACTAGATTTATTCTGTTTTCTCAGAGGCTGCAACACTGCCAATTCATGCCTCTTCTGCTGAGAATTTATTTTCTAAGATTGCTTTCACAATGAAAAGCTAAAGAATGAACTGCTTTCAGCTTCAATTTTATATATTTATGTAAATATCTACTGCATATGAAGTTTTTCAATTCTTATAAAAAATATATATTGGCTATATTATCAAACAGAATGGCTCAGTTAAAGCTGTTCAAATCCTATAAAATGGTGAGGGGCCACCAGAATCTGTTACCTGGGAACTCGCTTGCTTCTGCTCAAGCATCATCTTAGTTACTTTTCTCATAGCTGAGCCTGTAGAGTACTTGACAGAGGAAACAGGAGGGAAGCGGAGTTCATTTGAGTTCATAATTAACGCACAGACCCTACGGTTTCTGGAATGGCTCAGTCTAGAGCAGGGACAAGGTGAAGCAGCATCATGCACATCCCGAGTCAGGAAGCCAAGGGAGACACATGCTGGTACTCAGCCATCTTCCTCCATTCCCCCATTTTTTTTAGCCTGTGATGTTAACCCATGGGATGGTACCATCCACATTCAGGATGGGTCTTGTCTCCTCCGTTACTCCTGTTTGGAACTACCCTCATAGATATGCTCAGAGACATGTGTCTAGGTCATTCTAAAAATCCAGTCACCTTGATGATGGAGGTTAACCATTATACAGGTCTTGTGAGCAGAGCCTTACTCATGATCAACAGACAAATCTGATGGCTGTATGTGAAAACACTGAAGACATTCTGTACTCTCTTAGTGTCAACTATCTGTCCTTACTATTGGAATCATTTCCCTAAGTTGGAGTGACCTCACCTTTTGACTGGCCACGGAGCAAAAAAAAAAAAAAAAAAAAAAAAAATCCCTTTGCTCGCCCGTTTCTACTTTCATATATGGTATTGCTGAGCTGGGTGACCTAGGCAAGTGACTTAATGTCACTGAAAAGCAGATTCTTCATCTGTCAAGAGGATGATCTACAGCAAGTCTCTTCATGATTTTCCTCGTGTCCCCTCAGTTTAACACTGCATGCACACATCCTATCCGCCAATGGCTACATGCTTACACTATGCCTATCAGAAATCTTCCTGGGATCGGCACTCACTGTGGATGGGATCCTGGATGAGTCTATGATTCTGCAATGTGAATACTACCTTTACATCAGTGTCAAAGACTATGTGATTTTTCTTTCAACCAGCAAAAGATAACTGATTTGAAAAATCTATGGGGTCTTAACTGTCAATAAACTTCCCTTTGAGAACAGGTGAAGGGAAGGTAGAGTCAGTATCAGAGCTACGATTCTGAACCATGTTTGAGGATCCCTAAACTCTGCTAATGCTCAAGGCAGATAATCAAATTAAACACACCTGGCTATCCATAACACAACCCATAGCTCTTGCTGAACTGCCTCCTTCAAGTTATGGTTCAAAGACACGCATTTTGTCTTTAGAGGGTTATTAATAAGGCAATAAAATATAAACTACAATCTCAAAGACTGAAGCCCTGAGTGGTAGCAACATTATGAGCCATGTGACAATATCTCATGCCGGCCTGCTATCCCCCGCCCTGGGTAGCTTCTCTTGGGGGGCGGGCGGGGGGACAGGAGTATTTGAATGATCAAGTTTCTCTTCTACAGCCACCAGGAAACTAAAAGCTAAATTTAGTGGCTGAACAGAAGTTCTGGGGTCATCTATTAAGTGTTGCCTTAAATATTTCTAGCTAAATTTTTTTTTTATTTAAAAACAAAGCAAAAAAAAAAAAAAAAAACTCTTTTATCTCTATTTCAAATGCTTGACCCTTCAATGTAATTCTATGTAAGCATGAGTTATATTCCAGTACCTTATTGGGTTCTGCTCTCTAGGATGAAAACATAGGCCACGTGAGCCTAGAAGATGTCACAAGGAAACCCATGGAACTCAAAATGAGGCATCTACACACCCCATTTCCCCTTAGGCAAATCATCCTCACTATCTCTGCTGGATGTGGTCAAGTCACTCAAAGGAAAGGTCTCCCACATCAAGGAAATTCTGTGTGTCTGAATTACATTAACCACATCAGCAACTCAGGTCCAACCATAGTCATTCAGAATTTTTTCACTTCAGTAATGTTTCTTGATCCCTTGACTAAATTAATGATGTAGTAATTCATTACTGAGAGAGCACAAAAGATTGCCACAATGTGTACAAACTCTACTAAATAATTAATAATTTACCAAATGAAATAAAGCCCCCTTCATATTTTCATTTATTATTTTACAGAGCTCTTCCTCTGCCCTCACACACCCTTCTCATAGCGTGCGTGCGTGCATGTATATATGTGTGTGTGTGTGTGTGTGTGTGTGTGTGTGTGTGTAAGTTGCTACACACAGATAACATTTCTCTATCACAATTATTTTTGGTTTTCGGTTTTTGCCAGACACGGTTTCTCTGTGTAGGCCTGGCTGTTTTAGAACTTACTTAGTAGAAGAGGCTAGCCTCCTGCCCCTGCCTCTGCCTTACCAGTGCTGAGACTAATGGCGAGTATCACCACGCACGCCTGACCCTCTAGCAGATTTTAAAGTGAAATAGCATTCAAATCTAGGTGAAGATGTGCTGTTGTTGGGCCCTATGCTAGTGGTACACTAGACCTGGCCTGGAAGCACTGAGGAGCCAGACAGGTGATGAACCTCTCTGTTCTTGTCAATGCCAAAGTTTCCAAAATCTGAGACAAAGTTAGCAGACCGCAGTGACCTCAGATAACCACCACAAGTAATATTTTTGAAACACCCACTGCGCCAGAAGACTGACTCTGCCATCACAACACTCTCTTAGTCTCGAGCAAGGAATAAAGACGGAAGAAAGCTTCGTTTGCTATTTTCTTCTTCTTTTTTAAACATTTGGACTAAAAAAGAATATACTGGTGGATGACCTTATAAAGCTGAACTATTCTTAGCATCCAGATAACTTCTTGTGGTAATAATGGGAAATTATGCTCATAATATAATATTTATATTGGAAGAACCAGCATTAAATTATGGAGCTGATTGTTTGTGTTGTAAAATGTGAGGGGAAGGGCCGAGTTTTCAGTGGGTTTACAAACCAACATGAAAGCAAGTGGGGTCTAAATCCATAATCAGCTGCTGGTTTTGCAAACCTCCAGATGACGGCACAAGGCAGATGCAAATGTTTTCTTAAAGCCATGCCCAACTCTGAGAAAACAGATGTAAACTCCTTTTGAAAGAGCAAAGTTCAATTAGCAGTTCATTCTTTTATTGATCATATCTTTAACAAAGGACCACCGTTGTCCCTGCTAATTTTGAATAATTTTATACTAATAAGTCAGACCCCATCCCTACCCAAAGTCAAGCTTGACTTTTCCAAGTATCAGGCTTACTCTGTCCCTTTCCTGAGAATGTGGCACCCACTGATGCTACTGTGTCTCTTGTCATGGTCAGATGTTTTCTCTCCCAAGCACTAAATATGACTTCCCCTCCTTCTCTGGAAGCCTCGGTTGGCACTTACCTGTTGTCTTACTTGGGAGTTAATATTACTGCGGTTAAAAACTCATCATCAAAGGCAACTTAGAGAAGAAAGTTTATTCCCCCAGTCTACTGAGAGAAACCAAGACAGGAACACAAACCGGGTCTCGAGCTAGAGGCAGGATCTGATGTAGAGGCCATGGAGAAGTTCTGCTCACTGGCTTGCTCAGCCTGCTTTCTTATAGAACCCAGGATTAACAGGCCAGGGGCAACCCACACCCACACCAATCACTAAGGAAAACCCTCTGCAGACTAGGTTCTCTTGGATAACTATAGCTTACAGGAAGCCGATATAAAACTAACCAGCGCACTTGGATTTCTAGCCGTGACAGAGCAGGGCTTTCTCTTTCCATTCTTCCCACTGTACGGCCCCTCTCCCCCCAAAGCATAGTTATCACTTCATAATCATCCTGCTCCAGAGTCAACTGAGGCCCCTCTCTGCTTTCCTGGTAGAAAGCTTCTTAGCTTCTGATTTAAAAACTTCCAAGAAGGGGCCCCTGTTTACATCAAAAAACTGCATCCAGAGGGTTTCAAAGAATGTGATCTGAAAGACTAACCTGTAGAGACATAGCTATTCCTTCATTTAAGGAACAGGGCCAGGACTGGGGGTGGAGGGGGTGCTCAGCTGGGTGGGAGAGGGATACTTTGCAGCCCCCACTGCTTCCCAGTCTGAGCATCTGGGTCTGCTTACTCAAGTGTCCGGCATAAATCATTTTCTTGGAGGATGCTTCAGGCAAAATAGCCTGACAAATTACTGTCAGAAATTGAACTTTGGTGTTTCTCTCTTGGCCTCCTGACCTTCCCTCCACTCCACATTTTCAAAATTCTAACATTTCACACCCGTCTAGCCTGAGAGATCCTTCCAGACCTCTGCATCACGTGTGACTTCCTCGCTTCTTAAATCCCAACATCTGATAACTGTTTGATGCTAATGCTAAAATAGGTCTTGCTGTCACTAATACCAGACACTAGCGTACTTGCCCTGTTTCCAACATCAGGACAGGAACAGCATAAATAAAACTCCCCAAACTGCCCAAATCCACCACAGGCATCAGTGAAGGCTTGCCAAATATTAAGCTATTAGACAAAGTAGAAACCACAGTTAGGATATTTTAATATTAGTTTGCACTTCTTTTTGATATTGTGACCTTCATTAGAATACATATTTCCTAAGAGCATTGCATGTAATATTCTGCGCAGTCTTTGTGAGACCCATCACACCTATGCTTGTCTTCTGCGGTTTTTTTTTTTAAATATATTTAGAATTACTAACTTTATAAGAGTACACAGTAACACATATCCAATCCTCCAGTTCCTCATTATCTGATCTCAGAGGCATGTAAACAGTTGGAAGTGTTACATAAATCCAGACTCCAAGCACTGAGCATTAAGAGTCCACCCTACAGCTTTCCTTCCAAGAACCCACACACCTCTCAGTGTGGGTGCTTGGCCAAGAGGCAAAAGCCTCACGTCACTGTTGCAGGATCTGGTGAAAGAGAATGGAAAGTTGGAAATATTCTGGCAAATGTAAAGACAAATAATATGATATCACTCCAACTGAAAGCCACAAAGAAAGTCTACCCCAGAACTAATAGGCACCAACTAAAACCTGATAGAATCCTCACCCTGCCATTGTAAACAAAAGGAAGAAAAATAAACACATTTGGAAATTTAAACCATGCCAGGAACAAAAAATATGAACAGAAAGACCACAGAATAGTATTTTTATGGGTAACTTTCAATTTTATCAAGATAGTCAGAAAAATATGCATAGCTGTGCTATCCATTCATATGCCAAGTTTTCATTTTGTTTTATATTTACATTAGGGCGTCTCTTATTTCATCTGTTTATGTTTGATAAATTATATTATATCAAACCCAGATTTAGAGTATTTCAATATAAATACTTGAGTGATTCCTGTTAATATTTTCATAAGATTTAGACTTTAGGATTTTTTTTTCATGTTTATCTGGGAAATAACACCTAAGCATATAAATTTAATTCAACTACATTAGTACATTGCTGAATTATGCATCTGTCATTTGCATAGGAAAACTGGCGATGCCTGTTCTATACTTTCTGCCTAGTTAGTAATACGTATTTTTTCCAGTTCAGAGAGGGCTTGCTATATTAACCACCTGGTAACTTTTGTCTTTATTACACATGAGATTTGAAAAAAAAAAAAAAAAGAAAGAAAGAAAGAAAATGCTAAATGGTCAAAGGGCTCTATAAATTAGTAAACTGGCAGAGGAAATTAAATAAATGAAAAAATAAATAACTGTGCCCATCACGTTTCAGCTGGGGGGGGGGAGGGGGACGGGAAAAGTCAAGTTTACATGACACTGCATAATTTTAACTTAACTGCTCTTTCACTGCATGTCTGAGAAAACTGCTTGGGACACCCTTTTGTCATGTGTGCAGAATGGCTTTACAATTGTCCTCCAGGGAAGGCTGGCAGCAGGCTCTGCACTTTGACCCCTAACCCTGCCTCAGCAAGGAGGCTCATTGATAGTCCCAGAAGTTTCTCTCAATGGAAGACAGCCACTGAAAAGAGAGCCCTCCTTTTGGGCTGGTGGTCCCTACTCCCATCCTCCCCCACCCCCCGTTAAGTGGAGGCAGGCAGGTCCGGTCAACCCCAACAACTCCGGGGGCCTTCACAAGCCACTATTTTCCATGTCCATTTGATAGGCTCTTCCCTTGCTATTCAAAGTAGCTTTCACAGTCCGATTTGTGTGTGAGGGCTTTCTATTATGGCCTCATATTTGATTAATTTGCAGCATTTCTGTGTCTAATTCTCTACACACAAAGGGGATGAACTAGCTGGGACTCTATCAACAGGACATTTCTGCCAGGAAAGTTCAAATGGAAATCAAACGGCTGTTGGTGGAGACAGTTTCTTTTTGCTAAAAATAAGAGTCTAACTTAAAGTAAAACAAAATATTGCTATCACTCCGATGGCTTTGTTAGAGATATTTTAAAATGCGTAGGAAAACAGAATGCTGTGTCCCTCATCAACAAGTACATACATCTTCCCAAGAAGGAGTTTCTGAAATTACTGCAGCTGTAGACATCACACACATACAGAAAAAGGTTCCTGGCTTCCTTTCAAATCCCATCACTCAACTTTTATCAACCAGAGGGGAAGCAGAAGGCAATAAACACTGTCTGCAGTATCATTTGGGTTTTAAGCTTTGGGTCTATTCCAGGCATATTTGCAAAAGTGTGAAGGTATCAAGGAACCGAATATCCATTCTCTCTTCTTACTACCTAATAAATATATTAAAATTTGCCTCCAAACACAATTCATTATCATTCCTTCAACTGGTCCAGTTTAACCCTCCAAGAATGACAGCAAGGACAGGGTCAAGTAACCTCCAGTCTCCCATGGCATCGTTTAAATTTAAAAGTTAATATTTATTTTTTAAACTTCAGAAAAAATGTCTTTTTAATGACCCTTCAACTTTACAAAACATCTCAAGGAGCTTAAAGCGTAGATAAATTATTTGTTAGAAGCAGGATAAGAAAGACTCTTCCTATGTGTCAGATTGGACTCTAAGCGTCTTTTAATAAAAAGCAGGATTCTGGTCATCCCATGATGTCACTGGTACTCTTTATTTTAAAAAGCCCCCAAAGACCAAGTTCTACTTCCTTTTTGTGGAGCCAGAGATGAAATAAATCTTTATAATGTAGAGGAAGAAAAAAAATGTGTATGAGTTCTTCCAGAATACATGGGGGAGCCTGCAAGGCACAGGTAAAGAATCAACAACTTGGTTTTCAGTTTTTGTGATTTACTTCAGTGACCTTGGGTTACCCTCTACGTAGACCTAGGAAGAAGGGGAAGGATGAACCAAGGTGTGCACTTCCAGGGACTTTGGCACTTGACCAAAACAGTCATCTCTGTACTCTGAAAAAGTGAGAAATTACGGCACCAGATGAATGAGTGTTTGGAACAAAGTACACACAGAGATTCAAATCTTAGGCTGTGAAGCCTGAAACCAAGCTGCCTACAGCTCATGAGACAGAGCAGACGTCACCCACAGGGTTCTAGTGACATGCTGTTTTATAAGTACTAAGTGGCTACTAACCCAAAAAATATCATTAGCCAGGTGCAGAAAGGAACCCAAAGCAGAGATTAGTGTATCATTTTTTTAAAGAGTGCGCTAGGAAATTGAGGGTGGAGGAGATGGCAATTGGAATAAAAGTGCATCTCCCCTCCCTAACATACTCTGTGTGTGTGTGTGGGGGGGGGGGTGTTAATAGGCAACTGGGTAGGGTAAAGGCTGTGAACAGAGGTAACCCAGGAGAAAGGCAAGAGAGAGCAATTAGCACAGCACTCTTAGCACATATGTGATAAAATAGTAAAGGAACAAAACCACGAGGAAGGAAGGAAGCCACAGAGCACACACATCAGTGTGAGCCGATGAAATGCAGTGACTTCTCTCAGGGTTGCTTGAAGTCAGGCCAGCAGATGCATAGGCACCTCTTAGCACAGCTAGCTACAGGCCGTGGTGAACGTGTGGAGAATTGTGAGATGTTAAAGAATCGTGCATCAACACGAACAAGACTTCCTAGTTTATTAGAGAACTGACCCAATGTGATGACAAAATCATTAACCTCAGAGGTAGTTAAAATGTGATCATATAGGCTAGGAGCCTATCTAAGAGACAGACTATTTGCAAAGCAAGCGTAAGACCCTGGGTTTAATCTGCAGCATCACAAATAGTAAATAATAAATAAATAAAAGTCTTAGATGTAAAATTACACTTCGGTTTTATAAAACTAGTGTAAGTTCTCTGTATTTTTACAAATCCACCTGTTTCTACATTCAGTGATATATCTACAATGGAAACTCATGCTAAAAAGTCTTAAAAGACACACACACACACACACAAACAGAAGCACTCACACACAGAAACATACTCACAAATAGACACATACACATATAGACTCACACAGACACTCACATATATTTACACATACATATGTACACACATAGATATCTAGACACACACACACTCACACATACACTTAAAAATATACCCAGATAGATTACACATAGACACATAGCCACACACAGACATACACTCATACATACACACTCTCATACATTTATACATATACACAGACACTCACAAAATCACATACACTCACACTTAGAAACACATACTCAGACATTCACACACAGAGATACACACATTCTAACACATAGACACACACAGATACATAGTCATATTCACATGCTTACACACATATACTCATTCTTTCTCTCTCACACATACACATGCACGCACACAAATCATACAACTGTGATTTATGACAGCGCAAGGGTGGTACATATGTACCATTAAGTCTTTATTCACCGACTTAATACCCAAATGGATACAAACAGACAGGATAGTGCACATGTATGTCCGAGAACTCCAACTGGTCACAGCAGAAGCCAGCTCTACCGAACTTAACAGAAATGGCATTTCCTTGAAGAAAACCCCATCTTCTCATAAAAATCTCCTAGCAAATTAGAAAGCAACTGTCCTGAACATAGGGCTACAGCCACTGAAGCCAAGTGCCCTGTCCTTGATGAGCAGAAATGAGGTCACCACCAAAGATCTTTATGCTTCTTCTCTAAGCAAAGACATTAGCATGGTAAGGTCAGGACACAACCCTGCACACTGGCTACAAGAGATTGCTGGCAACTGGATGCTGGCCTTGGGGCTTTCTGCATTCGAGTGGACCCCCTCCCTTCTCCCCTCCTCTCCCCTCTGGAGTCTTACGTGTGGCTTTTTAAGGGGATCTTCTACAAACCAGGAGTCACCACAGAAACATAGCTATACTCTGAAACACAGTGGGAAGCACTTACAGGCTACTGGTTTTTCAAGTAAAAGGTATGATAGTAGATTTATTTATAGAAAAGATTCGAGATTTTTCTTTTGAAAAAAACACAATATTCCAAGAAACAGTCTTCAAACAAAGGGCAGTGAACTGTTAATTTTTACCCCAACCAAGTATATGTCAACTTTTATTAAAAATTAAAATACTAGGAGATCCAAAATGAGCAAAAAGAAAGCCAGAACTCCCTGGATTCTCTCTATAACTCCCGAATTTATGACACAATACATCTAAAGCATATTAAATGCTTGTTACATCTGTTTAATACAAGTTCAGAGCAGAGGGCTAGCCCCTAATGCGGAGAGAAACTGTTTCCATATTTTGAGAAGACCCAAAAATGAAGGACCTCTAATTTCCAGCTATTACCCTGGTTCCTTAAAGTCCATAATTACAGAAAGAACCATGCCCTAAGCTGGCCTTTCGTTTGTTCTAAACTCGGTGCTTATAATTAGCCTTGATTAATATCCCACATTTCACATCAACAGAAAGAGTGAATCCAAATGATCCTGTGTTCTGCCTCAGAAAGCCGCGTTCTTCAACTTATGTGCCTTTATCAAGGGGACTGCTGAGCAAATGGGATCAAATGAACCCTTGGCACCCACCTTGTCCTAACTATCCAGAGGGAAACAGCAATGCCTCTCCTGCAACCATCTTAATCCCCTTGTATCAACTAATTAATACACAGAGAAAGCTTTTACTTGCATGTGAGCAATTATCCCAAGCTCCTGGTCGGTGTCCAAATGGATTCACAATATAATTCATGAACAATGAGGCTTAGGGAAACGTGTTGTCTAAAGATGACTTGCAAAATGAAAAAGAGTTGGAGGGGCCGGCATTAAACGACTCTGTTAACGCTGGGATTTAAGAATAAAAAAATAAATGTCATTTGGGTTTTTTTTTTTTAAAAAAAAATTAATTTGGGGGCCTTATTTGCAACTGACTAGCTTAACCAGGCCCATGTGCGTGAGAAAAATAGAACCAACAGATACCGAAGAGCTGTGGATGAGTCTTTAGCTAGCTGGAACTGACAGAGTGACTTGTGATTGGAAAACAAGAAAACCTCATGTCCCTGAATGATTGACAACTGCCTAGACACCCAAGTAAACTCACTACATAAGAACCTCTGAAAGCTATCTGGAATTCTAGCTCAGCCACTTCACGCTGCTGCCTGGGCAGTGCCTGCTGTACTGTATTAGTAAGCAACAATTCAGTATCCATAGCTGCCTGAGACCTAACCAAGAACAGGGGGCCAGGACAGAGGTCAGGGGTGCTGAGGGGGGCTCAGCAGCCTGAAGCAAGGCCCAGCAGCACTGCCTCAGAGTGGGAAAGGTCCCAGCCTTCAGGTAGTTTGTCATCCAGCAGGGCAGAGGGCACAGGCCCTTAGTACCCAGACATTCAAGGAAAAAAAAAAATCGCCTGATAAAGCATTACATTACGGCTGGGTGCTGGGCACGCACTGAGAACTCTTCCTGTGCCCATGGCTGGCTGGGAGAGCTTTACCCAGTGAAGCCCAGGCAATAGGTTCACAGAATCTGTACTTTAAGGCACAAAATGTTTCCTTCAGTCACTCCCACCCCACCAGACGAGAGGGGGGGGGGAGGGAGATGGAGAGGGAGGGAGGGAGAGGGAGAGGGAGAGGGAGAGAGAGAGGAAGCCAGAGTCCAATATACTAATCAGATAGGTTTGGACTGTCTGAATTACTGTACTGAGCCACCCTGGGAACCAGACACTGTCCTCGAGGCTAGAAGGCTCAGCAATGAACAATCGCCCACCCATGGAATTTTCAGGATGATTCCCCACCTTCCCAGTGTATACCCACTGGCAGGAACCAAAGGGCTGTCACCCTGATGAGAGGAAACAAAGCTATGGGCTGCTTTCTGAAACAGGTTTTTCCTTCCCCATAGAGACATTCCTTTACGGTGAGGTCATGTAAAACAGCAAAATGCTCAGCGAACACACTGGGTTCTGTTCCCTGCAGGTGACTGTGCCCTTCAGCTTGACCCGTGATACAGAAAGAGAGAAAGAAAACCCCTCTCTAGTTTCTAAGTAAAAGGTGACCAGATGGCAGCCAAGGCAATGCAGAGTCTACCCTTAAAAAAGAAACTGAAGGTGATGTGGACAGGTGTGGCCCGGGACCTGGGAGCACAAAATAAAATGTTTCTGGGGTCGAAGCTTGAGGCAAATTAATTTAAAACAACAGGATGGCAGCGCACGTGACGTGTGCGGCGCTGGCATTGAAAACCCTGTTCTTATCTGGCAAGGGCACCCCCTGCTGGCCGCCACTCTGAACTCCGCCTCTTGGGCTCTGTCCAGAGCAAGCAGAATTGCTTGCACAGGGCTGAGAAAGGGGCAGAGCTAGATGGGCGAGTCCCTTGCAAAGCACACAAAAAGAGCAAAAGGTGTGGGCACCGCCCCAACCACAATCTTCCGCGGGTCACGGTTCTCTGCAGTCAGATAAATTACAAGCTGGCTGAAAAGAATGAATACTCTGATTGCTGGTTTGCAGGTGAGAAGTTGAAAGAGGCCATTTTATGGGGCCCAGCCACAGAAAGGATTCCTAAATTACTCACGTATTTATAGTGCTTGACTGCTGGAGTAAATCTTGACTATCCTTCTAATAGCTCCGGTTTATTGTGACATTCTTAATAGTAATTACTTAAGGTCCCTAGCACATGGCAGAACATGTCGCCTACAAAACTCTGCCCTAGAATCAGCCTTGCATTCCCATGCGCCCACACCCCCCATCTGTGTGAGCTAGTAGACACACAGACATTATTCATGCATTGACTCTCCTGCATGTTCACCCTCCTATTGCCGTTTGCAGGTGACCTCTTACAGAATCATGCTGATGTTTCATAATATCATCACATTGTCCCCCACGATGTATCCCTCAAAATTCCAGCAAAATGGCATTGATGGAAAATGCCTTGGAATCTGCGGCTTGTGTGTTAACTCACTGTTGTCAACCGGAGCCAGTTACTTAAGGAAAATTGCCACGACATTCAGCTGGTGCCAGGCGCTGAGACTACCAGAAAGAAACCTGTTTGTAAAGGCACAGTAGGTCTCGGCACTACTGACAGAAATGTCATACTTGAGTGTCTTTAGCTAAAGTCATACGCCCCTAGTCTCAGGGAGTTCACCGGTTCAGGCTGAACTTGGCTTCTCCCTGGGACCTCAATCTCATGTCTGTTCCCAGCTCTCAACTTCAAACACGGGGCACCGAGAAGCAAGGCATCTAGATGTGAGCAGACAAATATAATGGACTAAACAAACATGTTTCATCCCTTTTGGGTCAATGGGTCTGGTTTTCATTTTCTAGTTTACATATGAAACCAAGGGGTAAGAAAAAAAATATACCCATGGAATATAGGTCCCAAGGAAAACTTCAAATTTTAAAGCAATTTCCATACGCTGGAACCACTGTGCTTACTCTTTATTTAATTCATTTTGCTGAAATTTTTAGGCTTCATCTCTTTGTGCTTCTTCCGCAACTGAAAGACCTTCTGGCTAAAACAGTTTATAGCCATTCGTTTATTTATTCGTTTATTTATTTATTTTGTTCAGAGAACACTGGATGAATGTCAGACATGTTTTTGTCAACATGTCCTAACAAACAATATTTACTTCAAGAGGTTTTTCCGCCACTTTTTCAGTGTTTACTGTAAGCAAAGCGTCCCTGGGAATAACATGATTAGGTTTCCACTCTATGACTCGGAGAGAGCAACCTTAACCTACCAAAAGCTGGGAGAATGAGAATGTGCGTCTATTTTTATTTATAAGAGGAGAAAGCTGAGCAATTTTAGGATGACCAAAATCAATCTGTACCAGTGTGAGGAATAATTCTGCTCTGACTAGAGCTATCAAGACATTTGCAGTTGACCCACCCCTGCGTCTACAGGAGGCCCAAGGTTTTTATAATAATGTTTTAAATGAGAAGGACTTTTCTTGATTAGCATTTAGACAATAGAGGACTCATGATGCTTGGGGTGTCTTCAGTTGTTCCACGTGCCCGAAGGCTCCAAACTACACATTTCTGTTTACATTCACATACACATGTGTTCTCTAGAAAACAAAAATCAGAATCACTCTGTTTCACACGTGAGGTAAGTACAATGGCTATTAACCGCCATTCTTATTGATTTGAAAAAGTATTTAAACTGTCTTTAATAAAATCAGACATAAAAAGTTATTTAGAAGAACCTTGAAGAAGTTTACTCGTTGGCTTCAAACATCACCAAAGAGTAAGCCATGTGGGGGCACAAGAGAACATCCTTCAGGAATAAAACCTCTTTTGGGCCTACCCTGCGTCTTTCTCTCATATTTCAACAATACTATGAGACCTCGCCTGCAGAGAGAAGGGGAGAGAGAGAATCGATAAATAAGCTCTGCCTGATTATCCCCCCCCCCCCCCGATTAGACTCAATATGCCATTAATATGAAAAGAATTTGACAGTTTACATAAGGGATGTGACCTGGTGCCAACAACCTCTAGCTTCTTCATTCTCCAGATGGTAGCAGATTAGCAAACAGCCTTTTTTATTCTCCTAAGAAGATTTTCCCCCCATGGAAGAACTGTAAAGACCAATTCTGTTTCGAACTTCAAGTCTCCTTCACGAATGTCTACCCGATTCTAGGCCTCAACGAATGCCCATTAAAAGGCGGCTTGAAGTTATGCAACGTGGGGGAAGGGACCAAGACAAACTTAACTCTAATGCCTGCCTTTAAAAGATCTATTGACAGAGCAGCAGGGAGAGTTTGAACTAATGTTAGCTTGAAGAAAAGGGCTGGCGAGATTCAACTGTGGATGAGAATACTTGCTTCAGTTTGATCTTGACGGGGGCTTAAGATGAGGGAGATAAAAACCTAAGCCTACTTACACATTAAAAAATGCCGTGGCACTAAATTCACTACACACCACTCTTTGCAATTTGTTTTATGCCCGTCATCACTGAAGCCTTCGAAGGGCACCCTGTATTGTAGGGTACAAAGTCACAGCAAAGGGTAACTACTCCACTGGACAGATGCTAACACGTGTCTCCTGACATCACACAACGTCCCTTTACAGTAAATCTTCCAATGTACCATAGAATAATATAATTGAACTTTTCTTTAGATTTCTTATGAAGGTATAATCAGAACTGGTGGGTAATCAAAGAGATATGAGAGATAGAGACTAGCTCTTAACAAAAAAAAATTTAAAAGCTGTCTCATATAAAATAGGAAGGGTTCTTTGAATAATTAAGGGAAATAGCATATTTTAATAACAAACTAAGCCCCGTGAAACTTTTAAGACCTCAAAGCTATACTTAAAACCCAGCCAGGTAAGCGAATTGTTTATAACCAGCAGGACACAGGCCATCTGAAGGAGGAAGTTACAATCTCTGAACTCTCTTTTCTAGGGACCAAATGAACACATAAAAAGTGCTTATTAATACCGATTTTTGTATGGTTAACATAAAAGATGCATTACTTGTCACTTTTTTAATATTCCTATCAAACTCTTTACAGATAAAAACAAAGACATAGGAAAGTTTTGCCTGGCATTCTTTTCATTTTTCTTTGCTGACAAGCTGGTCTACAAAACAATCTACTGTAGAAACACCAAGCAAATAAAAACAAATAGTATAATAAGATCCCTCTATTCAAGAAATTTGCATCCTCCTGGTAAACACATTGTACCACAGAAATGAAAACTCATAGAAATGACTTAAAATATTGTGAAGGAAGAGATTGCAAGCAGGTCCTCCTCCTATGGGCTTCTAAAATCATTTAGTTAGGAGAACATTAGCATTTGCCCACAGCAAATATACTTTCTGGTTTCCAGAAACAAAAGTTTTTGTGGAAACCACAAAGATCATAAAAAAGAAGAAGAAAAAAGAATTTACTTAATTTCTTTTCTGCACAGTCTCATCTCATTTCCTAAATGCCAGGCAAACGGTAACTTAACGGTCATATAAAATACTCACCCAAGGATGCCATTAATGCTAACAGCCCAGAACTCATCTAGGCAAGGCATGTAGTTCTTCAAACATATTGGCATAGTTCTAAACTGAGTTCTTTCTTCGGAATGGATATTTTCTTGCCTTGTGGTCTCACTACTGCAGTCTCACAGAGATTTCTCTTCCACTTACCATTATCATAGTCATTTTGTTTTTTGTTTTTTGTTTTTAAAAAAGTTACCTCTACTTATGGACCCTGTCTCCAACCCAATTGCAAGGACCATCAGGGCTTTCGGAAAGAGCTGAAGGAAATGATCTAATAACATGACTGCCCACAAGCAGATTATCTCTGATTGCTACAAAGAATGCTGTTACAAGGCACCATGTTTGCAAGTGGTCATTTTTCCAGCCTGTTACAGAAAGGTTAATCTGCAACCTTGTTCATAACATCCATTTTGAAACATGCTAAATACAAAACAATTACATTTAGAAATCCATCACCAGGAACCATGCTGACATTGTTTTTAGCTGACTTAGAAAAGGCAGATTCAAGTACTTTCCTAGCCATAAACTGACCAATGAAAATAAAGGCCGTAGAGCGTGACTTAACCGATGTAAACTTATCTAGCATATCTGGGACAGGCTCATGAGAGGAAAATATAGTTGTTTATAAATACTAATAGGTTTTAACTCCCAAATTCCTCCCTTCAGGGGGGATGAGAGAACATATCCAGACCAAATATTGAACCTCCTTCCTTCCAAATCCCAGGCAAACAGCTGTTGTTATAAGGGAGTACTGAGGTGGAATAAAATCCTGTCTAACCTACATTCTAACAAACTGCTTCTTGTTCCTCCCCCCCACGCCCCGCCCCACATTCCAGGGTTATCTCCAGTCCAAAACACAGACACCTGTTCCAACCTGCCTACCTAGTTTAGCCTCAGTCAGAGACTTCTGTCTAAGGAGTTAATATCTGCATTACTCTTCACTTGAAAAGACCTAGTGGCCAATCACACCAGATTTTCACCCTCAGCTGGTAGCAAGATCAGATTGTGAAATGTAAATCAGAATACCTTTCACCTGCGAAATGACTAACATAAATGCCATTGCTAATTTCCTTCAGGCCTGAGGGAGCTTTCGGGAGCACCCCACCACCTGGGAGCTCTGAAATAAATCTATTGTGAATACAAACCCAAACCTTGCTTGAGAGAGTAGTCTGGGAAAGTGGGAAATTTACCATTCCTAAATGAAATCAGTTTCTCAGCTGGACTGTTGTGCTGACAAGCATTTCAGAGTTTCTAAGAAATCTAAATATCAGGTATTCCTCCTGCAGACCCCAAATAGAAGAATAATGTGTCCTTTTCCGACATAGAGAGCTCATGGAAACAGAGGAACTTAAGGGTGCCCCATTCTGGCTGGATTACATCCAAGACCCACTTATCTGAGATAGAATTAGACCCAATGTCAAGAGGAAAGAATGGACAAGCTTACCCCTTCATGTTTCAGGAAGAGCTCGCCTTAGGATTTTGATGACATTTTAAGTATAAAGGAGTTTTATTGTAAACTTTGGACCCCTAGAAGGCCTGCCTCTAGAGAACTCTGAAAGGAGAGATTAATCGGAAGAGCCTCAGCACTGGATTCCACTCTTCAATCACGTTAGACACAGGGGTTTTAGGCACTGTTTTGCTCAGCAGTCATGCATGTGGTCAAAAGTTTAATTATATCACCGGCTGCATCGGCAAGCATATTGTCTCTCGTCCGCAGGAGGGAGAAGACCTGGACAGAAGCGCTGGGGTTCGGGCATCACAGTGAAGAATTGCCACAAATTCTCAGGTTATGCCTGACAATTGCTATTTTTTTCCTTAACTGATCAAAGAACACAGCCTGGGTCCTGATGAGATTCTAAAAGGGTTCTCTCAAATTCCAAACCTCTGGCTAGAGTCCTCCTGCTCTCTCTCCCCAAAAGCTGAGATATTAATGGACTGAGTCTAAACACAATCATATTGGCACTTTTTACATAATTCCCTGGTGTTTGGCCAAGAATCAGTCCATCATTCAGCTGACAAGAATTTACTAAATGCTTAGGTGTTGAGAAGAGAGCTGTTCCCAGAGAAGCACGTAATCTCAGCCAGGTAGAACACCAACTAATTAGACTAGTTATGAGCCAATTAAACGAGTTATGCATGTAGACCAAGCCAAAAATCCATGAAGTCTGAGGTAACGTTGGGTTTCACCCTCAGAGTTGAGAAATATTTATTATAATCAGTATGAGGTTGTGGCCTTAAGAACCCCATAAGCTGGGAAAAACTTGTCTGCTCTAATCAGAAGGAAGAAAACAAAGAAGAATGTGTCTTCAAGACGAATATAAAAGGTCTAAAGTGCAATATGAGCCAAAGAATGACGTAAAAAATGATAAAACAAGGTAAGTCAGAGAAATGAGGAAGAGTAGCCATTCTTGTCCTTCTAGATAACACCAGTGAAGAGTGGCAGGCTTCTGCTCCTCCCCAGCACACACACTCACACCCATGGAGCACATTCTTACGTCTGCAAAGAGGGCCTTGACACCAGTGTGGTTCACACAAGGAACAGTCCCTTCTCTGAAGCTGCAAATGAGCCTGTGATGATTTGAGCTGACTTATACATGGGGCACTGAAACCTCACTACCCAGGCCCTATACAATGTGTTTGACTTCTTCTAAAACCCATAAGGGGGAGCAAACAAACAAAACAAAACAAAAAAAATCAGTAAAATCCAGGCTGGATTATGCCTCTCTTTCTTCCAACATAGTCAAGAATATATGAGTGAGTGAATGAGTGAGTGAGTGATCAAGCGTGTGTGTCTGTGTGTGTTAAGCAAAGGGGGCACACACAAAAAAAAAAAATCTACAGGCAAATCATGCCATGATCAATTTCTGTGTGCCTACTGAGCGCCATGCGGTTGCACACCTGCTCCATTCCTTCCAACAGCTCCGGACATTAAGTACTAATTCTGTCCTCACTTTACATACGTGGATACTGTGGTGAAAGAGCTTATATAACCATAATGCAGAACAGTGTATATATATTTTAGACATAACCATGTCTAAATTGGAATTTTAGTTTCCCCATCAGCCAACTGTGTAATATTGCACCAAGTATGACATTTAAGGGTTATAACTTAATTTTTGTTATTTTTTATTAAGCAAAGTATGAGAATTAAGTAAAATGTATACAAAGAGCTAGCACATAATAGGAAAAAAATAGTGGCTAGGACTATAGTTATTGGTTATATCATATAGTTATTATCACGGTTAAACAGCTGGAGTTAAACCAACTCTAGTGTGCTACCTTTGGCTATGTGTTTCTTCTCTTTAGACCTGCATGATGTATGTACAAGAGGCTGCAAGAGTCTTATAGTTACTCATGCCTATTTTTCAAAGGAAAAGAATGTGTGTGGGGAGAGGGGTTTATCCTTGATAAATTGTACTATGAATGGTAGAAAAATAAAATAAAGCCACAATGAGTGACCCTTCATTTGTCCAACCCCCCAAATCACCAGTGTGACTCAGTAGTTTCAATTAACACAAGCACAGTGAATTCACCATTTGGTGAACACGCTACCGCCACCTGAGACTGGACCCTTGTTTCATCTCAGCAAAACTCCCTACACCCTACTTGAGCAGTGCTGGCTGCACAGGTGCACCTTTGACCTTTATTTGGAAATATCATGTACTAACCATCTCTTCCCAGATGTTTACAATATTACAACTGTGTAAGGAAGCCACAGAATGCTAACTGACTACAACTCAGAATATTTACAATAAAAGTTTTATCTATAAGTCTTTTAACAGCTCACCCTAGCCCATAGCACTTCCTGGACTTTCAAGACTGCTGGTGTACGCTCATGCACATATACGAAGGTGCCAACAGTAATTTGATTTTAAAGGCACTTGACAAGTATCCACAGTAGCATACATATTGCAATTTAAAGAACCCCTTTTACATATCAGTCTTTATCACAAATTCAGAAACTTAATACTAAACATTAAATCTGTGTCCAGACTATGAGCATTACAGAGAATGCTCAATTTGGAGACAGCATTGATCATAGATTGAACTCCAAAGCTGGATTTAAACATTAAGAATACTTGCATGAGAACAGAGTTTCTATTTTATCACATACGTTGATGTATCCATTGCTCTACTGAAAAATTCTGAGTGGTAAACAATTGCAAAGCCATAAAGAAGATAATATCCACACGCTGTCATCAAAAAGGAAGGAGCAGAAGAAATAAAAGCAAAAATTGAGGGAAAAAGGAGGGGAGGGGGCAGACAGGAGGACAGGAAGAAAGAAAAATGGCTACAAATACGTGTAGACATATCCAGTGAGGCTACTCTATCAGCTGAATCCATACAGCGGTTTGGCTGTGTTGGTTAACATACTGCTCTCCAACCTGCTGGAACCTATGAACTTCGTGTGATCTTCAAAAAAGTTTCGGGAGTTCCTAATCCCTGCGCTGAGCTGGTACGTTGAAGAAAATTTGTGTTATAAATTTGTAATTTGGATAAAGCTGGAAGAATAACACAGAAAAGGGAAATTTTATGGTGCATGGGTGTCTATAAAAAACAAGACATCATCGCCATTGAGCAATCCAGACTGTAAACAACATCGCCAGTCAACTTGTACAATTTAGATCTAGTTCCCCACCCCCAGCTCGCTCATTGCCAAGATGCATTAATAAATCTCCAGAAACATCACATTTTTCACCTCCGAACAAACTTACACAGGTTAAGCTGTTTTATACGGGCAGTAATGAAAGGGATAACAGAAATCATTTAAGCTGCTGAAGTTTCAATACCCCTGTGACATGATCCTAAGAGATCTTTCATTATCACGGTCCTTTCCCTCTGAGACATGTGAAAGAATAACAAAGGGAAACAGAGACACACTGTGCCTTTGGGGATGTTAACAGGCCCAAACGGTGAAAAATTCCACTAGTCCAGGGCACCTTGAATATCTGAGTAAAGCTACAGGCTGGAATTCGACATTGGTTCCAATGAGAAGTGTCTGAAATCAGTTCTGACGCCATCGACACCGGTGACCAAGGGCTCCTGGAGGCGCTCCACTGCCAGACCGGTGGCAAGGATTGGATTTCCCCAGACAGTTCACTACAGCACACAGTAACAGTTGCCACATTCAAGTTTCATGTGCTGTAACACCCTGTGATTTAGACTCAGGTTGCACTTGTACAAGCTGCCTGCCTGCCTGTGACAATGAGCACAGACAGGCTAGAGAAATACATCTGTGTACATCTTAACAAACTCACTGATCTGGGCCCTTTGAGACCCCATATTCCTGTGTTATTGTAGTAGCCAAAATATCTGTGTTTAATATTTAAAGTGAGATTCTGACTATACATTATAGGGTTGAAGGAAATCAGAGAAGACACCTCAAATCCTTTCACTACAAAAATAAATTAATGAAAGTAAGTTTAAAAAAATAAAAGCAGGGGCAAAAAAGTATGGTGTCAGTGTTTTCTAGACAGTGCATCTCCATATGATGGCTTATGGTCACAGTTAAGTTCATATGTATTAGTCAATCACATACAAATGAGGGTAAGTGAATTAAAATTGACTGACACCTTATAAAGATGAGCTGCTAGTGGCCCTGATAAAATGATACATTACTTGTAAGTTAATGTTCACTTTTAATCAGTGTAGTCATATTAACTTTTTTGATATGTCAGGGAACTTACCAAGTGCACATCCTGATTTATAGTGGGTACTCAAACAGAAATTGACAAGATTTACAGATGTTGTTATGTGTATGTGTGACATGCATAGTTAGTATACATGTGTATACATGCTTGTGTGTGATTTTACAAGCACCCATACGACAGGGTGACCATGTGGAGGCAACCTTGGGTTTGAGACATGGTCACTTGCTGAGCATCACTGTGAATGCAAGACTAGCTGGGTCCTGGGACTTATAGGGATTCTCCTGTTTGCATATACCATCTTAAGGTAGGTACACTGGAATTACAAATGTTGGTTTCATATCCAGCTTTACAAAGATTGTGGGGGGTCTGAACTGTGCTCCTCAGAACCTTTGTGTTGACAGAGCATCCTCTGTCAGAAATGTTTGCAATTAGAAGTGTTTCAGGCTGAGGGATTTTTTTTTTCCCCATCTTTTAAAATATTTGCAAATGCATATGTCTAGCTCTCAGCTGAAAATTCACTTATGTCTTGGACACACATACCCTAAAGATAATTTTATTCAAGACTTTTGCTAATTTTGCGCATGAATCAAAATTGTATAAATGGTCTGTTAGAAAGCCAAGTGGCCACTCTTAACAGCCACCATTGTGGTTATGAGCAAGTGCCACAATTCCTGACTCTGAACCTATCTGCTACTAATAAGCAATGTTCTCTCGTTGTGAATTAATATAATGAAAACAAGGTATGTTGAGGGTAACTGAGCAGCAGGAACGCATTGGGTGTGGTATCAGGTTGATGCACAGAACGTTTCTATTTTGGAGCATTACACATTTAGGAATATTTGGGAGGATTGAGGCTCAGTTTATATTTGTACTCATGAATCTTTCCACATATCTGCTTAGTTCATTTGGGGATGTGACTATGCTTCACTCACTTGAACAGGACAAAGAGCAAAGGGCTCAACAAACAAAGCACAAAGGCCTGGCCTTCTGAAGACATTAAAGGGCTATAAACACCGTGTCTTCCTAAGTTCTGACACAGGTCCCAGAGGGGAAGAGGCTGGTGTGGCAAAGCGGCAACCCACCCATTGTTCAGATGACATTTTGGAGTTAATTTTTAAATGTTATTTTTACGGTCAACCAGTCCACCAAAAAAAATCAACTGATTCAGAATGGAACTAAGCAGATTTCTAAGGAATACATGAGAACGCTGTCTAAAAATTAAAAATTAAAAACGAGAACCATTCTTTTCCTCTCACTTCTACTGGCTGGCCAGGCTGATGGCAGTAAGCACACATCCCCTCCGAACACAAGTTGAACAGAAGACCAGCTTTTCGGGGAAACTGCCGTCAATAACTATAATCTAGTTAGTAGGGTTCCTTTATGGCTCAAGAGGTTATAACAACAGAAGTGTTCTAAATTTCCACAATCAAAAACTTTAATTCCCTCCTATAGGGAAACACCAGGGTGTCCTCTAAAGATCAAAATAGGTCATGTGCCTAGCATCACATCTATGAGTGAGGATAAAGAACTTTAATCCAATACGATCTAGGCACACAAAGATCCATGAGATTTATAACAATATTTTCAGAGGATGTGGTGAGAGGAAAGGTATTTTAATCAATTAGTCACCTATGTCATAAGGGTGACCCTAAGAAATATAACCTTCTCACACACACACACACACACACACACACACACACACACACACACAATGCCTACATAAACTTGGTTAAACTCAGAGCATTTAAAAATATAAATTATTCAGGCAAAAATTCTGATTCAGAGGAATTATTTTTAAAAGGAAAATATGAAGATTATGAGAGAAGAGTGATAATCTGAATGGAAACCGTCAGCTATTCACAGTGTCAGGCACTGTCAGGACAATGGGAAGATAATGGGCATAATTCCCCCTCTTTCCGAAACCTTTCTGAGGGATGATGGCGGGAAGGAATAGGATCACTGAAGAACTCTGTTTAGCCTAGAGAAACACCTGCATAGGTTCAACATACCTAGAAAATAAAGGTAAAGAGGACTCAGGAAAAAGAGCTAAAAAAGGACCCTAGCAATGCGAAGATCAGTCTGTGTTCTAGAAGGCAGCCATGGAAACTGGCTATTTCTAATAAGAAATTTTCCAGAAGAGGATCACTCTCATTCAACCAGAACAGAATCATGTCCCTTGTTTGATCATGTGATAGTATTTTCATTCTCTCTGCCACTAACTCTGAAGACACTCACAGCAAATTAAATGTAGGTCAGTTATAGGATGCCCATTGACCTGTACACTTAATTTACACTTCAGAGAAAAGATGAAGGACTTCACAGTTTCACAGAAGATCCACTGTAGACCTAGGTAACATCAATGTCCAGGAGAATTTGTACAGCCCTGGGAGGAACCCACATGCTAACATTCCCAAGGGTTCAATTAGCTCCAGGGAAATACTAACAAGGTCCAGGATGCTCTGGGAGTATAAAAACAGGTCCCCAAAGGTCCAATAAGAATTCCTTTAGGAATTCTACAAAAGGAGAGCTCTGCCCTTAAGAGACAAAGCAATCAGGCAGTGAGCCAAAAGTACGAGTGAATTATTCTCTGAAGCAACTTGAAACTTTCATTGGGACTAGAATCCATCAAAGACCATATTTGCTTAAATTGGTTGCTTCTAAATTTGAGGGAACCAAGCTCTCCGATGATAAATTACACTCTGCACATCGGAGTCCTTATAATAAAAGTAAAAATCCAATATTTAGTTCCTTCCAGGAAACCGCATTTGAGACACCATCCCTGTGGCCAGTTGTTGCATTCTTTGAGATTTTGTTTCTAAATTTATCTATTTAGGCAAAAAATAGCAATTAAATGCAATACCTGAACATTTCTGTCTAAAATATTACCTAGATTTCTCATCATATTCTAGATAGGACCAGCCTTTCTTCACGTATGCACAACTCAACCATTAAAAATTTTAATGGACATCATTAATTTCTCTGGTTTATTTTTCTTCCCAAGTGGCAACGTTTACTAACAATTATTTTTGATGAGATTCTTGTTATCATGTTTCCCTGTTGCCAGCCCTGGGACCCTTTCTAGTAGTTAATGGAGACTCAGTAAATGTCTGCGAAAAATGAATAAGTTGCTCTAAGACTAATACAGACCTCACATAGGAATGTACGAATGTATCTGACCTACCCATTTCATAGTTCTGAAGCAAAAGTAGAAACAACATGGAAGGGGAGAAAAGCCACAGTGGTCATAATAGGAACAAGACTTTTAATACTGGGGAGAAATTCATATTTTATGAGGGCTATTCTTTGGTCATGAGAAAAAGACATTTACTGATATGATGGCACTTGTGAGTATCATGATGGAACATGGGCAATCCCTCTGGGATACAAATGGTGTGAAAATCTACACTGGGCACAAACTCCATCCCTTTAAGAAGTGTGGATAAAAGCCAGATGGAATCTTCAAAAAAAAAAAAAAACAAAAGTTTTTATGCAATATCTACTGTAATTGGAAGTGTGTACAATTTCCTGCTTCGTGCTTATAATCGGAGATAGCAAATGGAAATTCTCAGTCGTCTTCTATAAAATATGAGTGCCAAAAAATCTTCTTACAGGCGCCCCAGGAGATGACTCACTCCTGTTGTATCTCATTAAGAGGAAAAGGGCTATTCTCAGACCCTCAGGTCCTTCCCATTCCTATTTGCAAAAGCAACCAGTTAAAGGCAAGCCAGGAAACAGTTTGGCAATCTAGACAGATAGATATATTCTTCTAAGAAGAGAATGAAAGCTTGAGTTGGGGTAGTGATAACAGAAATCATACACAGGAACAGAAACCTTACTCTATTTCTGACCTGAAAGTACAGATGAATGAATCGTTTTCATAATAAACCTGGGATGAACCAAGCGGTGAGGCCTATACTATTCCCATTATCTACAGCAGGTGAAAGCAACTATATCAAAACAGGGGTAAAAGAAGAAAAGATTATTAAATTCATGAATCCTCTAAAATCAAGTCGATGACTAAATATGGAAAAGATAATTTTCTTTCTGTGAGAGAAACTGACATGTTGCCATAGCAGAAATTAGCCCTAAATGTCTCAGAACTGTGGTTAGAAGTTAAGTTACATAAGAACATCTAGGGGATGACAAATCAGTGGAAGATACTATATGGTATAAAAGAAATTACATTTGGGGGACAGTTTGGTTCACTGGCGTGCTTCATGCTTTGGATAGCACAGTGAAGAAAGCTTCTGACATGAAGACTGCCATGCAGAGCAAATCACTCAGGGAGAAAAATCAGACCGACATCAAAATCCCCATCACCCTAACACTGGGGCAGCAGCATTTTTTCAAATGTGACTTCTCATGCCACTGGTCTGGGAAAAAAAAAACAAAAAAAAAAAAAACCAACAACTTTATTTACAATGTTTTCTTTTGTTTCTGAAGTCTTTGTTAACTCAAGGGATGGCTTGAATGTAGGTATCTGTGTTTTATTCAATCATGCTCAATTAAGAAAACAGCCTAAATAAAATTCACCACATAAAGATCTGAAATTATGAGAATAATTACTAAGAGAGTAAATTTTTTTCACAGTAATGGTTTTTAAAGGCACCTCATAACTAGGAGCCAAAGGTAAGCTGGTTTTCCAACAGAGAACCCAACGAACGATAATAAAACACATTTCCGGCTCAAATTAGGACTGTTGAGTAAAACAACATAATGGCCCCATCTAAATCATCTAAAAGAGTGAGTGAGGCTGAGGGGAGACACATGACCATGGACAGGGAGTGAAACAGAAGGGCACACTGCTCTTTTCACATGCCCAAGAGAATGACCTCTACTGCCATCTTCCAGGCATCCTCCAAGGGCTCTTATTTGACAAGAGTCTTTATTACCTCTCTACACAAATACTTTCTATCAATGTATACATCTAAAATCAAGGAGTGTTTAAACATCCTTTTTCAACTGTATAAAACTAGACAGCGGGGAAAGAGCTCCAATAATATTACATTGATAAGAAATGCACCAAGATTTCCTTTAGATTGTTTTATTTTATATGTAGTATGAGTTTTTTGCCTGCATATACGACTGTGTATCACACGTGCGCCTGATATCTAAGGCAGTCAGAACAGGGCTGCCACGTGGGTGCTGGAAACGGAACTCAGGTCCTCTGTGTGAATAGCCTGCACTCAAAACTACTGAGCCACTTCTTCAGGCCCAAATGTCACCAGATCTTAAGGGGAAACGTTTATTTAGAAAGAAAAAAAGGAGAATGGAGATCAGAAAATTAGAGATAATTTATCCTCAAAACCTACTATCTTTTAAGCACATTAAATGTCTTGCTGAAGGGCACAATGAAGTTTTCGTTTTTAGACAAATAAATCTAAACATTAAAAGCTGTCACTCAGATACTCTAAGGATTCCTGCCTGGCACATAGCTGCCAGGTGGTAACCCAACATGGTGCAGGCAGACCATGCCTTGTATGGAGGACACACCCCTGGGCGTGGCTACGTGAATCCATGCCCATCTGCTCTCTTAAAAGGAGCTGCCACATGAAAGTCTCAGTCTGTCTCAGTCTGTCTCTCTCTGTCTCTCTCTGTCTCTCTCTCTCTCTCTCTCTCTCTCTCTCTCTCTCTCTCTCTCTCTCTCTCTCTCTCTCTTTCTCTCTCTCTCTCTCCCCTCCCTCCCTCTCCCTTCTCTTCTGTTTCTCTCCTTCGTGTAGCATCTGGTAGTGTGTGTCTGATCTCACACATGAAACCAACAGATACAAGGGGCAATCTTACATAAACACAGAAGAATCAACTTGGGTACTTCTCATGAAAACTTCCCAGCCTGCCAATGAAGATTAAAAGAGTAAAAAACCAAGCCGTGTTGGCGCACGCCTTTAAATCTCTGTGAGTTCGAGGCCACCCTGGTTTACAGAGCAAGCCAGACTCCAAAGCTACACAGAGAAAGTGTGTCTCAGAAAAAAACAAATATGGTTAAAAAAAAAAAAATACACCACGTTAAAGATTACATTTACTTTCACCAATATCTTAGAAAAATGAATAAAGCAAGGTAACATGGTTAAGTGTCTTAAGAAAATGATAGTACCCCATTTAGACAATACAGCAGTACACACTTGCCATCCTTCCTTCCCTTTTGATGTAAATTGAAAAAGTAGTAAATGTGGAAGCCTCTTGGCCTCCAAAGAAACCTGGAAGTTATTTCAGGACTCTCAGAAGACTTCTTAACCTACTTAACAGGCTGGGGAAAAAAAGGAGCAGAAGGGGCAGAAATTAGATTTAGGGTTTTTAAGGTTATGAAAATCAAGCCTGCAATTGTAAGCACCACAATAATCCGGTTCTAAGATGATGTCATAGGCCGCTTTCTGTCTTCTTTGTTGTCTAGAATTTTAAGCTGGGATGACTGTTCATTCTCCTGAAGCTGACACTCCATTGCCCTCCAAAAACAATCCCAGCATCAGGAGACACAGAACAAAGACAAGTACATGACACGTTAGTAACCTAAGACCTCACGATGCCAGCAACTGGGCTATGAAGATACATGCACAAGAGTAAGGAACAGAAGGGAGATGGGTTGAGAGGCCTCCATCATCTAATATGTGCAAGGATGGAGCTAAAAATTCACAAAGACTCCCTGGTGTTAACTCACTTAAAAATATGCCTTGGCAAGAAATTGGCCACATACACCAAACCACTTCCTAGGGAGAGTATTCAAATTCTACATGTAACTTAGATGGTCTGATTTAATATATATATATATATATATATATTTCTAGTTTGTGATGGAGGGGGGACTAAATAGGCACCAACCAGGACTTCTGGTATATTGTCCTTTACTCAGGATTGTAATGGGAGGCTCACTCTCGTCACCCAATTGTACTCACAGGTCCTAGGAGAATCCTCTCATGATTCTTCTTTTCTTCGAGTGGTGTTCACAACCTATTTCTCCTGGTCTCTGCCCTGACACTAATCTGCCTTGAAATTGGCTGACTCTGCTCGAGCTATGTTTACAGGAAAGTGAGTTTCATCAGGCCATCCTGCTCACAGACCAGTTTATGCTCCAGAGCAGAAAGATTATTAAAAACTATATATTACGTGCATCTACTTTCAAATGACTCTACTTGGGAAAGATAACTGTATCATATCTGCATTCTCTGCCTGGGCTGTATAAAGGGACCAGGTAGCATTACCATCTTGAATGAAAATTGTTTCCTAAATATATTATCCTCCATAAGAAGCACTTAGCAACTGTTAGTGCCCAGGAGACAGGGCTAAAGGGAAAAAAAAATGTGTGTAATAGAATGTAGAGAGAGATGAGAAGAGAGAGGAAAAGGTCTCATTTAAATTATCAAGCTGAGCATTAACCACAAGGAGAGAAAAACAAATGTTCTATGTTTTGCACAAACATCAATTATGTCTAGTAATTTAGCTGATTCCTCTCACTGAACAGGTGTTCTGGATGCACTGTAACGTGAAAGCATGCACACTACTCTGCCTCCTAGAAAGGGTAACAAGGGCTCCGCCTGCTCTAAAAAAGATTCCAGCGCACCCCAGCACTACCATTATGGACAGTTAAGCAGAGCCCCTACCCAAGATGAGTGAGTGAATTTAAGAGTGAACTCAGCCTAGACTTGCAAATGTGGAGCCAGGAGAAGAAACTCAGACATTATACAAATAGACATGGATTTTGTTATGTAAATCCAAGTAAATTATGCTTGACAAGGAAAAGAATCTGAATCAAGATAACCACAAACTCTAATTTAACAACAGATTTAACTTGTTCACAGACCTGCCTCAAAACTGCTTAAAGAACCAGGCCTGGTCAAGTTTAATTGTTACACTTCTTTACAGTCAGGTCATAAAAACGAAGTGACTAAGACACCCAAAACAAGAATAGAGACCATCACCAATAGCCTTGCTAAGATGCAAACAAAGTACAGAACCCTCAAAACCCTAAAAGCACAGTGCGCATATAAACACATGCCACTAAGGAGAATAAACACTCTTCACACAGTAAGGATGGGGAAATGCGCGGAGTGAAGCGGAAATGCATAGAAGGTGCTTTTGCAGAGGTACCTCAGCTCAGGAAGCATCAACCAACCCTCTTCCCTATAGTTCAGCAATGAGACCTGAAGGGATGTGACTCCATCTGACTTTATCTTTGCTTTATCAGCACCACTTAAAAAAAAAAAAAAAAAATCCAGGAAAGAAATTCCTTCAAGGGTCTTTGTTTACCTTCCACTTTAATTACTGGTGGAGTCCCCAAGGAGGAAAGGGGCTTTCCCAAAAAAGCAATCACTTCTACAGTATCTATGTGTTGGAGATTTATTCCTTGCTAAGCAAATGTAAATGAACCGAGTTTTGCCTCTTTTGTTTACAGTTCTTAATCCCAGAGTATTCCCTTCTTGAAATCTTGCCAGACCAAGAATCCCTCAGTGTGCCTGCCTACTCTTCACAATGGCCAGCTATGTTTCCTTGTCTTCTGTAAATACACGTCCCACAAAATACTTCTATAAATCCAGAGGATGGAGATCCTCATGGATCTAACAGAAGACTGTTTTGGATAGACAAGTTATGTCTCTACCTCAGTTTCTGACTTGTACAAGAGGGGCAACAGGCTTAGGCCTCTCACCAAAGCAGCGAAGAAGCAAATACAGGTAGAGAAAGGTGGATTTCCAGAGCTTTGTAAAATGCTAAGGAAGTAGCTCATCTCTTGCCATATTACCTCTTTTCTATAAATGCTGCCCTCCGAACAGAAACCTTAGGACGAAATGGCATTCCTGAAATGCTTCCAGATGAATTCCATCCAGAGAGAGACAAGTTTATAGTTCTCTGTCAAATGTCAGTAAGTCAGGGCCTCTGGTCATGAACATGATTTTATCTTAGAGGCAACTGATTATACACATAAGGCAATATGTGTTTCACAGCCATGAGGCTGGATCAGACTCACTGAAACCACAATTATGTTTACAAATTATTCTGAGAAATAATGTGGCCATAACTTGTTTAGTCGTTTGGGTAGTTTATGCGCCTGTATTTATGAGGATTTTCCACACCAATAATCACAGACGCTTGTAATCACTTGGATCTTAATGCAAAAAAAATTTAACAGTTGTGTGGGTGGGTCAAGAGGGGTGTGTGTGTGCAAAATGAAGCCATCATTGTACATATTTTACCTCCATCTGTTCTTTCAATAACTTTTAATCACTTAACATGAAATTCTCAGTGCTGAGATATATTTTGAAGTAAGGCTCTAGAGTAAGCGATCCTGATTAAATGGCTCCCATGTGTTGGGGACAGAGTTGGTGTAGGATGAAAAGGGAAGAAGAGAGACACGGGGCTGAACGAACGGTGGGAGCAACCTACAAAGTCTTCAGCCTACATATGTTGTTCTAGGCTAGTGCAGATTTTATTTTGTTTTTAAGCTGAACTGGCATCTAAAAGCCAGTGTGCGCATGACCTCAATATTTAGATTGCTTGCTTCTCATAAAAACATGGTCACACCTGACGACACTGTTTGTTATTAATATTCATGTTCAGGCATCTAGCTGACCCACAGAAACTCTTACAGTGGGATCTCTACTGAGAATCCTCCCTTTCTCTTCTTTCTAGAGCACCCTAACTCTTTACTTATTATGTAATTTGTTAGGGAGATACTGTCCTTTGTGAGATCCCGATATATTTATATATAGATCCAGGAGATTGACACATGGTACCCATTTTTTTTAAAAAAATCAACTGAATGAATGAATCAGTGAAGAATCCGATAATTTAAAAATCATCTTGGACAAGTTCAAAATATAGTCCCATCGATTTCTCAACGGGGTTATATTTCCAAATAGATTCTTCTTACTGTTAGATGTAAGGGGGAATCACATGCCACACTGAGTGTGTGGAGGTCACAGGACAAACCACTGTGTGGAGGGAGGTCTCTCCTTCTGCCTTTCCAAAGGTTTCAGGAGTCAAACTCACATCCAAGTTTGTTAGGCATCATTCTGATGGGCCATCTTTCTGGCCCTTCAAATAGATTTCTAACATTGAAACACAGTCAGTGCGAGGTTTGTTTACACCACTGTTCAATGCGATCACCTATGTGATAATACAAAAGTGACCACGGATACAAAGAACACACAGACAGCTCTCACCTTCAAAGGAAATCTGAGTGAAAGCAACATGATTTTTCAAAGCATGGTAATACTTTAAATGCCCTGTGAATGGCCCCCCTTTGTTTGTCCTAAAAGTTAACTTGATTCATCTCAGCTGCTTTTAAAAGTATTAAAAACTGTTCTTTGTGTAAGGGAAACAAGAGGGACCAGCAATGTAATTTCCTTCGGTAAAGCTTTCATGTTACTTCATACATCATAGAGGGGTGCACCAGGGACTTGCCAGAAGCCACACTCTGGACGAGCTGTAGAGGCTAGCACCAATGGAGCAGTGGCTGTGAGGAGAGCTCAGTGGTGAAACTGGACGTGACAAGGAGGTGAAATGAATCTGTGACGAGAACCAAGTCATCACTCTTCCTAACGCCTCCACCCGAATGACAAGCCAGGGAGCCCACTGTTGCTCCCCTGCCTGCACAATCCAGCCCATAAGCTAGCATAATGGAGAGAGGAGAAACAAAGGCCGTCACCATCTTCTCACTAGTTTTCCTGAGCAGTCTTGTAGAAGGACCAATGTGACAAAATCTGTCAAATGTAATGTTTCACAAGAGCAGAAGTGAAACCCATAAAGAGATGTGAGTGACTGGCCTTGAGACGAGGACTGGGGCCTGTGGTCCCCACCCACACCCCTACTTACGCAGGGTCTGTTTGATTCTTTGCTGTCCATGGATGTACATTAGCACCTGTTCTAAACTAGCTTTGAGAGCAGCTGAGAGAGTGCATGGCTGGAAGTAAATATTCCTAAGACACAGACACTCAGCCATTATGTGCACTCCTCGGTGTCAATCATCCATCCAGACTATCAAAACAAGGCCAGATGGTTTCTAGAAGGCAGCACCTTCATAGTCCAGCACTGGACTTCAACAGCCAGCGAGGCACTCCTGACTGCACTGGGGGAACACATACATTCCTTCTAGAAAGAAAGGAGACTTCCGGCCAAACTCCAATGACTTTACTGTGGTGCCTAGGCCTAGACTGCAGTGTAGACTGTTGCTTGTAAGTCTCACTGACCAGGGGGATCCTAAAGCAACTCCAGTTTTGTAAGAAACGTTTAAACTGCTGGAGTAGGAGGTGCATGTTAGTCCTGCCTGGGGAGCGATTGTTAAGAGAGCAATGCTCCAGCCTCCCCTAATTCAAATTTGCTCTGACTCTTGGGAAAGCGACTTAGCATCATACTTGCCCAAGTTGATTCTAAAGTGTAACTTGCTGAAGCGCAGGTCCAGAGAGAAAGGAAGTGTGAACTGGAAAGCAAAGGGTTAAGAAGACTGTCCAGGGCAAAGGACTCCCACCATACCCAACGATATCACTCACAGTCAACTTATCCCAGACTCTCCAGGATGGGGCAGATTTAATCTCTCCACCAAACCTCCTATCATCTCTCTCCTTTCTCTTTTATCATTAGCTTTTCGGAGACCTAAACTTAAAAGAGCAAGTGCATCTTGTCTGAAATAATACCCTAGGCTTGAGTGTAGCTCCCTCAGTAAGGAGACCTACTTCATCAGTACAGAAAATGCCAGCACCCGTGACAGTCATGAAAAGGACATCCTGGATGTGAGTATCTGGCTCCTCACACACACCTACTTCCAAAGCAGGGTTGCAAATGGATGAAGTGGTAAAGCTTGTAAGAAAGATTAGGAAGCTGTACTGTCTGGTCCTGGGACAGAGTAAGGAAACAGGAAGGTAAATGAGACCTATGTGAAGGGGATGAGGTGAGGAAGAAGAGAAGGAACCCTGTCACTGAAGGGTGTGGCTGTAAGAGGTTTAGAGAACTGTGCCAATTGCTGTAATGACCACCATCCACAAGCCAAACCCTTACACACAAGCTTGGGGATTTTTTTTTTTCAAAAGTTAATTTTTTTTAAAAGCAAAACCCAACTTAATAAAATGTTCCAGTAATCCCCTATCATCAAACTTTACTCAATTTGTGGTATGGACTTCATTTCTTTATATTTTTAGCTACAAAGTCAGGGCCTGCTCTCTTCCAAACATTTTCTCATCCTCCTGTAGAGCATTCCGCAGGCATGTCCTAAAGGCCTGGGCAAATGGGGTCTTGTCAGGCTGTGGACACTGAGGTGTTCCACTTAAAAAAGAGGAGGGGGGAGGGAGGGAGGGAGGGAGGGAGGGAGGGAGGGAGGGAGGGAGGGAGGGAGGGAGGGAAGACAGAGATCACTACCCTCAGATGCAGAGGGCTGGAGCCCTGCCTTTCTCCAACATTTGCTTCAGTGACCTGGATCCTGAGGCAAGTTTTGAGCCAAAGCAGCGGCTAAGTGGGTGTGCCACTTCTTACATTACTGTATCTCATATCAGATAGTTTGATTTGGGGTAATTTGTGGCATATGGCTGTATTACAAGAAGAAACAACATGGAATCAAAGAAAATAAGGAAAAAGAAGGAAGTGGAGTGTGTGGCTCCCCCTCTATAGGAGCCAAAAGACTACACTATAAAAACCAAGATTAAACTTAAAAAAAAAAAAATTTTTTTTTTCCTTAACTTCGATTACACAGTTGGGTTGGTTTGTGAATATGGTAATAAGTATAACCTTTAGAATGGGAAGCAGGATGAGCAGATGGGACCTAATTAATAGTGAAATACTATTAATCTGTCTTCCTAGAAGGAGGAAAAAGTCAGTCCGTCTTTACAGAGGAATTTCTCTGTACGATTTAATAAAGGCAGGTCTCAGCATACAACTGGGGGCTCATTATGAAACAGATATGTTTGATACAAGCCTGTCCCAAGCCCCAAGAATTAAAATCACTTTATCCTATCACATAGAGCTTAAATATGCTATTAACATGAACTCAGCTGTTATATATCATCATGTACCAGCTAAAATTCATTATTTAATAAATATTCTTTACAGAAAAAGAAACCATAATTCATTTGGGGGAAGCTGGGAATGGAAGGGTAAAATTAATTTACTAGGAACTTGACTTTATAATTTCTCAGAAATCATACATCTTATGTTGAGAAGGGCTCCCATCTGGATAGCCTTCCCACAAAGCAGAAGTCACAACCAGGTATCAGAAGCAAGAACCTCAGAATCATAGTGCTCAGCCCCAGCCCCTTCCACCATCTGTGTGACATCAGAAAATTAAACTATCCAATCCTTATTCCTAATTTCTAAAATAGGTATAAGATATGTATATCAATTGTCTGGCACATAACAGAAAACAGTAGCACACTCATAGGAAGTGAAAGTCAAAATAAAGATACACATATACAACACGGAAGCAAGCATAAGACGTTCTAACGTGATAACTCAAACACCACGCATATTTATTTTTCTTAAGGTGTCTAAGAAATCAATGTTTGCTTCTTCATCATCAAACATGACTAAAAAGTAAAAGTCATGGGCAAAGTAGTAATAGCGAAATTTTTACTTAAAACCACTTTGTTGGGAGAATAAAATAATGTTTATTTTGTCGAAACATTAAACTCATCATTTTTATCATCTGTAGGCATGCGGTACTATATAGTATGGGCAATATATGCGGTACTATATAGTATGGGCAATATATGCATCTCTGGCAGATCTTGTAAATTCATTATCTTGTAAGAGTGAAATTCTACAGCACAGCTGCCCTGGAGGCTCTGCAGTTACCATGCCCTCACTGGAATCAGTATCTCTCTTTTGCGGCTGGGTTACCTCGCTAAGCATAATGGCTAAGTAATATTCCACGTATATTTATGCCACATTTTCAATGCCTAGGCACTTAGACAAGGGTCCCTCTCTTGAGCACTGCAATTAATGTGGCAGTCGGGATGTGAGTGCTCATTTTCTTTGTAGATGTCTTCCATTTTTTTCTAGTAATTTATCAAAAGTAATTATAATAATTTATAAATATTAATTATAATAATTTGGAAAGGAGCCCAAATCTGTCTTTAGTCTCAAAATGTTTAAAAGTGATTTAATTCATAAAATTGAAATTTTGATCTCCCAGTAGTAAAGGATGTGTGAAATTGACGAGTTTTTACAAGATTCTCCTGCCCATCCTTTCCCAGAGCCGACTAGGGGAAACTACTAACCACTAAGACATCATACTCTTAGAGGAAAAAGAAATGTAAAGTAATCATTGTAAGGTAAAAATTGCACTGGTACCTCCACATAAGTCAGAAACTCAATAAAACAGTGAATTGTGTATCAATCAAGACTCAACATCAACTCTGGCACCTAATAACTGTGTGGCCATGAGCAAGTCATGCAGCTTTGCTGCGTTTCCTTACCTGGACACTGGGGTTAATAATACTCACTTCCTGTAGTATTGGAACAATGATGGAATAAAAGAACGCAGGTAAACTGCCTGCCAAACACACAGAAAATAGTTTTGGAAACAGTATGTTATTTTTAAGTTGGTGCAGGACTGTTGTTTAAAAGATCCAAGGCGGGGGCGGGGGGGGGGGGATTCTAAGCCAGGACAAATGCATAATACATTTTAATTCTTCTAAAGGATTAACTAAAATTAACTATCAAGGTAAAACTATTTACACACAAGGTATCCTATTTACACACACACCGGTAAGATTATATATAAGTAGGAAAGACAGATAACACATACAGCCCTCTCTCGGTCAAATTTGGTTTTGATCAGACAGCTCCACCAATTCCAATGTAAGCTCTGACTCAGCCAACATTTCTTGGAAATGGATTCATCTTCCTCAACATTATTTCCGTCTACTGGCACTGACCCATCCTCACCACAAACATCAGCTAGATGGGGGGGGGGGGGGTTGTTTTTTTCTTTTCCGTAGCACTGAATTAGTAGATGGATGCAAAAGCTGAGGGAACATCTTGAAACACATCCATATTGTATCACGCAGTACATAGCTTGGAAAAAATATTACTTTTCAAAAACAAAACCAAAAAAAAAAAAAAAAAAAAACGTGGCTAGAAAAAAAGGAACAAAAGATTGAAGTATAGTATCTCCAAGTAAGAGTATGGAAAAGGGTGGGTAACAATAACCGGGAGACGTAAGTGTCTCCAGCCTTGTGTCCTGCTGCTGCTTCCTGGAGATGCATTTTGAATATAACAAGATGAATTTCAACAGACCGTGAACCAGAGATTTTGAACATGATAAAGGGGAAGCGATATATATTCAATTTTTACAAGCACTGAGTGAGCAGAAAACTGAAAATTCTTCAGCTCCTGATAATGTGCTGATAGACGCGTACCCTCTACAGAATTCCTAATGAACTGCAGAAAAGCAGGGAGGTGGTGAGCAGACACTAAATACTCTGAGGAACCACAGGGCCCAGACCACCCCTCAAGAGGCACTTTTCTAGTCTTGCATGAGATGATCCTTAGTTATCATTTGAATAATTTCACCATTTACAGTAGCAAAAGAGTCATAAAGCAATATATTATATTGGAAAGAATATATAGAACTTGTTTACTGGGTATTTACCACAATTAAATACCATAAAAGGCACTTCGCAGACTCCTAGTATCTCTCTCAATAACATCCAGGGGAAGACAGGATATTATCACCTTCATTTTACAAATCAGAAATCCGATGAATCAAGTGTTTTCCCTCCTGACGCACCCTACTGGTTCTGGCACTACCTTGGACAACTTGTCCATAATAAGTTATGTGTAAGGTGTAAAGTAAACAAAAGCAGAGGTAACAGTAAGTTGAATGTATCTATAAATGGAATAAATTTAATTCAATGAAAAGGCTAGTTCTGCGTAACTACTGTAACAGTGAAGATGCCAGGCGTAATAGTAAAGGCCTGTACTCCTAGCACTTGGGAGGTAAAGGCAGGAAGATTGGGTGTTAGAGGTCATTTGCAGCCACGCATAAGAAGTTCAAGGCCAGTCTGCATTACATGAGACCCTATCTCAGGAAGGGAGGGAGGGGGAGAGGGAGGGAGGGAGGGGAAGGGGGAGAGGGAGGGGGAGGGAGAGGAAGGAGGGAAGGGAGGGGGAGGGGAGAGGAGGGGAAGAGAGGGAGGGAGGGAGGGAAGGGAGGGGGAGGGGAGAGGAGGGGAAGAGAGGGAGGAAGGGAGGGAAGGGAGGGAAGGGGAGGGAGGGAAGGAAGGAGGGAGAGAAGGAGGGAGGGAAGGAGGGAGAGAAGGAGGAAGGGAAGGAGGGAGGGAAGGAGGGAGGGAGGGAGGTTTGCTCAGGGTCCATGTGGGTAACACACTATATAAAATGAGATATGATAGGAACTACAAAAGAAAAGGCTTAAAAATAAAATAGAATTATTCATTTGAAATTTTTACACTCTTTATAGGAAATGAAATTAGGAACAATATTGTCTAGGGGAATTAATGGGAATAACCATGAGGGTTGAATATGATCAGTGTACATGACACACTTGTACATAATTCCCTTATTAAACTCATTACTCTATACAATAAATATATGCCAATAGAATTTATATTAAAAATATCTACAAGTTTTTCTTTGGAATGCTGGGTACTGCAACTGCCCCTACAAGGCAACTCCTGTACCCACAAATACACACAGATCAACACAGAGCTGCTTCTTTCAGGTCAGAGCTCAGAATGGTTATGGACCCAAAACATGAGTTTAATGCTCAACTACTTTTATTTAAATTTTCTAATTTTAAATATCAACACAATGCTTTCATTCCTTTTCTTTAAAGTAATCAAAAACATAAGCACATTTAATTTTTTTTTTTTTTACTAGTAACTCCACATAGTTGAACTATTTATATCTGACAGGGAGGTGTTTCCTCTCAATTCTATGAAGTCTCTTTTAGCTCAGTCTCTTAGTTACCTTGCTGAAGAAAGACTCAAGTTGAGACTCATAAGAAACAAAGATAGTTCAGACTTGGGGCATCTTCAAGGCATTGATTCGCTAGTTGGAAGGTCACTGTGTACGTATTAAGAATACAGTAATATGCATATACTGTTCTCTTGTGGAAAAGGGCAGGGGAACAGAATAATAAAGACAAGAAGTGATGTGTGCGCAAGGTCATTCACTACAGCATCATTATAAAGCAAAATGCTACAAGAGTCCTTCACAGATGATTATTTAAACAACTATAAGATAACCACATAGTAGGATAGCATGAAGTTATGATAAATAAAAAGGGAGTTTTCCAATCATTGATAGGAAAAGATCTCCAATTTTAAAAAGCAATACACAATAGGAAATAACATGCTCTGAGTATAATAATCTCTTGGTAAGAAAGCTGGAATCGTGATAATAGCATGTGTATGTATTTGCACAAATGTAGAATACTCAAGAAGCAAGCAGAGTTGGTTTCTCTTTGGATGTGTAGCAGTAATACACATAGAGGCCGGATGGAAACAGGGCTTCTAGATATGTATCTTATAGCACGCTGATTTTTGGACCTTCTACCTATTAATCAAGTAAAGTGAAACAGACAGCTGGAGACTGACCCATACAAAAACTTTGTTAGCATGTAGCAATGACTACCACTGCAGTCTAGAAGGACTTATTAAATATTTTATGGAAAGATATATTTGAAGCAACTGACAAAACTTTAGAGATTTAATGAGGAAAAAGAATATAATTGCCAAAACGTTTCTAGTAAAATCTTAATCCCAGCAGAGACACTACTGTAGAGATCTCAGGGACTTATTCTTACCATAGTGTGACCCTTCTACACAGATGCCAGAGACACCCTTGTCTTTGGAAATGCACCACCGAGCAGGTGCCTGGTACACACTCGGGAAGAGGTTGCCTCTGGGAAGGTACATGAACTGACCGTGGCAGCTACAGTCCATGGCAGAAGGCCCTTTGAAGGACTTTCCCCAAGCCCACTGAAAAAGAATAAATCCGACTCAAGAATGAACGTGACAGCCCAGAAGACCGTGGAGGCTGAAGTTTCTCTGATGCCATCCTGATGTCAAACATGAATGCTCAGGGCCCGGTCAGGGTTAATCACAGGCTACTTCCCCGAGGAAGTGAACGTAAGCCAAGGTTTGAAGCTGACAAAAGATGAATTACAGTAAGATCTCACAGGGCTGTGTGAACAGACGGAACAGTGGCTTGGACACTCAAGTGTGGGCAACTGTAATGGCACACGTTTAGGGGAAATGAACATAAATTACCCTTGGAGGATGATCAATGGACTTCCAAATGACAGTTCCAGCCCCTGAAGAGGAACTGCTGGCCACTGATGACTATTCCCTGAAGATTACAACCATATACTGCTGTGGTTCAAATGCCAACAAGCTGAAGGTAATTGGTGAGGTTATTTAAGACGTCTCCCTTTTAATTCTTAAATACAAAGTATGCTTGCACCTGGTCGTCCATCTGAGAAGCAGATCCCAACCTTTTGAGGAGCCAAAGAGAGTCCAGACAAGAGAAACTATGCTAATCCAGATGGGGAAACACTCAAACTACAAAAATGAATTCTAAATACTTATGTTTAGACCTGGAAAGAGGCATAGTTGTGGAATGGATACATTTATGACCCAACCAGAATGGATACCTCCACAACACACCCCCACACCCAAAGGCTCAAAGAACATTGCAGAAGAGGGAGCTGAAAGATTGCAGAAGCCAGAGGATCGGGGAGTTTGTGTCAAGATTGTGTCTCTGAGCACTGGCAGAGAAGGTATCCCATGGAGTCTCAATCACATGGTTGCTTAAACAAGACCTAAGCAAGAATGACAGGTACACTAAAGTGAATGGGGAACGCCCATGAGGCCACAACCATACACTAAGAACCGCAGGCAGCTGAGGAGCTGAGAAGTGAAGGAATTGTCTCCCAAGAAGAACATATCAATTGGTTATCCAATGACAGATGGTGAGCTCCCCAAACATAAATATACAAGAACCATATATATATTTAGGAATATATATATACACATATATAAATATATATGCACACACACACACCCCTACATATGTAACAATAAAAAGGCTGTAAGTTTGATATATAGCAAAGAGGTACATAAGACAAGATGAAGGGTGGAAAGGGGGAAATGATGTGATTGCTTTATTATCTCAAAAAGAGTTAAAAAACAAAAACAAAACAAAACAAAAAGACCCACAAAAAAGGAGACTCCTTTTGTCTAGACCGATGAAGCGGAGAAGAGTGAGCTCAAGCCAGCAATGCCTCCAAACAAGTAGAAGCAAAGTACTAAAGCTAGGAGGCTTTATATTTAGTATGTAACAAACTTAGAAAATGCTTTACCCTAGAGAGATGCAAACAGAATTCCAAAGTAACTTCTAAAAAGGTTTAGATTGCTTGGTAGTAAGTACATTCATATTACATTATTAATATTTTAAAAGGTCCCTTTGTACTATATTCCCAGGGAGGGGAAGAGGGGATCTTTGGCTTTGCAAAATGTTTTGGCCCAACCAGTTAGAGAGTATATACCTCCTCATAAATTCCACCCTGAACCTGGGCTCCTCCATCTGCTGTAGAGATAGCTCAAGAATTTGAGTCAGCTACAGAGCAGAGCATCAGAAAGGGTAAGATCATCCATTCTCAACCTCCACTGGTGATTGCTTTGAAATGCACAATTATTCCAAGGCTGTAGAAATAAATGCTACTGAGGAAAGAAAGAAAAAACGCAGCTCAAATAAACCCAGTGTACAAGGGCAGACAATGTTAGGAAGGAGGGCAGAAAATTAATATGAAAATAATTTAGTCAATTAAGAAGACAATGATCTTCTTAAAAAAAAAAAAAACAAAAATCAAACTCAGTACATTAATAATATCACACCACTGCTTGAAAGTCTGAGGCAGGAGGATTATGTATTCCAGGTCAGCCTGGCCACACGGAAAGACTTAGTTTCAAAATCAAATGAAAATTCAAAAAGCAAAGCAAACCAAAGGCACTGCACAATATAAGAGAAGTGCCTTAATGAAGAGACACTGAGCAGTAAGCAGACCTGTCCTAGGTGCTGTACATTAGCCTATGCTTTCTCTGTGTGGCTTTGGTTGCCGTTTATATAGGAATGAGATCATTGGGGGGGGGGGGGGGTCTAACCTGGAGTCCTGTGAGCTTGACTACACAGGATGAATGGCTGAGACAGTCAACTGTGACAGCATGATCATTAAACATTAGATGTCTTCTCAAACCCTCTGCTTTTGCAGAGAGTAAGTTGTAGCTTTCCAGAAACCAATTATTCTCACTGTCTAGTCCTAATGCATGTATTTAAATTTTCCTGAAGTTACTGAACACCAGTAATGAGCATCACATCAAATTTAACCCCCTCATTAATCTTGAGAAAGAGATGTGAGTTCACATAGGAGGCAAAGAAAGAATAGGAATTTATGATTGCTCCGGAAATGTGCACATTACTTACAGGACACAGAGCAAAAACGCATTCGATAGTAGCCCTCCATATTAACATGAGTTACATATGGAAAATTGACAGTCTCTTCACTTTATTATTTAAACCACTGCTATTTACAAAGTGTTCCTAATTCTGCGTATCATAAAGGGTACTCATAAGCAAGGTTTGGAATGTTATTTACTCTAAATAGGCCTGTCAATGTGTGTGGATATACACTGCCAACAAAAGTCACACACACAAAAAATAATATATCTCACTGAACCATGGATCAAACATGGAAATAACAGTCTGTTATTTGCCTTGAAAAGAGAAAGTAGAATTAGTAGTCTTTATTTTCTTCCCCTAGTCAACCTTAGGACCTCAAGTAACAGGAATCAAACAAAAGAATACCTAGGTAAAATGGGAATGGTGGATAGTTAGTACATGCACTATTTGTAATGTATAGCAGTGAGCCAGGAGCCCTCACCAAACACCGATGGTCAGGATAAAAGAGGAACTCCTTAGTGATTAAGTAGGTTACTAACCTAGATCCAAACAGAAATCTCAGGCTGGTTCTAGGTTACGAAGAAGAAAGGGGAGAGATGCTCAAAAGCAAGCGTCTAGAAGTCAAAAATTGGCAGAGAACAGGAATGGTCACAGGAAGCAGAAAAAATAATGATAATTAGAAGATCACAATGCCTAGAGGTTCTGAGCTTCAGTGGGGAGTGGGGACTCTCAATATTGGCAGGAAGCAGGAGAATCAGCCATCTGGAGAAAGTCATAAAAGAGAACTCAGTTAAACCTACAGACTCAAAGGCACCCGAGTGTATCCCAGCCTTGCCGGAGAGCTGTGTAGCTGGCATTCTTAATGAGGGTCCTGGTTCATTGAGAAAATTCACCATACTCTTGCAAATTTGGTCTTGTAAGGACTGTGACATTTCAGAACCATTAGCAACAAAAAGCATTTATAACTTTCATTGTTTAAAGGATTAAGCAGATTGAACCAGAATGTCCCCTTCCTGGACACCTAGAAGAATTAGTTCCTGAAAGGAAGGTTATTGGTTATCTTTGCTTAGAACAGATGAAACATGCAGAATTAATTACAGTTCTTCAAGAATATATCACGCAACTTATTTCTCAGTTTCCTACAAATTTTAAGGCCCTTATAAATGACATGGTAAACCACTCTGATACAGAAAGATTCACACATAACGGGAATTAATAGGCCATACTTTAGGAGAGCAGACCCCTCATTCTGAAAGACACATGAGCCAAAGGAAACATTCATTCACTCCATCAGTCATTCATTCTGCCGAGGCTCACCTACTGACTAGTACCCCAAGACCCAAATGGCATCTCATCACCAACGTCAATCCTTATCAGTCTTTACATACACACTTCTCCTGTTTGGTACACCGTTTATTAAGAGCAAAGAAATTCTAGGCACATTGTTCTCATCCACCCTGTTCTTCTACCCATGGAGAATGGTGACGTGTGTTAGGAAGTGAAAACTGGTGAGCATGAAATTTCTTTTACAAGAGCAAGCCAAGGCGACAGGAGAAATTCACTTCCTGCATTGCGTATTACAGAGCTTCAGAGTGGTTCCTGCCCACAGAACAGAGCAAGCTAATCTACTTTGCAAGAGACAGTGACCTTTTAAAGCGGGCTGTGATAGGCTGATTCCTGATCTCACAAAGACTATCAGTTCTAAAGCAGAATTGTCAGGGCAAGGTAATTTTGTAGGGACTAATTCAGCTATTCCTTCCTCAAGGTGAAGGGCAGACATTTCTCAAATCTTAAAGGATATGGATCGATGGTATTGCACATATATGCAATAAAATATAGACAATCAATAGCTCTTGAATGATAAATTGAGAGCTATTCATCTGTAAAACCTGTTCCTTCTTACTAATCATAGTCCTGATGTGTGTGTGTGTGTGTGTGTGTGTGTGTGTGTGTGTGTGTTTGCTTAAACTGAACCAGTTTCATATTTTAAAACTCACAAGATTAAGATTGTGTCTGTGGATTTCATATCTTACTTCCAAGAAACAATAAGAAACTAACAGCTTTGAGAAACAATACTCCATTTCTGCAAAGAAAATAAAATAATTTAGTCTGCCCTGTGGGGTCCTCTTTGGCCTTGATGTATCAAAATAAACAAACAAATTAATAAGTAACTCAGAAAGGCTAATGGTGACATGAGTAGCATAGTTGAGAAAACATTTGAACTTAAAATAAAAATAACAGTATAAGTGATCGCTCACATCTGCTGAAGCCACGGCAGGACACAGATTGGTGCTGTCACATTTGCCATTCCTGGGATTGTTAAGTGGAAAGAGCTGGTGTGTTTTAAAGCTGTAACCCTCTAGATTAGGGGATAGGAACCCTCATATAAAACCATTCACTCATCAAAGCATGGTAGTCCATCCGAGGCTTACAGTATTGTGGGTGCACCTTTTCATGGAGTACTTAATTGGAGGATACATTGAGAGGTCTAAAGGTACCTAAGAAGTGGCTATTAGTCTCTCTCGGGCCACAAGCAACTATCTGACTCTTTCCCGCTCACCAACTCTTGCAAACCTGCACCCTAATGAGAGTGACCTGAAGAAGTCAAGCTAGTTAATCCTTCCTATTTGCTTTCCATCACACAGGCCTGTGGCCACATGGGAGAAGAGCATGTGGGACAGATTAGGTGCCCCTGTAAGCAAGGTTTCAAAGCTGGGGGGTGGACAGAGCTAACTAGAGTCAGATGCTAGGATGTGGTTTCAGTATTTATATTCTCCCCTCCCCACCCCAAAGCCTCTTAGGAGTGTTAGGAAGGAGAGCGCATGTAAGACATAGTAGATCAGTTCTCCTGAAGGGACTTACGGCTGAGGCCATAGCTCAGCATGTTGGAGACAAAGTTACCAGCCAGGAGAATGAGGTAAATGGCTATAAACCTTTATTTGATAATTTTCTTAAAGCCTTTTTCATCTCAATACACTTACACAACCGAAAAATGCCCTGTTAGCAGATAGCAGTCATGATAACTGGAAGAAGCCTAAACCAGCAGTAAACTCAAGCTAACTGGGGGTTTTAAAGTCGACTTACCAGCTGCACATCCTACATCCTGTTGCCTCTGTGACCTCTGCCCTCCACCCTCCAAATTCCACCTTCAAGCTCTCATCCCGAGACTTCAGCGTGGCTCGCTGCCAGCACCTTCATCCTTTCTTGGGCACTAAAGTAGTCTGCTGTTCTATACATATTTCAGTAGGCTGGGGTTTGGGCTTTAACTGAGAATTAAAGTCACATACTATTTTAAAAAAGACAGAGAAGGTATTGTTCTGACAAGACTCTCCCTTTTCCCTGCCTGACCTCCTCTCTTCCCTCCAATACTGTCCTCAATAACCGGCTTTCTTCCCTCCTCGTAAAGCCAGTATGGGGCACTGAGAGGAAGCAGGGGGAAGGGAAGTGTTTCTATTGCTCTTGGCACTGAATAAAACAGTTTTCTAAGGGATAGAATAGCGTTCCCATTTTAATAAAACTCCTGCTTCCCATACAGTATCACTCAGGTCACTTCAAGGTGACAAGGTGATCAGAAACAGACCAGAGCAGAAGACGGCACTTGTGGGTCAGACTCAACACAGACAATGTGTTGCAAATTGATGCAATACCAGATTGCACCAGCCCTGCCACTACCCATATACCATGAACCAAGCAATTCCATATGCTCACACTAACAGCAGCTGTAGATCTCTCATATAACATTTTCATTCAAATTTTAAGAAATCCCTTCTCAAACTCGGTTATGACCACCCATAACACAAGGAACATCAGAATGGATTCTCTCCCACTCATGATCTGCTTGCATCTGAGTAAATCAGAGTAAAGAACGGGGTAGCATTGGCCTTGACTCTCAGAACCTCTCTTTTCTTTCCAGGAGATGAGTCGGTAAACCCACTTCATTCAGAAACAATTCCTTCCTCCTTCCCTATTACTTATCCACCTGTCCATTTACCTGTTCTGCAGCTCCTGCTATTCTGCCTAATTAGATGCAAACACACACTAACACACATTCATGCACACATTCACATACATGCATGTGTGTGCACACACACAGACATGCATGCATAGGGCTACTAATGAGGTGTATTAGAATTCCCACCTGAACTACATCCTCGGTAAACACCCTTGGCAAGTTATATAACATCTCCAAATATTCCATTTCCTCTTCCAAAAAATTAAGGCAGTGACCCTTGTCTCATAAAGCTACCAAATAATACCACAGCCACCAGGTAAACTCTATGCACAGCCATAGTAGTTAACAGTCTCTGCCCCACCCTGCCCCCGCCGGAGCATAGCATCTATCACTCTCCTGTAAATATATATATTATAAATGGGAAGAGTTTTTTCCCAAAGTCAGTCAATACTGTAAATAGCAATGTTTTCCTCTCCACTGTCAGTCTCTTACTTAGATATTTCCTAACCCTTCTATCATAGGTACATTTTTCTATCTTAAATGGGTTGCTTTTTCTATCCATCTTTCTCCATGGTTTAAAAAAAAAAAAAGTCCAATGCAATAACAGTACCATTTCCCATAAGCAATGTTTAAATTTCCAAATTCCCTAAAAGCCAAAATGAAAATTATGAATAATAAATACAGAAAGAAGAAGACCCTCCTGGCCACACTGCTGTAACTAATGGTGTATGTCAACCCGTTGGGTTAAAAGATGTGAAAGGGAGGTGTTTGAGGTTTCTGTCCCTCTCTAGGAGGGGGAAGCTCATGAGGTACACTTACATAAAGCAGTGAGAGCACGGCCCCTCTTCTTTCTGATGAGAGCTCTGCTTATTTCCTCTTCCCCAAACATCTTCAGCTGAGCCTAAGCACACCCTGCTAATCAATACCTTTGCAAACATCATTTACGACAAGGCTGTCTAGTCTACTTTCCAACTACTGAATGTACAAACTTTTAAAACTATGGATTTTTCCCCCAAATGTTCCAGTTTTACTAGCCTATATTACAGACGATAAAAACAATCTGTTGCTACATTTTAAGTCATTATGACACCAATGACATCTGGCAGCTGAACTTGATTTTTCCCCCTCAAAGCTCATTCCACTTCCTTTTCCATCTGTACCTCAGCCTTCCTCCATCTCGCCAAAGTTTACTCTGCAGGTGACATGGGGTAGGAAGAGGCATCTTGGGGAAGGGGAGCTTCAATTTCATAAAATAAAATTAAAAAAACATAAATCTTCAATACCGAAAGGCTGTTGTGTGTGGCCCGTGTCTATAAAAAGACCTAGGAGCAAGCACACTCCTAATATGGCTGAGCATTCCCCCCTCTCCTACCCTCTTCCCCCCCAGAGCTGTATCCTTCACAACAAAATGCAGAGAAGCTGCCAGCGCCTGGTAGTCCAAGCAATCCACTCTTTCCATCTGCTCAAAAAATTTCAGAGAGTTTTTAAAATTCATCACCAAGAGAAAGGAAAGCGACGCTCAGCAACGTGAAGACAAATACAGCCCAACTTGTCCTCTAAGGAGGCTGGCACTGTTACATCACTGCTTCTACAGTTAATTTTGAAGCGGGAGCAGTACTTAAATAATCATGTAACTTCCCCTGTAGCGATGGTTTCAAAAATTCAATGATGGATTTAGCTTCTAGGTGCCTGGTTTGCCACTGAGAATTCCTGCTTCTTGGTCCCCAAACAGCTCTGCACTTTCTAAAGACATTTGGCAATTCATGTCATATTGTCTTAGGCAACTATATCAAGAGACTTGATAAAGACACAGAGGCCTGATTCCAGTCCTCAGACCAGAACCATACACAAAGTCTTTTCCATCATAGGAAGAGACTAAGAACCCTAGGCTTTCCCCCTTAATCATGCAGGCATGCCTTCGAACATTAATGTTCCACACAGGCAGGACACTTCTGCAGGCCTGCTTCAGCTGAATATGCTCTTTGCAAAATGTTCCTTCTGTTCCCTGCATGTCACAATGTGGGAAGGTCCTGATTAGAAGGATCACAACTCTCCAAGGCAGAGAAACCTTAGAAAAGGGAATGGGTACGCATGGCTGTATAACCCATGATGGATGGTGCTGTGATTCCCCAAGACACTGGCTCACTCCACAGAGCAGCAGCACAGCCCTTGATGCTGTACCCACAACCTTTATCCACTCTGGCGCTAATGACGCTCCCAAGTAAGTTGTTCCCAAGGCTCAGCTTATTCACAATGATCTATTTCTACAACTTCATAATTTCTCAGTCAGTAGAACAATGTATTCAGAACTGGGAGGGTCCTGGGGCTTCTAATTAACTCCTAATTGTATTTTGTATATTAAAGGATGTACCATAAATATGCTGCTCCCTCTCTTCATGTACCAAATTTTGAGGGCTATATTTCTCTCTGTGAAACATGCATCTTTATATCCCATACATAACTATCTATAGCTATAATACCTTACATAAAGTAGCAATTAAACCGCACAGTGTAATTAACGGGATATCCTATTTATCTCTCTAATAAAATGCACTCACCGCTATCCTGCAGCCTAGGTATAGACTTTAGAGCAGCATCCAAACTCAAAGAAAGAATGGCAATGACAATTTTCTGTCAGTCATTTCCATTCACTTCGGCAAGAACCAAACTCTTTCCTTACCAATCGCTACTAAAATTATCTACAAACGGGGTACTGGAGACTAGCTGTCAGTCACACCAGCCCTGGCCACCTTCCTGTCTTCTCAGGACCTGGCTTTCGTTCATCTTGCTCCTCTGGTTCTTGACATCCAGGGGCAGCAGCAACAGCAGACCCGTATCAACATGAGTTAAAAAAAAAAAAAAAAAAAATCCATCCAAAGCAGAAGAGGGCTTAAACACAGCAAGTGCCCCCAGAAGCTAGTTCACACCGGAGGAGAGAAGCAAAACCATCCCTGAGCCCATAACGGTGGGGGCCGGGGTGCTGCAGTATAGCTCAGGTGCCTCGCCATTGCCATGGCCATCGAGAGCGCTTGCCAGAGAGGTCACTGTTGGAACTCTCTCTCTCCAAATTCACCCATGATGTGCTTAGTTCCCCTGCTCTCCAAGGCCAAATCGTCCCAAGCACACAGTCCTTCCGCCTTCCCAAATCACCCTTGGCCTTCCCTGCCGCCAACTAAAATAAGACGCCTGAATGGTGCCTCTTGAAAGGTCGCGATAACAAATCCAATTTACCATTCTCAAAGGGACAAAACCAAAAGATGGAGGCGTCTGAATAGTGAAAAAAAATTATATTATCGTTTAATTTTATTCATCAACAAGATCACCTCTCATTTAAGAGGCACGGCTAGATAGCACTGTTAAATAGGATGGAAAGAAAGGGGGGGAAGAAAAACGCAGAAAGAGTAGAGGGGAATCCCACCTGCCCTTCAAAGTACGACCCTGAGTTAAATTCTTGTCTATTATTTCTGTTCTTAAAATAGTCAGATAGCAATATGTTCAAAGGCACACAAAGCAGTATAGTAGAGCCGCCTCCTTTCAAAGGGCCAGGGTAGCGATTCAAAGAGTTATTCAGGTCACAGAGAAATTACAGTTCTTTATGCATCTATAAAGAATTCAGAGTTTTCCATTTTTATTAACATTATTGTAATATCGAAGGTTTTCAGGCATATCATGAGAGGAGCATTTACAGAAGCACCGGGCAGACCAGGCTCGTGCGTACCCGCCTCTCTTTATGAGGTTCACAGCCGGGCAGACATTTTGAAAAACCTAATGAACACATAGCATCTCACTGGCAAGATCCTGCTAATTCATATACGTGGCCAAACACATTATGTAAAAATGAAAAAGATCCATCGTTTTTGTCCGTTCCTGAAACCCCACACTATGCCTCATCTTTGTGTAAACGGAATCCTTGGGGCCATTCCATTCCTTCCCTAGAATCAGCAAGCAGTCATTGAATTGTCACAGAAAATGTCTCATTTTTAAACTAATTTTGTGGCAAAAATAAAACAAACGAGAATTACTTTGGATTCTTTGTTAATGCTTAGAATGTCTTAATCCTTAGTCTCTGATACAATTCCATGAACATTTTTTTTAAATGATCCAATTGTGGCACCAGCTAATTTCCTTCGCTTCTCCTGGCCTCTGCCTGGCATCGCCATGGCAGCCCTAAGCCTCCTATAGTGGCACTGTACACATTCAAAAATGGAAGACAAAACAGGTCATATAGCAAGCAGAGAATTTTCTAGCAATGTAGGTTTCAATCTTCGCTATTTCAGTGTTAGTCCCGCTGAGCCTAGCGTGCCAAGAATACCACTGGTACTGTTGAGAGATGCTCATGATGGCTCAATGGGGAATCAGGAGACCTGGGCACTTAACTAGGAGCCTATTCCCAATGATATTCTGTCTCAAATCATTTCCATCCTCATAGAAACATGAAAGTGGGGCAGTGACAGATACGAAGCCCAGCATGAGCTGCCTGGAAGAACCCTGCCTAGCAACACAGCTTTATCACTCCACCAGGCATAGGAGGCCACAGTCCAGGGGAAAAAATAATGACATCAGGAACCTACTGAAAAATACTACAGTTTAAGAAAGGCTCCAAAACTAAGCAAACAAAACATACCGCAGAAGTGAATGCTTAAGTTAGCTTAATTTAAATAGGGTAAGTGCGAATGAAAATTATTAGACATCCTATTCACTATGAAACAAACACAAAAACAGTGTGGTTTTTTAACGAAAAATAATGTATTACTTATAAACAACCATGCTGATGAAAAATCCTTGCAGGAGGAAATAAAACAATATTCAAGTCTACACTTAGTTTGGTCCTTGATAGTAGGAAACTGGTTATTTGGGGGATCATTCAAACTGTCTAGGTCAATAGCTCCCAACCTGTGGTAACTCTTTGGGTTCAAACAAACAATCCTGTCTCAAGGATCATCTAAGACCATCAGATTCCTAACAATAGCAAAATTACAGTTCTGAAGTAGCAATGAAAAAATCTTATGGTTGGGGGTCGGCACAACAGAGGAACTGTATTAAAAGGCTGTAGCATTAGGAAGGTAGAGGACCGCTGGTGTAGGGTACTACAAGCTTTCTTTAGTCTATTTCATAAACAGAAATGTCTGCAAGTTTTATTCTTCCTTAGACCTTTTTTTAAACCATCAAGAATTCTAGTTTCTAATTGCATGTATGTCTTGACAGGGCATAGAACATGAGTTTAATTTTCAGGGGTAGAAGGAAGATGGATACATGTTTGAGCTATTATATGCATGCTGACCTTTCAATTGGTTTCAACCATAAATGTTGGTGAGAAAGCAGACCAGGGCTCTGACAGCCATTTCTAGGGCTGGAAAGGAATCTAATTAGCTAGTCTAATGTAGCCTAAACCCCAGTCCTTGAGTTGATTAGTAGCAAAGAGCACTTTCGTGGTGATGAATGAATAAATGTACGTAGAGTAGTTACTTCAAATCATTTTCTTTACTTGGTTTCCTATTAAGAAACCAAATGAATAATTGCTTTTGTCCTATGCAGCAATTCTAACATGCAGTGACTTAATAAAATGTGGGAGTAGCCAACAATTAATACATACCCTTCAAATGGATCTGTTCTACTCAGAAGTCAACAATGGATTTGAAGATGCATTGTATATTTGTCCAGTATTAGGAACTGGTAGGAAATGTCTACCTATTTGCTTATAGACATTATGCATAAGCATATGTATGAAAATTGTGGTGAGGTTTTATTTTATGTTATGTTTATGTTTACCTTACCGATTTTGATATTTCTTAGGTGGTAAATTTTACAGATCACAAGTCAGTGTGGTTAATTAGTCTCTGCCTTTTATAGTGAGTCATATTTTGGTAGCATGACACAACTCTAAAGAATCAGAAAAACACAGGATATTGAAGAACGTCAGACAAAGTCATCTACTTGTGGACCTTTAACTTTTACAACCGGAAAAGCTTAGTTGTTATTGAAATGGGCAATCATCACCAATAGCCTAGTAGCCTATGCAAGAAAAAAAAAAAGGTAAGTAAACATACTATTTTAAAAATATAAAATATGATTTAAAAAAATTAAAAGGCACACCCAAAATACTTCCCTTGATTGGACCCTATGCCCATACAGAATCAGTTCATGAAAGTTTCAAGGAGAACATGCAGCTTGGCTATGGAGAATAACAGTGTTAGAGAACCTTAGCACCATATAGGGCAAGTACAACAGGACAGGTATCAGTCTTTCTCAGAAAGGCTGGGCTGTGATGTTCTATCCCAGTCAGTTCCTGTGTTAATACACGGAACTCTACTCAATGAACTGTTGAGAATACATTTTGTATTCACCACACTGTAAAATCTGCAGTACGATCCCAGAATCCTCACTGATGAATTAAACTTAAAGAAATAACTTTCCAGACACAAAAACTTGGTCGCAAAATAAGAAATAAAATCGTTTCATTAAAAAAAAAAAAAATGTTCTCAAAGACTCCTTAATTTGGCAAAGCCCACAAAATTTGCTTAATCATCTACAAATAGTAAAGTTACACAAACAACATAAGATCATTCCCTGAACATCTTGAAGAATGATTTCAACAATTTCCTTTTGTGATAAAAAAAATAATAATATAATAAAAATGATGAAGAAAAACCTTGGGAAACGCTGAGTTTATTCATTTTATTAACCAAGCAATATAAACTTGAATTATGTCACTGGGTTCATTTGATAGTTAGTCATTTCCAAGTGTCTTACACTAATAAAAATAAAATCTCAAGTGTTTTATAAAAGTAACGGGCCTGGAAAATTGCTGAAAGTATTTTTAATATCATATATAAGTCTCTTTTTATTTTCATGCCTCTGGGGATAAAGAAATGACGAGCAAGTTATTAACTGTAATGTGGCCAATGTAATTACTACCACCAGATTACAGTAAACATAATCTTCAAGATGGTTCAAGTATTTGGAGAAGGATCATAGTACTGGAAAAGTTAAAATGTATGGCACAGCATCACCCTTGCTGTATGAATTCCTATTCTCCACCCTCACAGGTCACGTGTCTAGAATAAAGTAAATTAAAAACAATTTTCAAGCGACTCATAGCTTTTTAAACACAGTACACCTTGAAGAAGATCATTTACATGACGTATTTTAAGAGTTCCATTGCTAAGTTAAAAATCAAAGTAATGGCCCCAGTAAGAGATGCCTGAATCACCAAGTAATTTCAAATATATGAAAAGAGAATGAAAGGCGTTTTTCTCACTGGATGATAGGCTCCTGATTACATTTTCTGACACTAACTCGGGCCTTGTAGTCCTAAATGCTCCTCATTTTAGGTAAGGTCATCATGAAAATGATCACCAAATAAACTCAATCAAAAAAGACTCAAAAGTTTTCAGAGTCTGCAATCCCGTAGATTTCTGGGCACCCTGACTGACAGTCTTGTAAAACATAAGGATAATTAACCTGACATGAAAATCACTAGCCTGTATAAATCCTAAAAGCAGCTTATCTAACCTTTGATCTTGGGAGAACTCAGGGTTGCCTTAGCACCTGTCCCTAAGCACCATCCAGTGACCTTCATTAAAAGGTTAATGCCCAACTCTCACACCCTGCATAGTTTACACACATAATCCATGCCCCCTACAATAACATAGCTGCACTAATTATGCAGATAATGCTTTTTGCTAGAACTGGTTCACAGCAACGTCATTCTCCTCTCCGGGCGTGAGACAGAATTAAATGGGTCTCCAAGAAAGACACTGGGTGAGATAAAAATTAAAATTTTACTTTCAAACCACAGCACGCCAAATACTTAATAATTGGACAATGTTTAAATTTCAAGTGGCTTGACAGTCAGCATTACTTTCAAACATCTCACACCATATATACAATAATAGTACTACCTAGTGCAAAACAAGCAATTTTTTTTTAATTAACACTAAACCATATCAACTTTTATAAAAAGGCTAGGTGAGTGAGAAAAAACACTTGCTTTCTAATGGGTTCCTCCCAAGTGAAAGTACTCAGATTTTTATCATGTGTCCATTTAAAATTCTGCCTATACACATTCCCCCCCCCACACACACATACACAATCTTTGAGTATCTGAAGCTAGATAGGGTTCTTCTAATTCAGTGTTATTTTCCCTAACATAGACACAGTCACATAAAAAAATCCAAAAGGAAGTTTTGAATATTTATGTGATATTAAAGCAGGAAAGGCAAAAATCCAAAAAAAAAATATAACAAGCAGATTTTATTAGGAAGTTATAACAAAACAATATCTTTAAATGTTGAAACTCCTTAATGACTTTCTTTTTTTTAAAAAAAAAAAAAAATGATGTTGTAAAATCATGTATCAGCTCAGCTCTTTTGAATGGGATTTTCCTTCACCTTATTCCAAACTACTTAGAAGCCATCCTGTTTAGTCAGAAAGTGCTTGCCCGAGAGACAACAGGTACTGGGTAGATTTTCAGGCCAAAAGCACAGAGAGAATTATCGTATCCTGCTCCTAAAAAATATTAGCATCACCCTCTTACTTCTTCATCCTTTTTGTTCAAAATCTTTCAAGTGACAAGGTAATCTTAAATTGGAGTTTTAAGGGGTACCTGACTGGCTTGTCAGACTAAACTGGCATATTAACTACACTCATTGTGGCACCATGGGAGCCTCAGTTTTTATCATTTTGATATCCCCTCCAGGGTTTCAATCTTCTCTCTTGGAGCTCAATCATGCTCTGTTATGCTCTGTTCCTACATGAAGATAAGAGAATTTCTATTTAAAAATACATGGGGAGGGGGTGTCAGGTAGTACTGATTGAGAAGGCATTCCGTGATGATCCCTATTTTCAGCTAAAATGCGCACTTACAGTTTTGGATTTACCACCCCTGCCTTTGCAGTCAGACAGTCATTTAGCTGAAGTCAATCAAGCGTATGATTAGAAATAATAACTCACAAGCAATGAATTCAAAGAGATTAGATCTTTGACGAAATGCACAAGTACAGCATCCCATGATGCATCCGTTCCTCTCGGGTTTCCAGAGAGCAGACCAAAAAAACAAACAGGAAAAAGAGAAATCTCTCATGCATGATGCTATAAACTGCCTTCACTTAAAAATCTGACTAATCATTCATTTCATTATGATCAGTGACCTCAGTCTACTAGAGGTATGATCAGAGAGCTAATCAGTAGGGGCTGAGGGGGTGGTCTCTTCCATCTTTCCTTCCCTTGTGGCAAAAGTGGTGTTTTGTACTAAGTGGGTCAGAAGCTAGATGAGCTTAATCTTATTTACATAACATACAAAAGGCAGAAGAACATGGTAAATCAGGTGAGTTTCCAAACAGCAAAGAATAAGTTCTTCTGTTCTTCAAATTACACTTCACCCATTTCCTAGTATTTCATTTAAGTTTTCAGTGAGAAGTAATTAGAGAAAAAAAAAAAAACTATGTTTGAATTTCATAAGGTATTATATTAAAACCCAACATCAATCAACCTCTCCAGTGTAACATTTCAACCAATTCAGAACGATTTAATATCACTAATAAAATGTGGAGAATGTGAATGAATTGTGCAGAATTATATAGTATGAGGGCCTTATTGTTAACCAAAGTACAAATACACAACATACAGACAGACAGATAGATGGTGTTAAGAAATGAATAAAATTATTTCAAAAGAAGAAGATTGGCAAAAAAATATATATTTTTGTTTTAGAAGCCAATGTGGGGTGAGCCAGTCCGCTTTCCTAGCCATACTCAGTCTAGGCTGCACTGTGGCAGCACACATTCACCACAGTAACATAATTCACAGGAATAAAGTAGCAGAGAGCAGCCAGGGAATTGAATGTTTTTTCTGCAGATAAATCCCAAGGCTGAATAAACCGCATGTAGGAAACAGAGCCAAGGCTGTATTGATGCTTCATATATATTTTTAAAATGCTCCAGGGTGTATGTGTATATGTGTTTGTGCATGTGTATGTGTTTGTGTATGTGTAGTGTGTGTGTGTTTCTTCAAAGGAAGCAAAGTTTGTCTCAATGGGTAATGGAAGGTATCTTGCCAATTAAAGAATATCTGACCCACAGTCATATATTGAAAGTAAATTATATCAATAAAAACTTCAATTATATTCAATATTAAGCTATATGCTTAAAAATGACACTGAGGGCATTTATTAAACAAAAAAGTAACATTTCAAAAAATTTAAATATTACTTTGGATACTTTTCACCACATTTGAAAATAATCTTAACATTTTCTTTCAACTACCAATTAGAGAATCAAATTCCATCCCTCTAATGTGATGACATCATCTAAATACAGAGGACACATCAAGGATCCTAGGACAGAAACCTTGGCACACCTCTCCTGTGCATTCATGGAAGGATCAAGAACCAGGTCCAAAGGCTCTTATACCGGGTCTCTTTTCACTTTGAACCCTGATTCAGGAGATGCAAGTACTCGCTTCCATCTTACTATTAAATTTCAATACAGGAAAAGGGAAACATAGGACACACACATACACACAAAACATAAACACACAAAGCATACACACACAGACACACAGACACACACACACACACAAAACATACACAGACACACACACACAGAAAACATACACAGACACACACACACACAAAACATGCACACACACACACACACACACACACACACACACACACACACAACAAATAAACAAACCTTTACAGAAGTATGCTTTTCCAGAATGTAAGAGAAAATAGAGCCAAATGGCATTCACTACTCCCTCAACTGTTACTTTGGGGAACTATTATTATTATAAAGAAAAAAACTGCACTAAAAACTGGCAGACATGGAAAATGCTACAGCAGCAGACCCACCTCTTTTCAGCTGTTGTGGGGTAACTGACTTTCAGCTGAACGGACAGGGGTCCCCAATGTTTATAGCTGGCTTGGCTGTTACTATAGCTTTAGACCTGGCAGTGAGGGTGGGGAAAGGCAGAAAAGACAGATTGAAAGGCAAGTCTACCCCAAGACGACATTTGTTTATTCTGAACGGAAGAGGAAGCATCCTCTTCAACACTGTGCCCCTTTTACTATGGACGGAGATACACATGCAACGTAAGAATGGCACCTTCTCTGTAGAGGCCTAAACACACTCTCTCTCTCCCTCTCTCTCTCTCTCTTTCTCTCCCTCTCTCTTGCCTTACAAAAAAAAAGAATCCATCTAAAGTAGGTCAACCTATGAAATATTTAGATTAAAAGCTGTGGGTTTCAAGGAGAAAAGGAAAAGAGATCACTTCCTTCAGCACACCACCTCCAATATCTCATTTACTCACTTAGAGCTTTGTGGCATTCCTGTTATGTGACAGACCCATTCCTGAGCTGGCGTCTCTATGAACATAATATGCAATCTATAAATATGCAACACAAAGATGCCATATTCTGTTCTGATCAACCATTCTCTTCCACTTCTTGTGAGCAAGTCAGTGAAGCCACAGGAAGAAAACGTGAGGCTTCTGGTGCTAATTCAATAACAGATTCTTCAGGCATCCCCGTTACTTCAGGCTGAGAAGGGAATGTGTGCGTGTGAGGTTCCTTTTAAACAAAATTCATTAAATGGACTTGTGACTCTCATGTGCTGGTACTTTTCAACATTGCCAAACACTAAGTGACAGCATTTACAGTGATGGCACTCCTGTCCCAGAAGTAGATAGCAATATTCCCAAGCCAGAACACTGACAAATCAGAGGAAAAGGCACCAGTTTGCACGGGATAAAATGTGTCAGAAAGTACACTTGGCATCACCTTCAAAAACATCAGGTTTGGCGACATCAGGAGAGGCAGTTTTCCTGACAGCTTCAGTGCACTGAAGTTTCAGAAGCCAAGTTAGAGTGAGCTGGGGACAATGCACAGGTATCTGTTTTTGTCTTCGATTTTGTCGAAAACTATACATAACCAAGAAACATACGAGGAGCCACTGGGCCTCTGACAAAGATGTTCGAAATGCCTGGCTGCCTCATCAGTGAAACACACAACTAGGAAAAGGCCCAAGAGAATCATGTGTCTCTGCTTGTGAAAATCATACTACCTGCGCTTCAAGGCTGTGCTCAGACTCAGGCCTTTCACATTTCTAAAGAGCCTGAAGCCAGCAGATACTTTAATAAGCATGTGTCAAATGAGTGACTGGACAAGACAGTAACCTACGGCATTGGTGGCAAACTTCAAACTCAGATGAATACGTTACACAGAGTATATGTGCTAGGCCTTGTGCACCAAATGATTTCATTTTTAACACAAGGCAAATTAAAACAAAAGAAAGCAGACTCTAATCTAATTTGGGCTCCTTTACAGATTTTACACAACCCAGACTTCCCTCCTATTTTCCTGTCTAATCCCCAATTATGCCCCGTACCCCGTACACACTCATACAGTCCTATACTACAGAAAAAAAACAGCTTAATCAGTTCTCAGGGAAGCATACAGAGAGCCAAGATCTACATTTCTACCTCTGGCTAGAAAACTCTGACTCCGCCAACTCTCCATTGTAAATAGGTCTCCAAAAGAAATCAGCCCGGGGGCACCAAGTGGTGGTGCATCTCTGCATGGGTACTGTAGACGACAAGCATGGGGGTCCTCGGAGAGCCTGGGCGGCATGCCTTGTTCAGACACATGCCCCCCAGTGCTCCCACCTCCGATGCTGTCAACCTTCATCTCATTCTGATTTATAAGGGAAGTTGCACCAATCTGCAACCATGAAGAACAGTGATAAAATATGTTAGCACTTGGCATTTCTCATTTTCTACAAAAACAAAAGAGAGACCCCCATTTTGGCAACAACTAATTGTGCAGGCCGTGGGTCATTTACTTCCTCCACCGATTCAGTAGCAATCTGTCAATCCTGGTTCCATAAATTACCAAATACTCTAAATTACTTATTGCAAATTAATTATGTATTTGCATATTTATGAATATCATACACTAAAAGTTAAAAACCATTCTTTTACTGCCTAAGTGTATACATCCAGTCTCCCAGATGGCATAAGTACTAAATCAATTAAGAGGTTTCATTTTAAAAAATAATTTTTATGACTTAACATTGGCTTTTTATCTCAGCCTGGCTTCATAATCTTCCTTTACAAAAGAGAAAAGCCATTTCTTCCCCCACTGTGTTGGGCAAATATAACATAATATAAGGCATACCTACAAGAGACCCTTATTCCAAGAGTTAATCATTTCCGGATATGTACTCTTCAGTGAATATTTATTGAGCATGAACTCGTGCCCCTATCATGCCTGGTTAAAGAAGCACAGTTGAGAAAATCAGCACCGGAGTGTCCCTAATATTAACTTAAGGAGAAAGAAGGGAAAATAGTTATAATTTCTAATGCTTAGTTCAATAATGTCCTATACAAAATTTTTGTCATGTGGAAGAAGGAGGAACCACGTGGCTGAGAACTGAAGAATGACCAGACTGTTTAACTGACAAGGGGTAAGAGTATTCCATCTGTGGGTCCCCTTCTAAGAGAAGAGTTTGAGAATGCATAGACCCTCCTCAGGGAAACAAAAGCAACTTGAAAATGCCTCAAAAGGAATGAAGGGTTGGGGCAATTAATATGAAAAGGAATGTGAGCTGGAAAGATGTCTCCTTTAGCAAACAGAAGATGTGATCAAATTCTCAGGATTGAACGGTAACGGTGGCAGAGAGTCTGGCAGAAGATAACCTGAAAGGAAATAACAGAGATGGACTGGAGAAGACTAAGGCCAGACACAAGCAGCAGATGAAGGAAGGCTCAAGGCTGGGCATGAGATGCTGCTTGCCTAGAAGCGACACAAACCAACCCTGCTCAGGGCGCACTCACTCTAGGGAAGGGCACTCATCCAAAGGGCAAAGGGAGGTGATGGGTGAGACTTTGTCTTTGAGACTTTCTTCAACCAAGACTTTAAGAACAGCACAACAAAATGCAGGGCGTGAAAACATCCAGAATGTGTTGACTGAGGGATGCAGACTCATCTCCAAGCTGTGCCCTTCTGACCGTCTTAACCTCAGAGGAGCTGCTTTCCAGCCTGTTCTCATATTTAATATAAGGATAATATTATTTGTTTGTTGTGAGAATTAAATGCGCATTGAGCATCATTAAGTTACAATGGATATAATAACACAGAAGAAAGAGAAAAATCTGAGGAACCCACTGCAGATAAGGCTGTAGGAGGTTTTGGCTGATGTAAGCATGGAAGGAACTCATTGACTTGAGCTTGGCTTTAGATGAACTTTAGTTATTAAGATGAGAAAGCATTGGAAATAAAGGCATTTAGACAAAAAGCAATGCCCCTCCTATACCTTCTCTTGACTTGACATTTAAATTCCACAACTACTAACGTACCCTTATACCCCTAATTAAAAAAACTCCGTGCCTGTGTGTATATGTGCGGTATATGTGCGTGTGTTGGGGTGTGTGTGTTAGTGTATGTAAGGTGTGAGGCCAGAAAAGGATGTTAGATTCCCAAACCAGAGTTACAGGTAGCTGTGGACCATCCATCTAATATGGCTGCTTCCTAAAAGCTGAAACTGGATGCTCTGAAAGATCAGCAAACACTGTTACTGTGCTATCTCTCTAGTTACTAACTCTCCCAATTTTTAACTGAATACATGATTTCTATAAAAAAAAAAAATGGGAGGAGGATAAAATTTTCATTTTTATAGCCTATGACTCCTTACAGCTAGGAAATTAAGTATCAACCAATACGACAGAAGCGAAAATTATGTGGAATCAGGATATGACCTACTACAGAAGAATGACCTTCCTTTTCTGCCTTGCTCTATTTTGCTTTGAAAAGGCAGTGTGTGGAGCCTCCAGGGGTGGGATCAGACTGTGCTCCTGTGCATGAGCTGGCACCTTGGAGCCCGTTCCCTGCAGAGGAACACCTAACCCAGCCTTGACTTTGGGATGAGGAAATCGGACTTTCCTCCTGGAGCGGAATGCGCCACTCTGAGCTGACCCACATTGGGACTTCTTGTCCTTTTGGGGGAGGGGATGGGGGCATGGGGAGGGGAAGGTGAAGGCTGACTGGGAGCGATTGGGAGGAGAGAAGGGAGGGGGAGCAGGGGGATACATGGATAAAAAAGACTTTTTCATAAATAAAAAGATATTTTTTTTAAAAAAAGAGGAACTATGACTAGAGCATCTGCATCCATGGGAACCATGAGGACAAAGGTCACATCTCAGGAATGGTACAGTAGCTTTGCTACACCCTTTGCCTGCAGAGAACCACTCGGGAAGCTTTTAAAAACATGTTCATGCCTCTTCCTCCAAAATGCTCCACTGTTGGAGTCACCACAAATATTCCCAGATAAATAAAAAAAATGAATCTAGAGAACTCATTAACTTAAACTTACAATGATCATTTCATTATATTCTGAAGTACCTTTATTGGGAGGAGGGGCTCATCACACAGTCAAGGCTGGTCCTGAATTTGCAATCCTTCTGCCTTAATTTCCCAGGTGCTCCCAAGAGGATCACAAGTTTGAAGATGAGCCTGGACTATTTGGTGATACCTTCTCTTATCAAAATAATAGTTACTTATATAAGTAGGCCAGTGAGATAATGCAGTGGGTAAAAGTGCCTTATCACCAAGACAATCTGTGTTCAATCCCTGGAATCCACATTTTAGAAGGAAGAGAACTCACCACCGTCACCACCCCCGTGCAAGTTGTCTGTGACCTGCACATGCACTCAGTTGCACTTGTACGTGCATTATTAAGTAATTACACATGTGAGATAAGTTTTAGGTGACAAAAGTCATACGGTGGATAAGTCATATACTAAATATTTTTCTCTATCAAGAATTTTCTTAGGACAGCAGAAGTAATGTTAAAACAATAATCATGCTTACCATCTATTAACTATTCCCATTATACCACTATGGTAGGTGAGATCTTTGCAAATCAATTACTTTATTCTCTAACTCAATCCCTTTAACAAAGTGTTATGTCAATATTACGGTTTTGTTTTTATGTCTTAGAAAAGTGAGGTGGGCTGAACTTCATTAATGGAGCCGGGGGTGTCCCAATTAGTTTTCAAACCCACAATTACTGAAAACAAAACAGTTTTCCTTACCACTGCAGAGCATCTCGCCTCTCCAGCTGAATGCTACTTTCATTTGATGTAGGAATACCATCATGAGGTCCTAGCGAACAGAAAGCTGGGGAAGCCGAAAGACAGAAGAGCCCCCTGCCAAGGCTTAATGTTGACCGCTCTGGGTAGCTTCCACTTAGCTTTATGTTCTAGAGTTTCCTCTCCCAACAACGGGCCTAAGAGAAAGTCACTTTGTCTTGGCCATCTTGAGAGACTAACTTTAGAATCTGCACCGCTTTCATGAAATGTTCTCTCTGCTCTGGAGCAAATTCAGATCAACACAAGAAAAAGAAGGTGCCAAGTGCCGGTTCCTCACCTAGTAAGCGTCATGGTTTAGAAGCTGAAATAAATCAACTGAGATGCACAGAAAAACTCCTTTCTTTCCCAATGTTTAATGATGATTTATTGCCTTAGAACATTTGTGAATTTAACAGCCCATCAAAGTGTCGGAGAGCACACCAGTTCTAAGGACTCATTAAGTGGCATTAAACATAACTCTCCATGAAGCACTGTGAAGCAGGAACAGTGGGCAGCCTGATGAACAGCCACGAATACATAATTTATTGTTAGTAATTTTGTCTTATTACATCCAAAAACATTTTTAAAAAAGGGGGAAGAGTCTGTTACAAATATATATATATATATATATATATATATATACACACACACATATATATATTAATATTAATATATACATATATTAAAAAGTGCTCCACTACTTTGCCAATACTATAAGTTGGACGGGCAGAAAAATCTCTAATGATTCTAAGAACGACTAACGATTATTTTCCCAGTCACCCCAATATGACAAGGAAGATATTTTGTGGCAAAGCATTATAGGATTTTTATCAGAGGGTTTCCTTCTTCCCAACTCACCTCCTCCCCAAAGATCACTCACGACAAATAAACACAAATCTGTGGAACTTTTCTCTGGATCCTGAGGTGGGAGCCTCCAGACTTGAGCCAACTCACACCCTCAGCTGGAATGTCTATTGTTACAGTATGTGAAGATCTCCTTCCACAGGACTAGGCCTTAGAATCCTACTAATGCTCTGTTGGGGAACCCTCCTCTTTAGTCAAACGGAGAAGCTGACAAATGCTAGAATAAAGAGGTGATGTTTGGGTTCCCTCAAAGTGGGCATGACCGAGTTAGAAAGACAAAAGTCGATTGGTTATAGTTTGGCCTTCTCTACACAGGAAGCCAACTTCACATCCACTCTCTCAAACAACCCAGTAGCTTGGCCAGAAACAGCCTGTGATATTCGTGGTTTCCACTCTCCTGTAACTAGGCTTAACAGAATATAAAACTTCTAACTATCAGCACCCTACACATCTTAACTATGCCAAAAACACAACTTGAACCAAATAAGCAGATCACTCATTTGCCTTAGGGTTTGCTTTAAACATTGATTTTTTTCCCCTTCTCTTTCCCCCTCTGGACCAGCATAGGTGCGTCTACATTACTTTGCCAAATTCTGCACTTGACTTTTACTGGTTTTGTGACTAAAAGTATGCCCGCCATAAATTTCAACAACTTGGTAGTGAATGTCTGCAGTAGCAATAGGGTTTCAGAAATAAAAGTGAAATCATAGGATTAACATTACCCCAAAAGGGCAGCCATGTTTTAAAAGAACTCAAGAAAGTGGCAAGGCTCTCGGCAAACTCACTGCAATATTCTTACTCATAAAGAACCTGCATAGCAACTCTTGAGAAGTTAGTGTCTGCTATGTGTAAGGGGCATTGACCTTAACACTTTCTGAATGTTCTTTAATGTAAACATGATTTTCACAAAGATTATATTTTACAAGTAAGCACTCAACTTGCTATTTAATTCAGCTCCAACCAAAGAATCCAAAATTCAGTGATTTTTCTTTAAACTTGGTTAATTTATATCCACAAATTTGTGTGATTCTTTGTAAAATTATGTGTGTGTGTGTGTTTGTGTGTGTGTGTGTTTGTGTGTGTGTGTGTGTGTTTGTGTGTGGTACGAGGGTGCATGAATGCCACAGTATGCATATAAAAGCCCAAGGATAAGCTTATGAGAACTGTCTCTCTCCTTCCATCATGTAGGTTACATGGATGGAATCAGGTCGTAATGATTGACAACGAGCACCTTTACAGACTGAGCTGAGCCCTATCATGTGCCCATTTTGTGTGTCCTTTTTTAAAACTGACATATATAACATTAATTCTTACACAACTCAAAAGTGAGCATCTACATACATTTATCTATATCTACTATGGCTGATTTATTGGTTAAGAGTCACCAAAACAGAACAATGTAAAACTTCCTCAGCTTCTATTAACAAATTAACTAATATTTTAAAATCCTACTCAGAGCCAGAGAGATGGCTCAGTGGTTAAGACTACTGACTACTCTTTCAGAGGACCAGGGTTCAATTCCCAGGCCCTATGTGGCAGCTCACAATTGTCTGTGACTCCAATTACCTCCAAGGGCTCTGTAGGCATATGATGCAAAAAAAAAAAAAAACCCACACATGCAGACAAAAATATCCATACCCATAAAATAATAGCTTTAATTATTAAAAAAATATATAAAATAAAAATCCTACTCTAGCTCATTAAACATGGAAGCTTTCTGTGATGGTCTGAAAGAAAATGGCCCCCATAGGGAGCGGCACTGTTAAGAGATGCATCCTTGTTGGATTAGGTTCGGCCGTGGAGGACGTTTGTCACTGTGGGGGTGGGCTTTGAGGTCTCGTATATGCTCAAGCCATGCCCAGTGAGACAGACCACTTCCTGTCGCCTGCAGCTCAAGACAAAGAACCTTCTGTTCCTTTCTCCAACACCTGTGTGCCACCATGATGAACTAAATCTCTGAACTACAAACCGGCCAGAATTAAATGTTTTCCTTTATAAGAGTTGACACTGCCATGGTGTCTCTCCACAGCAATAGAGACTCTAACTAGGACACTTTATTCCTAGACAGCACCCTGTTGGACTCAATTGTCTGAAATTAGGTAGCTGGTGTATACTTCTTAAGAGGTAAAGTTAAATTCTCTCATTTAGTGGCCACCAAAAAGTTGGAAAGATTATTAAATCCACAATCACTTTCTTCCAATATATATGTAAAGCAAAAACAGGAAAAATGAAATAAACCTATCCACCAGACTGAGTACCGTTTCCCCCATCACTAATGCCGATTTATATACACTTCATAACATATTATAATATGAAGTGATTTATCCACTTTAAAATTATAATTCTAATTCCTTATTAATTGGTGTTAAGTATGAATTAGTAGATTATTCTGAAGCTAATATTCTATCATAGACAAGGCAGGTTGAGCAGTCATCTAAAATTAGCTTATTCAGTGTAAAATAAAGATTGAATGTTAAGGTATAAAATTATTCTAAATCCCCAAACACAGCAGAACCAATTGTGAAATTAAATGTGACACTTTCCATAATTCAAACTACAGCACACTTCATTTTTGCCTTTCTCCTCAGCTACCTACCCCTAAATTAAATTAGTCTTATTGATTACAACTCAGAAATACTTATCATCTTCCCGGGATTTTTCAAATTTTAATAAAATGCACAATCCAATTACGTACAAGCAAGTTAGTTTTCTTAAGTTACAATACAGGAGGTCAAAAACAGGTTCAGCAAAGAGCTGCTGCCATGGCTTCAGTGAAATTCGATGCTACTTTAAGATAACTGATAAAGTCACATATCCCAAACATCTCAGGCCCATTGAAAACGATCGTCTACTGATGTAGGAGCTCAGTGGAACTTGTTAGCAGTGTTATTTAACTAGATATTGATGGTAACGAAGTTCTGAAATGAAACAGAAACCCCAAACAAGTTCCAATATGACACTGTATGTAAACAATGAAGAACAGCTTCCATAAAAGCAGAACCAATACTCAAAAGCAAGTCAATACTCACTGGTCCTTGTCCCAGAAATCCTAAGAGCACATGGTGTATATGCTGTGGATCTGCTAATAAGATGTAGACAGACACATCAGAGAGCACAGCTACTCTGTTCTCATGAAACTTCTCTCCTGTTTCTTCATAAACACCAACTTCAGAAATACGTTTGTAAACTCGGCACCATTTTCATGTTAGTGAGATTTGAGTTTGGTTCTAAATTTGGAATTTGGAAGACTAACACTTCTTCTTCACAATTAGGGGGGCAGAGGTGAGATAAGAGGAAGAAAACAGGAAGTGCCCTGAGAATCCAACAGGAAGTGCCCTGAGAATCCATTCCACACCATCCATCTACCTCCCTGGTTCAAAGCTGGGGCACTGACTCCCAGGCTGTCCCTATTTGGACTTTGCGATGATGAGAGCATCCTCACGGCTAATAATAGATTTTATATGCTGCGATGAACCTTGTTACTTCGTTAACTGTTGGTTTTTTTTTCTGTCTTAAAAAGTGTACAGCTTATCAGTATCAGCCTTGTTCCTTTTCTATATGTAGGAATATATATATATACACACATATATACGTAACGATGATTAAAGAAAATGAGGCCATGAATTAGAAAGAGAGCAATGCAGGGGATATAGGGCAGTCTGAAAAGAGGAAAGGCAAGGGAGAGAGTGATGGTGTAATTATATTATAATCTCAAAAAAAAAAAAAATCTACTCTTTAATGCCCGGTCTTCTTGACATAGTATTAGTTGAGTGAGTTGTTTTTTGTGTTTTTTTTTTTTTTTATTTTATTTGTTTAACTTTGGTGAAGTTAACAGCCAACAATTACCACGGAGCAACATTAGAGTGACTGGATGAGCTTTCTACGCTCCTCCTTACAATCATAGTGACGCAACTTTCATTTTCTTTGCATAAATAGAATAAGGAATGTTGGATTGACCGAGGGAGTGTTTAGCATGCAGATGCCTTTAGCAGAGTTTACATTTTCATCCAACAAAATGCTAGTCAAAGCATCACTCGATGGTGCCTGGTCATTTATTATACGCCACAAATAAGTGAGGATACCGCTGAGGATGGCAATGCATTAGAAATTAAAGAGCATTCAGCCACTGTTTCTGCACACGAGGCATCAACTCTCCATTGTAAATCCACTGATATACATTTCAATGTAATGCTTCTTTTTCGAATCAGGTTTTATATTATGACAGATCTCCATTGTAAATGTTAGATGGCGTAACACAAGTTACAGATTTCTTACACTCCAGGAAAGGAAGTCCTAATCTTGAGCACCGTTCACTGTCAATTATGAAATACATTTACGTCACCTTCAGAGAGGTACAATATTTAGTTTTCAAATACGTAATTGCTCTATGAGAATCAACTTTTTAAAAGGATTGGTGTGATCCAGACATTGCTTCCATAATTCATCATTCAAATAAGAATGCAGGCTTGACATGCCTTGCATGGACCAATGCACTCTGTGCACAGCATGCACACTTACTAAGGCCACCTGTGAAATGACACTGGGGAGCAGCTGCTACCTTAGCTTTCCTATTTCATAGGCGGATGGTATTATACAAGAAGCTGAAGAATTTGTCTACAGTACAAAGCCAGTGATTGGCAGATAATTGATTCTGGAAACTCATACTCTACATTCTAAAGTAAACCAGTTATGTTGTGATATCTAGGTCTCATTGGAATCGAATGCAATGGGTTACCAGCACCTAGAGTAATGTTAACTTTAAAAAAAAAAAAAAAGATGAAGTAATAGGCCCATTAAGTTGTGCACATGGTAGCACTTTAGAAAGTTCACAGTAGGCATACTCAAAAATGTTATTAGCATATAAAATGAAACTCAAAACACAAGACACCTAGAATAAATGTTTTGAATGAACTGAGTATCTATCTCCTGCTTCATTTTTCCCAGTCTATTCATTACGAAAATTTGTCACTGAGCATATGGAACATCTAAGCATTTCTTGTTTCTTTCTTGAAACTATAAGCTATTCATGGTCTAAGAAGGCAACTAATCTATTCAGTACTAAAAATGCCGTATCATATTGTACCCAGAGAACTTCTGACAAATACTAAATACTACACAGGCACTGGGTAATGACCCCTGAACACGAAACCACAATTTAAGCCAATGAAGAACTATTACACTAAAATAAGGCAGATGTGAGTCCCATTCAGATTGTCTCTCTCAATCATAGTCTATGTGTACATGCTATCATTTAAATAAAACCAAGATTCTGTGTCTGTCAATATTCACCAAAATTGCATTTATTAATTATTCTACTTAATGTTATCATAAAACTAATAAGTGATTAATAACTCTGAATATTCTTTATCTAAAGTAATAAGTTAGGAGGTAAAAAACTATATTTTAAATGCATTAATCTGCGTCATTTTCATATATAATTATGACTCATTCAATAACAGGAATATGTTTGACAAATTAATCATCAGACGATTTGTCACTGTGAGAACATAGGGGTTTATTTTCCTGGAAAAAGACAGATGGAACGTCACTAAATAATACCATGCTACAGTCCACTGTGGTAGATGATGTCTGCCTCTGACTAAAATGTCACGTGGTACCTTATCTGTGTATATACATGGAATTAATATGCATGGTGTTTTAGAGCAGATAGTTAACATGCAGGATGCAATAATCGAAACATACCAACACACAGCTTTCAATAAATTGATGACAGAATACAGAGAGTGAGCTCTAACAAAAACACGAACTTTGAGTGATAGTGTTGTTTAGGTACAGGTTTATCATATGCAACAAATGTGTTGTGCTAGTAAGGGTCACTGTACGGGACAAGGGACATATGGGTAATCTCCATCACCATTCAGCTTCACTTAAACTTAAGTCTGTCCTGAAAACTAAGTTCTATTAAGTATATCTTGCCTGAATTTTTCAGACATGTATGTACATGTATAATAATATACATGTTCATACATTTTAGTTGATATGTATGTAGTCTCACTCACATGTATCTCTTATATAATCATAAAATTTCCCATGACAAATTGAAAGTATTTATATTTATAGATACCCACATGGAAACTAATTTTTCTAGATCCCAAACAATAATAATTCTTCTCTTAGATTATAGATAGATGTGAAGTAAATAATTGCTATCAAAACATTTCATATGTGAAGAAGTCTAATATGGAGATCTATACTTGTAGAAATTCCTAGTAGTGAATTTGTTTAAATTCTCTTAAATTATCTCTATAGACAAAATATTAGGCTACTTTTGTATGTCATTATAATTAGCACTGCGTGTTAATTTCCTTATAGCAAGAAAACGGAGGTGAGCAAAGTTTTCAAAAGTTCATCACGGTTTCAAGTTGCGGTCCGTTTTCATAACACAAAATGCATATTTGAATAGTTGAGTCTTGCTTGAAGTTTCTTCAGGTCCTGTCTGCTTTTGTTCACGGATACTGTACCAGGACAAGAACCGGCTCTTCAGCAAAGCAGACAGTCTAACCAATGGGAAGAAAAAATGAAAGTGGGCATCTCTCTGGAAACTCCTTGGACACAGATGTAAGGCCAGGCACAGAGCACAGCCTTACAGCCAGCAGCGACAGAGCCATGCTCACACCAGAGCCGTGTGGGGAAGAACCTCCCATCTCCCCACATGTTCCTTTCAACGGCCTGATTTTCTCCATTCTTTACTTCAACCTCGGTGGTCCACTAACCCCCTTCATCTCTTCTTTTTCTCACTTGCTTCTCTACTGTTTTCCATCTCTGCTTTTCCCTTTATTAGCAGACTTCACTCCCTTGTATAGTATATCCTTCTGTGTAAGAAAAGACAAAAAAAAGTGGTGCAATACACAAAGAATTATAACAGTTGGGCAAAACCCCAGCAGGGAAAACGTCACTTGACCAGACTGGCAGATACTGACTCCATCAGCGTTCTCAACACTAAACTTGGAACCCGGGCCCTGGCAACTCTCCTGGTCTTTCTCCTTTTGACACACTCTCTCCACCTCCTCCCTCCTGCCTATTCTCCATCCGGCCTATTCTCCATCCGGCCTATTCTCCATTCCAGTATCCGCTCTCCCGCTTCTTTCTTTCCGCTTCCATCGTCAAGACAATGCTTAACCAAGTCTTCCACAAGCTTTCCCTCCACCATTTAAAAAACACAACCAAACAACACCCTTACTAATTTTTATCCTGAGACTGATGCCCCTCTTCCGTCCTTTGGCCTTTCCTTAGCAAGCGAGCCTGTAACAGAAAACTGAGAGTGTGTTTCCTAAATAAACACCCTCCAAGGATGAAGATAATAACTTTTTAGCCATCGCAGATGTCTGTTATGGTTGTGGAAGCTATTCTTTGAAAATATTTTCCTAATCTACTCATGTGCCCAGAATATTTTATTTAAATTAGGTTAAAATTATTCTTTCAAAATAACTTGGCCAAGATTACATTTTAGAAGTCGCTTCATAATTCAGTAATTCTTCTTTCTATGCATTTAATCTCCTCGAACCTCATTCTTAATACAAATGTACTTTTATGTACATAGCCGAATATTTTTTGTGTATTGCTCGCCAAGAAATGGCACACAGAGGTATAAAGCAAAGTCCTTCCGTGGTTTACATTAAGTTTATTTGTAAAGTACACTCTAGCTTCTACATTTTCCTTCTTGTATTCATCGTCCTCAAACCAAGATTCAGGGATTGTTTTCTGGAGTGAACTGCTCTTCCAAAAACTACAAACTACACAAAACCGGTCCTAACTGGGAGCCAGGTTCAGACATGAACTTAGGCTGTAAGAGATCCGATGGGCTGGCTCTGTCCCGCTTTTCCTGTCCTAAGTAAGTAGTAGGGGGAAATATCCTGGCTATAGACAAATAAGCTGCAGACCTGGAGTGAAATGTCCTCTGCCCACTAGCTGCGGCCCGGGTCCCCACAGCCCTCCTGGTATAGCCTCGCCACCTCACTGAACTGCTGTGTCATATTACTTCTGCTTTTCTAACTTTTCCACTTCTGAACACCATCAATTATGCACTAGAATAACAGAGGTCTGGCCAGGCACTGGAACATAAAGGCCGATTATGACGATGAATAATTTAAACACCTGCGTGCCATGTTCTTTTAACCAGTGATAGGAGGGCCAGGAGAAGGTGATGCACACAGAAGGTCCAAAAGTCGCAGAACATGGAGCCTGGGGAGTGTAGACAGCACAGGCACCCTGAAACTTCCCACTCATCCTTTCCCCCTCCCCCCCCACTCCCGGTGTAAAAAGGCACAAGTCACATGGCCTCAGTTGGTCCCAAACTGGGTAACTCACAAAGGCCTCACATCCAAACAGCACCCATTCACTCATACTAAATTCACTCCAAGAATTTTAGCACTGGGTACCATTTTATAACTTCCAGTAAAAATTGATATGGGAAGACTGTTTCACGCAAGGTTATTAAAGTTTGAAGAAATGACAAGTTTAGGAGCCCTTTGCTACACAGTATACACATTCATTTAAGAATAAAATATAAATGGAATTTGGTGAGCGATTACAGACAGGGGGGCACAGGTCAGTTTCCTCCCTAAATAGTGCTGCACACATTATCAAGCAACTGTAATTTGGAAACTCTTCAGGTTTCTTTAGTGTCCTAATTTTTAAATTAGTGATTAGAAAATTGTCAACAGAAAGGAACCGGTCCTTCAAGAATTGCACAGACAAGGACCCACCTTGTAAATACCCAACAATATCCAAAAACAAAGCATGAGGGATGCCTTAAGATGCAGGGGGTTGCTGATTCCCCCATCGATACAAGGAAGTACATTTTAAATTGGGTCTTCCACATACACCACCCAAGCTAGAAACAAACGGCATTCCTGATTGGAAAGAAATAACAACCTAGAAATTTTCCTCAATTCTATTTATTGGGAAGCTATCATGTCACATTTCTGATTCTTAAAAGGAAGCAGTCCTGGTAGTCTATAGAAGAGGGGAGGGAGGAATGGAGCAACAACACAGACCTTCAACCATGAAATCCAGAAGGACCGCACTTAATCTGTGTCAAATGATACTCGCTCTGCTTCTGGAAGAAGCTTTCATTATCTAGAAATACTCCAAAATTAATCCTTGGTCTCCAGGAGAGCTAATGTTACATTTCTAAATGCAAATGGATGAAAACTCTAGGGGAAAAAACCATTTTGGACTGTGGTTTCCAGAAAGCTTCAGGTTTAGTCATGTCAAATTAAAGGGGAGCGGAGCTTCTTAAAACAAGATTCTTCCTAAATCACATCCATGTGATTTAGCAAATTGATACAGCCAAAGTCAATAAATCATGATGCAGGGTTTTTATTTTAATGTATGACCGCTTTCATTTATTTTATTTTTATTTTATTTATTTTTTTATTATTATTTGTGTGTGTGTGTGTGTGTGTGTGTGTGTGTGTGTGTGTTAAGCCAACTCCTCAAAATTTTTAGCCCAGAGTTAAATGTGTATCCACGTCTGGGGCAAAATGAGCTATTTCTCTTATAATGGGTTCCCACTTCTCGGGGGGAACACACCACCAGAGAAAGAAATTGGTCCCAAAGTTCAGCGGGGCACAGAGCCAGCTGTCTCTGTGGTTATACCAACGTGCAACCCATGAACTGCCTTGCAGCTGGCTGTATTTGAATGTGGAGATTTTTTTTTAAATCATTCTTCAGTGTGTAAATGCTCCTTTTTCGTTAACCCCAGGGATTTCATTTTCTGCTGACACATACCCAAGAAGCAATCTCCATGAAACTATCCTTTTAAGGCAAGCATTTGGTGCACTCCTTAATGATGGGTGTTTAAAAGAAATGGTAATTATGATGGATTTTGAGCCTTAGGTAACAGCCTCACAGTGAGAAGGTTCACTACATTTAAGACCAAACTCCTCATTAAGAAATGGAGATGTATCAATCGAGCCCTAAGCAGATACACTTGACAGCAAACTCCAGGTTAGGAAAGGCATCCATCTCCACGATGGATGGTCTCAGGAGTGAGCCCACATGCAGCAAGGTCACGCTAGTGCACCCATATTTGAGAAAATGAAACTTTTCTGGGACAATTAAACCTAACAGACATTGGTTAGAAATATTAAAAGCATCAATGTTTAAAATACTATTCTCTTATTTCTAACTATGATTTTTTGTTTGTTAAAATGGGTCACTATCATGTTGGATATTCGTGTGCTATAAATGAAGCTGTATAGTTGGGCAAAAGCAACCCACAGTTCTTGACCACTGTTAACAGTAAAACTACCATGAAAACATGTTCATGTGGGGGGGGGGTATGTGTGTGTATGTATGTTTATTTTCCACACACCCATGAATCCCAAGACTCCCTCAAGACATTACAGACCAGCACTACTGTTAAATCAAAGGAAATAAGAAATTACTTGCACCAAGATGATATGACCTCAATATTCACCCTATCCAAGGAGGTTCACACAAGTTTTCTTGCCTAGCTTTGCCTGCAAAGATGGCAAAGAGAACTTAATATTTTATAGAACCCAAAAGCACAACATATGTTCAAATTTGATACCTTTTTCTTTATAGATTAATAATCTAAAACAGTGGAAGACTATGCAAGCTTTAACCAAATGACATGTAAAGTTCCTTCTAGACACCCTCAAGCTGTACGCAAAATGGAAAAATCATTTTTAAATAAAGGGTTGATTTGATTAATCTACTTACTTTAAAATATTTGTTTCCAGAAGGGTTGATATATCCCATTCCATTACGTCTAAAGTAACTTAGAATATCTTACTCAATTTTTCTCAAAAAGAGAAGAACATGCTTGTGGAAACGGATGGTAACAGCCCAGAATCATGAATAATAGAACTTCTTCTAAGCATACGAAAACCAGAAACCTAGCCTTATACTGAGCGGCTAGGGCGAAGAGGGTCTTGTGTCCTGGGAGTGGCAGGGTGGGCAATCCAGGGCAATCATCTGGGAGCCAACAGAAAAGGACACAAAAGTATTTAGCGCTTTATAAATATTTGAGAGCAAAGCAAGCATTTCTGGTTTAAATCAACCAGATTTTAAACTTTCTGGTTTTATAAGAACATCCTGCTATAAATCTTTCTAAAATTTGCCTGCTTTTCGTTTATTTTATTTTACTCAGGCCAATAATGACCAGGACAATTGTCTAAATGCTTAACCAAGCAAAAATTCTTCCCCTAAATTGTGTGTGAGAAGCTTAAATTTCTTCTGCAAAGCCAATGGCAGTAAATGGATTCATTATTGGTCACTTTCTTTTTGATAAACTGTAACCAAAAACTACAATCGTTATAGAATTTTAAGGAGAATCAAAAGTCTGAGGAAAAAATAAGATTATGGCCATATGCATGCACTCCGATCTTTAAATCTACCCCCACCTCAAAAAAAGGCTTTGGTTAAAATAAGTCCTTCCCATCTGCAAAATTTACTGTGATAAGAGGTCCTATGACTCCAGCCTGCCTCTAGCATCTGTCAAGAAAGCCGCAGTCCTCACTCTTAATTTATGAGAGAATTGCTAACAGGAGATGAATACTTCAGAGGGAAAAGACACATTATCAGAAAGGCACAATACCAAACACCGAGTGCTCTGAGGCACTCTCATAGTTTGTGTGGTCAAAACAAAAGCTATTGAATCAAAATTACACATAGAAGTTTTATTTTATAATAAAAAATATACCCAAAACAAATTAAATATAATGATTTATGTACTCATGCATATAATTATATTATTCACACATTATTGTCAGCATGTATGAAATCAGTTTAAAGTAAGGGAAACAGTTTTAAAAGCTTCTAATAAATTACAATTTTTAAGTTTGTATTCAACAACTTTAAGCATAAAACTCACCATTTTTTAAATTTTTATTTTATGTGCATTGGTGTTTTGTCTGTATATATGTCTGGGTGAGAGTGTTGGATCCTCTGGGACTAGAGTTACAAACAGTTGTGAGCTGCCGTGTGTGCTGGGAACTGAGTCCTGGTCCTCTGGAAGAGCAGCCAGTTCTCACCAGCCCTGTAAAATCACTTTTAATGGTTTCTGCTGTTCAATTCACACAAGAAATTTTTATCAAACACATTACTCAATCTCATGAGCTCATCTACACACGAGATGTGAAACTGTAGGACTTGGGGCAACAGAGTAAGAAGGCAGATCACAGAGGCTACAGATGACATAAAGCTTCAGTCAAAAGACACAAAATTCCACTTTGGGGGAAGATGCTCAAGTCAATATCCTGAAAACTGCTATGAGATTCTAAGTATTATAACCACACAGAAGGCGTTAAGTAATGTTCATAGTAAATACCATGGTTGGGCTATTCCACAAAGTACACACTTTCAAACACGATGCTGTTTAAGTGTAGGCAATATGTGCATTCAATTAAAAATAAATGCTGAAAAATTAGTAAAAGAAGAAAAAGAGATACCTACAGGCAGCAGATGAAGAAGCATCCTGACATTACTCTATACATTTTTTTTTAAATTAAAATACAATTACATTTTCCCCTTCCATCTCCTCTCTCTAATATGAACTCATAACCCACTCAGGGGTCTTTCATCTAAAAAGCAACATTTCTCCATCCCAAGCCTCACAAACACAGAAAATGACCTTCGTGGTATTGATTAAAATGATGTCAGAGTCCATATCTTCCTGACTATTATGACTATGAAAATGGCAGCGGTAGAGAGGGTAAATGAAACACAATGTTCACTTGGTAAACTTGGCAAATGGAGTCGTTAAGAATGAGCCTGCTTTGACAAACATTGGTAGCAGAGGCAGCGAGGTGCGATGGCCAATGGCATAGATTCTGGAGTCAATTGCCAGGGTTTTTGATCCCAATTTTGTTTCTTTCTAATGGTGTAGAGACACGCCTAGTCTCTATGCCTTGCTTCCTCTTCGGCAAAATGAAGTTGTCAGTAACAAAACCTACGCACTAGGGCATTTCTCAAATAAAGACTTCACATACACACAGGGGTTATGAGAGACTCAAAGGCAGCAAGAGCCTTGTCATTTTTTTTCCTCTTAAATCTGCGTGTACACACTAGTCACAGAACTAACTGTTTTGCACAATCCCCACTCGGCAGAATGGGAACCGGGAATATTTTCACTTTAGTGGCAAAAACAGTAAGAATAAGATTTATCCATGATTGGCACCTTCATGGCTAGTGGGCAAATAAGACACGTCTCATTGCTCCATAATCAAAGAAACGTATATTAAAATAATATCTAAGTGAAATCTTCAAAAGAATTTCTACTGCCATTTTGGCAGTGGTGGCATGTACCTTGAGTCCCTGCGTTCAAGATGAAGGCAGATCTCTTGAGTTCTAAGTATGAAGGCAGCCTGGTCTACAAAGAGAGCTCCAGGACAGCCAAAGCTACACAAATAAAAAAATAAAAAATCTACTGCCAACAGCATATAATGAAATTATAAAGCAATTTGAAGCAATTTGGCAGTATTGCCAAAACTATTTAAGATTAATGTATTTGACTCCACACTACTAATACTCCACCATAAGTAAAAAAATACTTTAGTTGCTTACATGTCATTTAAGTCATCAAAAATTCAACAGGTATCTAGGCTAGTATCTTAAAATAAGAGGTTAAGATATGACCCACATACAACTAGATTCCTTCATCCAGGCTTGAAGAAATAAGTCAGTTACTACTTATACAGTAAAAATACTAAGAGGCTCAGAGACATCATTTCTTTCATTCCTCATTTCCATACACATTTGCTAACAGACACTTTCCAGCTGTAACCCCACTGAAGCCCATTACCGTGCAACTGGATGGGAAAGTATGGGCCAGCTAAGCATGCAATGGTTAATCTTGATGCAAATATATGAGGTCATCAACAAGGAATTCTCAGTAATGCAGTCGGCTTCCAAGAGTAAGAAAAAAGACTACATTAAGTGGGGAGAGAAAAAGGCTAGATCCAATTAATTAATTAATTCATAGCCAAGCATATGAGAGACGTTCAAAGGGAAATGTCCCAACATGAGTTATGTACATGTTCCGAGGGTATGATGGTACTTCTACAGTAAAAACAAGTTCATGGTAATGACAGAAGCAATGTGGCTTAGTGATATAATGTGTCATCTTTAGTCTTCCTGAATCCCAAGTATAGCTTGTTTACCTGGTAGTGACTTTAATAAGGCCCGAGAAGAGAATCCTTACTCAAAGTGACCTCTAACAAGAAAGTAAAGCAAACAGAGCGACCACTCAACTTCACCAGAGGAAGACATGGACTCATGGTAGGTGAGCACGCTGCCTTCAACATTCCAACTCTAAGCTACAAATGACTTCCCAACCACACAGGAAACCACCACACAAATGAGAAATGAGAATGCCCGTCACAACTTTCACATAGCCTGGATGCCTCTTCCCAGAGATGGTCTGGGGACTGGTGGGCACACTTGCACAGGCAACTCCTCAGTTCTTTACAACTTGCAGCAACTTGGAATGTATGTTGATATGCAATATCTATGTACACGTGTGTGTGCATGTGTGTTAAAATACAATATCTATGTGCATATGTGTGTGCATGGGTGTGGGTGTAAAAATTCATAAATGCTTTGAAAATACATTTTTACTGTGTTGAGAAAATGAATAAACATCATTTTCACATGATTATTGCTTCAGGGATGTGTTGCCTAATAGCATGGAAGGGTGTGAGTGCAACTAATAACTGACAGTGCACGTTAAAATCCTCCACTACCCAAGTTTACCAAGACGAGGTTGCATTTGATGCAATGTATTCAACTTAAGGATCCCTTTTTCTTTTTATGACCTAAAAATGCATTTAATTTTTAACCAAATTTCATTTTTAAGTATAAGGAGTATGTAGAAAGGCCACAGTATGCGTGCAGCATCTGTTCAATGCATCTGCACTCACTACCACAAAAATTAACCTTAATCTAAAGAGGCACAAATGGGTTTTTATGCCATCAGGAGGCCCGAGTATTTAAAAATCAATGACTGTCCACCCAGACAAAGAGCAGCTGTTTCCTGATACTCCAGCTCCACACTGAGTCCATGCCCATCCGATGATGAGCCTAACATGGCCCTCATTATTGCCTCCTAGTTAAACCCTTTCAGGGAAGGACACTATCTAGAAACCACCAACAGTGCCAAGGTAGATAATGCAAAAAGCCCCTTCGACCATCATTAAGAAATTAAGAAAATCATAATAATTTAGGTCATGTGTCCAGAAATCTACTAATAAAATAATTTACCCATTTGTGTTAAGAACATAAAACCTCAACCAAACAGGACAAATAAATATTAAGGATGTACTGCACATCATTGGACCTGAACTTAATGGCACTCACTGTATGGTAGCAATCAGAAATTACTGAACACAGATTTTAAGGTTCTGAGGACACACCCACGTAACGCACATTTCAAACACAAATTTCATTTGATTAAACCCCTCTATATTTAATAGATGTATCAAATCATTATGTTATACATCATAATGTGCTTTTTTTTTTTTTTTAACCTGACAAAAGAGGCAGAGCCTTCTGAGATCCTTGAACTCAAGGATTCCCTCTGTAAAATCCACATGATATCTACAGGATATGACAGACAGGAAAAATGCCATCTAACTGGACAGTTAAAAGAATCTCTGAGATATATAGTCTCTGGCTTTCCTGAAGGACAGGAAGCAGATCTTATGGAAAGATCAGGAGAAAAAACACATTTGCAAAATGAAAAGAAACAAAAGGATGTAAGCAATGGCCACAGCAGCTCAGGGAAGCTACGTCAAACACTGGGGCTTCCTAGGAACTTCATAAGAGAGTCACACACGGACTCTCTCTGCTAAAATGTCATTTTGTATATTTCTATCTGAGGGAAAAACAAAACAAAACCGTATCCTAAGGATTTTAAAAACACACGCCATATCCCACATGGTGCTGTCTTCATATAGTTTTGTTCATTCCCTGAACTAAGTTTTGAAATTTACACATTGAGACAAAGTACCAAGTAACATAAAACTATTCCTAGAAGATTTTTTTTAATGTAATGTTCAAATTCATTTTCTGAAGTATATATACGTTAACTGCCATCTTTTAAAACATCTGTGCCTTTAAAGGAATTTTAAAGTATTTGCATATTTAATGATTCAAAAAATAAAACCTCTCTGTAAGCAATTATAAAACAAACAACAACCATGACTATTTCTGTGTGGAAGAAATGGACCCCCCCCCCATCTTCCCCCACCCCCACCCCTGGTCCAGGCACTTCACACTGATCCAGGAGAATTGAATGGTTCAATCTAATGACATTTAAATGTCTGCTCCCATTTCCTATCTTTCTTTCTTTTTTTTTTTCATATGGCTATAATTTTTCTCTTCCTAAAATAGCATTTTTGACATTTTAAAAATAAATTTTTAATAGAAATAAACAAACAAAAATGAGAAAACAATGCCACATTCCTTTTAACCCACGTAACTCATAGCACATAGCAGCAGCCAACAGGGTAAGAGCCTACAACACTTACTCGCTCCAACAGGAGGCCAGCCACCACCCTGCAATGTAGGGGTGGCCACTGTGTATCACCATAGGCACAGGTTGGTGCAGGGTCATGTGACTTTAGTAGAGGCAATTCTGACTGGTCACCTCAGCTATTGAAGTGAGGACGAACCACATGAGCAGGGAGCACTCTCTCCAGACTACAACAGAAATTCACCTCTACACTGATGTCTTTCTGGTTCGTCTTTGAGCCTGTGGACTCCAGTTTCAGGGGATCTGCCTTCCAGAATGTATCCCAGGGTGCTGCCTGACCTCATTCATCTGGGCCCGCAAAGGGCCCACGGTTCTCCCCTCACCCACCCCCAATGTGATTGTCTCCAGCACTGCCTTTGCAGTGTTGAAGGCATCAGGCCTTATTAAAACCCCAAAGGGAAGTAATCCCTGAACGCTACTAAAAGACCTCCAGCTGCTACCGTTTATGAAGAAGGCTGGATGTGAGGAGTACTGCAGGGCAGGAAGGACAGGAAGAGAGAAGAATTTGGACAAGGGCAAGTTATCCAAACAGAGCCCCCATCAAGACTGACAGAGTTGTGTTTTATCAGCTTAAGCTTCCCTGCCTCCTTTCAGAAAGTATTTCTCCCTTCAATTCTCATTAATTCTTCTTTATAGCCAAAGGCGGCACAAGACCAGAGGAAGTCTAAGTGTATAAAAATTAGAAAGTCTAGCCAGATGAATTACCTGGAAATAACCGACTATCTTCCCTTAGAAAATCAGGGGAAGAAAAACTGTGTTATTCGTGGAAAAGAATTAAAGCAGCTCTGGTCTCCCTTTTCCCTTCTGGATCCTTTCAAAGGCCCTTTCATCCCATTAAGTTAAGCTGATTAATAAAAATGCAGCAGTTTGCTCAGGGATCCTTTAGAAGTGGTGTTACAGGCTGGAAGATGCAAGAGGAAGGGTTTTGTCCTGGAGACAATAGAGGGGTCACTTCTTAAACTCATCCTTGTCATCCTCCATTAGAGACAGTCACCTTGCTGAGATGCCTCCAACTCTGCACAGTTACTGATTCTCCTCTAGGTACCTTGGGGGAGGGTATGGGGGGGGGGCGGCAAGCAGTGCTCATTTAAAAATTAAAATGAGAGAAAGAAAAAACATTTAGAGACAACACACAGTGAAAATTATTTGCTCGAATTGTTCCAATCAGTAGCCATACATAGATTATAGGAAGGAAAGATTCTTTAAAGAAAAGGTGATTTTAGTCAAAAAAAAAAAAAACCTCACACATAAACAAAACATTATACTTCTCCTCTCATGAATAACTATTTATTTTGCCATCCAGAAACATTGTCGTGATTGTCCAGTAAGTACCTGGCACACAGCAGATGCCTAAGTTAGTAACTTCCTCCACAAACTTTAAATAACTGTGGTTTTCTTCTGAAGATGAAAAAAAAAAAAGTCAATTACATAATGCTTTGATAAGCATGGATTTTCAGGGGTTCAGGCATAAGATGAATTCACTTAGAAAAAAATGTATACAGTATCTATTATGTGAAAAGTTGAACAAGGAGCTGAAAATGGACAGAGCAGTTGGCGCAGAGCATTTTCCCAGCAACTGTTAAATCTGCAGGACACTAAGTTCATCTGAATGTTATCTAAAGTGTTTTCCCAGATGACTGAATTAATTTTGTACTTCATGATGCTGTGCTTAAAAGTCCCCAAGTGGCATTCACTGTGGATATGTTAATAACTCTCCCGAATTTATATCTGTCAAGTCTTTATTTGTATACAACAGTGGTTTCAGTGTCATTTTAACCAACTACATTGAATTGGCTTTTAAAGGGACTCTGACTCCATCACCGAACTTGCCCTCAGATACCAGATGAAATAAATATCTTTGTCTGATAGTTATCCAAAGAATTTCAGAGGTAAAATTTAAATCTCATTGGTATTTCACACACTGAAAGTCTTTATAGAAGATCACCCTCCTGCATCATTGGAAAGCATTAGATAGAGGCAATCTTGGCTTTACTAAAACAACTACCTCTACAAAAGCTCACTGGAAACCCTGACCAATACACTTAACTATTACTGTTTGCTCCAGAAAAATATACAGGACTCAACACTATTAGGACACTGACCTCACATTCCTTGTGTGGCCCATTTTGCCATCATCAATCTATCTTTTCAAATACGGAAGAGCTCTGCCCAGTCAATGCAGCTGGGGGAGAGAAAGGAAATGACTCTATTTACAATCCTGAAAAAAACTAATCCTAGTTAGCAAATTATAACGTCGGGGTCACTAAAGTACAGCTCCTTTCCTAGGAAAGAAGTAAATATAATCTAAATAAATCCTGGGTCTCAGTGTCTGATATTAACAAGTAGATCACCGGATACAGGATGCAGTGATGTAAGATGAAATAAGTCTGAAGATCTAATGGACATCATGAGGACTGCAGTTAAGATTTTATTGTGTACTCAAGAAGACTAGATATTTCGCCTGCAACAACCATCTCACCATATGAGTGAATCTCAGCCTGTGAAGTAAATCTTGAATATATAACAAATTTGAAATAAATCCAAAAACACATGTGTAAAAGCATGATCGTTTTTGTAAGCTGAAAATTGTACAATGTGCCCACTATATGACTAACTGAACTATCATGAAATTGAAGGCTGAAGAGTGTTAGCCTTGAGCCTGAGGAAAACAGATGCTTATGTGACAACTTCCCTGAAATGCGAGAGGGTATGGATAGGGTGTGGGAAGGACACTGACCCAGGAAGTTATTGCTAGCTCTGCTTGAGTTCAGGGATTTCCTTGCCCAACACAGGCAGCAGCACACACATCCAATCATACTGTACGTAGATTAAAATGCTTCCAAAACTGGAACTCATAGCTGGAGGGGCAGACACCCAGGTACTGCTACTGTCAAGAATAGTGATTTCCAAAATGTTGTTCTATTGATTCCAAAAAAATGTGAAAAATTAAAAAAAAAAAAAAACGAAAAATTTTAATCATTAGGCAGGTTTCTGTGTAATCTATCAACTCTCACGACCCATTCTCTCATGTTCTCTAGGAACAGTATAATATAATATATAAACCCCATTAGATATGGACTTTTAATTGATTAACACACTGAAAGCAACTAATAATCTTGTCCAAATAAAATACAAAAGAGAGTTGTGATGTCCATAAAGCTCCTATAATAAAAATTATTTGCCTTTCCTTTCCAACTATATAGTCTTTAGGATATTTTTCCTGGAACCCGCAGCTAGCTATGCAATATAAAATGGCATGTGCTTACATGTCTTCAAATAAAATAATTTCTTTTCATCTTGCCGAATATTAACACACATCTCTTATACAATTCTGAAAACTTAGAAACCAGACACAGATGGTTTCTTTTTGTGGTAGGAGGGGTATATTATATACACTTTCATCTTCCTCCTAAATACATGGTGGGTACAACCATCCATAACAGACCAAAATTAATTAAATACTTTATGAAAATATTTCTTAAAATCACAGCCCCAAAATTAGCACTGTTATTAAAAGCTCTTTTTCTTAAAATGTCTTTCATGAAAATAATGACCTCGTATCTAAGAATAAATGTTAGTAAACTCTATATTATTACTTTGATAACCAAAATAGTCAACATTAGAGGGTTCTGGGAAAAACAATTCTACATAAACTAAGTGTAGATTCTTAAATTCAATTGTTCATTCTTTTTACTTGAGTAGCCAGGAAATAAGAAACACTAAGCTCACAGAATAAATTGCAGAAACACAGGCAAGCACACGTTTTACTGTCCGTATTGGCTGCTCTTCACAAATCAATCTACTTGCATGAGAAGGACCTCAAAAGAGGACACGTCTTCTCGCTCTGTGACCAAACCCACACGGGCGCAGGAAATGGTGTGAGTCCAGTGCCACCTACCCATGAAGGGGATTAGGGATAATTTGACTAGAAATTGCAGAGAAAATAGACCCTGAAGTGGGCCAGGAATCTCCAAGTAAATGACTTGGTAAGCAGGACAATCCAACGCAAGAAAGAGCCCAGAACAGGTGAAATAGGTAGCAATTAGTCGTTACTATTTATACATCTATCTCTACACTTCTCAGCATGCTGGTGCAAATGCACTTCATACCTTACTTGAAAATGTACCTGATTTTATGACTGACCATTCATTCTTTCTTGCAAAATGAACTGACACCTTGGAACTTAAAAGATTCATCACGTCTTCTCTACTCAGGTTTTCATGGTCTCTTAAAACAAATTTTGAAGTGTCCACTTCATATTGCTTGCTGTACTGTTACTTGTATTTTTTTAAATGATCACATTTGGAAAAGGAATGTGCATACCAAGAAGAGTTGCTAATAGGAAACTGGGATTCGAACTATGACTGTGAGTTGTGTTTCTACAACTCTGAGAGGGGCTGCCATCGAGCACTCTCTGCGCTGAATTCTGGTGTTTTACATTCTTAGGGGGTTGTTGAGAGGGCTCCTTGCTCTGCCTCTTACCACCTCCCAAAGGTTAAGGAAGGAAACAGATGAAACCAGCTCAAGAAATCCACTTTTGCCTTTGTATAAAGCTGTACACGAGCAGTTTCTTTTATTCTAAGTTCTTATTTTGTTCTCTTCAAGTGCATAAGATTTTTTTTTGAACTATCCTTAATTTTTATAATCTAAATTTGGAAGTTAATCAGACACAGCTCAGTTGAGATCTCCACGTGGGAGAATTTCCAGATTTGACTCATCAACACTGGAGAGGGCAGCTGGAGTCTTTTGTAGTTGAATATGTGTGATACATTACTGTCACTATGAACTGTAATTTTAGTTTAGTTTTCTATTTGCAAATCCCCAAAAAGCCATGTCTGGAAAGAAAACAGAGAAAAAAAAAATACTTTGATGATAGATTTAGTGTCATAATTGAAATTAAAGAAAAAAATGTGTGTGTGTTCACTTCAAAAGTTTACGTTTGTTGTAGGTATATATGAATGAATTTTCTCACACTGACAAAAGGGTGTGTGTGTGTGTGTGTGTGTGTGTGTGTGTAAATTATATGTTTCAACCAAGTCGATTTAAAAGGCTCATAGATTCAGCAAGTCAAACACCGGACCTGGCAGAGGGCAATCTCCTCTCTTCACAGATGAGGAGCCTCAACTTGGCCTGGGTTAAATGACTCTCCCAAAGTCAAGCAATTAACAGTGTCAGGGCTCTGACACATTCCAGATCGAATGATCAGATGTTGTCACCTGAAACACCAACCAGTTCAATCATCTGGCAAAACTGAAGAGTTCCAGGGTATACGGGGATTTACAGTCTGCTTAAGGTTAAACACCTAGGTGGAAAGAAAGGATTGGGTAGGGAAGGAGGGAGGGTGGGAGCATGGGAGGGAGGGGGAAGAGGGAGGAAGGAAGGAAAAGCAAGAAAAAAAAAAAAGAAAAAGAAGTAACCACCCTAACTCCAGGCTCTGGTAGTTTTAGAAAAGACCCCAGTTCATCTTTCAAAGGGGCCGTGAGAATTTCCTTATATTTGGCACTTGCTATCATTTGGGTTCTGAGAACATACAGCTATATTAATAACCAAGGAAAAACAGTGTGCAGACAACAGAATTTGTATGGTAATACTCCGGTCATTAATTCTCTAAGTGACTGAATCATAATAATGATGATCCCTGGATTTCACTGGAGAAAAATTACACACATTTACTTTCTCACTAAGACATGCTGATATTTCAAATAACACATCCTCCCCACCATACACAAATGAAAACTGAGTTGTTTTAAAAAAAAAAAAAAGAAAGAAAGAAAGAAAGAAAGAAAGAAAGAAAGAAAGAAAAGAAAAAGCTTAGATGAGGCTGTATTGACACATTCTATCACTGTTAGATATTTTGAACAAAAAAGTGCAGAAATTCATTGAAATCTACTTATTAAAACCTAGATTATTACCTACTATGATAGTATATAAAAACTATTGTAGGCTTTACACGTATAAATACATCATTTAATTGCAAAAAGAATTCCACTGGATGAGAATATAGTTCCTTTTTGTAGACAGGAAACTGAAACGTGGAAAGGCTAATTCATCCTGGGCCTCAGAAAATGCCCAGTGAAGAAGCATAGAACTATATGCAGAGCCCACCATAAACTCTTCAGGATCAGAAGCCAGCCCTGTGTACAGTGGTTCCACATGCAAGCCATAATCTCCAACCTCAAGAGTCATATGATCTAGAGCAGAAAACATGATGGTCCCAAAAGTGGATATTAACTATTGCATTAGTCAAAGATCTTTAAATTATTCTTATCAACAACTAAGGCAGGAGAGGTGGGAGAGCTGTAACTTCAGAACAGGCAGGATAAAGTCCCTAGTGTCTCCAGACATCAACTCTATCTGACTATTTGGCAAAGCAGGCGTACAGAGTGCATAAAGAAAGTCTCAAACCCTTCCTTCCCCCACCAGGCACTTCTGGAGGCTTGGGGGGAGCCTGGTCCACTCACAGCCTATCAGAAGATTTGTCCTTAAGACGAATTGGGAACAATTTACTAGTTTCAAGGCTATAGGGCAGACAGACTGAAGAAAACACAGGAACAAAAGATGTAGATGAGAAATAATCTGGACCACAGAAATAAAGCCAACCTGAGCAAACACAGGCTATTCCCTATTAGTTTCTTGATTTAAAAGATTAACTTGTTTGAATTATAATTACATCATTTCCTCCTTCCCTTTTTCTCCCTGACTCCTCCTCCAAGCTAATATTTCATGTTTGACATGTGTGTACTATAGAGTAAGCAAAATACACTAAAAGTTTCAGTCCACTAGCTAGACAGAGGCAGATGGATCTCTGTGAGTTCTAGGCCAGCCTGGTCTACAGAGTGAGTTCCAGGATGGCCAGGGCTACCCAGAAAACCTTGTTTTAAAAATAACTAAATAAGTTTAAAACAATCTAGAGTATTATGTTTACCAAGACTGGCCCTAAGTGCAGGATCTTAGATTAAGTGTTTAGGAAAACATCCTGACTGCATGATTCTTAACAGAGGTTGGCTGATTCCTTTCCGAAGTAAACACAGCACTATCCTCTTTATACACACATATAGCAACCTTAAAGCTCTGAAGATCAAGTCCACAAAACAGTAGAGCTCAGAACTAATTATGAACCGACCGGTGTGATAGTTCACTTGCTACTTCAGCCCATTAACCACTCAATAAGCGGGACTAAGAGTGTGCGTTTTTAATACTCCTTTCATATTAGCATAGATTCCCTATCATTTGACACTGTCGATTCTCAGAAATTTTGCCCCAAGGTCACACTTCAACATTTCACTAAGTTCTATTAAACTAAGTATGTCACTCTACACAGCCAAGCTGAGTGGCTAAGGGCCACTTACAGCTAAGAGGCCTTGGGCTAGTTTAAAGTATGCAAAACCCAGTTTGCTCATCTGTAAAGCAAAAGTCATTATAATGCCACTCTCCCATGGGCTCTCTCATCAGGACCAAATAACTGATAACAAGTGTGAGTTCCCAAGGCATAGTGCAAAGTATACAGTAAGCAATGATAGATGGGCACTGTCCTTTAGGAGAATCCAGCACTCCTGTGGTCAGACAAGCAAAAGTCAATCTTATCCACAAAATAACTCCTAGTTACTGATAAGGAGAAGCCTGTGCCGTAACTTAGAGCATCTACAGATGGAATCCAAGAATCTAGGAGTCCACCCTGACATCTCAGAAGCCTGAAAACAGAGGTGTATAGATGGCAGGCCCTAAAACCCTGAAATATAGCCTGGTGTCTGTTGGGTGATGCCTGATCTGTTTTATACCTTAACTTTCCACTGGTGATTCTAGGCAACAATGAGTTATTTTTCAATAATTTTTTTTTTGTTTTAAACTAACAAAAACAGAAAAATGAATGTGAAAGCCGAAGCTTAATCCATGACAGGAATAAAAAGTATTCAAACAGATTAAACCATCCCAGGTTTCACAAGGAAGTAGTCAAGCTTCCGGTTTTATCATTCCCCACCTAACCACTTATAAGCCAAGTCTAGTTTGAAGATCTTCAACATTCACCAGAACCTGCTTATACTTAAAAAGTAAGTCATAGTAACCTGTCCCCTTCATACTACAAATGCTGACTCATGAGGGGACAGTCTCTGGGATATTTCTGTATCTTCCTTCAATTGTGCTGTGAACCTCAAACTGTTCTAAACAACAAAACACCCCCCCCCAAAGCAAAAACACAGCCTTACATTCATAATCTACACCATGGTTAACCCACCTCTCCAACACATGCCTCAGATAATTTCCCAGAATAAAAGACACTCCTTCCGTTTTCAGTTCTACAAGGCCACATTGCTTCTGTTGCTAAAGGTCCTTGGAATATTCTTCTACTATTTCCATCTTGACTATTAAAGCCATACCAGCTTATTCACAATCTAGACTAAATTATTTCCCTTCCAAGAAGTACTTCCCAGATGTGGTTTCTCTTAGCGTGCACATTATTGCATGCTTTAGTGTGACATTATTTGTCCTAACATGCTAGCTGAGCAGAACAGTTTGGTGATTGTTTTAGCAATTAATGAATATTCTAATCATCCTGGTATTTGCCTGCATGTGGCCTTCCAGCACTGCTGTGTTCACATCAAGCATCACAGAAGACTATGCTTTTACAGGGATCCCTAAATATCAATGGTGATGAAAACCCCAAACATGTCATTGGTTTTTCGCTGTGTGTTCATTAAAGATTACTTCATAGTTGAGACACATGAGGATTCTTTTTTTAAGAATGTTTACTTTTCCAGTTAGTAAAACTATCAGGATGGTTTTCACTAAAATATAAATCAGCCAGCTGTTTGTTTCAGTTCTCGATTTAAAAGATTAAAAAAACCCAAAACTTAGCTTTAAATCACAGCACTCCACTTTAAAGCAAGAGGATCAGCCCTGTAAACCACGTCTTAAGAAAAGGTCCAAATTTATCATCTGATAAGAGCAACTCCCCAGAACTTCAGAACTTTCATTTCAGATGGCATATGGCTCTCCCTCACCCATCTGATACCTTAGGGATGCTATGGCACTTAGGAGACCAGGGAGGGTGTGTAATCCAACCTGACAGCTGAAGACTGGAAGGTTGACAGGGCCTCAGCACAGGCATCAGGAAGGGGGAACTGTGAACTCTGGGATTCAGATTGATCAATTTCTCTTTCGAGTTCCCTCAAAAGCTCCACCTAATGTTGTCCTGAATAGGAGGCATCACCACCAAGGAAGCTGCACTCAGAGACCAGCTGGACCCACCCAGACAAGCAGCTTCGTGTCTGCTCAACTTCTCTGACACAAACAAGTCAGCCAGTGTTTCTGCACTAGGGGCCCTAAATTCTCCGCTACCCCACATAAGCCCCTGCTGGCTTTGGAACCAGCTTCTCTTTCCACTGTGTGGTGCATTTACGAGTTCAGCTGTGGGTCTGTTCATCTCCCTCCACAGGCTTTCTTCTCTCCCTAACACATGCATACTCCAGGCTGCACTCGAGTGCTGACCAAGAACAATGGGAGGCTTTGAACAAGGCTCAGGCCAGGCCCCAGTCAATATTTACTTCAGTGCGAAGCCACTGTTCTAAAGCTCCGTCCAAGCAGAACTCACCAGTGGGGAGTCCCTAGAGGTTTTGAGATTTTATTTTAACAAGAGGGAAGAGAGGTGTAGAGATGAGTAAATAGATTACTGTCCAAGCCACTTTCTCAGGGAAAATCAGGAAGGATTTTCTACACAACAGGTTAGACTTTCAATACTAATTAGCAATCTATAACAAGGAAAACCAATCGACTTCTTACGCTGATTACTGCAGTCTTAAAACTCCAAATCAGGTTGCACTGCAAATCCACTTAATGTGACTCTTGTGTATCTGTGAGCAGAGCCCTGATCCTATAAACCTGGAGCTTGCAGTGTTTGTCTGTGTTGCCCAGAATGGCACTGCAAGACCCTGGGTGCACTTAATCTACCCTCCATAACTAGTTTTCCTACCCAGATGGTCTTTATACTGTCAATTCAAGTACGTCCTCAAGTGAAGTTGTGTTTACCAAACCCGGTGAATGAAGAGTACGCCATGACAAAGGTCCTGATCGTGCCATCTGTCTTGGCAATCGATTGAGAAGGCTGATGAGGATGCTGAAGAGAGTGGCTGGAAAGTCATGTGCACTCATCTCCCACAGGTGGAGGTGGCTTACTAAGGAGCAGTGGAGAGGACCGGAACTGTTGGCTGCCATGCTACAGTGAAGTCAACGTTTTCAGATAATGTGAGGAAAGTCTACTTATTGAAAGTAAAACTATTTAACTGTAAATATGTTTAACTGCTCAGCTGATTTTTTTAAACTTTTAAACAGATACAATTCTCATAGCCTTAACCCATAATTGGTGAGGAAATCTCACTAAAAATTATGAGATTATTACAGAGTTCCATTATATACCTAAAAAAATTTTCAGAGTTGTCTTCTAGAGCCAATTGCAGTGTTTACAATTCTACCAAAATCAATAAGTGGAATGTGTTATTTTTACAACCTAACCACATATCCTACCCTCATTTCATAAATTCTCTACAGGGACACAGAAGAATCCAAACAGTTCAGTGACAAATGTACGAGGACGTGCAACTGCCCAGATTTATCATTTATGACAATTTTATATTAAGGAGCAAGTCATCAACTTGCAAATTCTAAACATGTAAAACACAGTGACACAGTTTAGCCTTTGCAAAGAAAAAATTCAAACTATCCTTTTCTCCAATATATATGAACAGAGAATGTAACAGAATTGCCTATTCTGTTACAATTCTCTAAAGTCGTGAGCTGCACTGGCTGTAATCTTTATAGCATATTTCCTGTATTAGTAAAAAGCAAACAATTAAAATGTAATTCAACCCAATTGTTTCAACATCTAAAGAAATGACTGGATTGTTACATACTCAATTTGATTGGCAACACACTTCCATAGAAAGAAACTACTAGAAAAGCCTGTTATATTTTCTGGCTGATACTTAAAGACTGATAGGAAAGAATTTAAGAATTTAATTTTCGGTAGCACAGCTTGTCAATAAATCCAACTTCCTAACTATCCTTTCACAAAGAAAATAAGCTTGGGGGTGTGTGGAGGGGCTAGAAGGAGGGCTTAGCAGTCATGAACAACAGCTGCTCTTCTAAGATTCCAGGCTTCAGTTCCTAACATCTACTTTAGACAGCTAATAACCACCTGTACCTCCAGAACTTCAGAGGTTCTGACACTTTCTTCTCCCGGACTCTACAGGGATTCAATACATGTATGCATATAAACACACAGATATGCACACATACACATAACTAAAAATAAAGGTATAAATCTTGAAAAGAGAGAAGGAGGAAGAGGAGGAGAAGAAGAAATAGCAGCAGGTTAGAATGGAAGCAGCTGAAGCCACTCCACAGAATCATGAGGAAAATTATACAGAAATGGAAGTCGTGACAAGCTGGGTTTTGTGACAAACTTTAACTTCCAATGTAGGAAGTTAAAGCTTTGGTATATAATGATAAAGGAACAAATATACATAAGTCCAATGGTTCCATAAGCATACAATTTTAAATATTAAAGCATTGAGTTTCAAGAGAAATCTGTTCAGGCAAGTTAGCAATGTTCACATAATTTCAGTGCTCCTAACGATAAACTCAATAGGCATATTATCACTGGCCAAGTATCCTTAAGTGTCTGGGTGTTACACATATGAATCACTGGTTATTTCCTTCCTGAAGTGTGTTTCTTTCTTTTAGAGGGTATAACTAAGAGCAAAAGGATGTTCTCAAGTAATTATGTAAGGACCTGAATGCTATTTTAAAACAAATAGTGAGCTCATTTGCTATTCACCTAACTTACTATAAACATACGAAGGAAAATCTGCTTTGAATAACCACCAGACAGCTCTCCAAGGAAGCTGTCCTTTGGCAGTGATATTACACCGGATTAAATATGTGCTCCTTGACAAATTCAGCTGGATGCTATGACCTGTCTGTGCTCCTCCTATTAACGTGTGCGTAATTAGTATGTAGTGAGTTTTAAGGCTATCAGCAACAAGAGTTCTGAAGCAGACAGGCATCAGGAAACTTACTGCCAGAGCAGTAAGGCTTAGATTCAGAAAACTCCAAGATCTCAGGGCCAGCCTGGCTGCCTGCAAGAACAGCCCTAGACAAGAATTGATTTGTTTCAACAAGCTCCTCATTGGAAATACAAGCATTCTCCAGGAGGGTGTCGGTATTCATTAATTTCTCCTCTGAGAAAGAGATATCTCATTACACCTATGAAGACCAAAGTAGAGAAAACAATATAGACAACAAGCCAAGAGAAAAGAAGACATCAAAATAAATGGCCAAACCGAAAAAGGAATCCAGAGAACCCATCTCTGTGAAGAAGGTCTTACAGACATACCCTAAGTACCACTTTTCACACACTTCTCCTTTAGTAGAAACCAAAGGATAAATTGTAATGAAAACTTCTTTAAAACAAGAACAAAATAAAACAAGCAGATGACAAGCAAAAAAAAAAAAAAAAAAAAAAAATCAGTGCAAATGCAAAATTCATAGCATCTGGACACAACAGCACACACTGGGAAATCCATCTTTTCAAATGTTAACTTTTCCAAGATGCTTTGAAAGTAATATTTTCTTTCTGAGAATGGGGTTTGTCATTTGTTATTTTTGTTAAGACAGAGAATCGCTATACAGCACGGGCTGCCTTTGAACTCACCACTTCTTCTGCCTCAGCCTCCCAAGTGTTGGGACAGGCATGAGCCACCACTCCCACTTTATGAACATTTTCATCTGCAATCTATAAGAATGTGTTAAACTTTATAGTGAGAGTCACCTGCATGAAGTGAAATGCCTTTAAACTCTTCATCTTTCTGTTCCCTGACCTTAGAAGCAGGTACCTGAGCGGAGTTTGCAGACAAATGCCAGCAAAGAGGAAAGCACGTCCAGGCAGAGCCTCGGCTCTGGCTCAGTTAAAGCCATATAGGGCTATGTGCTAGCGACGATGTACTCCATCCATCCCATCAAACAGTTTTATAGCAATTTTAAGGCCTCCCTATATAACTTCCTTTTAAATTTTCACAGAAAGGAGACACTATTTTTATTGTACCTATATATTTATTAAGATGGAAAAAAACTGAAGTCCACATGTGCCACTATGAGTGAAACTTATAATTCGACCAACAGTAAAATTTAGTTCTAAATTTAACAACAATAAAAAGATGCTAAAAGATGATGGCAAATTTAGCTTAATATGATTTGGCTTTGTTTTTTATTTATTCTGTATAAGGGTGTTTTTTCCTGCACGTATGAGTGTATGTGAACCACATGAGTGCCTGGAATCAATGGAGGTCAGAAGAGGGCATCAGATCTCAGGTCTCGGGACAGAGTAGATGGTTTTGAGTGCTGGGAGGCAAACTTGGTCCTCTGTAAGACTGTAAGAGCACCTATTGCTCTTAACTTACTGATCAGATCTCTCCATCCCCTTGATAGATTTTTAAATAATTTGTTTTCTGAGCCCTATGCCTCTATAATGCTCAAAAGCCGAAAAGGTTTTATCCTAAACATTTGCAATTACAAAACTCAAATTTAAAAAATAGATGAATTTAATGATTTTCCTCCTTAATGCTACCAAAGCAATTTACACACAGAGAGAGATACAAATAAATTTTTTAAAAATCAGGATATACCTAAAAACTTAATTATAATCTATTAACCTGATGAAAAACAGATGACTTAATAACTTTGAGGTAATTTTTAAATATTCAATATATTTATTTGCTGGGTTTTTTGTTTTTTTTTTTTTTTAATGGGGGATTTAGCAGTGGCGTATGCCTATAATCTCAGCACTTATGAGGCAGCAGCAAGCAGATCCCATTGAGTCTGAGGTCAGCCTGGTCTACAGAGGGAGTTCTAGGACATCCAGAGCAACCCTATTGCAAAAAAATAAAATAATAATAAAATAAAATTTAAAAGAGAAGATAACAAAATACTACTTAGAACTAGTGGGCATCTTCTATTTTACTCTAAGACTGTCCATGGCCATAAGACTTAGGTTCATGATCCTATGTTGAATTAAGCCATTCCTTAGAGATATGCAAATGAGTTCACTTTAATCAGTAAATATAGCCTATTCCTAAATTTAAGACTTCCAAGTACATAGCACACTTCCCTTTTAAGAGCTCTTCAGCTCACTCCCAGTCACGGAAGCATCTCAGAAATTGTTAATCTAGAAAAATTATAAACTCTAGAAACAGTGAGCATTCCCTTCAAAGTTTCTATTGAGAGCTATCCTCTTTTATGCCAAAGGAAGCATAAACACACGCACAGCCCTATGCTGAATTACTATTCTTAATACTGTTCATTGTTCTTAAAAACTGCTGCCCAGAATCTTAATTAAATTCATTATATCAAGAATTTAACAAGGAGGATATTTGCTTGTACTTTATAATTAACTACGAAAAAGTGTTGGCAAACACTGTTATAAAATAAGAGCAAGCAAGCCCGGCTGTATACTCCATTAATATCCCAGCACTCCTGAGGAGGAAGAGGCAGGCTGATCTCTGTGAGTTCAAGGCCAGCCTGGTCAACATAGTGAATTCTAGACCAGCCAGAGCTGTGAAGCAAGACTATTTCAGTAATAATAATAACGAAGAAAAACTGTCTCAATAATAATAAATAATAATTACAATAATAAAAATAAAAGCACAGCTAAGATTCACCGTCTTCTTTGTTTTCTTAAGTCCCTGATATATAGCGGGTTTTATCTTTCTTTCCTTAACAGCATCAAGTCTACTGAATGATGCTTTCAAGGACTTCGGTTAGTAATCCTGTATTCACAGCAAGAAAATAAAGAGAAAACAATAAACAGAAGAAGGTGGAGTCCTCCAAGTCTAGCCAGTCCTGCTGCTGCCGGTTAACGAAATCATCACACACAGAAGAAAGCGATACACCCATTGTGAAGTACAGGACACAGAAACATATCTATAGACCCTATAGGAGCAGTTTCTTACTAAGAACACTGGAATCATAGAAATTTAGAGCGGAAAGGCATTTTTTTTTTCCCCAAGACTTTAAAACTCTGCTGGAAGTATAGGCTCCTGAAAGCCACCCACAGGAAACTCAGGCGGTAGAAATGGAAAAACTGTCAGTAGGCATCTTCCATGCTGAATATAAAATAAACATTTTGGGCTCATTTGACCACGTGGAGTTAAATTTGAGAGTGTTAAAAATCCGTTTTTGAGGTGTCATTCTGGCAGCACTTACAGTACCTTTGGGGAAGGTTCGCACGTCAATACCCTTAAAGTTCATAGCAGGGTTCTCTTCAAATTTCTTGGACCAAGACAACATTTTCACTGCAGTAGAGTTTACAACCAAATCCCCAGCTTTCACCTTGTTAATGGTGCATTTTTAATGAAGCATAAACCTCAATGTATGATTTTATTTTATATGTCTGCAATTTCACAGAAAGGACTAGAAATGGAGGCTGCTGTGCCTCCCGGGCCTTTGAAATGACAAATAACTTCACTCCTGCAAATATGGAGCCATTTTAGGAACCACAGAGATGGTTATAAAGAAAGCCCAGGGCAAACACCACCCCTAAGTCCTTAGCCAGAAAGAAAACGAACCTCTCCCATTGAATATGCATAGAATACCCAAGTTTAAACTAGTTCACAGCCGGGGTACTCAATGTCACTATACTTGAAATTCTTCCCTGGGAACTTCACAAAAATGTGAGACACTGGGCTCCTACCCAGGTCTACTAAATTAAAATCTACATTTCAGCAAGATTCCCCCAAATGTACCCTAGGGTGAAAGAAAAGACCCAGAAAGCACTAAGCCAGTGTTTCCTGGTGACTGGCACACTGTCTACACACTACATTGCCAGCTCTGAGTTAGCTGGTCCACAGTAGATACTTTACAGACACCTGTCAAGTGAAATAATGTGAATATTTCTTATAGTACTTTCTACTCTGTACTGTCATTATAGTCACAAATGTCTTAACTCTGAATCAAACTCTGCCTTTTCTCTGTGTCTTCAGTATGCCTCTTGGTGTTTCACACACGGTATCACTCAATAAATATTTTATCAATCATAACTTCTAAGTATCCAGCACATGAATATATTATTACTAATACCTATAACATTTCTTTAATGCGAACTCTTTTTGAAATATGTTCAACTCAATATAAAATTCCCGAATTGCCCGCACTTGGCACTAGTATGAGATACAAGAGGTGCATTCTCTACCCCAAAGTATCAAAAGTGTTCATGTAAAACATTTATATAAGACACCGTCTGATTCTGCACAGGATTCTTCACATGAGCAGAGCATCAAGCAACTGTAGGTCAGAACCGGTTCCAAAACACCTTGTTATTTAAATAGTTCAAAGCCTTGTTACCAAACATACCCAAACTGTTTGGAGAAAAACACACAAACAAACAAACAAAACCTGTTTTATTTTCTATCCTAAGTACAGTTAATAGTGACCAGTGAAACAGCACCAAAGAACGATACAGAATGACCTGATCATCCAAGATATTGACACAAAGATTGAAGTAAGGAAATAACAATTTTCAAGAAATAATTGTAAGAAATAATCAGATAATTAACATGTGTGCATTCATTGATTACAGGACTATGCCCATGCCCAAATAATATTTAAATTAATTAGATACCCAGAGGCATAAATTGACTGATTCCATCTATATTATGAACAGAAAGGGCACTGAATGGAGTTTCCCCATCAAATAACTGTTGTTCCTGAACCTAACTAGATGAATTAGACAGCTTATGTAGCTTTATTGCCAGTGGTTTGTTTAGATTCAGAAAACATATAGCTCAAAAATGAACCAAAAGGTATGTCTGATCCTATGTGTATACCTGATACATGCGTATATCCTATGTGATCCTATGGACTAACACACACACACACACACACACACACACACACACACACACACACACACACACACACACACACACGCCATGCTGTTGTCTTCCCAAGAGGAGAGTCAACAATGGTAATTAATTTTCATTGTTCCCCTGACAGCTATAGTTCAACAAGACCTTTTCCTTTTTATGTTGTAACTACTATGAAAAAAAAAAAAAATACATTAATAACAGGCATTTACTTACAGGCCCAGCAATCATGGAGGAAACATGGACAAAAAAAAAAGTCTGTCTACAAACACATTTTAATTTGGGGGGGGAAAAGAGTTTCATTCTCCAGTTACAATAATCTCCAAATATTGATGACCGACATACAGTGAAGGGGAAAGTTTGAAAAGGTACCCAGTTCTCTCAACAGTAAAGTATGTATAAGTGCTACACCAAAGCTAAAACCAAGAATATATAATGCTTACACTAAAATATTAATAAGAATAAAGGCATTGCTTATTAATAAGAGAAACACTCTTTAGAACAGCTATACGTTTGGAGAACAGCTGTGAAGAGGACAGAGATTGTTTCAAATTATTTTTTTTTTTTGTCTCACTTTTCAGACTTAAAAAAAAATGAACATTTGTATCTCCTATCTGGGTGCTACATTTCCTAAGGCTTACTATAATTTCTTTTATACAGTATTTAAAACAAAGCATCCCCTAAGTTGCTGCCATGGCGGACATGAGATCTGCCACTGAGGTCCTTTCTTGTCTGATTAATTAGTAACTGGGAGACACATTCTGGCAGCTTTCATTTCCCTATTATTTCCTCTAGTGTGACAGAAAAACCCTATGAGAAGCGCCACTATTTGAACTGGGTCTTTAGTGCTGGGTCACCAAGTGCTAATAAATGGAGCCCCTGCCAAAAAACTTACAGAACAGGCATAAAAGTTTATTGAGGCAGTAACAGTAAACAAATATATGAAGAAAACACTGAATGCCACAGTATCTAAAACATTAATGATCTGTCTGAACCCAGAGGTTATTGGCAAGATGGCAGACCCAGAACAAAAAGAAAGGGCCTTTAGCAAAACCACCTCTTTCATCTATCTAAAAAAAAAAAAAAAAAAAGAAAAAAGGGGAAAAAAAGTATTTGCTAAATAAAGCAGGCTAGTGCTTTGCCTCAGCAGAAAGGTACATCTGAGCCTCCCTCATCCTTCTGCATTGTTCCAACTGGATGAGTGAAAATATCTAGAAGCAAAGATTTATAGCAACGACACCAAGAGAGGACACATCCAGGAGTCACCAGAGCTCCTCCGAGCCAGAGAAACATTTTTCAGAAAGGGTGGGGGGTTAGTTACTGACGCTGGGAAGCTCTGGAAGGCTGCACACAGCTACAGAATCTCAAAGTGTCAGTCACTTCAAAACAGTACCCTGCTACGATGGTGGCTCGGGACACTTATGTACCAGGGCAGGGGCCATGCTGTGGAAGTCAGAGGTCACTGCTTCCACATTCCGTCATCTGTCTGAATTTTCTTGCTCTGAAACAATAGAAGGAGGCCTAGGTCCATTTGCTCCCACTTTGTTTAACCTAATTGTTAAACACAAGAGACAATTTCCCCATATTGAGAGTTACTTTAACCTTTTCTTCCCATCCCCACTTGTCTCCATTAAATTAAACACTATAAAAACTTTGTTCAGAAGGTTAAGTCTCCTATATTTTAAGCTCAGGAAATGCAACAAAATGGTAATCCCTCTCACATCTCAGAAACATCAACTATCATGTCTTCCCCCATCTTCAAACCCTGGGTAACAATTTGTACTGCCATTAATGACTTCACAAAACCATAACTTAATTTTACTCAAACCACAAGACCACATTTTCTATAGGAAAATGCTTTCATCATACATGTTTTCATAGTAAGAGGCAAGAGCTAATTGTTAATTATAGTTTTTACCTATATAAATAAGTCACTAATAAAACTTAAAATGGAAACTCTGACAGCTTGAAAACAACATTAAAACCAAACCAACAACAACAAAAAAGGTATTTGTTAGTTCATTTAAAACTAAAAGGTCACTTTGAACACTTAGTTATTATAATCTTCCTGACCAGCCGGTCAGATGAAGGAAAGCAGATGAAGGACCTCAGAGAAAAGCTTTCTGGTGCAAACCCCCTGCCAACTCAGACCTTGACTTTAACCATAAGATGCCTATCTGTTCTTTAAACATGCATCTTATTTACCAACTTCACAATGAATCTATAGCCACGCAAACCCTTCCTCTGCTGAACTGAAATAATGGGAAGCAGACGGGGGCTCATGAGGGCTCAGCTTAAATTAGACTGACTGAGTTGGGCTACTTTGGAAATTAATCTGAAGGAAGCTTTGCTTTTACTAAAATAAATGATAATGATGTCCCAGATATCATCAAACAGATGCACCAGCAAGAAGTGTAGTGTAAACTTTTGGTAGAGTTTTCTAGGCCACATGTTCTTCCAAATGTACCCAGAAATACAGAACATGGGAGAAAACAGAACAGACTTAACTGATAGGATCTCACACGTTTCAGTAACAAATGTGTTTGCTTCTAAAATAATTCTCTTTCAGTGCCCTCAAAAGACTTTATTTTTAAAAAATAGGAGGAGGAAGAGGAGGAGGAAGAGGAGAAAAAGAGGAAATAAAGAAAAAAAAGAAGTGAGAAGCTGTGTTTAGGGGTTACCTGGGCTCTGACTTCAAATAATGCTTCTCAGAGCATACAAATGCTTTAATTTGGGAGGTATTCTCATTTTTACCCTTGACCCTTACTGCATAAAGATATCTGGTAATGCTCATCAATGATATGTGTATCTGCTGGGATGGGGCACTGACGTCAAAGAGCTACTTAGTTGGGTCAGCAAAAGAAATCAGTACGGAGGGTGGGGTGACAACAGGGTCTGTCGATACATTACTTTGAAAATGAATTGTAAGCTCCAAGAAAAAAAAGTACATATGGAAATACGGAATACCCTAGCAATTAACCTTAACATAGAATACATCTCGCCTAAGTATGTTAGCACTATTTAGAACATCCTTTTGTCAGCTAAATGTAGGAAGACAATGTTTTTTTAACTTTGTATCTAAACATAGCGACTGACACAGAGTCCCACCAAAATGCTTACTTGGTGGTTTAGTCCGTTTCTATATCCATATTCATTTCCGGATTAGTTTCATGTGAAAAATGAAATCGGTCTTAAAACAAGATGGCTGCTTTGAGAAAGGAAGAAAAGAAAAATGCTACAAGCCAAAAACAGCTTTTCTAAATGCAGAAGTACGACTTTTGTCTTATGCTAATTTCTGTGTGTTCACAAGCTTCCTCCTGGGAATACATCAGTTCACACTGTACACATATTTAAAAGTATTAATAACAAAGCCACTTCTCAAAATGGTCCAATCTTTGTGTGCAAAGCATGATGTCCAATGCCACAGGCATGTGCATTATGATACGGTGTATCCCAAATAGGTAAGTTCTCACTTGGTTCACACTAAATCATGATTTTCATGATTATCAGTCATGAAAATCAGGTCACTGGCTAAATCACAACAGAAATATTATCAACTCATATCTCTTAAGAATACTCTATAAAAATGCCCTGTAATACACGATCAATTCAACTGCATTTGACTTCTTATAGTGAAGGCATAGGAAATTAACTGTTCAGAATCTCTCCTTAAGATGTACTTCCTCAACCTTCCCACAGATTAATTTTATGACTTCCATATAAAAATTAAAAATATTTCCCTCCATTTTAAAATAACTTTTAAATAGTTTTTTTTAAAAAAAAAAAATTCATCTTACCCTATTTTTATTCCTCACTTGAGTGAAAAATAAGACCTGACAGTAACATTTTCTTCAACCTGTCAACTGTCAGTTGTATAAAGGATGTTTCTAAAGATGACAAAGGGTTATTTTTCCTTACTGAAAATGATAGAATCCACCTGAATGAAAGCTGAGTGAGCCATCGCTAACTTGCTCACTGCAGTCGCTCAGCAACCAGGTAACTTCAGTGGGAGTTTTCAATATTTTAAAGTAATGTTTTGTTGAAACATATGGTTCACTGTTTGAAAACTAGATCCAGAAAGCTTAAAAATCAAGAGTTTGTAGCCATGTAAATTTTCTCTGAGCAAACGGTGTACAGATTTTAGAAGCTCCACAATAATCCTTCAGAGAATGCAGTAAGAACTACAGACCATAAAAAAGGCCAAAACGCATGGATCTCTCTTCACCAAGGAGCATATATAATAATCTTAGTAGAGAAAGTTTACATTATTAACCAAGTGTTCTGTGTCATTATACTGACCTGCTCGTGACTGACTACATTTTGAAAATGTAAAATGCAAACAAATTTAAGAGAGAGAAAAAAAGTAGACTTCCTAGTATTGAGTAATCTCCTATTCAGAAACACTGGAGGTTCACATTAATCACAAGAAACTTTTCTACAAAATATCTCAGAACATGGGTTGAAAAGCAGACTCACATAAATGGAAAAATATAAATCAGCCTCTTCAAAGAGACAGTAATTTATTGACGTTTGGCCAAGACAACTATGGTAAGACAAATTATTAAAAGTAAGTATTAATAACTCATTCCTCATACTCCTCTTTGAAGTTTTTATGCCTGAATATGAAGGCGTTATTTGTCACAACTGTTCAAAAGACAATTTTTTTCCCCTCTGTTCAGAAGACTGATCTAAGTGAGTTGTCCTGGGCAAAGGGCAAGGGCTGCCTTCCCCACTGTGCTTAGGGGAACACACGTTTCCTTTTCAACATGGTTATTTCAGTTAGGTAGTTATTTTAATAGTTTATATACTTCTTCTGAAGAGAGAGAGTATCAGTAATATGGACTGATTCAACACAGAGTGGTTCATTACTGAACAGATCATACCTTTTAAAATCCTTAGAGCTAAGGGGATTATTCAAAACAATCCAGAAAAGAAATTGGAGTCTCAAAAATAAAGCAAATGCTTTATGAAAAATAAACTAAACAATGTACCAAATACTACTACATACGTAAAACTGTCTTTTTAAAAAAACATTCTTATTTTGTTCTTCTCTACCCCTCCAACCTCCCTCTCTCTCTCTCTCTGCAAATTATTTTGGTGTCTTTTTTTCTCAAGCTAGCAAAGCCCAGGGCTCCTGAAGGACTAATTGTACTCATTCACTTTCTTGGCCCAGCATGGATCTGGTAGCTAGCTCCTTTCATAGCAACAGGAGACAAGGGAGGCACCATCTTTATCTGTCCCTGTCCAACAGGAAACCAGGACAGTGGGAAGATAGCAATAGAATGCCTGTTCAGAAGGTATTTCGCAAGATTAAACCCCACAAAATTCAGGAAGTTAATTTGCCCCAAATAGCTAAGTCTTCCATCTAAACCCGCCCCTGTTATCAGGACAGAAATCTCCAAAGCTTTTGTGTCTCAGCCACAAAATAAACCTGGTTCATACCACTCAAGTCACACAATGGAAGAAGTGAATTCCTAAAGACTATCTCTGATATCTTTGATCTCTCACATTTTATTGATAGTGGGTTTTTTTTGTTTGTTTTTGTTTTTTTATTGGAAATGCTGAATGAGCCTGTACAGCTGCCTCACCCAGCACTGGTATGTCAGTCACCCTAACAGCAGACAGTAGACACTTCCTGCTAATTTACTATGACTATAAAATAATGCACGTGATGGCTTAGAAATAATAAAGCCAGTGGCTAATTTTGTTCTGTAAAACTCCAGGGAAAACAGACCAAAAACTAGGAAGACATTCTATAAATGTCTATGAGAGGAGAGAGGACGGGACGAGGACAGTGTAGACTTCAGATCTCCTATAAATGAACACATATAAGGACATGGGATGTACATCTAATGTAAGTGCTCACATAACTCTGATACGAACATCAAAAGGATAAAATTATCCCCATAAAACTAATAAAATGATACATTATATGGCACTGAAACTCAGAGTTAGATTTCACATGATGCCAGTTGGTTTTATTGTTGGTTTTTTTCTTTAAGAATGCATTTTTGAACATATAGACATTACTTTAAAATTTTTAAACTTCAGAAATAAAGAAATACTTTTCAAATTCATTCAGACAACTCACTGGAAACCAAGATAAATCTTTCCTTTCTCCTCACATCTAGTTCCTAGATTTAAACCTTGATGATTTCATTTATTTGTCAATGAAAAAGGCAAGGGGCCAGTGTTCTGGCATACATGATCAAACTGATGGTGGATCGGATGCTTTTAAAATGAACCACTGAATTTTGAAAGAAAAATATCCATGGGAATATGCTTAGTACAATATTAGCACTTCTCTCTATTTAGCTGTATGCACAGGTCCCTCACGTTCAGAAACACTCAGGATGCAGCCCACCATTCTAATCACTTTTAGATGAGAACACAAGTAAATGATGCAAATGAGCTACTATGCCTATGTGAGAGGCTTGCAGTTCTTCAAGAAATGAAGGAGTATAGAAAGAGAAAAGACCAGGGAAAAAAAACCCCAACTTGATTGTGCTTAGTAAAATCTTCATAATTATCAGAAGAGAATTAAACTGATACTATTCTAACCTTAGCAGAATCAAATCTGGTTGAGGAGAGCGATATTCCTTAAACGTGCACCATATTTTTTTTTTAAACTCCCTTACCAACAATACAAATCAGAAGATATACTTAATGACTCCAGCATCACTTTGGTGACTAGAGAAACTGAAGAGCAACTCTTACTACACACACAGCATTTAAGGGAATATTTGTTGCAAGCTTCGAACTGTTTACAGCAATCTTCAAATTAATGGAAATGCTCTTAATTTTAAGTCATGTCTATTTGTATAAGCGTAGCTACCAAGAAAGGAATGCAAATAAAGTTTTATTATTTTAAGTTATCTTTAAAAGTTGTTTTAAAATACTTCTATGGTTTTAAGCTAAAGCAAACAGTTACATCCTCTTTTTTAAGTTATCTTTAAAAGTTCTTTTAAAATCCTTCTATGGTTTTAAGCTAAAGCAAACAGTTACATCCTCTTTGAAATAGATTTTCATTGTGCTAATGACTCCAGAGCCCACATAGAACACAGAACAACAAGAGAGCTATCCCCACTTTAAGGTAAAACTTCAGCAACGCTTCAACATCGAGAAATGGAAAGGGTGCCGTTTAGGCAAATGTGTTTTAGTATTTCTCTTCAGACTGATACTTCTCAGCTGCTATTTCACAGATTTGTACCAACTTGATGAATAAAATCAGTTGGGTCCACTGCCTAATAAATACTGGCTGATTATCCATTTCCCAGAAGTGACCAGCAAAAAGAAGTGTCTAACTGTAGACCTATTCTGACAGGACATGAGTCTATATTTTCCTACAACAGAATTACAGACCCATAGGGCAAATATGAGAAGGCAGTAAAGATACTCCATCAGATGAAATCTAACTGTCACACAAGTTCCTTCAAGTGCATGTTACAGAGTGAGCTACCTAATGCTTATGACCAATCTAATTTTATTTCACCCTAAATAAACACAAATCAAGAAGGATCTACTTGTATACAATAAAATGTATTTACTTTATTTACAGAAGCCATTCTTATCAGTTTAATATGCTCACTAAAAAAGAATTTAAGTTGAAAGTAATATAGTCTACTTATTTTTCTAAAGGCTGAAGTCTATTTATTGATTTACTTGACACATCTATAGAAGATTAAAACTCAGGGTTAACTTACTTTACAAAATGATAATGTATATAAAAGGGAAATATACAACATTTAAATTGTAATAATGAATAAACGTATGAAATTCTATGAAATGTTTTCTATGCATGTAACAAAGTGTTGGTTTTTTTACTTTGAAATTACTTAGTTTTCACTTGCCCCTTTGGGTTACATCAAATTGACTTTTCCTAATGCATATAAAAGTACCTTTTACTCAATAAATCTGAATTAAAACTACTTACTACTACTGACTTTTTAAACTAAGTTTTAATGTAACGACATACCGTGATAAATGCCTCACTAAAGCCCTAAGAATGTTAAATGTTGCATCTGAGAAAGGTCCCTGCCTCTTTCTAGGGTATGTCATCAAACTGCTAACGATCAAGTATTGAAACATTTTCCATCGCCTTCAAATTAGCATGCTGGTTTAAGACCTTCTCTTGATATTTTATAAGTCTACAGATTCCAACTTTGAGCAGGTTCAAAGCTACCATGGCATCCTGAGAGAGAGTTTTCTTTAGGCAGGACAGATCTATTAAAAAAAAAAAAAAAAAAAAAAAAACTAATCTCAGATTAAACAACAGTATCGAAAGCAAAAAACTGAGATAAAATGTCTGGCAACTTACTGAACCTAGCTTGACAGGTTGGGGGGGGGGGGGGTATCAGGCCATCTGATGCTTCCTACTAAAACCAAGGGCAAACTTGAACACCCACCTTTCTAACACATGATTACCAGGACAAAAAGTCCCGGTTTTGACTAACAAACAAAACTAAATGTCTCAGATTCAAATAACTGACTCTACTGGATAAAGCACTTAAGTTTAAAAATATAAGCTGATGTTCTGTACATGCTGCCCAAATAAAGTCCATAAGAGGACTATGCCAAGCAACGTAATTAGACTTGCTTTTAACATCAAAACGGGAAAGCTTGCTCTATTTGTCTTGTCAGCTTTAATAAAAAGGCATATTCTCTGGCAGTGTCATCTCATTCTCTTTACTTAAATAGTGGTTAGTGGCATGTCAACGAGGAAATAGTTTCCCATTGTAATTCCCACCCCTATAATACCCTGTTTATTAAAAACGCAAACTTTCAGGGATGTTTCCACTTGTTCGAGGCAGGCACTTAGGACTTTTAGGCTACCTGGGTGTGACAGGGCTGGAGTAACAGGGCGGGGCGAATTCTCCCTAGGCTGGGCAGCCCTTAGAGCATTCCTGGAGAAATCTGCTCTTCCTCCCAGCTGACTCCAGTCAAGCCAGGAATCCTCGAGAATTCATAAGGAGGGAGAGCTGGAGATGCTGGAAAGGGCTGGTGGGAAACTGAGTTACACGCTCTCTCCAGCCCCCTAGCCTAGAGCAGGGCATGCGCCACAACCACAGGCTCAGTCGGCCTCCCGCCTCTTTTCTAGCAACTTCCACTTTGGCTCAGATGAAAAACTATGATCCGAGATACAAGCTATACTGCTTCCCTCCCAGGACACCACCACTACCAGCCCAGAGCTGGAAGCAGAGCAATGTGGGTCCAGCGGGCCCGAATGCTAGGTCCAGATTCGGGAGAAAGTAAGGTTTGGGAATGCTCGGGACCTGAAAGGGTCTGCCTGGTGCTTGGGGACGACCCTCCACCCCTCTCCAGGGTGCATAAAAGCAGGGTAGCTGCGGCTGGCTGGGGCCCAGCACGTGCGCTAGGGCAGTCCCCGGAACCCGCCTCCAGCCTCCCGCGTAACCCGCGGGCTTCAGGGTCTCAGGCACACAGTTCCAGGTAACCGCGCGTCCCTCCAGCTGTGTAGCACCAGGCCCCGGGGCTACGGCTCCCACCTTCCGGCTCGCCAACTCCAGCAGCTCGCTCTGCACTCGTGACGTAACCCGGCATTCGATCAAACTTTCTGGCACCTTAAGCTCACTGGGGGAAAGGAGGGTGCCCGAGCTGGGAGAATCCTTTCCTCGGCCAAGAGCGCGGGGCCTAGACCGACTTGGGGATGGGGGGTGTCACCGAACAGCTTTTCTCGCAGTTAAAAAGAACATTAAAACCTAAAGCTTCCGCTTCCCATCAACAAATCCCCCCACCCCCTGCTTTCCCTAACCCGTGCGCTCTCAGCGCGCACAGGGGAGAAAGAAGGAATTATGTTTAAACTAAAAATAAATAAATAAATAAATAAAACACTTTGTTTATCAGGTTCTCATCCCCAGTCTCGCGCCCCTAGGCTCCAGGAGCGAACTCTCGGCGGTACGCACCCAGAGCCCTAAGCCGGGATCCGGAGGTGCGATCCAGTGTCCCCGGCTGGCAAGTGAAGTCCCCGGTCCCTGGCTCCCGCCCATTTCCGTGCCTTCCCTGCAGCCCCTCGGAGGCAGCGGCTCCGCGCAGCCCTGGGGACAGGAGCAGCAGCAGCAGCAGCCAGCCGGTCCAGCCGCCGGAGCTTAACAAAGAGCGGCGCGGAGCGAGCGCTTCCCGCCGGCAGCCGACGGCGTCTGGCGACGCAGGCTCCGAGGGCGCGCGCTGCCTGCGGCTGGTGCGCGCCGCTCCCGGCCGCCGCTGCTCCCTACTCCGGGGCCAGGCCCGCGGAGCCCGAGCTCTGGGCGCCCCCACCCCGGCCACCTTACCTGGGGTTGCTGCTGTTCCAGTAGACTGCGTAGCGGTCGGCGACGACTTTGGAGCCCGGGTCCTGGCTGAGCACACACATCCAGAGCACCAGAAACAGCAGCGTCAACATCTCCACGTGCAACATCACGCCTGGCCAGCGGCGGAGCCCCCGACGCGCCACTCCGGGGAGAGAGCGGGGATCCAGAGGGAGGGAGGGAGAGGGGCAGAAAGAAGAGACCGGACGCCAAATAAATAGGAATAAATAAAATAAAGGAGCGAGAGGAGCGCGGCGAGCGCGGGAGGAGGAGGAGGAGAGCGAGAAGAAAAGAAGGCGGTGGGTTGGGGCGGGGAGGGGGTACAAATTCGCACCCCCACTGAAGGGCTTGGGAGGGGAGAATCACAAGACGGAGAGACGCGTGCGTGTGTGCGGTGGTGGCGGCGGCGGCGGCGAGGGCGGGGGAAGGGGTGCAGAGCTGTGTCTCGGGCGGTGGCTGCAGGCCGGTCACCCCGGGAGAGGGAGGTGCGTGCGGGGCCGGGCGGAGGCAGCGCGGGTCGGGGCAGGCGGCGGCGCACGCTGCAGAGTCACCGGGAGTTGAGCGCCGCGGCCGCTGGGAGACATACACCGGCCCGCCGGGCCCGGCTCAGCGTCGGCGCGGCGGTCTGCGCAGGGTTCCTCCTCTGCCCTGGGCCCTCGCTGTGCGCCCCGCTTTGCTCCAAGTTACTTTGGCGGCCGGAGAGAAACTGCGGGGAGGAGGGCGCTGTGTGGACCGGGGGGTGGGGTGGGGTGGAGGGTCTTCACGTTTGTGGCCCCGGGAGGCTGGAAGCTGCCCCGAGCTCCCCTCTCTGTCTTGGCCCTGCGACCCCCCGCAAGGCTCAGAGGAGTCCTAGGTACTGCGGTACCCGGAGGTGCGCAGAGAAGGGTGGGGATCCGGATCCGCAAGCCCAGCTCCGTCGGCGTCCTGGAAGAGCCTAAAGCTGCAGCTGCTCAGGCGAGGAGAGGAGGAGCGGTCTTGCCTCGAAAAACCTCAAAGAAAAGTTTGGCTCTTCACGTCTTCCAGCAGGTCCCCAGGAGGCAAAGAGAGATGGCACCCCCGGGCGCTGGCTGAGTCGGGGATTTCTCCTGCTTGCTTTTCTTGGCCGGGTGTGGGTGCAGCAGTGAATGGAGAGCAGAGGTTGTGAACCAGCCAGCCAGGCGGGGCTGGGATGCCCAGACCTGCCGGGCGACACCAACCCAAGTGCTATGCTGGAAAGCGGGAGGGCAAACAATCACTTTCAAACGGAGCCCTCCAAGTCCGAGATGGGCTGATGTCAGTCTCCGAACGCCTTCCGGGAGCGAGGCTGAGCCCCCCGACACCGCGTGCAAAGAGCCCCTGGTGAGCTCTCAAAAGTGTCCCTGTGACTCCGACCGGTCCGGCTCCAAACCCAGCAACTTGTAGAGATTCGTCAATCAGTTTGAAACCGGGAAAAGGGAGAGGGAGCGCGGCACGAGCTGCTGGCACCTCCCTGGTGACTACATCAAAAAAAAAAAAAAAGAAAGAAAGAAAGAAAGGAAAAAAAAAAAAAACCTTCCCGATCCGAAGCTGCCTCCTCTTCCCCTCCTCGGGCACACAGCAGTAAGGAGAGGTGAAAGCCACCAACCGAATCCTAAAGCCTCTGCCCAGTAAACTTGAGTGCAGCAGCGCGAGCAGCCTGGAGAGGCTGGAAGAAGACTGGCGAGAAGTAGAAAAGGGTAAAAGTCAGTTTTGCAAAAGAGGAGGGAAAAAAAAGGGAAAGGGAAAAAAAAAATGCTTTATGGGAAAAAAAAAAAAAATCCGCTCGGGCACGCCCCCTCGTTAATGACCTGCGTGTAAAGCCGACTGCCGCGGCGGCCCAAGCGGCAGCAGCCTCAGCACAACGCGGGGCCGCGCGCGTGAACGTGGACGTGGGCGGCGAGGGGGGGCTCCGCCCGGGCGTGTTGTGCGGGGCGCTGGGTTGGCAGGGCGTGCGAGCGCGGGTGTGAGCTCCGGACCGAGCAGGGGGGTGGCGCCGCCAGCGATGCTGCCTCCGCGGCCCAGGTCATGTGGGCTGTTTTTTTTTTTTTTTTTTTCCTCACCCCCCCCCCTTTCTTCCAAGCAGTTTACTTGCAAGGGGGGGGGGTGGTTGGAGTAACCAGTCAGGGAGAGGCCTGCTGTTTGCTTACAGATCGGGTTTTTTTTTTTTCCTCCTTCTCTCTCTTTTCTCTAACCGGATTGGTTTGCTCCACGAGAAAGAGGCGTTTTCCTGATCTCCTCCCTCCCGGTGCCTCCACCCCCACCCCCGCCCCACCTTCCTGAAACCTGACTAATTGAATTACTGAGGCACCCTCTCCTTGGCCCAGCCCCGCGGCAGCACGTGTAACCCTTTGGTTGCTGAAGTGCAAGTGCGTCTGGACTCCAGAGTGATTTGGCATCTTTTTACTTGGGGGGGGGGGGGGGGGTGTCTTTGGATGGACAAGAAACTGGCTCCCGCTCCAAAAGGAGAGCTGCAAACTGCCTCGGGGACCGCTCAGGTGACATGAAGTCTACACCGACAGGCTGGGGCAGCCTTAAGTGAATCGGGGTTCGTGTAAACCTCAGCTGGGTTCTTCACGAAGCCGCACATTACCCGGTGCTGGGTCATCTGGAAATCTGAGCATCTCTATCGTGCCTTTCAACGCCCTCTTTCTACCCGAGATTTAAAGGCTTGGGGGCAGGAAATAGGACTTTTCTTTAAAGTGATGCTCTGAACGCGCGTTTTGAAGAAAAAAAAAAAGAGGGGGGGGGAATAAATCTCAGGTTAAAGTGATTACAATTACAATTCAGGGCGAACCTTCACCTGGAAGGAGATTATGCAGCGCGGGAGCCCATCAGTACTTTGCACCTTTTTCATGCAGATCCTGGGGCTCATTTGCTTTGCACACCCCAGATAAATATCTTGAACAAAACTCCTTTCGATAAGAAAGGAAGAGAAATAAGAGGGAAGGAAACGCCTTTACTGAAACGGACCACGAATTCTTGGACTGGTCGGCCTTTTCAGGCCAGCCCAGCCCGGGCGCCTCGGGACGGGTCCCCTGTGGTCCTGCGCCCTGGCAGCCAGCCCCACACCCGCTGCAGAACCTGCAACCCAGGCTTTTTATTTTGTTCTCTAGTGTATACCGCCTGGTAAAAAGGTCGAGCCCAAGGGGGAAAAAAGAGCAGTCACCTCTTTTTTTTTTCTTTTCTTTATCAACACTGCGTCTTTTTCCTTTTACATATCAGACAAATAAAATCAAATATCATATTATCTGTCCTGAGCCTTCCAAACCTGGAGCCCTGGGTTTCCAGGAGCTTCGAAGAAATTTGGAAGCGTCCAGACGCCCTCCAGTGGTGGGCCTGCAGTCCGCACCCAGCAGGGGCATTGCCAGCAGTCTGGGCCCAGATAGAGCTTGATGGAAAAATCTAAGGTCAAAATGAGTGAGGATTTCAGAGGAAAGAAGCAATTCCCACCGGCTGGGATTTACTGGACCTGGTGGAGATTTTCCCTTTTTCCCTAATTATCCTGAAGGAGTGTTAATGTTCAGTGACCAGATGTAAACTACAACCCGTATTATTAGGCTGCGTGACCAAACCATCCTCCTAATTTATAAAGTAACTGAAACTCAGAATACTCCCTCAAGCCCTCCTCTGCCTTTTCTCCAAATACCAGAATAAAGAAAGAAAACTTAGGAAACCATACGATAAGGTTTTACTTTTAAAATCAATATTTTTAATTAAAAATGCTACTCTCCCTCTGGCCTGTATATAATCTTGCTGGGGTTAAAAAGTTGAGGATGCTTTATTATTTTTTTCCTGCCGTGCAAGGTTAGATTTCTTCCCCAAGCCTATTGTAGTAATTTTAATAGGCATTCATATGACAAAGTCAGTTTTGCCGGAAATATTCTGGCCCCTTGTAAAGGATACGTGTGTCTTTAGGAAGAAGAGAATTCATGACTCCTGTCTTGAGGAAAATGCTGAGCCTCAGATAGAGTTGTCTTAGAGAGTGATCAGGTATCATGGAGTTAGCCAGCTGGCTTCCTGGAACATTACAGTGGAAAGGGGTCGGACAAAAAAGAAATAATATCCACTATTCCCCCTTGGAAATGCATAATTTAAAAAAATGAAAAAAGCCAGCATAGCACAAGAACAAGCATATTTTAGTATCTTAAACATCTCTCGTTTATTTAAAATAGAAATGACCCTATTTTAATAGGGAAAAAGTGTGTTGTGGTCTTCAAATGATTCATGTGGTTGGAATAATATCCTGGAATTTGAAATGGTGCAAAACAAAACTCAAATGTCTATGAGAAATAATTCTCAATGAAATGTCTCCTCTGGGGCCAAGTGTTGACATTGGACTTTCTAAGCAATATGACCCTTAAATACTTGAGTAGATACAATTTAAAGAGAAGCATATATTAATTATACGTGTGTTACTGGATAATGTGGCTATCTCTGCCGCAAAACACACACTTTAAATCTATAGAAAATAGTTTCATATAAAATAATTTTTCAGCTCCATGTTACCAATCTTGCCTTTATACAATGAGTGGCTTCTCTTCAGCTAAAAGAAACAAGAACCATTCAAAGTGAAGGAATACAAATGCAGGGAATTGTTGAAGGCCTTAAGCTCCCTTAACAGCTCCACACGATGGAAACAGTGTAGCCAGCTTCTGAAAAGTGGGTTGGTAATGGTCTATGAAGGACTCTAACATTCTGAAAATGTTAGTATTTAAAGGCACCAGTAACCAAATATGCTTGTGGCTTTAAAACAAGCAATATTAAGGTGATACCGTATTTGTCTCAAAACACAGACCAACTCGAATGTATCGATTTACTATTTTTGCCTTTAACTGCTCCAATCTGTGTGCTAATCTTAGCTATGAATTAGACTCACTGAGGGGAGCAGGCTGTAAAAGGATGGTTCCCGAGTCCACAGTTCTTTAGGGAGAACCCTGATCTGTAATTTTGTAAAGCTTTCTGGAAGCCAGGCTGTGGGGTGGATCTCTGTGAGTTCAAGGCCAGCCTGGTCTATATATAGAATGAGTTCCAGAACAGCCAGGGGCTACACGGAGAAACTTTGTCTCCAAAAAAAGAAAAAGGAAGGAAGGAGAGGGGGGAAGGAAAGAAGGAAGGAAGGAGAGGAAGAAGGAGGAGGAAGAGGAGGAAAGAAAAGGCTCTCTAAACAATTCTAATGAGCATAGAGGATTGAGAATCACCGATCCAGGTAATTTATTTTTGCCTTAATTACTTTAATCTTTCAGGAAAATAAGTCCCATTCTTATTTATTAGGAGAAGTACCCAGCTCTCCAGTTAGGCAGAGTTTCTTGATCCTGTCTACTAAGCCGAAATGAGGCTTTGAACAATTTTCCATGCCACACACAATTATCTCCAAGACGTAGCTTTGCCGACAATGCTTACTTTTAAATACGGGCAAATCTTTCTTTTTGGCTTACTGGAATTAGCTTCGAAGAGTTCTATATATGTCAAGTGTCCAAATAAATGAATTAAACAAGCTGGCGAGCCAAGCCCCACAGTTCATAGACTAAGCAACTCTTAATTTAGCAAAATTAAATTTAACTAGATATTAAGATGTTAGATTGAAACTTGTAACCAACAGAAATAATAAAAGAAATATACTCTAGAGCAAAGGTTAAAGAAATTATAATTAAGAAAAAAAAAAGCCCTAACAGATGATTAACGTAGTATTTAAGCCAATTCTTATTTTTCTATGGAGCTTTTAGTGTTTATTCTAAAGCCCCAGTGAGCCAGCCCCCACCACTGACCTGTCAGTCATCAGCTGCCCTGCCACAGACTGAAATTTCTAATGAAGCTCTACCCCACAGCTTACCCCAGCTCCAGTGCCTTTTCTGTCCTTGGACATCCTAAAGAGAGAGGAAGCATTTGTTTTCAATTTCTCACCTTGCTTAGAGAGTACCACATCTCTACCTTTAATTCTGTCACCTTGATTCTCTCTCTCTGGCTGCACGTCCTGTCTTGGGACTTCCTGTAGTTGATTTCAGCATCCTTCCTTTGACAAGCTAAAAACAAATAAATAAAGCAAAAACTGTTTCCAAGTTGCTGCAGCATTCTCAAAGAGCATTTAAAATATTCTATCTCCAAACTATCATTGGTCTATGTGTTATTTTTCCCATTTCAAAACGTTTTAAATAGTACCACTGTAGCAAATTCTCCAAACATACGAACGTGTTAGCTGTCATTTTTGATAAACACCTAAATCTCATAATAAGGTACACCTGTGCGTGTGTTTCTTGCATTACAAAAGTGTGTGTCCGTATGTAATTCTGAAAGCAAACAAGTGTTGTCTCAGCCAATCTTCACACCACATTTTCTCATGCAGATTTCAGAATATTTACCACAGACATATGTCACCAGCCACTAAACACATTAATGAATTTATTCCAAAAGCAACCTTCCTAGTCTGTCTTGCTTGTTGAGCATGTATACAAATTTTTTAGTCTGTATTTCCCTCTTGAAATTTTTAAGCAAAATTCTATGAATGAAAAGTACAAATCTCATCAATTAGTATAAAGTATAATATCCAATACTGTATTCTGTAAATTATTAAATAATATACTAGAATCCTTGCTTAAAATAACATATTACCACAAATGTATATCAATAAGGAAAGTCTATATTTTACTATCAGAGGCAATCTATAGCATGGCTTCTTTTTAACAATTAAACAGTGTTTGTGGCTTAACTTACACATTTTTCCATATCAAACTGTGATTAGGATATGTTTCTTCTGCCAGTTCCATCTATCATCACCCACAGGGCACACAGTGTGCATTTTTTAAAATTCTTTTTTTTTTTTTTTTAATTTTGAGGCTTCACAAAAGCCAATACATCTCTATAAAAACTGCCAATGCTACCATCCCATACATACACACATATAGACACGTAATTCTTATGTGAGGATATATCAAAGTGCAAGCACAGAGTTAAAGAGAATTACTCAGTTTTTCACCAAAGATTTTCCTCTACTTCTGCAAGAATTCCACTTAAAGATGAGCAGGGGAGACAACCTCTAGTCAATAAGCGTGATTCTATAAAATGGGAAAGACTGTTGCCAAGCCCTTGTTAGCTTTGGCTTTACATGTTTCCCCTCGGTTCAAAACTGGGATAGCAAAGGAAAATGTAGAATTATGGCAAACTAAGATATTCTTTTCTTGAATTATGTGCATTTTTCCAGATGAAATGCTTCTTGGAGGGGGGAACTGGATTGGTATTGGTAAAAACTTGGTATTTTTTAAATTCCTATTTGTTTTATTTATCTAAATCTCATTCCATATTATATACATATTCATTTTGCATTTATATACAAATACATTCATATTTGTATTCAACAAATACAATATTAATGTGTTAAAAAGCTGTCCTCAGAGCTTTAGCCCCAGCCCTCCAAATACCTTTGTCAACAGTTTTATACTGATAATTTAAAAGATATAGTGAGAGTATAATGTTTTTTAATCACTCTACTTGCAGCTCGGGATAACAGTTGTAAACCTGGTCTAAAAACCACTATGATCTCCTGAATGGCAGATAATAACACAGGATTATAGACCAAAACTTTTTTAAATGAGAAATATTTTTGCTAAATTGAGTCTTTTTAAAGTCAATTCTGCGAGGGAAAAAAAAAAGCATGCTCTTAGTCTGACTATCCTCTGATCAGAGATTATCACTCTCTATTTCCACTTCTCTCCCTCTTTCGGCATGTGATGTGAGCTAAATTAAATAGGATTTATTGGTTCAGCTATATTCTGAATTACCCTATTTTCCTGTGGATTAGGAGAGTGCATTTCTTAGCCCTTCCCTTCAAATCCATCAGGATCTTTTATGTGTACTATCTAGTGTTCTGCACACTTCCAATGCTTAGTGTATATTACACTACAGTATTAGCATAATAATAAACCATCTTAAAGTACTACATGGGCTGCTAAGTGAGATCCTCTTCAGTTTTGAGCCAAGACATCAAAAAGTTTTATTTTCTCCATACACATACTAAGATTTTAAAAAAAAAAAAGAAAAAAAAAAACTCCCTTTTTATGAAATGTACTTTTATCCAAATAGTCTACTTCCTACAAAGTAGGGTGGTGAAAAGTATATCTTTCAGGTACATATTTATTTCTTTCGTACATTCTGAGGCCTGAATTTTCCATTTTAGGAAGTGTTTTTAAATGGATAAAAATGACAGTAACACCATATATTAAATTAATACCCTATTTTCAATGTCGGATTCTGGGATCTGTTTTTACAAGATTACCAGAGCAGCAACTAGACATTGTTTCTTGTTATTATGAAATTATTTTGTCTCTGATGGGTGATGTCACATAGACCTTGACTGATAGCAACATGGACACTCTCCTCACAGTGGGGGAGGGGGCGCAGAAAGCAATTACGTTAATACATCTCATCTTGGTTGGTCTTAGCAAGAGCCTGCTTTAAACATACTTTTATATATATATATATGTATATATATATAAAAGAATAAACATGTTTTCCCTTCTTTTGCTTTACAGCTGGGCATATAGCACAGTGGTAGTGTAAACATGTAAGACTGGGCTCATCCCTAGTACCACGTAAGGAGACAGGGCAGGGAGGAGAAAGTAGTGTGTAAATATTCTACATTCATAGGCTAGGAGTATATAGCTAGATAGTAGAGCTTGCCTGGCAAGGACGGATCCTGGGTTCAATCCTTGGCAGGAAGGAAGGGGGATGGGGGGAACAGAAAGAGAGGGTCCCTTTTCCACAGGTGAATCAAATGAGCTAAAATGAGGCATCATCTATGGTCAATAGAAAACATATGAAACGGCTCCTTAGGGTGTATCTTTGTAATCGGTCCCTTGTTATAATAAGGTTTTCTGGCCCCAGGCACCAGAGGTCCAAGCCCACAGACCTGCCACCCCAGACCCCTTAGCTGTTTGTCGTTGCTTAGGCCCCTCAAAAATGACTCAGACACTTATATTAGCTTCATGCTATTTGGCCTATGGCTTAGGCACACTGCTAGCTAGCTCTTTCACCTTAACTCCTTTTCATTAATCTGTCTGCCACATGGGCCGTGGCTCACCTGTGTTCCTTACATCTTTCTTCTTTGGGTGTCTGGCTTGATCTGTCTCCAACTCTGCCCTTCCTTTCCTACCTATTTTGATTCCCCACCTACTTCTTCTATGGTGCCTGTCATGGGCCAAAACAGCTTCTTTATTTAAAGATTGATATTCACAGCATACAGAAAGACATTTCCACATCATCTCCCCATTTCTGTCTAATCAAAAAGGAAGATTTCAATTTTAACATAGCAAAATTACATATAACAAAATAGCTATTAAGCAAGAATTACAGTTACAATATCTAGTCTATTTGTATTTAGCAAAATTAAAGAAAATACTCTATCATCTACCTTACCTTTGGGAATCTAAAGTTTTATATCCAATATATCTTTTAATATAACTAAAAAAATCTATAACTATCTAATCTTCAACTACATCAAAGACCATAGAAGGATATAATATTTACCCAAGTAAACAGGAAGTGCAATCAACTTCTAAAATCTAGAAATGACAGAGATGACATCTATCTGCCTGGACAGTCACTCAAAGTTTCTTTACAAAGTTGGGGCATCCATCTTCAGCCTATAGGCCCAGAATCTCTTTTCATTTCAGTGAAGCAGGAAATCTGCTCTGTCCATTCTGGTATAGTTCATCAGTTACTTCTCCTTGAGTCCTGAAGAATGTCTGACAGTTTTCTCTGCAAAGCAGGAACTTGAATGATCATCTCGGCTTATTCTGCCAAAGTTCAGAGGTCACATTCCTATGGAACCTGCATGTCCAGTTTAAACAGCATGCTGTCAAACAGTCAGTACAAAAACATGTTCTTGTCCAGTGGCTAACTGTTGCCACAAAGAAAGTAAAATCCATATGGAGTTTCTTTGATACCCATTTTGTCTTGAAGTAAATTGGTGCTGCCAGGAACAGACCTGTCTCACTGTCCATAAAAGTCTAAGTTCTTAAAATATTTTAAATGCCATATTCTGTAGGTCTTAGAAATGTTTAAAGATTACCTATTTAATTTAAATATACCTTTGTATACTTAAAAATCTAACTAACGTGCTTTTCATTACAATTTTAAATCAGTTACATAAACATCATACCTTAAACAAGAGCAGAAAAACACATACAGCATAAGAGAATTGACCTTAAGTTTGTATCAATAAACCAAAATCCATACCAATTTAAAATATTTTGAGACTAACAGCTGATTTTTGGATTAAAGTAAATGTAATAATCTGTTTTTTAAAAATCACTCATAAACCATATCCCCTTTTTTTCTTCTTAGAGATTAACTATGACCATTAACCATTTATAATGAAAAGAAACATTATAAACAATATTTTGGGAATTTGGGCATAGTTTTCCATTACTACTTCCTGCTGATTAATCTCACGGTTCTTGAGACTGGATCATAGTCTGCAGCCTGAAGCTGATGTGATCATTTCTTCCCATCAGAGATTTTTTTTTCAGGGGGTCTTGGTTGATGAAACCATATTTGCCTGGAAGCAATCCACAGGTTCTCAACTTCTGTGGAAACAAAAGCAAAACTCTTCCAAAGCATCATATCCTTAGACATAAATTTCAAAGTCAAGATACTTTTAAAATATATATTCTTCTTTATCTTAGGAGCTTTTGCAATCCATTGCCTTTCTGGAGTTAGCTCATTAACAGTTAAAAAAATTAAAAGAAAACACAATAATAACCATAACCCAGATTCTGCACCTATTTTCCATCTTTATGTGGCTTATTATATTTTTATTACTCTATTTCTCTTTTTTACGGACTTTCTCTACCTTCTTTCTTATCTCTCTGAAGCCCGTCTACAGCTTTTTCCATCTGAATCTATTTATTGTGAATCCTTAATCATCTTCCAACCAGATGAGCTCTTAAAATACTACCACTCTCTTAAAGAGCCACAGTTTTTGCAGATAAAGCTGAATCAGTAAGTCTCTTAAAGGGGCTATGCCTCTGTTCACCTCCAGCAAACAGAGCAGACCCAAGGAAATGCTGCTATTAAGAAATCATCTTGGACTCTGTTTCCTTTTTGTTCAATATAAATGTAAACCTTAAATCAATCACACACTACTGAGTCTTCTGTGAGACTTTAGGAACAAGCCTGGTCGCAGCTTAAGCTCCCAGCCACAAGTCCGCCTCTGCCATTTTGTTTGTGGTCTAGGTGCTATGCTTTCTCTGTACAATGACCCACTTCAGATACACAATTTGAAATATGGTTTGGCTCAGTTTCTGTGCTCTAGAATCCTTTCTAATCTTTCCCTGGCTTTATGGGGGTGTTCGACCCACGTTGGGGCATCATCTATTACTTGGTCCCAGGTGGCCAGAGGTCCAGACCCACAGACCTGCAGCCCCAGACCCCCTAGCCACCCACTGCTGCTTAGTCCCCCAAAAATGACTCAGATGCTTATATTAATTTAATGCTGTTTGGCCTATGGCTCAGGTACATTGCTAGCTTGCTCCTTCATCTTAACTCAACCTATTCTCATTAATCTGTCTGCCACGTGGCCCGTGGCTCACCTGTGTTCCTTACATGTTGCTCCTTTGGGCGGCTGGTTTGGTCTGTCTCTGACTCCATCCTCCTTTTCCTAACTATTCTGATTCCCCACCTACTTCTTCCATGGTGCCTGTTATGGGCCAAAACAGCTCCTTTATTTAAAGACTGATATTCACAGCATACATAAAGACATTCCCACATCAGTCCCTCTTGGTAACAGATGCAACCTATTTTCTACCTCTTAATTTGAGCTGATTCTATGACTCTTTTTTTAAACTAAAAGTATGGCAAAAGCAATGTACCTAGTTGACTGGCAGCTATTACCAGATGCCTAAAGGTGGATAAAGAAGCCACGAGAGAATAGAACTGACTATATGACTAAGTCCCTCCTAAACTGTAAACCCAGAGTATCCTGGGCTGAATGGATGGTTTCTGGATGAATAGTTCTTCTTTCAAGATACTACATTTTGGGGTGCTGAGTTACTCACCAAAAGTTTTGAAAATAGCTTCTCAAATTATTAAAAATGAAAGTTTGAATATTACTTCATTCAAATGTTATTCTTTCATAACTCTAGTTACTGGTGTTCAATCTACAATTGGCAATCACTTTCTGAATATCTATAACAAGTAGTTACAAATCTCATAGAGAGCCTTTTGCTTCAGCAAATGATTATAACTGACACTCAGGCCTTTCTGGTCCTATTTGGACCATGTCATTTCATTAGAATAGCAAATCTGAGCAGTTGATTTATCCAAAGGAGATTCTTCTTTCAAAGTAATACCCTTCAGGAAAAATGAAATAGTGAAATCAAAGGAAGCTATGTTTAGCTTCGTGTCTGGTCTCCCCATCATTCACTGCTATTGATTTAACATCATGGCACCTCCATATTTCAGCAGGAAGATCTGCCACAAGACAGAAACTGTAGTGACCCTGCAAGGGTCATCTTGCTGTCAACTTCAAATTACAACATCTCTGCTCCTGGCTGACAGCCATGGCAGTCCCTGTGTAGCACAGTTCTCCTTTTCTAGACAGAATAGGTGTGTGTCAAGGAAACGAGCTATGAAGTAAGACATACAGCAAGTCCTATGTCCCTATCATTTCAAGTTTTAAAATAGGAAGAGGGTTTAAATCCCATTGGTTCATTTATCAGCCTGCTTACTCACCTGAGTTTCCAGTGTTTACCATCCAGCATCTCATATAACTCATGATCAACATTGTCCTTGCAGGGTTCTTTCTACTGGCCTTCTCTGCAGCAGCAGAACAATCACGCATTCTTCTTAAAACATCTCTTTCAACAATGCACTATTTAACAATCGAAGCATCTCATATCTTTGACCCGTTTCTTCCACAACCTCAACCCCAAATCAGTATTTGTGAAATGAATATATTTCTAATGAAGATAGTTGCTTTAAGTCTCTCTTCTTTCTTTATCGACCCGATACTCTTTACAGGTTGTATTTATGCTCAGCTCCCCTGATAGCTCCTCTGTGGCTCTTGCCTAAGATGTGTATCACGCCACCATCACACTCCCTTCCCAGCCTTCTCACTGACTTCTCCATGTACCACACTCTGACACTTCACAAGTAACAGGCTTAAGAAGTTTGTCTACCCAGGCAAGACCTAGCCACACTCTCTGCAGATACTTCTCTCCAGTACACCCAGGTCCAGAAGTCTCCCATAGTTCTCAAACAAGAATTCAGGGCTGCCAGGCTCAATGAAGCAGAGGACTCAGTTAAGAAAGGTAAAATTTAATTTCTCAAATTCTCACTTCTATGCTAGGCTACCTCCTAAGAATAGTTCCCCATTCATTCTTGCCCTTGTCCAACATCTAATCCAATTTGCGGCTGGAATAATACATTCCAATGGGAATGTCTGGTGTTACTTCATCCTGCTTAAAAACTATCTGCTACCACTCAAAGTAAACCTAGAATAGTATGGCTATTAACGCCCCCAAGTCGCTCTTCATCTTCTGCACTAACTTCACTCAGTAAAATCTTCCCAGCACTCAGTACCTGACACAGCTCTGGCCATTCTATGTGTCTTTGCTGTGTGGTACCCTCAGCCTGACACATTTCCAAGCCCTCTCTCCTGGCAAGCTTGTGATGTTCCTTCAAATCTCCACTCCTCTGCCGCCATGAGATGGATCAAACACCCTCCAGATAACCACATGACATTGAGTTCCCTTCCTCCATATTACCTGGGTTCTGGATTAAATCGTGTCGTGTAATCCATCCCTCCCGTTAGTTCTGTTCCTGTCACTGTCTTGCCCATGCTTACTATTACACAAAGTGTGGAGTAGACGTTCTCTCTATGTTTGCAGTAACGGATGGATGGAGGGTGACAAGTTTTCACACCATGTTGTTTCTGCAGCTTTTACTGGGACCCAGATATTGGGTTATACAAAAGGCAGGTGACTAGAAAGGGCAATGCAGTGCCTCTAAAATGTTTGGGAAAGGGCTTCTTACAGGAGGTTTAAGCAGCAAATCCCCATACAAGAAACACCAACAGGGATTTAAGAAACAGCCTTGGGAAGCACTTACAATGCAGAACCAGGCCTAACTAAAGTCTTTCTTCTTTTCTTTATTTCTCTCTCTCTCTCTCTCTCTCTCTCTCTCTCTCTCTCTCTCTCTCTCTCTCTCTCTCTCTCTCTCTCTCTCTCTCCCTCCCTCCCTCCCTCCCTCCCTCCCTCCCTCCCTCCCTCTCTCTCTCTCTCTCTCTCTCTCTCTCTCTCTCTCTCTCTCTCTCTCTCTCTCTCTCTCTCTTTCTTCCTTTTTGGAGGTTTGAATGAGAAGAGCTATGATAGGCTCACATATTTGAGTACTTGCTCCCCGGCTGGTGGAACTGTATAGGAAGGACTAGGCTTTGATTGAGGAGGTGTGTTAGAGGGGAGGCTTTTAGGTTTCAAATACTCACGCTAGTCATTCCAGTATTCTCTCTCTGCCTCCTACTTGTGAATAAAGATGTGATCTCTCAGCTGCTTCTCCAGCTGTCACTGCCACCCTGCCTTTGCTCCACCATCTAACCCTCTGAAACCATAAACCCAATCAAACGCTTCTCTTTCTTAAGTTACCTTAGTCATGATGTCTTCTTATCATATCAATAGGGAGAGAGTAAAGGGATGTAAAATATGGGATAAAAACCTGAGAGTGGCAGTAAGCAGACCCTCCGGGTATCATAAACCTTTGCAAAGCTGGAGATGTTAAGTATGGGAAGGGAGGGAAGAGAGTAGAAGGCTCAGAGGTGAAACTGGGTCATGGTATGCAAGTCTTCTGAGACTCCAGACAGAAGGGAGCAGACTACCAACGTTAAAGGCAGTCTATTCTCCAGGGGCTGCTGATGTCCAGCACTGCGTTATAATCATGCTAGGGAACGTCCACATGCGAAGACTGAAGGATGTCTATGTACATTCATATTTTTAGCTCATTATTTCTTCTTTCTTTGTTACTTGTTGCTACTGCAGCATATAGTTTGAAGAGGTGGAAATGGTATTAAAGACACTCGGATATCAACAAACTATCCTTCCTCTTTAGAACTGGCCACAAAACAGGAGAGGTTTGAAACAGGAGCATGGTTCTTCATGTTCCAACCAACCAAGAGAAGCATGGACCCTATCCAGGGGGAGTGTGGCTTCAAGAACAGTAACCATTTTGAGTTAAAAAAAGACTAACGTTGAAAGAAACAGGGTGGGGGGGGGGAATATGCATGAGCCTCGAGAAAGGATTTTATAATGTATCCGAGTCAACGCAATGATAAATGTACATAATTAATCATAGACACCATTTTGGCAAATGATATTTTTAAGTGATAGAGGCAATTATCTATACAATTACATATGCACAGGAATGCATTATTTGCTGACTTTCAGCAGTCAGCCTACCTCACAGTGTGTAAAGAAGAGAGCTACCTAATTTAGCATCCTACTCTGTAACCTCGCTCTGTCAAGGACTTTTTTGGTGCCTAGACGTTCAGAAGATGAACATAACAATGGCAGTCTCTCAATTGTGTCCCTAGATCTTTGTGAACTGATCTAACCACTTAAGGTTCCTATTTTGAATATTAGTATAGATTATATATCCTCCCTTTTCCCTCTTCTTTAAAAGAATATAAAATAATTTTCTAATTGCTTTTTTCCATTAATGTTCTGTTACAAAACTGAAAATGTGTGGGAACAATGGAAAAACATGTGTGCTTCCTGAGAAAAAGATTAAAGTGGGAAAAATTTATTCACTACAGAAAACAGCGATCCTTTCTCTTACCTGGTAGAGTAAACTTGTCTGGTTCTTAGCTTTACAGTCGTTTCTTAGAAAGACCGTGTGACATGAAGATGATTTCTATCCAAAATCAGACAAAGGCAGATTTAAAGATGGCTCTGCAATTTACTATAATGCTAACCCATGGTTACAAATTATCAATTTTTTGTATGCATGAAGCTTATTCTAACAGTCTTGTAAAATTTGCTATGTAAAATTATTTCTACCAAACATTATACTTGGTCTAATGTCAGATATATTACATGCTGGATTCTGTTTTAATTTATTAATAACATTAAGTCTTGCCACCCCCAAGCTCTTTTATATCTTATCCTGTTAAATTAATCATGTCATTCTGTCATTCAATCTTGCCAATACACTGAATGCTATAGATGTGTATAAGATTTCAATATATATGTGAACATCTTATTTTATTTCATTCAGATTCTTACACTTAAAAAAACCACTTTATTAGCATATTTGTAGTTTAAAGTGACAGATTTCATAATGCAATTTCACTCAAGTACATCATTTGGTATGACCAACATTTACACCCCATTAATCTCCTATATAGAGAGAGACTGTATATGGTAAGGGGAGGCATGGCTGCCGGGTAAACTCTGCCTGTGGCTGTGAGAGCCTATGATCTAATCCATCTTGGTAGATTAGAAAGTGAATATGCTGTCCTTGGGAGACCTGCATCTGCTGTGTTAGACTAGCCTTAAACTTTACAAAACAGCACCACCCATTGGGGATCAAATAGTCAAATATCCAGACAGTGCAGAACATTTCATGTTTAAGCCATAACAATAGCCTCTGCAATTATTGAGCGTCTAAAACATGAAGATTTGAGATATCCTGAAAACGTAAAGCTACATAACAATTTTTAAAATCTCAGAAGAAAAACTGCATAATCTCTCATGAAGACTCTTTTCATATTGACTACAAGTTGAGATAGTAATATGAGGTGTAAACCAGGTAATATTTTATGTGTATTGTTAATAAACTATTTTAAAGAATTCATTTTTTCTCCTGTCTATTAAATGTAGCTATTCGGGAAGTTACCGTTCTTTGGAGTACATTTATTGCTGGCATTGTGCGCCTGTTTGAAAGTGGTGATCTATACACTTAAATACAAGAAAGACAGGGAGGGAAAGGAGGAAGGAAAAAGAAAGAAGAGCTTTAAAGAGCCAGAAAACTAAGCCTGAGAGACCTTACTTTCTTTATATACCGCCAATGGTACAGTGGAGGGTGGGGGAGTACTAGGTACATGCTCAGTTAATATCAGCTTTATTGAATGTTGGTTCGATGATTTTTTTTTTTTTTTAAGCTCACTGTAGTAGGTCCCTGCTTCACAACAATGAATAAACAATCCAACTGACCAGAGGGCCTGATCTAAAAAGAAATCCAAGTAAGACAAAAATTGGTAAAAATGTTTTGTTGCTTTTATGAACCTAACTATGTTAACTTTTAATTTTCTAAGACCTTGTGCATAGTTTCCTATATGCAATAACCAAAGCTTCTATTTTATAATAGGAATAAAATTAACAGCAGCCATATAATCCAGGGTAATTATACTTTCTTTAGCAAAAAAATTCCACTTGTTAACATGCTACAAAGGTGTTCAATAATAAAGATTAACTTAGATGCACTCATCCGGTAACTATTTCTGTGCCATTTATACCTAATATACTGTATGTATCATTCTTACAAAAAAGTACTCTTGAATCCTGAGTCCTTTATGAAGCCCAGTATATGGCCTACATACACATCATATACATAAACATATGCACACATACTTTTCTATATGTATACATGCATGCATGAGTGTAGTGATATGTTTCATATTTAATAAAAACCAATCTGAAATATCAGAGAAGAGATCTACCCACAGTCAATCCAGGAGGATCAGAGAGCAGTAATTTACACTTTAATCCCAACAATGGGAAAAACCAGGAGTGATGACCTAAGCCTTTAATCCCAGCAGGTCTAAGTTTGAGGCCATCTTGGTTTACAGAGGGAGTTCCAGGCTCCCAGGCAGGCAGTGGTGGTGCCAGGCCCTTAACCCCATAACTCCAGAGACAGAGGAGATCTTTCTGTGTTTCTGTGAGTTCAAGACTAACTACCAAAGAGTAGTAAACCACGCCTTTAATTTTAACCTGGATGTGAAACAACTGGGCAAAGAGGGTACTTAAGGCAGGTGTAGGAAGACAGATGATACAGTAGAAGCTGCGAGGAGAGAGGCTGAGGAAGTTGGAAGACAGCTGGGTGAGATCTGACTGTGGTGTTTCCTCTCTTTGATATTTCACCCTTTCCCTGATATCTGGCTCTGAGTTTCCTTTATCACAACCATAATTCACGCAACACATGAGTGAGGCAGCAAGTGTGTTTCTGGTTCATCCTTGACATGTTCCCCCCTGCTTCTACCTTCTATGAAGCAGGATCCCTGCTTGGGCAGGACTAGTCTCATAGAAATCTGAGCTGATAGAACAGGAGGTTTTCACTGCAGATTTACATCTGGAAGGAAACAGAATCCCATCCCTGGGGGAAAGAGAAAGAAAGTCTTGCAAGAAGTAGAGTTAGATGTCATTGAAGGAGAGGAACCAGGGCAAACTGTCCGAGACACTGAGATTTGAGGTGAAATGGGTAGTGATAAGGGTTAAGACGTGCCCAGATTCTGAGAAGGAAAGGAGAGAGATCCATGGATGCATTGTACAAATTCTACTTGGTAGTATAGTAAAAACCCGGAGCCAGATATTGGGGAACAGTTGAAATATCAGAGAGACAGAGAATAAGCCACACCCAGTTTTATTACCACACAGAAGATCCCAAGAAGGCTTGCTGGAGGTCATAGCATCTTTCGGTGACTTCCTGAGAGGTTTTGATGAGGATTTAAAATGCTTTTCTTTAACACATGCCAGTGGTGTATTTGACATTGGTGAGAGCAGCTTTGAGGAGTTTAGCAGTTTAGTTTATGCTAAGAGGCAATTCTGGCTCCAGTCACTCTTGACTGAAGACTGTCCCAGGGTCTGTGGTCTAGCAGCATCTGTAACAGACCCTGTAGCTTGACCCTAGCAGTCCGTAAGTACTTGCTGAATTAAAACCTTACTATTTAGAGGAATAGTTAGGGTTGATATCTTTGGACATTAAATAGGGACAGCATCAGATTTAACAAATGTGTCCTTGTGGTTCTAGGTGGTGGTGAAGAACTAAGCCAGACATTCCCAAATCTTCATGGTTGTGATACAAACAGCTGTTACACACCTCAAGGCAGGCTTTGTTCATTTCCCCATCATCAGAGAAGTTTCTTTGCTTAGTGGAGGGTGGCTAAGAATCACGATTGCTAAGAGTGGACAATTAGGAACTGCAGAGGCCTCAGCCACAAATGACCAGTCTATAACATGCTTAGGCTTAGGGACCATCTTGGCAAAGGGAATAGAAAGATTTTAAGAGAACAAAAGTGGGAAACTGTCTTCTGGTCATGACACAGACACCTGTCTCATGAACTCAAGGCGGCCATCTGTGGTTGCCTGCACAAGAATCTGGCCAGTCAATCATCTCCCACGGAGTGGAAAGGGGTTCATGAGCCCCACGTCTATGGGAGGGCTATAAATACTTGGTGGTTTCTGGCAGAAGGAAAGTCACCATTTAAGGATGTGACTCCTGATAGGTAGGTTGTTCTCCAGGAATGGCCCCATACCCATAAGCATAGGGACTGCACAAACGGGCATCAGTGGGTTAGTGAAATTTTAAAAAGGAAGAAAAAAAAGTAAAAGAAGTCGTGGGTGGAAGTGGTAAGCCTAGAAGGAGCTAAAGAAGGGGTTAAAATACATTCTGCAAAATTCTCAGAGGTAATGAAATGTTTATTAAAAATTAACTGGTTTTCATTCGGAGGGTTTAGTTCCTTTCCATGAAGGGCCTTCCGCGATTATTTCAGAGTCCCTGAGCTCCCAATAGCTTAGGTCATCTGTCTCTGTGGGTCTCCTCCTCGGGATCCTGATCCCTTTGCTCATATACTCTCTCCCCTCTCTGGCAGTTGGACCAGAGTTTATTCCTGGTGCAAGCACTGACATCTCGGAGCCCCTTCCCCACAGAGGAACACCTAACTCAGCCTTGATACTGGGGGGAGGGACACGGACCTGCCTCAACTGGACATGCCAGACCGGAAATGACTAATCTCAGGATTCCTTTCCCTCCCTGGGGAATGGGGTGGGGGAGGCTGAAGGAGGACTGGGAGGAGAGGGAGAGAAAGCAGTAGTTGGTATGGGGGGGTGGGGAGCGGGGAACCCTTTTAAATAAAAAAATAAATAAAGATTTAAAAAACTAAAAAAGATTAACCTTTATTTTTCAATCGGAAACACATAGTCTCAGTTTAAATACACTAGGTCACTGTACTTAAGTCAGCTCCTCGTCTCCCTCAAAACTGTAAGTGGAAGTTGCTTAGCTTGAGGCTGTCAACCCAAGACAAGGAAGGGAAAGACCGTCTGAGAGACTCTGTACAGTTCTGCAGTGATCACAATTAGAAACACTACCTGGTCAGAGTTGTTTGTTTTAGGCTCCTATTCAAGACCAAGCCTGAAAGATTCCATTTGAATTCCTGAGCATCTACAACTTCTAAAGTCCCTGGGCAGTCCTGATACTTAGTGTTTTAAGTACTGTGTGTTCACTTCTTACACCATGTATTTGATTGCTAACAGAGCTTCCAGGCCAGTAATTAGTCACTAGCCTGAGGCTACTGAAGGAGGCAGCTTCCTTTGACCCTCTCTAGGGAGACCGGCTGTTCTGGTTTGGCCTGGACATCCCCTGGTCATTATGTTATCTTGGAAATATTATTACTGGTTCTTTCACTCTTAAATGATACATAGTCCTTCTGAATGTGGGTGGCAATTGTGTGGCTTGTTCTGTTTGTGAGGTCCCTGGCAATGGGACCAAGGCTTATTCTGGGTATATGAACTGGCTTTTTAGAGAGCCCATCCATCCCCTATAGTGGGATGCCTTACTCAGCCTTGGTGCTGGGAGGGGGTGGGGGTGGTGGTATTGGTCCTGCCCCAGCTTGGTATGCTTGCCTTTGTTAATTGCCCAAGAGAGGCTTTAACTCCTATGAGGAATGGAGGGGGGTTTGGGTGAAGAAGGGAGACGGAGAGGGAGGGAGAACAGTGGTTGGTATGTAAAATGAAAAAAAAAATCTTAAATAAATGTTAAAAAGGAATACATAGTCAAAATTAAATGGTCCCTTTGTGCATAGGAACTAGAAAAACAAAGTCTCGGTATTTCCCGGGATTTCTTTCAGTAACAATTCATATTCTCGTTTTGAAATTGTTTTTCAATGTATCAGATGAGGCTTAAGGTGCCTCCAGGTGGTCCATTCTGTCATGCCTACCCTTCTCTAAACTCTAGAATAGTCCTCCACTCCTCTCCACAGAGGCTGCAACCTGAAGTCGCTTCCTTATTTGTCCTGTTTTGTGGGTGGGATAGGAGCTCTGTGGGAGTGGACCATCTTGGGGTCTTCTCCAACCTTGGATTCCTAGAGAATGCTCTATCAAGTACAATGCCTATAGGAAATAAGCTAAAACAAATAAGAGGCAGGCACCTTTCAGATACCTAAAACACTGATCAGTGATAAACCTCAGATCATGGCAGAGGGCCATGCTAGGCCTAGGATTTTCTAGACAGTCAACTCAATGCAGGCTTCACACAGAGAAATGCAGGGGCCAGAAACAGCTGTCACTGGCTGCTGTGTTCCACATCTTCCTGGCCAGGCTCTGACCTTTCATCCAGATGTCTGTGTCTGATGTTTAAGGTTCTAGGTTTGCTTTTCTCTACCTTTGACCTTACATCCTAAGTCTCAGATATGATCATCCCTTCCTCATGGAGCGCTTCCCAGCTTCCACTTGTGATGGTGGTGATGCTCCAAGAACACACAGCAGCACTGAAGAAACCACCTGGAAGTAGATATGAGCCCCTCCCCAGGCCAATTCAGTGACAGAACCCTTAGCCATGGCCATAAATGTAGCCTGCCTCTCTTTTACTGCCTGGTCTGCCCTATGCTCATCAAGTCTGGGTTTCTCTGAGTGATGATCCGAAACAGCTGGAACTCCACCATCTGTTTTCACTTTATGCAGGGGCTTGACCCTTTCCTTCCCTTCCACCCAGCTCCAGCGTGTTCTCCACAGTCCTCATGGGCAGCCTCAACTCTGTCCCATATGTGCTGCTAAACTTGTTCACAAGCTGACGATTGTGTACTGTTAAATACCAAGCTTCAGAGTTGCAAAACTCAGTTCAACAAAGCAAGGGTTACAAACACAGATGACCAGAGAGGCAGACTGACAGGTGCTTGATAGACTGGAGCAATGCACCTGCTGTATTTCAAACATGTAACAGTAGACTGCAGGACAGCACAATGTTACTGCCCAATACCACAGCTTCCCACTTTTCAAAAAGAAAGAAACCAGGATTCTTATAAGCAAGCAGTCTACTAATTTTTTTAATATATTAGTTTTTAAAGAACTGTTGGCTAATGTTTAATGACTCCATATTAGCTAAATTCAACTTGTTTGGGAATATGGTCTGGTTTCTGGTCTGCTGTTTCCAGTGGCTCTTAGGAGTTTATTTTCAGGAAAGCCTTTATGCAGTGGGATTTGAAGGTTGAGAAATTATCTGAGGCAAACCAACATGAAGTCAAGTAGTGCAAGATCCTACAGAACAGCCTAGAAATCTACAGTTGCTGGTATTTATGCAGGAAAACAACAGTAACAACAGGCATGCCTATTAAATGGCAAACAGCCACTTAGGAAAGTCTTTTAATGAAAGGATATTTTAAACATCCTATAAGAGGTCCATTGTGCATTCTTTTGTGTCTGAACACCTCATTTTTCATAAACAAGAGCCTCTAATTGTCTTCTACTTTAAAATATCTTTGTCAGCAAGGATATTGAGGAGGCTGTAAAAGTTGGCAATGAAATCAGTTTTCATATCCCTTATGACAGTTTACATTTTGAATGACAACTAAGGTTATCTATTTATGAATCTTGTAGCTTTAAGCATAAACAAAGTCATAGGAAAACACATAATTTCCACTATTACTGGACACTACCTTGCGAAAAAAAGAAAAATGTAATGCTTTAAATAAAAATTATTTCAACATAGGTTGGGAAAAATGTCCAATAGACTATAATTCTGGGACAGAGTTTTTCAACCTGAATACGATTGACATATGAGTCAGATAATGTTTGAAGGTAGGGGTCTGCCTGATTGTTACAGGCTGTTTAGCAGCAATCCTGGCCTCTGCCTACTAAATACCAGTAGTGCCCTCCACAAACCATTAGAAACACTAAATAACATCTCCAGATTCCACAAAATATTCCTTGGGATGTAACTTTGCACTCCATTAAAAAATATTTGCTCCAGGGGAAACATGACAACTTGGATTCAGAGCCACATCAAAAATATGTCGGGAAATGGTGGTTCACACCCAAAGAGAGCTACTGAAAGAAACATCACCATGGTTTTCCTTCAAGTTATACCGTGGAGATGTGGAAGCGCTGAGAGTTGTGGGCAAGACCTCAGATGGGAAGTCAACTCTTGCCATTGTCAGAAATACCTCAACAAGTAGGAATCGATAGAGATGAAGCCAGTTGGTAATATCTAGTAGATTCCAAATTCCAGATCCAAAATCCAACCCTCTTGATTCTGATTAAGTCAAATAAGAGGTACATTTTACCATCCAGAGAGATGAGATGATTCAGAAACAAGACTTTAAATGGGAAGTCCTCCTTCATTTATTATTGTCACGTCAAAACATGTTTCTAGAAAAGTTTCAAAGGTCTTAATAGTGATTTGAAATCAGTGACTCTCAAATTTTTTCCTTTGGTTCTAGAAGAAGTCATTAATTCTATTTCTCAATAGACCTCATAAACACAACCCTCTCCATGCCAGAACAGAAATTAAAAGGCTGTGTGAGCCTCCAGGGAAGATGTACTATGAAGTCTTTACACCAAGCATTGAGAGCAGAGCACACAAGGGAATGAACTAGAGGCTACGCTGTGTGCATTTGCAGTGTAGACAGACCTTTTTATCAAAACAGCTACAGTTTTCAAAGGTAAAACTCCTTGATGTCTCTTGTATTGCTTCTCAGGAAGGAACACTATAAAGATCATTTGCCACTAACATTTTGGTTGAGTTTTGGGTTATTTAACTTGCTTCAGAATGGTTAAATATTTCAAAATGGCATCTTCTAGGCTTCTTTACAAGGCATATTATAAAGTCAAAATCTGTTTTGATGGCATTAGACTCCAGTCAAACACATAAAATCTCCAACAGAAGTCAACTCAAAGGTTCATTGTGGCTCCATTAGCAATAATGTTTCAATGTTGTTTCATCAGTTACAACAAATGCACCACACTAATAGAAGATATTAATAACAAGAAAGCGGTGAGACTGGGGAAGAACTTGTAAGTGGAATTCTCTGTACTTTTCTCTCACTCTCCATATAAACCAAGTGCCCTAAAATAATACTATTCATCAAATTTGTAAATTTCATAGTAAGAAATACAAGTGCTGAAATTCTCTATAAGTTTTCAAAAGGCCCTGGAAGATTGAGCAGATCACATTCGTTACTCAAGATGAAGAGAGAATGGACAAGAGTTCCTCAAAGAAGCCTGAGCATTACAAAGTTCCAAACTCCTGGAACTTTGTAAATAATGAATCTCAACATGTACATGTTTTGCATTCTCTTCATTTCAGAGATTTCTCACGCATTTGTATTTTCTCCTTACAAGATAACTTTTGAAGGAAAGTTCACTCATAATTGTTTACAATGCATCACACACAATAGGTAGAATTTGTGTCTAATTTACAGCCTCTAGTGCTAGCCAGAGAAAGAGTAACATGATGAATCAGACAGCCTTTCTTTGGTCTTTATGCAATAGCAAACAAGGTGTGAAGCTGACATATAGTAAATTTGTTTTCTCTGTGACATTATGCTCACCCTGTCATAATAACTATAGATCCTAGCTTTAATCTCTGCCACAATGAAAGATTTTTCAATGCGGAAATTTCTTGGCTGATTTTCAGAGGGGTCCAGGCTCACTAAGACCCTCATCAGTCAGAGGAGAAAGACACACAGCACAGCTTCATACTCCATGTATTGAGGGGAGTGTAACAATCTAAGGAAGTTTTAAACGATTATGCATTCAGAGGACTCACAGTCTAGAGCAGTGTTTCTCAAACTTTCTAATGCTGTGACCCTTTAATATAGCTCCTTATGTTGTGGTGACCCATAACCGTAACATTATTTTCATTGCTACTTCATAACTGCAATCTTTCTACTGATGTAAATATCTGTGTTTTCTGATGGTCTTAGATGATCCCTATCATTTGACCTCCCCCAAAAGGATTATGACCCACAGGTTGAGGACCACTAATGTAGATGGCAGTCTAGAGTCTACCATGATAACAGGAAAAGAACGTACCTAAAGCAAGTCAGAGAAAATCCACTGAATGCAAAGCAAAGGAGCAAATGAATGTTCAGTACCCAGTAAGGAGGCACAGGAGTTGGGAAACTCACATCTCCTGGATCTGAAGGAATCAAGTTCCACTGGGCAGGTCACTGTTTGAACCTTCACGTTTGTGGAGAAGAGCAAGGTGAGATCTTGTCTCGTAAGGTTTGTGGTGAGAGAATAAGCTGGATGTTCTTACGGCTGTTCAGAGCAACATCTCTCACCATTCCAAAAGGCCTGCGGTTCTAAGACACTCAAGGAAAGGGGACTAGATTTTTCAGGTCAGAATTTGCATTTATAAAGTAATAAGTGATATTTTGAAGTAAGACTAGAAGTTATTTTTGGGAAGAAGACACCAACAACTAAGTGGAGTGTGTCTTCAGCACTGGGTACAAGCTTTTATTTATGCTCCTGACAGTAAACAAAATCTGTGTTTTAAACTGTGCATGGCGTATAATGATGGCTTCTTATATTAGTATGTATATTTTCTGTACATGTGTGATATTTTAAAAATAATGAACCATGTGGAAGCAGAATGGATACATTTTGAACATTTTAAATATCTCTGTATATTGCTTGGGGGAGTATTGAGAAAATTTATTTCATGTTTTGTGAATTTGTGTTTGGGTTCTGTTGCCTATTTCTCACATTGTTGAATACAAATTTCATGAGGAAAAAAAAAAAAACTTACTATCAAACATTGACATAGCAAATGCGTTTAAGCTGTGGAAAGTTCCATCACGTGGCTCAACGCCCACTTCGATGATTAATTACTAGATAGACAAGAAAAAATTAAAGTTGGAATCAAGGAGCCACTACCATCAGAAAGCATAATATGTTTATGGCATTATAAAATTCAATTTACTAAAATTTATCTTCCAAGGCTTTTCGAACCTGCAAGTGCTGTGTAAAATGAGACATACCAGTAAATTCCAAAGTATAGCTCAGGCTCTTGGGACTCTGCACACCTTTGATCCTGTCACAAATTGGCTCCTGGAAGCCATGTCTCCAGCACTCAGGTCTCTAGGGACCTTACCCTAAAGCATCTCAAAACAAATAAGTAGCTGAGACAGACTCTAGGCCCAGACAGAATGGCAACCATTTCACAAAATTAACCCCAAAACAGACAATTACCCACATGTCATTATATCTTTCCCCCCTTCTCATGAAATCATTCTATTGCTTCAGCTTAAATGCAATAGATAGAGGTATTCAGCCTGGGCTGGCAATATTTCCGATACATATTTCAATAGATTATCCTGAATTGGCCTCCTGGAAGCACTTATGCTGACCAGCTTTGCAAATGTCTTTGTCAGCCCTGGCCCTTACCTGCTCACACCCGGCGCTAATGGATGAAAGCAGGGGGTGATGATAATCACTGTCTGTCTGCCAGGCCCTGGGTGTGCTGCCTGGTCTTCACAACAGCCCATGGGGGGGGGGGGGGGGGACTGAATAAGGAGTGTAATTCAATGAATCCTTGGGAACCAAGCTCGAGGCTTTCTCTTTTTAAAGGAGAAGTGATATCAGAAGCAGGATTATGAAAAAGAGTTAGTAAAAATAGGATCATTGTGAATTAGAACAGTGAGGGCATTTCAAATTGAATTATACAGGATCATGGCAATTAGAATTGGAAAAGATCTTTCAGTCTTTGTCAAAGCACGATCACTCCCAGCGGTATATTCTCCCGAGCCCAGTCCAGTCCAATTTGAAATGATTCAAGTGATGGAGTGTCCTCTCTTCTCCTGGGATATCACTTAACAGTCAAAAACAGCTAACTGCTGTGGCATCCGGCATATTTCTTTCTTTGCCTTATTTCCAGTATTCTGCTTTGTATTTTCCCAATCCATCTTCAAATTATTTGAATTTAATTTTAAGTTATTATAGTCTACATTAAAATGATTAAACCCAGCTGAGTCTGAATCTTTATTCGTGGGTTAACTTCTCTCTCTCATGCTCTCATCGATCTTTCCCATACATACTTAGACGCATGATTATGTAGCCAATAAGCATACATACATAACACACGTATATAATATGCACAATCTGAAAATATTATACTGGTTCATTTTCTTGTGAGAAATAAAGGCCCATGATTTTTAGAGAGTTTTTTGATTAAACAATTACAAAGTCAACAATCAATTCCCTTAACGCTGATACAAAGCAACAAATACAAATTTAAAGATTCTCCTTTGTGGATATATTTCTTCCACATAAATAAAATTTTCCTATTCTAAGATGTTCACAGTAACTCATTTGGTATAAATAACATAGATTTACAATATCATACTAATATTATAAACATGTTTCTAGAGAATACATAATTCAAAGCTGTTTTGACATCCACTGAATATACTAACTCGTACTTTCTTCATAGAGAGACTTATACTTACAATAAATATGGTGTAAGATTTGCGTAAGTAATGGATGCTGGAATAACTATTGGGGTGTTCAAGGTCAATGGGAATTGCTTAAAGGTATTTAGAGATAATCAAAGATCTGATAGAGCTTTCCACTTCCTTTAGTAGAACTTCCCTAATGTATTTTTCACACTTGTCAATCAATGAGCCAATGTCCAATCATGGAGAAAAGTAAGTGTACTGGAAGAAATATAAATGAATAAACTTTTTAAAAGAAAAGGTAAAACTCACCATTTCTGTGAGAATGTTGTCTGTCACTAACTCATGATTTTTTCAGGCTGGGATGTATCTTAGAAATCTTGTAACTCAGTGATTATGTAGTCAATGTCTGGGAAAAAAAAAGAATAGAAAGCCTGTGTGTAAAACTTTAAAACTTTTTCATTAATTAAACTCGTGTGTGTGTGTGTGTGTGTGTGTGTGTGTGTGTGTGTGTGTGTGTTGAACATATTCCTGTGTGTCAAATTACTTTATAAATCTTTTTTTTTTCTAGTTCTGGGGATTGTTCAGTGTTCTAGACAAGCACTTTGTCACTGAGATGTGCACTGATCCCCCTGTATAAGTCTCAAAAACATGACAACAAGAAAATGTTTAAAACACAAAGAATGTGAAAAGAGCTAACAATTGAAGACAGAACTATCTACTTTGGTGAGAAGGGGAAGACAGAAAGCAAACCAAAGAACAGAACGGCTAGAAAAGGCTAGCAAACTAACCAACTTTGAGTGTTGGGTGTTCTAAACATTAGTATTGAAGCTTGACAATAATTTTATTTGGTCATCTCTTAACACAATGTGAGTTGCCCACATTTATCAGATCATGAATATGAGTCACGATGTATTAGAATGGAAGTTGTTTTAGAGTGGAGCTGGTTCACAACACTCACATCTCTGCAGAGGGGAGCATCCAAGTCAAACTGCCCTCTAAACCTATGAAAGAATCAGGACCCTCCATGGTAAGGAATGACAGAAAGAGTGACTGGTTGAAAGACTCTAGGCCAGTGCTTAGTTTTCCATAAAGAAGCCAACAAGCCACCTGATACTCACACAGTGGGGCCTGTCTACAAGGAAGGGTTACTATCAGGCTTTATTGCGTCCATCTTGATAGCTGCTTTTGTTGATCACATCAGCTCTTGTTAATACATTGCCCTCCCTTGTAGTTTTGAGTGTGTGTGTGTGAGTGATTAGTTTTTGCTGAGTATTGTTGTACAATCTATAAAAAGAATAATGGATATTGAGAGAAATATTATCTGCATATACATGTGGAGTAAAAGGAAACTTGTATGCTATCTTAAACCATATATAAAATTAAGGATGAACCAGCCAGGGCTTGTGGTGTATCACTGTATGTTTTGCTTCTGAACATTCTATACCAACCTATTTTGAAATATTGCATTTTTTTATCACTTCAAAATCATATCTGTTGTTCTATCACCTTACATAAACCATGAGTTATAGAAAACGTAGATAACAAAGAGGAAAAATAGATAAAGCAAGCACAGTTACCCAACAGAGATGACCGCTCAGGAATTAAAATAAATGTCTTATAGTTACCTATCTTCCATCACTGTATGCACATTTTGGAAGAGAAAATTTAGATCAGATTAATATGATAAATGAGGGAGTTTTGTTTGTTTTTGTTTTACTCAATAAATGTTATGTTTACAGTATCCAATGGCTCAAGTGTCAAAGACTTGGTCCTATGGTAGTGTGCAGAGGAACTGAATCATGAGGCCTTTGACTTCATCAATAAATTGACCATGGATGACTGGACTTGTGAGAGCCAGAGGAAGTAGGTCACTGAAGTAAGCCCTTCAAGAGCTTATTGACGTTTTTTTCCCCTCTGTCTCTTCCTCTCTGCTTCCTGGTGGAAATGTGGGCAAACAACCTTCCTCTGCCATGCCCTTTGACCAGCACATTTTTGTCTTACCCATAAGCCTACAGGCAATGGAGCAATCAACCATAAACTGAAGCTTTGAATCAAAACAGTTCTTTCTACCCTTAGACTGATGAAGGCAGATACTTTGTCACAGTGACAAAAAGCTGACAAACATAGTATGTGGTATGGGCACCTAATCTAATTAGTATAGATTTCTAAAATCAATTTACTGCAGAACACTTGACCCAGATGGTTTATGATTTATGTTGTTGTTAGACATTACATTTATTTTAATTTTAAAGTGATTATAAAGGGTAAAAGTGTAATAATATAGAATAACCAAAGTATTTGATTCTTATCGAGAAATTAGCTTTAGAAGTATTTTGAAAATTTTCTTTCATAGCAAGAGATATGTGAAATACCTTCATTAATCTCTAGAAACCTTTTTCTTAAAATCTTCAGCAATAAAAATTGCAATGTATTAGTTTAAATTTGAAGTTTTCGTGTGTATGTGGTGTGTGTGTGCACACATGTGTCTGTTGAAAGTGTTTATATGTGTGTATATATTTCTGTGAAGGAAATTATGTGTGTAGTCAGAAGTTTCTCTGTTCTGCTCAGCCAGTCCCATAGCCATTTAGTCCCAAATAATCACACAAAGGCTTATATTAATTATAAACTGTTTGGTTTGCGACTCAGCTTTATTACTTGCTAACTCTTAACCTATTATTCTTATCTATTTAGCCACACGGCTCAGTACCTTTTCTCAGTGCAGCAGTCTCGTGTTTCCTCTGTGTCTGCCGGCATCTGTTCTGCTCTTTCTCTTCCCAGAATTCTCCTTGTCTGGTCACCCCACCTGTACTTCCTGTCTGCCTAGCTTCTAGCCAATCAGCATTTTATCAAACCAATATTTACAGTGACAAATATTTAGTGTACAAAAGCATTGTCCCACATCGTGAGTGAGTGCTCGTGTCTGTGGAGGCTAGAGGTCAACCACAGATGTCATTCTCTAGATGCCATCTACCCTGTTTTTTTTTGAGACAGGGTCTCTCATTGACCGCTCAGCAGATAGGCATGGCTAGCTAGCAGCAAGGCACGAAGATCTGCCCATCTCCACCACTCCAGGTGAGTAAGAGACACTACCGCCAGTTTTCTTTCATTCATCCTTAAAACCAAACTCAGGTTCTGATGTTTGTGCCACAAGCACTTTACTAATTCAGCCACCTCTCCATCCACCCTTTCCTCGCTTGAAATTATGAGCCAAAATCTAGACTTCCTCCTTTTCTTTTCAGATATTTTATCAGAAAGAAAAAAAAATGGCTGGCAGTCATTTTTATGTCTCCCATTGAAAGTGCATTCAGATTTACCCAGTGTTCTAAGTGGTGTTCTTCTTTTTCTTGGCGATATACAAAGATGTTAATAAGTTAAGGATATGGAGACAGCTTAACTTTTCCTCTCTTGTTGTAATTGTCTATATGAAGGATTTTCTGTGAAAAGACAGCCAAGTGGAAGAAAAAGGAGAGAACCTCTAGTGCCTTAAGTGTGGCTATGTTTGAAAACTCTAGTTAAAAATGACATTTTTCAATCAAGAAGAAAATCGTTCTCCTAGTTCAGATGTATTTGGGAATGTCTTCTATGTATAAATTTGCATTACATAAGGAAGGCATTAGCAGAATACAGGCTCACCTAAAAATTTAGGAGCTAATTCTTGGAATGACAATGAAAGGTTTTCTTTTTAAGAATGGATTATGTCTTTTGGCTAAACACGGATGAAAGCTTTTCCTCAATATGGCATAATAACCCCTGCAGGCCCACAGCAGTGAAACTAAGTCAGCCCCAAAGTATCTTATTACAATAAAATCAAATTTAACCTCTTAAACTCAAGACATAAATCACTCATTTCTCTTTCAAACAATTTGTGAGAATATTATCATAAATACTACCTGTCACAAGACTGACAGCTGTCAGTAGCTAAAAACTATGAATAAAATTGGAAATGAATTTGAATAAGAGAATCATCATAGCATTTTTCTGGATGGGTAACAATAATAGGTTACAACAGACAAGAGAAAGAGTCACAGACAGTGAAATCAAGAAAACTTTCTTTAAAGACAAAAATCAGCCTCAACAGAGTTTTATTTCCACAAAACTAAATCAGTAAAATAGCTATTGGCACTTGGTAATGTGTAGCAGTGGTGAATTGTGTTTATTTTGTGAGGTTTTACGTTGAAAGTATGTATTGAATTGCAGGGCATGATTTCAAAACTGTATTATCTGAGTTTACATCTCTGAAAATTAGTCTCTTCTGAGCTCTAAAATATACTTTTAGCCACTTACTAGGATGAATACATCCAAGGATCTTTTAAAAGGTCCAACTCAATATAGTTTAAATAAAAGAAGTTTCTTCCACATTTTGGAACTCAATTTGTCTCCCTTTTGCATTTTATGATTTAAAGAACATAGCATTACATGCAATGACTTAAATAGATTTCAAGGGCATTATGCTAAGTGGAAAAAGCTGACCTCAAAAGGTTATATACTTTCCAATTCCATTTACATAATACCCTTGAAATGACAAACTATGGAGATGGAGAGGATATTCTCAGCTGTCAGGTTACAGAGTGGAGGTGGTTGTCACTAATAAATCAGCAACACAAGGAGAATTTCTTGATATTGTTGGTTCTGTACCTTGGTTATGGTTGTAGTTACAGAAATCTATATACAGGATAAAATTGCAAGAAACAATGTGCACATACTTGTGACTAGATGTCAAAGCTGATTAAAAACAGAAACTAAAGTCTGCAGGTCTGTGTAGCAATTCTGTACCAAGATACATTTCCTGGTTTTGATCTTGTACTGCAGATCAAATGATGACATGTCACCATTGGGAAAAACTAATGGAAAGCTTCCCAGAAATCAGTGCATTAATTTGGGAATTCTGTATCTAATTAGTTTTTTAAAAGATAATTTTAAAAATTACAATATCTACTTACTCACATTGTATCCTATATAAACAGTTATCAGGAAAAAAAAGCAAATTATAATCCATAGAAGCCAAATTGCCCTTTACAAAATTTATGTACCAGGAAATTTATTTTGCTCGCCGGAGAATTCCTCAAGTTCACATTTACTGCTTACTTTTTCTCGAAATGAATTTCTAATGTGCTTGGTTATATAGTTTCCAGAATAACAGCAGCTATAATTACTAAATCAATCAGGTATTCATTCTTTTCTCAAAATGAAGATACATGGGCTGAAATTCAGAGAAAAAAAAATTCTAGACAAGAATCATTGTGAAAATCTCCAACTTATGTGTCCCTTGGGAAGACATCCTTCCACTTTTCCAAATGGAGAACTGATAAATGGGATAGGGGGGAGATAAATGGGACTAAATCGGGAAAAGTCCTCTCTGGGGGGGGGGGGTGGAAACGGTCCTGAAGATAATGGAGTATTATCAAAGAGTCCTTAAGTCAGGATGTAAATGACGGGGTTTTGTTTTTAAGGACTTCATAGGTTTTAGCATTCAAGACTTGAAATGAATGAGGAGTTGAGAAGTTATTGTAATAGCTCTGAGATGACTCAAGATCTGTGTAGATGGATAGAAGCAGAAAGAAACCTCAGAAGGAAAAATCGACAGGACTTGGTTCTAATTCTTCCTCATGATTATAGGAATGGAGGTATCCAACAATGACCCAAAGATATTTGGCTTCAGGAGAAGCTTTGAGCCAGAAGAATCTACTAATTAATTCATATTATATCACTTAATAGCTCCAAACTTGAGAAAGCCCAATTTGGCTAATAAATAGGCCTTGATCAATTTTATAAAGCAATGAAAAGTAAGCAGCTACAACTTTACATGATGACATAGTTGTGTCTCGTAAATTTAATACTGAGAAAAAGAATCTAGACAATCTAGGACTGTGGGCATCTATTATGACAAAGCCCAAATACTAGGAGACAAAACTGTAGTTACTTTTATAGAAGACACTATGGAGTACCACTGAAGAGGAAGAGACAGAGATGGCTTCTGAGGTCTACTGAAGTTCTTACACTTGCCTTGTTTCCTGCTTTGCGTTCTATTTGTGATTAAACACCATGACTGAAAGTGACTTGAACGGAAAGTGTTTATTTGGTTTACACATTCCAATCAGAGTCGCACAGAAGCCAAGACAGGACAAGTAGACTAGATCCTGGAAGCAGGAACTGGATCAGAGACTGTGAATTAGTGTTGCTTACTACCTTGTTTCCTAAGGCTTGCTAAGTTTGCTTTCTCACATAACCCAGGACTTCTTGCCAAACGGTGGCACCACCCACCCACATCAGTCATTAATCAAGAAGGTAGCCAACAGACTTGTTCATAGACCCATCTGATGGAGGCACTTTCCCACTTAAAGCTCCCCCTTTCTAGCTTATGTTAAGTTGACAGAAACCTAACCAGTGTAGTCTGAAATTTATTTTCTGTACATTTACTTTCTTCCATGTCCTTCAAAGTTTAAAATTTCAGATAAAAATATGCACATAGAGCAAAAAGTATACTGAAATACCAATATGTCTGTTAATGAAGCAAATATAAAAACTGTATATTGAATGAGAAAATAGATAGGTTTAGAAAGTGCTTAGTACAGGGGTTGCAGAGTTGGCTCAGAAGTTGAGAACATGGGTTGTTCCTCCAGAGGACATGGGTTCAATTCCCAGAACCCACATAGCAGCTCACAACTCTCTGTAACTCCAGTTCCAGGAGATCTGATACCTTCACACAGACATACATGTAGGTAAAACAACACTGTCCATAAAAATAAATTTAAAAGATCACTTTGTACAATAAGTCCTTTTAGGAAGAAGCCACTAACTATTACATTCACTAGACTATTAAGACATAGGTAAATTTTCACAGCTTTGGAAGTACCTGTAAAAAGTCACCTTACCCACCATCAATAAAACAAACATGACTTTTTAAAACATTATCTAGACAATACTTTAGATTTCCATGCAAAGGAGAATCAGACAACTGGCTTCTGGTCCAGCGTATTTAGAAATTGACACTACTTTAAAATGTGACACATAGTCCAGGCAAGACGTGAAAAACTAAACAAATTAAAAGATCAATGCCTCTACTTAAGTCCAACTTGGAAGTGGTGTCACCAAGCAAACCATTAAGCCCTAAATAGGAGAGACAGACAGATAGACGGGGAGCCACAGACAAAGCTCCATGGGTCTCTGTGGAAGGAATGTGGCACAGAGTAAATAAATAAATGAGATGAAATTAACAAACATCTGGATACTCAAAGTAGGCATGACTAGAAAACAGAAGTTCCAGAAAGACTCACCCATAAGGAGGCTCTCACACTGCTGTGGGTGTCACACTCTGAAGCTCTACATGGCAGAAACTCTTCCGTAACTGGTCCTTTTTCTAAAGTAGAAGAGGAAACCACATCAAAGCATTCTATTCTTAATAAAACCTGCACCAGGAGGTCTTTCACCAGACAAATGCTGTTTGTCTTAGACCCCCTGTGCATCTCTAGAGAGGAGAAACACTGAACTCTACCTCATTGTTAGCATCTGTGTCCCACATAAAGAGGAAGAAAGCCAAGAAGGCTTACGTTGTGTGTGTGTGTATACATGTATATATGTGTGTATATGTGTGTGTGTACATGTATATATGTGTATATATGTGTGTGTATACATATATATATATATATATATATAGAGAGAGAGAGAGAGAGAGAGAGAGAGAAATTTATTCATAGAAGGCCAAAAGATAAGAATCGCATGTTAAATTTCCTCAGAAGACCCACCTTGCAAAAAATGGAAAGAGAAGTTCTTTGAAATAAGAAGAAGAATCTAACTAAAAACCTTGGATCTGGAGAAGAATGGAAGGGTCCCTCAGAGAACATGAGTGCATAAAGTGAGAGGCTGTCCCTGCACTTTGTTACATAATAGATAATTTAATCACTCAAAATAATACCAGTAGTAACATGTTTGATTATATATGCATATGCATACTTATGTATTGTGAAATGTGCAATAACACATGCACTGACAGAAAATGTTAGAGAAAAAAAATGTTGTCAACATAAGGTCTACTTGGGACACAGTCTAACGTCATTTGTCATCAGACAAGGTTAGATGCAAACAGCAAGAGTAAATTCAATGGCAACAAAACAAGAAATATGATTAAAATGCTAAGAAACAAGAGAAATTAACAAATAAAAATGTGGAATTGAAACCACAAGGGGAGGGTCTGAGCTGCATCTCAGCGGTCGAATGCTTGCCAAATATGCACAAGACCCTGGGTAATGAGTGTAAGACGATGTATTTTTGATAACTTCAGTCTTCAGAAAAATTTTTTAAAAAATTGTATTGTGCAGAAGTGATAGCAAGGGATGTCATTGATTATAAACAGGGCATTCCATGATGATAGAAGGCCCATACTCAAGAAGACAGCAAAACTGAGTGTATATGAAGCATAAAAATAGACACAAAAATACAGACTGAAAGAGAAAAAGACGGATGTAATATTATAGTGAAATATGTCACACCTTCTCAGAACTGGGCAGATCCAGCAGGTAAGAGTCGGTAAGCACACATGAACTCAATTCTACAGTCAGTGAACTAGATATAATTGAAATCTACCTTAATGAAAAAAGATTGTGTCTGTTCCCCATCACACGTAGGTCATTCACTAAGGTAGACCAAACCTGTCCCATGAAACACACCTCAGCAATATTTCAAAAATAGTTCTCCTTTCAGACAGTAAAGAAATTAGACTAGAGGCACTGTCAAAAAAATACAGTTAAAGACCAAATGAGAAGAGAAATTTAAAATATTTCGAATGAAATGAAGTGAAAACACAGCTTATCAAATTCTGTGGGATTCAACAAAGGCACTAATTAGAGAAATTTTAACATGGGGTGTGTATGTTAGAAAAGAAAGGATGAGCGTGGCTTGTGCTGACTCTGAGGGCACAAGAGTGTCCTGGGTTTCCTACAGCTAGGAGCGATGCTGATGCCACTGAGGGCTATGATGGGGTCTGTAGTCTGTGTTGTGGCAAAGGGCCACGTGGATGCCACCAGAAACCATGTGGAAGTCTATGAAATATGCCTTCACTGACTGCAAAGGGCAAGGAAGTTACTTTTACAGTGCTGTTGATGACTACAGACTCACAGTTGAAAAAGAGGGGCATTGAAGGTTCTGTGACAACCCCATCCACGTCCCCCACCCCAAATAACAGCCTAGACAGGAAGCCATCGAAGCAAATTCTTGAATCTTGTGATGAGGATGCTAAAGTGTAGCTCTCCACAAATGAGGGTTCTCCTGGGGGTGTGCATTGGGAAGGATTCAGTTTTCTTTAAGGATCTGGCCACTGGGAGTTTGACTATCCTCCAGAAAGGACATGAGCAACACAATTTGGACTGACTTCCTTCCTTCCTTCCTTCCTTCCTTCCTTCCTTCCTCCCTCCCTCCCTCCCTCCCTCCCTCCCTCCCTTCCTTCCTTCCTTCCTTTTTTCTTTTTTGGGGGGGCTTGCAAGGCTAGGGGCAGATCTGAGAGGACTGGGATGTGAGTGTGATGAGGTGTGTGATATGAAATTCCCAAATAATAAAAAAAATTACAGTAGAAAAAATAAAAAGCATTTCAGAGCAAAAAAAAAAAAAAAAAAAGACAGACAGACAGAAAGAATGGAATGACCTCCTCCCTGGGGGGAAAAAAAAAGTTAATAAGAAATCAAAAGAGAAAACCAAAAAGTTGGCTCTGGAAAAGGATTAGTAAAAAGAAAAAGGGTACAAATGACTAACAGCAGAAACACAATGGCCGTAATTACAACTTTCATAAGCATTAATGACTAGCCAAGAATATCATAGACAAGTCTTTGTTCATACACCTAACAATTCTAGAAGCTAGAGATCATGAACTTGAAACACCTTTCAAACCACATACAAGAAGGAATGGACCATTTAAGGATGCTTTTATCTTTGAAGTATATCACATCAGTAATTAATAGCCTTCCCAGTCAAAGCAAGCCTAGCATGATTCACTGGCGAATTTCACCAAAAGTTTAAGGGATAAATTTCATTAATTCTCCAAATCTCATTCAGAGGCTGGAAGCAAAAAGGGATACTTTCTAACTTGTGTTAACCCAGCCAGCATCACCATAATGCCAAAGGCAGATACAACATTGCACAAACAGGCACGGAACAATATCCATAACGATGGATGCAAACATTCCTAACAAAATATTAGCATCTCAAATCCCCATAACAAGTGAAAGAATTGTACAAGAGATGATTAAATGGAGTATGGCATATAAAGCTGGATAATTTTCATAAATCAACTACAGTAATCTACCATATAAACAAGCAAAAAGAGAAATCCCATGGTCACACAGACAAAGCAGTTAGCACACACCTGTGCTCACTCAAAATCTAAAATTGCCGATAACCTAGAGCCAAAGGAACTTACTCAAGTGCCTTAGGACCATGGAACAAGAAATATATAATGTCTATTGTCCTTGTTCAGCTTTTATGTAGACAGTCATTGATAAGACTGTATGAGTACAATTTCTGATATTATTAGGAGACATAGTCTCACAATGAACTCCCTGATCTTCTGGCTCTGAAAGTTTCCCACCCTATAATCTCCAGTTGTCCCTGGATCTTAGGTGCAGGAGTTATATTGGAGCTATATCCTTTGGGACTGGGTTGCATAACTCTAAATTTTGATTGGTTGTAGTTTTCTGTAGTGGCCTCCATTTGTTGTGAAGAGAAGTGAGGAGTAGATATAAGGACAAATATTTAAAATGTAGTTAGGGCCTATGTGGGCCTCAGGCCTACACAAGAGATATAGGTAACTTTGGAATGCTAAGAGTATTAGTTTTACTCAAAAAACAGCATATCAATTGTTTATCCATTACCAAATAGACAGACCTAAAATCATGAATGCACATAACATTATACAGACTGTAGTAAGAGGTTTCTGGCCCGGACTTTTGGGCCTAGTCTCAAGGTTTGGACTTGAAGACCCACAGACCCACAGTTCCACAGTCCCACAGACACACACAGATGCTTACATTAATTTTAGGCAGATTGTCCTAAGGCCCAGGCATATAACTTGCTAACTCTTGCTCTTAAACTAACCCATGATTCTTATCCTGTTCAGCCATGTGGCTCAGTACCTTTTCTCAGAGCAGTATAGTTGTCCTCTGCATCTTCTGACTTGTCTGGCAACTCTGGAGTGTCTGTGGCATCTCTGTCCTGTTCTTCCTGTTCCCAGAGTTTTCTTAGTCTGGTAGCCCTACCCATACTTCCTGTCTGCCTTTGGCCAATCAACGCTTTTTGTTTTTTTAAACCAGTAGGTGGGACAATTATTTATAATGTAACATCGTAAATCTACTACAACAGACTGAACAGATTATATTTACATAGCTAGGAATATATATGTGCATGTAAAAAACTATTAATAAAAAAGAGGCCATGAATTTGAAAGAGCAAAGAGGGATATGTGGGAAGGTTTAGAGGTAGGAAAGGGAAGGGGGAGTGATGTAATTATATTATAATCTCAAAAATAAAGGCACTAGAAACAAATGTAAACAAAACCCACAGCTAACAGCATAATTGATAATGAAAAACTAAGAGCTTTCCAACTAAAATTAGAAAGAAAGCAAAAATACTTCCTGGGACACTCCTTTTCAACACCATACGCAATATTCCTAGCCAATAAGACAAGAAAAGGGAACAACAGGCAGATAAATGCAGAAGGCAACAACTAACTGGCTTTGCTTGTGTTAAAAATCCAAAAGAACTTACGTAAAATACCTTAAACCAATAAGAATATAGATTAAAGAATTATAGGATTGTATAAGGATCATACACAAAAGTTATGCACCCATCTTCACACCATTAATTCTGAAGTGACATTTGAATTAAAAATTTTGGGGCTGGAGAGATGGCTCAGAGAACTGGCTATCTTTCCAGAGGTCCTGAGGTCAATTCCCAGCAACCACATTGTGGCTCACAACCATCTAGAATGAGATCTGACACCCTCTTTTGGTGTGCAGGCAGAACATTGTTACATAACAAATAAGTAATCTTTTTAAAAAAATCATTATCATATATCCTAATATCCACTAACATCAAATATTTAAGAATAAATATAGGAAGGTAGACAAAGTAGCTGTATAAAGATAAGCACAAAACTGATAAACTATATCAAAGAAGAACTAAATAAAAGCTGATATTGTCTATGTTCATGGATAGGAAGACAATACACCAAGACACTGGATTTCTATGAATTAATGTATAGATTCATTCCAACTCATTGCAATTCCAATCAAATCTCAGAAAATTATTTTACATAGGTCAGCAAACTTATTATAAAGTTTATATGAAGGGGCAAAAGATGCAGAATTAGCAACTTAATACTGAAGGAAAAGAACACAGTTATAAATCTCACATTATTCTAGTTCGATACTTAATTGTAAGTCTACAGCAATAAAAATCAGTGTGTAATTAATGAGAGGAGACAATTAGAGCAGTAAGACAAAAATGCAGAACCCAGAGACAGACCCACATAAATACAGTCAAATAATCACTAGTAAAATGAATGAGTCCAGAGCATTTAGAAATCCACGTTAAATCACAGAGACACAAACCTAACACTGACCACACACCCACAATTAACTCAAGATGGCACAGGCCCGAATATGAAATGCAGAGCTATTATACTTCTAGAAGGTAGCCTAAGAGAAAACCCAGATGACCTTGGGGATGGAGATGACTTTTTTGATGGTTTGATTCATGAAATAAATAATTGATGAGTTGAGCTTCATTAAAATTAAAGACCCTGTGAAAGAGAATGTCAAGATAATGAAAAGACAAGTCTGAGAAAATATTTGCAAATGATGCATTTGATAAAGGACTGTTGTGTAAAATACAGAAAGGACTCAAACCTGGCAATAAGAACCAGGAAGACAGCTTAGTTGAAAAAGAACGTCACTCGCCTAGCTATGGAAGACCTTGAGTTCATGATTCAGTCCCCAGCATCTCAGGGGAAAAAAGTCAATGAAACATCTTAACAATAATAAAATGAACAACTCATTTAGTCATAGAAATGTCACCAAAGCAAACTTATAGATGGCAAATAAGCATATGAAAATGTTCAACATCACATGTTCCTAGGGAATTTCAAAGTATAACAAAGATATACTACTGTATACCTACAGCCATAATTAAAAAGTTTGACAACAGTAAATATTGGTGCGCATGTAAAGCAACGAGAAATCTTATCCAAGGGGGCTGTAGAGATGGCTCCGTCATTAAAAGCACTTGCTTGCTGTTCTTCCAGAGGACCCTGCGCCTACATAAGTGGCTCAGAAACACCTATAACTCCAACTTCAGGGGTCCAACAGCCTCAATCACTGGTATGAATATTTGCACACACACACACACATACAAAGTAAACAATTCCTTGAAAGAGAGTACTTATTTACTGCTCATGGTAATGCAAAATAGAAAAGCTATTTTGGTGAACAATTTGACAGTTTCTAAAAACTCTTACCATATGATTCAGCAATTGTGCTCCTTCATGTTTACTCAAATTAGCTGAAAACTTACGTCCACACAAAAAGCTGCACATGAATGTTTATAGCTGCTTCATTCATAATTGCCAAATTCTGGAAACAACCAAAATGTTCTTTAGGGGACTAACTGATAAACTCTGATGCCTCTAGACTATGGGATATGGTTGAATGCTAAAAAGCAAAAATCTATGAAGTCATAAGAGACGTGGAGGAAATATAAGTGCATGTAACTGAGTGAAAGCAGCTACTCCCTGGGAAGCCTGCACAGCACATGATTCAACCACATGGCATTGTGGGAAGACAAAGCAGAGCAGACATGGATCAGTGTTGCCACGAATTGGCCATGGGAGAGAGATGATCAAAAAAGCACAGAGGATTTTAGGGCATCGTATTAATCTCCTCTCTGATGCCATTACAAAATACTGTATTCTGGATATGGCATGAATAAAAAGATTCATTTATCCTATAGTTGTTTGAGGTTGAAAGCTGAAACCAGATAAACGTCTTGATTTAACCTTTGGCGGCTCCTCTCTTGGCCAAGTCAGCACACAGGAAAAGATATTGTAAGGAGGCTGTATTACATAGTAGTGCAGCCAATCCTATTATTTTATAAAAGCCTTCTTCCAAAACCTAATCGTAGTCCCATGAGAAGCACAGTGATTCCTTCCAAGGGCAGCTACCCACATTGACTTAAAACTTTATACCCCTGCCATAAAAGAAGACTCCCATTGCCTCTGCCATTGGCAACCTGGAAGCCAACCTTCCCATGTAGGACCATTGGGGGAAATATTTAAACCATATCTAAACCTCAACAGTATCAAAGCTACTCATTTCAGTAGAATACCGATGGGTAAATATAACTCTATATCTGCCACAAATCATATAATGTACACCACCAAACATGAGCTCTGTTGTAAGTGGCATGCTAATGTGTGTCCACATAGGTTTATTGACAATACCAAGTACATCTCTGTGGTTAAGATCTCAATATTAGGGTAAGTTGGGTATGTGTAGGGATGAGTGGTACATGAACATTGCAGTTTCTACTCAGTTTTCTTTGAACTCAAAACTTGTGTGTGTGTGTGTGTGTGTGTGTGTGTGTGTGTGTGTGTGTGTGTGTGTAATGAGATTACATAACATAAATTAAAATATCTATTAAATTTTGAAAGTAGATTTCAAATCCATATTCTGAATTCTTCAATCCACAAAACTGTACATGAAAACTGAGAGATAGTTTTGGTTTATTTGAGATGGGGTCTGACTGAGTAGCCCAGGATTTCTGAGAGTCTTGAATTCATAGTATCCCTCTTAGCTTGGCCCCCCAGATGGTTTTAGTCAGCTGATTTTTAAGGGCATCAGTACCATTTAGAATTATTTTTGAGCACTGGGCCAATGCTTCCCTTCACAAGGAACCTATATTTGAAAGTTATAAAATATACTACTCTCCATAACATTGATGATTTAAATTTCATAGGTTTAAATCATCATTTCTCATGCATAGAATCAATTTTGTTGCTAATCTTAAAATATAACTTCTAGATGTTTCTACTGAGGATCTAAAAAGAATACAGGCCAGGAGTTACTTTATTAATCTACTTTTAGGCTAGCATAAAACCAAAAGTATATATAAAATCACTTTTGTGCTAATACAAAAGATACATTCTGTTTAGATTAATTATACATTGAGAAGATAATTTTCAATGTTTTTTTTTTCATCTCATAAGAAATAATTTAGGAACTGGAAGAGAGTAATATCTGCTATCAGGTGTGTCTTTCTGATTGTCTGCAGGTGGTGATGTTTAAGATGAGGTATTTTTTTTTTCCTTTAATGTTGATCTCTGAGCGTGTCTGTGGCTGTCACACAAGTCTGTTCCCCCTTCCAACTGCACCTGTTCAATTCAGAGTTCACATAGCAAATAATGACATAATTATCTGCTTTGGGGGATTATTGCTATGTTACAAGTAGAATATAATGGATCAGGCACTTTTGTGCGATTTTTAAAAATGATACTTGGGCAGATGACTCCGTGAGCAATGAGTTAAGATGGATTTTCCAGACTGGCCAAGGCCTAGGGACAGCAGGTCAACACACTTGAAAGGACTTTTCAGGGTTTCTAAAGTACAAATATTCTATCAAACTGAGGTGGGGTTTTTTTTTGTTTGGTTGGTTTGGCTTGGTTTTGTCTTTGTGTCTTTAAAAGAGTAACTTCTATATATTTATGGAAATGACCATCTGAGCTCTCAAGCCCTCCTTCCCCACCAATGAATCCTTCCTTCATATCAAATTCTCTGACCTTTCCTCCAATTATTTCTAACCCCCACCCCTCTCTGGCTTTACTCAATTGTCTGTTCTCTAAAGGATTCCTGTAAATGAACCAATAGTAACTATTTGTTTTTGCCTCTCTCCTATGATTTTCACCTATTTATCTGTTCATCGTTCTTCTTGTTCTATATGGATAATGAGCTCTACACTCTGACTTGAGTGCTCAGGTCTCTGGAGGGATGTCTGCATGTCGCCATGGTGATAGAGAATCGCAGCAAGGCCCTTGGAGAAAGGAGATGGAGCTCAAGCGCTGAGGTATACTCCTGGTAACATTGATTTAAGTGTCTTCCCTTGGAAGAGAATAGGAGAAACTATATTCTGATTCTTTGGTGCTGTGAGGCCTTGGGAACCACTTAATTCATGATTTCAAGAAAATAAATTTTGGCTTTGCAGTCCATCTCTCCATTCAAGTGGAAATTTAGCCAACGCTCAGTCCAGGATAATGCTTTTATGTCACTTCCATGTTAGTGAGTGTGGAGGAGGATGTGTATATTCAGTGTCACAGCTCCCTAAAGGCGATGAGTTCCTAGGTCTCCTATCTGTAGACACAGTTTTGAAATAATTCATGTTGGGAGAGGTGGCAGAATTAATTACTAACAACACTGTTATATCAAGTCTGGAACATAAGACAAATAACGTACCTAGACCTTCATAATCTCAGTTTAAAGCCCCGTTGCTAAGGCATAGCCATGCCGATGATCTGCAGGACCAAGGTGGAGGAAATGAAGTTACAGAGGGCACTGGGGGCTCTAAGGGAGTGACAAGCAGGGCTGTACATTGTCATCCTGACTTGTCTATGGAAGCCTTTGTGGCCCAGTGTCTGACCTGGCTTCCTTCTACTAGTTGGGTCCACCCACGTCACTCTCCTGTAGTCCCTTTTGTTCTGTGTGGTGCTAAACATGAAAATGTTTGCTATTCCTGGATCAGGTCCTTCACAAATGGTTAGGGCCCAGAGAACTTTAAGGCTAATGGTAGGGTTAGGATGTAATTTCTGTGCATAGTAAGGTGGTCCTTCTCAAGGTATGCTGTATAGGGCAGAGTACCTGCATCATCACTAACAGACTCCTAGGTAATGTAGATGCTGCTCATCTGAGAAAGACATATCAAGGACCATGGTTTTGAACCAGGATTTCAATTACGACCATATAGTATAGTAATGCAGAATGGTTGAAAACTCCTGATGTTCACATTTCACCCAGACCAATAACATCAATATTATGGTGCATGTCATCAGGCCTCAATGTGAACAGGCCATGTTGGAAACACTGCCTAATTTCATAATAGTTTTTTTTTTCAGCTTGAGCCATACATTACAGTTACCTGGTACAGTTACTTTTAGTTGTGATACAACAAATTATCAAAAACTTACTTTTTGAAAGTGTACAAGTTAGCAATTTTTACTTACCAAATGATTCGAATAATCATCCTAATCAATTAATATGAACATTTTTATCACCATCTAGGGGATCTTTAAAATTCTAATGTGTGGTTTTGAGACAAAGAGCCTGCCAGAGCCTCTGGAGGACCCAATAGAACACAAGAGGATTAGCTACTGGTAAATTTCCAAGCAATTGCTTAAATCCCTCATTTTTCCTCATCCCTTTCTTCAACTTACACAGCTTTTCTGCAGCTTTTATATCAAATGCATTTCGTTACATCCCTCTTCCCTGACTCTCCTCTCTCTCTCAACATCTCTTTCTCTACTTCTTATGGTCTTTTGGTCTACTTTTAGCGCCAACATATACATAAAATCATACATTTAAACATTATATTAAAATTAAATTGTATAAATTAAATATGTATTTGATTATGCATATGAAAGAAAATGTGATTTTTTTTGTTTTTCTGGGTCTGAGTTAATTTAACATAGCAATATCTAGTTTCACGTACTTTTTTGCAAATAAGAATTCAACTTTTGTACAGTCAGAAAATATTCTATTGTGTATCTATATTGAACACTGTCTATTTTAGAACCTCTGAATGTAGTGGTTGAGAAATCTTTTAAAGGAATAATGCTCCCTTAATTTTTCATGTTTTTGTGTGTTTCTGTGCTATAGTTTATACATCTGTTATTTTTGGATATCTCTTCAAGTTTTATTTGGGACTCTTATCCTGAGGTTAATCTCGAGGGTTCAATCTATAGAAACACCCAAAGAAAGAAAGAAAGCTGTTATAATAGCAACATAAATGGTACAAGATATAGAAATATAATTAAAATTGATAAAACTCACTAATATATCACCAGTAACCATAAATAGAAAATGGTAAAAAAAAAAAAAATCTAGACTATGATATGAAGTTAAAAATTATTCAGGAAAGGGGCCTGTAGGGATGGCTCTACATTTAAAACACTTGTTTCTTTTACACAGAGGATCTGCATTTTCTTCCCAGCACCCACAGGGTAGTTTTCAAACATCTATAACTTCAGTTCCAGGTGATTTGATGTGTTCTGTTGACCTCTGTGTGCACAAGCACCCATATAGTACACAGACATACACGCAAGCAATGCACACATAAAATAAAATGAATACAAACAATTTAAAAATTACTTGGAATGAATGGTGAAATAGAAAATGATTGAAGTAAAGGAGGAAGAGAGAAAGGAGGCAGTGTGGAGGAGAAGCTAAAAAGTGAGGAAGAGGAGAGAACAGTACTTTGGAAAGGGAGAGAGTGTGCAAAAGTTTCTGTTCTACCGATATGAGGAGACACAATGACTGGGGCAACTTATAGAAGAAAACCTTCGTCTTAGTTAGGGTTTCTACTGCTGTGAAGAGACATGACCACAGCAACTCTTATAAAGCAAAATATTTAACGGGGGTGGCTTGCATTTTCAGAAGTTTAGTCCATTATCATCATGATATGACAGACAGTATGCAGGCTGACATGGTGCTGAAGAAGTAGCTGAGAGTCCTACACCGTGACTCCCAGGCATCAAGAAGGGGTCTGAGAACACTGGGCGTAGCTTGACATATATATGAGACCTCAAAGCCCACTTACACAGCGACACACTTCCTCCAACAAGGCCATACCTGTAGTGGGATTATGTTGTTACATTGTACATAACTGTCCCGCCTACTGGCTTAATAAAAATGCTGATTGGCTGAAGACAGACAGAGACTATCAGACTCAGAAAATTCTGGGAACAGGAAAAACAGAGCAGAGATGCCACAAATGTCACAGATGCAGAGGACAACTATGCTGCTCTGAGAAAAGGTACCGAGCCACATGGCTGAACAGGATAAGAATCATGAGTCAGTTTAAAAGTAAAGAGTTAGCAAGTTATATGCCTGGGCCTCAGGTCAATCAGCGTACAATTATTATAAGCATCTGTGTGTTTCGATGGACTATGGGGACTGTGGGTCTGCAGGCTGGGCCTAGAGACTAAGCTGGAAATTCCAGACCAGAAACATATTACTACACATTCCTACTCCAACAAAGCTAATAGTGCTGCTCCCTATGAGCTTATGAGGGCTTATTACATTCAAACCACCACAACACTTAATTGTTTATAGCTTCAAAGAGTTTATCAATGGCCATCATGACAGGGAGTATGGTAGCAGCAGACAGGCATGGTACTGGAGAAGTAGCTACATCCTGACCTTCAAGAAACAGGGAAGAGGAGACTGGGCCTGGGCTGGACTTCAGAAACATCAAAGTCCACCCCTTAGGATATAGTTATTCTGACAAGTCACACCTCCTAATCCTTTTCAAACAGTTCCACTAACTGGGGCCCAAGTACTCAAACATATGAGCCTATAAGGGTCATTGTCATTCAGACCATCACAATTCGTATTTTTTAAAAAGGCAAAAAATAAGACACACTACCTCAGTAACAAGGAGTTTAGCTAAAAACCAAAACTGAATAAAATTAAGAAAAGGAATTTTTTAAAAAACCGAAAATGTGAGGCTTTTATTGTTTGTTTGTTTTTGTTTTTAAAGATTAAAACCAAGGACCACTAAAAGAACCCAGAGGTGCATGGGAAGATCTACAAATCCCAGGTGACCCAATGTGCAGATTGGAGCTGGCCCAGGATCTGGGCCACTCTCAACCAGTGTTTTCCACATTCACGTTCAACTGGGCATCAGGATAATAGGAGGAAGAAGAGAATGTGAAGTTATAAGGGAGCTGGAAATATTGGGGGGGGGGGATATAGGGACAGTTGGAGGGGAACTAGGGAATGTATGTGGTCATAATTCATTCATAAATATATGGAGTCACAAAGAACAACCAAATTTAAGACAAAATCTACTGAATCTGTAGAAGAAAGAGAAAAAGATGGGAACAGCAAAGACAAGAAATAAAAGAGGGGAAATGCCTAATGATTTAAAAGTATATAGAAAATATGGCGGCTTTATGAATTGGAATAAAAGTACAGAAATACCATGAAGTAAAAATATTGCTAAAGGTGTAATAAAAAGAAAAAAAGGAATCTCAAAGAACAAAAACTACAGATGAAGTGTCTGTAATGATGATGGAACTTCTTCCCGAGTTCTCCAAAATCAGACTGACAGTCACGTGCACAGGGCAAGGAGGAGCTGGTAGATGTGCGGAGTCTTCCTGTGGCTTCTGTTCGTGCCGAGGCTGTATTGGACTCGTCTTGGCTATGGCTGCATACCAGAGGCCTCTGTTGGCCACACTTAGCTTTGCAGTCTGAGGGCTGCACGATTCTACCTTCTTCCTAAGACTTCCCAAATTGTATACCTGGGGTGGCTGATGGTCTAGCTGAGGGTGTCTTTCAAACCGCCTTTGAAGAGAGGGTAAAGAAACTCAACTCTCATCATCTCCTGTGTGTGTATTAGTCACCTTGCCGGAGGGACGTACTTCAGAACTCAGGGCTCTCTAGTGGTGGAAGGGACACAGGCAGATGTTGCTTTACACAATGGCCACAGGCTCCAGGCTATCAACTGATAAGAACTGTTCCGGTGTCAAAGGTGGGGCAGCCTTTCTCTGAGCCTTACCTGCAAGAGCCAAGCTTCTCACACCCTGTAATTTTCAGCTAATGTCTGTCCCCATCCTTACTGGGAGGCATAAATTCCTCCAAGGGATGACTCAGAAGACATAGCAGGTTAAGTCCAGGCTTCCCTAACCCTGGTGGTTCCCTGTTTTCAGGTCCCTCTGTTTTAAGCAATAGGTTGTCTCTTAAGCAGGCACCCAGTCACTGCCCTCTGCATTATAGAGAGTGACAAAATGGGATTCCTCTCCATTGCTGAGGGGAGAGGGGGATGATGATCATGATGATTATGATGATGAATGACCAGCTCACCAGAATGCTAAGCTGGGTTTGAGGCTTGTAAGGACTGTGAGTCTGTCCTGAGGATTGGACAGCCTGACTTTTGTCCCCTGAGACATCTGGATTACTTTTCATATGAAGTTTTCTGCTTCCGTTTGCCCTGCAGGGGATGACAGAGCTGGAGTAGAGTTAACCTTGGTTTGCTTCATCTCCAGTATGTACTGTGTCTTTTCTGGTTGCTTTGCAGCCGGCTCTTCAATCGCTGCCTCTGTGAATCGCTGGGGCTTGCTCCCTTGATCTCCTTGGGACGCAGTAGATTCAAATACTGAGTCTTCTATTTGACTGGGGCACCCTTTAGTCTCCTACTTCCTTAAAAGTCCAGAGAGGTTTATTGTTAAGACACACTCTGCTATCCTGAAGTTCTAGAATTCTCTAGCAGCTCTACACTGTTCCACAATATGGTTTTACTTTCTAATTTTCATTTATTATTGTTTCTGTTTTTTTCACCAGCAACGTGCTGTCTTCACTGTTCTGGGCTTTCTTCATACCTGGGCTGTTTCTTAATGTCTCCCTAGGATGGGGGCTGTTCCCGCTTCTCTTTTAAGAACTGTCTTGGCACGTCACAGGCTTTGTTGTTCATGTTAATCTTAGAATCAGTTCATCCAGGTGTCTGAAATGACTCTTCTGGGATTTTTATTGAAATTGAATAAAATTTGAGGAGGTCAACTTGCAGAAGTCTTTATTTTCCTTTTGATCAAAATTGTTTCATATAAATCCTAACATGTCCACTTCCCTCTCCTGGTGCCAGGACTTAGTCTGGCTTGTATGTGTCTTTAGCAGAATGATAGTATTAGAATGTCTCTTATGCTTTATGTAAATTAATATGTAGTATACACAAAAGGGTAATTTGGTCATTTCTCTTCAAATAGTTCAATTTATTGTGTCATTCTGCTGGACAAAATCTGTATTACTATTTTCCCCAGTAATATTCTAATAGATAAGCACTTTCTAATTTTAGACCCAATTGTACTGTAAAGATGAAGAATTGGTAGTTTTTTCATAAAACTTTATTTAGCTATGGTACTGGGGAAGTGTCTGGGCACAGAACCTGGTTGGAAATACATAAAATGTCTTTGATGAAACAATCCAGGGGTTAACCGAATAAAAGCTCAGGTACTTATTTATACTTCAGTGACTGCTATAACAAAATTAAATTCTCCATTTTTTCTCCCATTCCTTCACACCTCCAAAGCACCCTGGAGCTCCTTTGTCTTTAAGTACTCACAAACTCGCTCTTGACAGACCCACAGATTTTCCTTTTCCTCCCTCATCCCCCTTACATGCTCAGAATTTGTGGCATAACTTGACTTGTCTCCCAGAGAGAAGCAACCCTTCCTCTGTGGAAAGAGAAATACAATATCTAAGTTGCAACTGGGTGCAGAGGGATGCCGTGACTATTCCAACTGGTAGTTTTTATTCTTGCTGTTTACATGATTTGGCAAAGTCAGAGATATATCATTAGATATTAAGGTAGAAATATCTGAAAACCACAGTCTCTTTGGCTCTATGCCCTCTCCCCTAGCAGCCTTACCCTGTGATTTGTTCAACGTGACACTTCCTGATCACTGCTCTGCCCTATTTATGTAATGTAATGTGGTTCTACTTATTTAATTATTTATTTAAGCAGCTGTAAAACATTGCTGATCCATTTTGAAATTATACTTAACTAAATTCCCAATGTTGCCCGGTTATTTGTATAATTACTTGGATCCGATTCAAGATTTTTTTTTTAATTTTAGTTCGTAAAGTTCTATTCTAGTGCTCTATCTTATGAAAAGATTTAGAAATGGATCTCAGTTACCCAGCATACTATCCAGTGTTCCAATCATCTTGCTGTTTGTGGAATTTGATAAGAATGGCATCGATGTGCTCACCCAAACCTTTGATACATATGTCAAAAAGGACAGGGCCAGAGAGAACCCTGAGGCACACCACAGTAAAATTTCCTTCTGCTTGACATGGAATTAGCATTCTTGGACATGACTCTTCAATTATTGATGAAATCACCAGACAGCGCTTGCATCTAGTTCACATTTTTTACATGTTATCCACAAGGATTTCATGAGAAACACTGTCAGGTCAGGTGTTAAAGACAAACACACGGTGTGTGCAGGGTTTCCTTGGCCCATCCCATCTGTAAACACCTGTATTATTCAGTCTGCTATAATTTCAGATGAATTTAATTTAAACTAGATTGAGCAAAGGACACACCCCATAATTTCACTGGAGTGTATACATTCAGCTTTAACTTTAGGACTGGACATGGCTCCATCCAACAGCTCACGAACTAAAAAAGCCCCAAGAATGAAAACCTAACTGTAAGAAGAAGAATAGATGTTCTATGCTCAATAAAAATGCTTCAGCTTTCTCATGAGAGGCTCTAAACTATCCCCTGAACAAATTTACATATTTTATTGGTTTTGGTTTTTCAAAACAAAGATTATCTGTGTAACAGGTCTGGCTGTTCTGGAACTCATTTTGTAGATTAGGCTGGCCTTGAACCCACAGAGGCTGCCTGCTTCTGCCTCTGGAGTGCTGGGATTATAGGTGTATACCACCACCTTCAGTCATCTTTAATTCAGGAAAAAAACACATCAATGATATAACCAATTACTATATATTTGCATATGAAATCTCTGGTTATCATGCAGCTGAAAATCAATTTTGCATAAGCAATATATTACCAGAAATTTTTTCTGTAAGGATTGCTCCAGTCTTTAGTTGGCCAACTAATTTCAAACCCGCTTTCCATAGAGCATCGGGCATAAGAAGCGTCCTACAGATAACAGGTGGTATTATCATATCTACATTCTGAGCAATGAAGAAATGATTCATTTGGTCTTGATTCATTTGGACGATAAAAGTAATGTACAATCCAGACTGCAGTGGTCTTAAAGCAACAATGAGAACCATATTTTGGTTTCAGGTATACAACTATTAGAATCTAGGAAACCCAGAAGGCCTGAGAATGAATTTTTCAGAAGTAGATTCATTCTCTAAACGCACCTAATGACCTAATTGATTTGTCACCAGTGCCCTTTCCCAGACATTTAATCTCATCAGCTCCAGTCACATGTGGGTTCATAGAAAATGTGCTGCCCACCATGTGAGAAACTTGTAGAAAGATCTGGATAAAAGACCTCTTATGGAACTCTGTGAGAAGATTTGGAGGAAGAAGTCTGGGGAAACTTACATTAGAATTGATTTGCAATCATCTGGGGCTAAACTCAATGGCTGTGTGCAGACACTTTCCATATTACAGACAAGATCAGTTTTTGTGTCTCCAAGAAACCAGACATGCCAGTAGTGATAACGACAAGACCTATCTCCTCTCTGATGATCCCAACTACTCTACCACAGGTTTGACCTGAACTGTTAATATATACATTTATCGGCATATTACACCACAGCTTGGAGAGTACATATCCCGGTAATCTATTTTACAGAGTAGCCTGGTTCTTCTGTTAGGCGAATTTAAATTTTATTCAAAGACAATATGTACCTTACAACAACAGAATCATCAAATCTCAGACTGCAAAATAGTCAGACAAAAGAAAAAGCAAGAGTATTATCAACTGTTAGGAAACTATTAGGCTTTCCTTAAATGTAGTAGGTACAAAAATGAAAGCAAATATCAACCAGGTTATATATAGACAGGTTACGTATATACATATATCTGTGTATAGATTTATGTGTCATATGTATATATAAAGAGAGAGAGAGAGATACACACACAAGAGTATACTCACAGAGAATAGAGTAGGAGTAGAGGAAGTGGATAACTTAGGAAACTAATGGCAATACCAGTGAACCAATGTCTTTTTTTAAACACAAAGAGCTAAGCCACATAACCATGGAAATGTAGGACATCCAGCTCTTTTCCAGACTGGTCGATAACATTAAATGCTGCGCTTGAGCCTGACAAAATGAAGCAAGCAAGAGCATCTCGATGAACACAAAGAACCTGATCATTATCACGCCTACAACGAAAAGAACAACAGAATTGTAATTTATCCGAAGGCTCCACCATTAGAAAATGGGACACAATCTTAATTTCCTTTCCCCATTTTACAACAAGAAAGTCAATCCAGTGTTTCAGGCACTATTACATTAAATATTGATATACAGTCACTGTATAGTAGGTTTTCCTTCTAAGAAATGAATAAATTCTTAATGAAGAGTTGGGAGAGAAAGCCCAACATGAATCAGTAATTCATTCAAATACAGATGACTATTGTTTATTGAGCTGTTCTTTTTTCATATCGCATGAAGAATGATTTTCCTTTGGCTTAAAACTTCTGACTCTAGTGCATATATACCTAATAAATATTTCTAGATTTTAAATTAGCATTTTTTGCAAATCTATCATTTGTCATGAATAAAAAAGAATAATACTTGGTAGGGAGCTGCCTCAAAGCATGTATTTCATGAAGGGCCAGCCATCAATAGTTTCTACTTTAGAAAAGAAAGTTCTCTGGTTGGCTATATGGTTCCTGTTCCTTCAACTTTCTGAGCCATGTTATGACATTTTCAACAGAATGGTCTTTATGCTCAGATGCATGGGGTAAGTGTCAACTACAAGATTCTGTCAGACGATACCCTGGGCATCTTCAAGAGGACTCCACACAAGCATCCACATGTGCTTCAGTTAGTCCTAGCTTTTGGCTCCATTCACTTCTGCTCATTTCACTGAACACATACTTAAGCACAGGCATTTGACATGCAAGTTTGAAGCAGAAGAGATAGAAGACATGACTCCAATTTTTAAGCAATACATCGACTGCTACATATTCAAAGGAAGTCAGAAGAGCTCAGTAGGTAGAGGGTAATAGTTACCAAGTGATATCAGCAATACTTTGTGTACATGTCTGGTTAAGAAAGGCCTTTTAGAATTTGAAATTGAAATTTGAAAAAGAAAAAGACAGTCTCATCTTTTAACCTCAGTTGATATAAGTTACTGAAAAAGTATGTCTGCTCAAATGGTTAGTAAGAACCTTCTTTGTATTAAAAGACTACTAGGAAACATTTTTGGCAGTTAACATTTTCTGGTATATAATTACCACATACAACTTAAAGATGATCCCTGGACAGATAATTGGCAACCAACTGGCAAACTCCCCTATTCAGCAGAAGCATCAATGAGATAAGACAATTTGCTCACACAGATAAAGGTAACTTTAAAAAGAAATGGAAATTAGAAAACTTAACAAAAATGAAAACATGTATTTAGAAGAGAATGAGTATCAGAAGAAATTCCAAAAGTAGTTCTGATCAGTCACAACTATAGTATGGAGGTCTAAATGAAACTAATTAAAATAAATTAGGATAACTTGACATTTAATAAGAATTACAAATATTCTTGTTGGTCAATATCACACTTTCTAAATATATGTGGATAAGAGATGCAGTCTGGATTATGAAGTTAATAAATGAATCATTGTGGATTTTTTTTTAGGGGTGGTGTTAAGACATAGTTTCTCTGCGTAACAGCCCTGGCTAACCTAGAACTTGCTTTGTAGACCAGGCTAGCCTGGAATTCACAGAGGTTCACTTGCCTCTGTGAGTGCTGGGATCAAAGGTATAAGCCACTGTGCCCAGTTGTGGATTTATTTTATGACCCTAGTTTTGCTGTAGTGAATGCTTTTGCCTTTAAGCATTTAATATTACCCAATGTTCATCATTCCATGATAAAACCAATCTGGAAACAATACTTTAGTAGCATTCATCTATAAATCTCCTTGGTTATTCTTTAGATACAAAGACTTGATTCCCAAGTGTCTTAATTGGGGTTTCAGGCTCCTAGTCACCACACTATCCTTTACCATTTATGTTGCCTCAGACAACATACATAAAGTCTCTGTGGTTCCTTATCTACAAACTGAAAGTTGTAATAACTCATGGCTCTCAACATAATAGTGAAATATAAGAAAAGCTAAATGCAATATCTACCCCATGACAGCTTTCAAAAGTATTGACTAATGATTAACATTTGAATAAAAATAGTTATATTATCTTTAATCAGCACAGTCAAAGTTTAAGGTTACTGGGCTGTGACTACAAATTTTTAACATCCTCACTGAATATGTCATTTCCCCTCGGTCTTCTCAATTGATCTCAGGTATGTTCCCAGCATTTTCTCTTGATCTCAGCTCTTCGGGTACGGTGTAACTGAAGATCCTGACCTGATCTAGACCATCACCAAGGTTGACAACATGCATTTTGTCATAACAACAACTAAGCCAGATTTGGAAGAGTTAAATTTTAGCAAATACTTAACTCATTCTTTGTTTTCCTTTTTGATGGTGTGGGCATTGACCCCAGAATTTCACACACACTGAGTACATGCTCTGCCCTTGACTTACAACCCAGGATTATTTGTTCCTTTTTCCTCCTCTGCAATTTGCAGATTTTTAGAGTTCACATTTGTGGTATTTATGAGTCTGGATTTTTCTCCTACTGGATAGTATAGTAAATCTCAGGAACAAAGAGATTGTCCTTATTTTTGGAGATATCCCAATTGCCTAAAAGTGACTCTTGCATATAATAATCACTCAAAAAACATTACTTAAACTGGCTTATCAAAATGAATTGTGTACACTAATTATCATCCACACACACACACAGAGAAAAAAATATTGCTGTGCTTTGTTCATTCAACAAGCATCACTAGGGCTTCCATGCAAACTCTGCCCTAAAACATCTCTTACAGGGAACACAATTCCCCTCATCCTGAGATATGTAGACCAAAGCTTGCTAGTTCAGCATAAAAGCCAATACTTTGTATGCTAACCTAAGAAATTAATATATAAAAATAGTACTGTGAACTGAGATACTTATTAGCCAGTTGGAGAGGCAGGATAATTATTGAAAAGTGGATTAACTTAAATATAAGATAAAATAATCTGTTTACTCAGAGTGATTGCAGGAGTTGCTGTCATTGGGGTCAACATGCAGAGAGTTTAAATGCAGAATGCTGTATGTTGACAAGGCATCAAGGAGGTCTGAGTGACTATGGCCAAGGCTGTGAATAATACTACAGACAACATTTATGTTTAAATATATATATATGTTGATTGAGAAAAACAGACCAGTGTAGTATGAGGTTTCTGACTCAGACTTTTGGGCCTAACCTCAAGGTTTAGGACCCACAGACCCACAGTCCTGCAGTCCCACAGACTCACAGAGACACATAGATGTTTACAATAGTTTTCAGCTGATTGATCTAAGGCCTAAGCATATAACTTGCTAACTCTTTACCCTTCATCTAACCCATGACTCTTATCCTGTTCAGCCATGCGGCTTGGTACCTTTTCTTAGAGCAGCATAGTTGTCCTCTGCTTCTTTTGGCTTCTCTCTGGCGTTCTACTCTGTGCTTCCTGTTCTCAGAGTTTTCTTAGTCTGGTAGCCCTGCCCACACTTCCTGCCTGCCTCTGGCCAATCAGCACTTTTTATTAAACCAGTGGGTGAGAATTACAATGAAACAACACAATCTCCCACAGAGCCGGCCCTGCTCTCTTGGAACTTAAATCTATTGGGGGGTGACAGAAATGAATTAATTAATAACTGATATAAAACTATATCCCCGTAGGAACACTTAACACTGGTAAACACACAATGTTTGAAATATATATTATAAAAACAAAAACCAAGATTTGATCAAGATTTGGAAAGTCTCTGGGTAGTGTACTAAGGAAGGAAAGAAAGCATTTTCTTCTCTCTATCTTTACTGAGTACAGTGTTCTTTGTCTTTGTACCCCAGGTCACAGAAAAAGTGCACACAAAATAAGTTCATTTGTGCTGCCCCTACAGTGTACCACAAACTGAGCAATTTGTGACAAAGAGAAACTTATTTCTCATCTTTTAGAGGCTAGGAAGCCCAGGAACATGCATTTGTGAGAATATTGATGAGGAAATGTTTGCAGTATCCTCACCAGGTAGGAAGCAGATCAATGCAAGAACAGTGATTCCATTCATCAGCCAAGAAGCCTTCACGACTTCATCATCTCCTTAAGCACACCACACTCCCTGCCAAACCTCTAAATACAATCACATTGAAAATATCCAAATTTTGTAAGGGACATATTCAAATAATAGCACAACATATTTTTTTTAATGAGAATCCTCTACCAAATAACTTATGTTATCAAGTGCTTTCTTATTATACCTAGATAAGAGATCTGATTTTTTTTCCTACCTTTTTTTATATAAAGTAATTGTGCTGTCCTTTGAGGAAATGTGTATTTTGCTTTTTGAAGTGGTAAAGGGAGAAATTGTTGGAAAACCAGAGAGACACCAATGACCCAAATTGAGATATGTTGTGAAAAAAAGACTGGGGCATCAGGTGACATCAGTGGACAGGGAAGTAAGGCACTCATTAGGGAGCATAAAATGACTTTAGAAACTGACAGGATAGAGATTGTGTCAAAGAAAAGTAAACCCTGGAGTCCAAGAAAGAAAAAGTTGACATGCACAATCGGGAAAGGGAGGTGCACAAGGCCATGGTGTGAGTTTGTTGGTCAGACTGTTTCAGAGACAAGCATCAGAATGGTAAGTTTCCGGCATTGACCTACCAAAGAAAAAGGAGCTAAGGCAGAATCTTTGGGGATTTACTGGAAATAGGTGATAGCTGTCACAGTAAAGATGAACGGCATCTCTGAAGAAGAAGAAAGTTGGAAAAAAACACGACAAGATTGGATCTTAGGGCCAGAGTGTTTGGGCGCAGACAGCTAAATTACAGGGCCTGTTGCGCTGAAGAGCATCCCTGCAGGACACTGAAATGGAAGCCTCTGGGCCAAGCTTCTGCCATGGATATGAGCTCTGGGGAAGACAGGGATGAGAGAGTCAACCTCCTAAAGCTGAGCTAGGCGATCCAATGCTCGGAGATTTGTGGAGTGAATGCTCTGCTAAGACACTTCTGATAACTCGGCTGTTTCCTGGGATGAAAACCCAGAAGTTCACTAGGAAAAATGTGATGATGGAAACTGAACAGAGTTGAGGACACACACTCTAGCCTCCGCATGCCCTTAAAAAACAACAAAACCAACCAACGAAACAAACAAACAAAATCGGCTATGAATATAACTAGGGAATGCCGGAAAATGTAACTAATTGATTTCTCTGTCCCTGGACCTAAAAATGATGTCTTTTCCAAAGTGTAGAAATAGTAGATTTTTACTCATAAGAAATAACCACACATACAAGCAATATACAGCCTGAGCAGATTATATTTAAGAATACATATGTGTATGTATTCATAATATGAATGCAATAATAGTGCAAAAAACTGAATTTGAAGGAGAGCAGGAAGAGACAGGCATAAGGGAGGGTGTGGAGTGGGGGAAAGAAAGGAAGAGATGTAATTACATTATAATCCCAGTTTTACAAGGAGAGTCAGACAGACAGACACACATACACATGAAAGAGAGAGAGACCAGATTTCTATCTCATTTTATTATTGGTAGACAGGCATAGCAGAAGTTATTTACAGATTATTTGGCCTTGCCTCAGCATCATACGGCAAATGATTAAATCCATAACCAAATGCCTGTGTAAAAGAGTCATTTAGGACCCATAGCTCAGTCAAGCCACAACAATGGATTCCCTATCTTTAGCCATCAGGTTACAGAGTTGACCACTTCTGTCTAGTGCTTGTCAGTTTTGCTGCAGAAGATGCATGAAAAAGAGAGGTTGGGAAAGCAATGTATAATCCAGTCCCACACAGAGATCTAAATTGTTGGATCTGGAGGTGTGCTTTTTTCAGAATTTGGATTAGAAAAAAGTGAGATGGAGTCTTGGGGAAGAACGCCTCTGGCATTATGACTCACTATTTGAGTATTCCATTAGGAGGAGGAAGTACAAGTCCTTCAGTCTCTCATCAGGAAATCATGACTGCCTGCTTATTCCACTAAATCTTGCAGAATTCAGCTCAGGAGGGGAAGAGTCTGGGGGTGGAAGCTTCCACACTATAATGCCTTCCAATTTTTTTCTATTTCAAATTATGGAGACATATATACATTTAGATGGATTGATAGACACATATACAGGAGATTACATATATATATGTATATATATATGTATATATATATATATATGTAAACATTTACCTGTCAGTGTCTGTAATTTAGGGTGCTGTTAAATGAAATCTCAACTGAATTAACCTAAAATAAAATGTTTTCATATAAGTCCCCCAAAAGAAGATGAGCCCTAAGAAGTACCACTCAAATTCATTCCCTAGAAAATGGGGAATAAATTAGAATACCAGGTACAGTTAGAGGGTTATTTTGATGAACTGATTTCTATATAATATGAAGAGAGATTAGAGTTCTGTTTTAAAATAAATCACTGCATGGAAACAGGAAATAGAACTAAGAATTTATCCTCGTGCTTGCTTAACGCTTTCGTCTCTTACAGAATTCAGATTTTCCTGAAGGAAAGTAAAATTTCAGCAGTCTTTAGTCATTCAACAAAAAGACACAGAAGACCTCCCAGGAGCCAGGCACAACGCTAGGCTCAATGGGAAGGCAGTAAACAAAAGATAACTCTCACTCTCACTAAGGAGTTGGTGGGGTTAGGAAGAGAAGAAAAGCCATCATGGTACTGACGGACATATAATTACAAACTGAGATACGAGCCTGCAGAGAAAGGAATGGAGACCCCTAGGAAGCAAGTCAGAGAGGAGGCCAGGTGGGATGGGATGCAGACCCAAGAGGGCATTCCTGGAAAAAGACTAAGGAAGTTTACATCTAAAGATCAAAACTGAGCAAAAGCTACCAGGAAAGGCTGTGTAGTGGAGAGCATTCCAGACCTAAAAAAGTCTGAGAAGATGGACCCCACCCCCACTCTCAACCCCCACAGTGGGGAGGCCGTGCAGCTCCTTGTTGAAGATTTGGTCTTTATCCCAAGAACAGTGGGAAGCTATTGAAAGGTTTTAAGCAGGTTGGTGACATTATGAGATTTGCGTTTTTTGAAAAGAACACTCTTGCTGCAAAGTTGAAAACAGATCAGAGAGCCTGTCTGAAGTCAATTGTTTTACTCAAGTAAATGTGAAGGGTTGCAGCTGTCACAATCACTATCCTGTGGCCACCTGACCCTGCTAATATTTGTCTGCACCCCTGAGGACATTTGGAAGCTATTTTCGGTGGACTATTAAGAATTTCTTGATTCCCGATTAGATTACTATGTGGCAATGTTTAAGCTTAGAGATACGATGCTTTTCTCTCTGTTCGGGATTTGGGTTAGCCTGGCTAGTGGACTAGTTACTATTCTATATGACACAAGCAGACTTGTGTGTTTCAGAGTCAAGGACAATAGCATTTCTGCCCTACATGTGTGTACGTAATATGCTTTAGGTCTCCCAGTCTGCACTTGGACTGTCTGGGTTTCTTCAGTCTCTGACTTCCCTGCCTTCTGATCAAAGTATCAGCCACGACCAGCATTTTCAATATTGCAATTGCTATAGTATTTGGTTGGAGATAGGGGTGAGGGTAGGGGTGGGGGGTAACATATGACTAGATGGCAAGGCAAGCGTACGAGAGGAGGGAAGGACTATCGAGAGCAAGGCAGATGCATTGGAGATGTGGATCAGTGATAGAGTATTGCCTAATAAAAGCAAGGTCCTGGGTTCAATTCCCAGCATGCCATGCACAGAACTATACCAAGCTATACCAAAGAGAAAAGCTCAATTACAGAGGCCCACTTACTAAATTCAATTACCAGGACTAAACCATTGATCCTAGGCTATATCAGAAATAATTCTGGAATTCAAGGAAGGCTGAATTATTGTATAGGGTTGGTGGAGTCTGCTAAAGTACATGAAAGAGTATGGGGGTAGGAAGCCAGATAGGAGCAAACCCCCAGCCTGAGGAATCCTTCCCTTCTTCATAACTGCCTTTAGGCTGAAAAATGTTATTGTAGAGACTGATATTCTCTCAGAAGTCATTCAAACATACTCTCCACATGTTTAAAGCCTTCTTCAACAGTCCAGGCAAGTGGCACTCACTAGGCTTCATGACGTTTAGTATTGTGTCTTCTTAGACTAAACCCTAGCAGACTCCGCCTCTAACACTCACTAGCCTAAGGTAATTGTGGTGTCTGCAGCCGCACAGAGGCTAATCCTTTGTTGAGGAGAAGACCATTAGTGACTCAAGTGTACCCTTATGGCTTCTCTATCTTACACTTATTTGGTAAGCTTTCCAGGGCTCTGTTCCCCTGGCTACCTTAGCTAGGCCTGCTCCGCCAAAGGACACCAGCCAAACACCTATGATCCTCCCATTAAACAGTGTGGCTCAACCAACGTCGCTGTTTCAGTTCATTCTTTTCAAACCTTTTCTCTTCATTCTTAGGCACAAAGTTTGGAAATAAACAACAATAAAATTCCCCTTGCTTTTTAATGTGGAAAATGAGAATGTTTCCTCGACTATTCAGATCTGTTCAAATTCAAATCTAACTTGAGTCCAGTTTACTCAAAGTCCCAAATGCATGCCCAGCTTAATGCTTACCTCTACTCCTCCATTTCCTTAGATAAGACCTGATCTCAGAAACCTAGAGTTGCGGGCAGAATTTGGTTATATATTCATTATTTCATAAACCCCTCCCATGCACCCACAAGCTCTTTCCTACTATTTTAGTGTTAGACTGAAAAAAGTTTCAAAGATCTGTTGGTGCTTTATAGGCCAATGTTATGCAAAACTCGGTCTTTCTTATAAGATATTTCATGTCCCTCTGAAACATTTTACAAATGCCATTTTAACTTTTCAAAATTATAGTTCGTAAGTTAAAAACTTATTGTTACCAAGAAGCTTGTTAGAATTACATTTCTTTGTTTTTGATTTTGTTTTCCGAGACAGGGTTTTTCTGAGTAACGGTCATGGCTGTCCTCGAACTCACTTTGTAGACCAGGCTGTTCTCGAACTCACAGAGATCTGCACGAGTCTGCTGCTCACATGAGACACCACCGCCTGGCTAGAATGACATACTATTACATCCCACTTCGAACCTAATGTTTCTGTAGCATTTCGGTAACCTAATGTTTCAGGGAAAGCTGTTGCTCATCTCTGAGTGGAGACACAGTTGGAGTAACCCAATTGAGCTGTCCAATCTACTGGCCAAGGGCCCACCCCTTATGAAGGCTCACTTTGTATACCTGAAGCAGTCTTAACAAGAGGAGAAACAATTTGCTGTTTAATGAGACAATGTACATTTCCTTCACCGTCACAATGAAATGCCAAAATGTTTGTTTGGGTCTGTCCACCTTTCTGAGTCCTAAAAAATGTATCTTTTCCTCTTTTTATGCCCTACCTCTTCTATGGCAGAGCCTATGTATGTTTCCTTTGGTGCTATGGGCCATACTTCCCGTTCTCAAGGTCTCACTCCCCAGCATGTGGCGTTCGCCCACCGTGTGGATGAATCCACACCAGCTGCACTCTAATGCACGGCCTTTCCCCCTTCTCTGCTCCCTACAGGCACCTGCCATGACTTTTTATTTTAAACTCAAATAAAATTGTCCTCAAGTTTCCTTTTGAGTCCATCCTTAAATTCTTTTATCAGTGAGACTAAGAGTCACAAGGGGGGACCCAGATTTCCCCAGTACTTCAGGGACACTAGAGGAACTCTCAATATTTTGCAGAAACTGTAAGGAATCTGTGTAAAGGCCCAGGAACCTATGTTTTTGTTAAAAATAAAATAAGAGTGTTCGAAGTAATTCTAATTGAGGATAAAGTTTGAATGTCACTGACCTAAACTCTGTCCTCTTAGAATCTTGGTCATACCCTGGGTTTCTGTGTACAAGACATGGCCCAACCTGTGTTCTCTTACAGGGCAGAGCCAAGGACCAAGTCCCAAGAGACTTCTGGATCCCTAAAGCCTGGGAAAATGCAATTCCTTCTAATATTGTTCTTCACTGCATATCTCAGAGGTCCTAGATCAGACAATCCTTCTTAGGGAGAGGTAGATAGAAATGCCTGTCTCTAAAATGAAGATAAGGACCATTATCCCTAGATACAGCTAGTTCCCTAAAGCCTGCAATATGCCAGGTATTCTTCTTCACTGCTGCATATCTCAGAGGTCCCATATCAGACAATCCTTCTTAGAAAGAAGATGTGAATGTTTGTCTCCAAAACAGAGAGAAGGACCAAGCTCTTAAAAAAAATTATTTAAAGGCTATTTCTCTTGCTCAGAGTAGACAGGATGGGTAATACGAGCTCATGCTGACAAAAAAGAATTACAAGTCTTTCCTCAGAATTAATCTAGGAGTCTCTCTTGGAGTATAGGCAACCTCAACACCTTTTATATTATTCATGGCTTTGGGGGCGTATGGTAATTATCCAAGGTAAAGGAAAACTTGTTCTTTTTAATTGTTTTGACAACTTTAGGAATGGAATTTAATATTTTGAACACTATAACCAGAAACTCTACCCAGATTAGTGTCTATGCTGTGTTCTATACACCATTTCCAGCTTCACTCTTAATGGTTAACACATCAGTGGAGGATGGAAAACCACCTTAGCTTCTGTAAGATCGTCTGGGTTCTTCAAGCTGCTCCCTCCTGAGTCTCTGCTTTCCCCATGCTCTCTAAGCATCATCTAGATGCCTTAAGACCCACCACAAAGTTATTTCTAACCTCTGAAGTCCTACTGATCACCTTGTGCTTTTCTCTTCTCTGAATTCTTATGGATTTCAATACTCCTTATGCTAAATGAAATAATAATAAAATAAATGAATGTGAATCCATTTATTATAGCATCTTTTCCAAACAACTTAATTTTCTACCACGTGAAAATCCCTATCAGGATCCCATCTTTTTTGTCTTCTGACAAAATGCCATCTAAGAACTTGAAAAGCCATAACTTTCTTTAATATTTTGTGAAACAATAGAAAATATTCTTGTGTACACATTTAAAAACTTTTCCCAGATGTCCTCATTTTAGTCCCATATGGCAAGATCTCCATGACACCACTGGACAGCCCAATGTTGAGGGGCAGGAACTAAAATTGAGGATAATTCTGCATAAGGAAGGAAGCAGAGAAAGAAGAAGAGGAGGGAGCTAGAGGTGGAATTCTTTGCCTTAGAAAAGACAGAGGCAGGAAATGTTGGCAACCAAAAAAAGCATCTAAAAAAAACCATTGTACGAGTGACAGTGAGCAGCTGTTTCATGTTCCTACTCAGAAGAGGACAGATGCTCTGGGTATTCCAAAGAGACATTAGGAACTGTCTCCAGATTCTAAAGTTGGTGAAATTGTGGAGCAAACTTAATATGTTGACAATCAAAGGGCAGAGGGATGCTTGTCTACACTGGAGGGTCAAGGTGGTACCTTCTTTGGAAGAAAAAGTGCTAGGAAAAAATACTAAAGATAATGCTCACTCGGGGTTTATCTGATATACTGCATATTAAATAAAATTAGTTTGAAATATCAGAGGAAAGAGCCATCTCTCCAGTCTTTGTTTTTGTTTTGGTTTGGTTTGGTTTTTGTTTGTTTGTTTGTTTTCTGTGTCCTGGCTGTCCTGGAACTTTCTTTGTAGACCAGACCAGGCTTGCCTGAAACTCATAGAGATTCCCCTTCCTCTGCCTCCCAAGAGCTGGAACTAACAACATCTTCCTCACTTACTCACTTTTAGGTCTTAAACCCACAGAGATCTGTCTCCTGAGAGTGATGGGATTAAAGGCATGGGTCACCACCCCCTGACCTTCAGCTTGGCTGTGGGTGATTCTGTCCTAACTTATGTAGAGAAGTTGGTCTTTTCCATCATACATGAGCAAGATTTTTTTTTTTTAATTTATCTTTATTTTTTAGGAAATGTAAGCTAGGGATGCCATCTAGAAACACTCAAGGAAGAAAAGCTCTAGAATATGGATGACATCACAGGTAGATGTCACCTTGAAACTAAAGAGACAGACAGATCATTCCTCCCCAGATAGGTCATCAAATGACTGGAAAAATCAGTTTTCTCTTGTGCGTTCTTCACAGAAATTTTGTGAGTGGGGACTGAGACACAATGAATGTCCATTTTTGTTATTTGCTGGGCTTGAAACACTTTCTCAGCATTGTGCTAGGCATGTTTCCAAGAGTTCTCTCCTCCACAAAGCAATCATACAAGCCTTATATAAAATAAGACGATGTAATGACTTTTCACCAATGTTACATTCTTTAATTAAAAATGAAAGCCCTGGGTATCAAAGCCTAGCCTGCTGAGTACCCTTACCTTTCCCAACCACGGAGACATTTCCCTGATGTCTGTAGTATGTCTTTGACGTCTGGGATGGAAGACCAATTTGCCTCCACTCCCATGTGGCTCCACCTGTCACCATTATTGTGTGATCTCTATAAAATTAAACTGAGAATGTGCTTTGTTTCATTTCTCTTTCAAGCACAGCCATAAAGCTCACAAATACAGTGTCTGCTTAATTAAATGAGTGGTATCCAAAAAAAGCCTTGTGTTTAATTTCATATCTTCAAAATAATACAAATGTCAGCTAATACATTCATGTTCAGTGTGAACTATAACCTATTTCTTGCCATATGGTGAATTTGCATTAGAGAGGTTATTTGTGGCCGGTGGTTGGTGCATGAAGTAGAATTTCCTATGGGTCATTACTTTCTTCTACTACCATTTGATTTCAGGAAAAAAGTCAATGTCTCGAGGGTCTCAGGACATGCATCTTAAAATTTTCTGTTTGCATTGGTAGGGAGATCATCACTTTGAGTTGGGTCACAGTTATTGCATAGCAATACAGACACCTGGGAAGTTTTCAATTCTCCATTTGAGAGTCAGTTAAAATCACAGCTTGCTAAGTTCTCCATGCAGTGTGTGTGTGTGTGTGTGTATGTGTGTGTGTGTGTGTGTGTGTGTGTGTGTGTGTGTGCGCATGCGCACGTGCGTGCGTGGTGTATTTTCCTTTCTTTAAAGAGAAGTATGGGTTCCCAGGAGCAAGGATAATAGGCATATGCACAATTCCTAGCAAAACAAAGAGTTCAGTATAAAGTGTTATATATATCTTAATGCAAAATACACTAATAGCTCTCTCTATGCTAATAGGGAAATTTAAAAATCTAACCTGTAGGGTTGAATTTATACGACTGGCTCAGAGAGAGTCATCATAATTGGAATTTCAACAACATGTCTGGATGATAGAAATCAGTGGAGCATGGCACTCTTCACTTTGAGTTATACAGAAAGATAGCTCAGGACTGATTGAGACATGCATGATGTATAAAGAAACCCTTAGACATCATGAAAATAGTTTACCACTGTGACGAGAAAAGAGAGAAGGTTAAATTACCTTGGCTCTAAAATCTCATGTAATGCAAAAGCCAACTGAGCTAGCCATTGTTGTTTGTGGAATATTGAGTATATAAAGATGATTTCGGGGCATGGCTTATGCTTTTAGAAAGAAACAGCACTCGTGATGAGAGTTTTAAATAATTCAAGAATGAGTAAAAAAAAATAGTAATGTATTAGATTTGGTAAAGACCATCACATTAGATTCTTGAATAGAAGATCCTCACAGTGCCAGACCTCAAAGCAGAGGGATGGAAGCTGGGTCTCGATGCTATCATCCCTGTCTCCAGGACCTTGGAAAAGCCCTTCGCCTCACTAAACTTAATTTCCTCATCTGAAAAGTGAGAGAATGACAACATGAGATGTGAGGGTGTGAAGTGATGGGGGAATATAATAATCCTTGGCTGCAGAGAGCATCAGGTATGGTACTTATGGTGATAAGGGTAAAAGGCAACAAAAGAGGACACAAGAAATAAAGACATCTGTCTGTCTATCTAATCTATCATCCATATGTAATATATAGACATACATATATGTTTAACTAGCATCTCTCTATTATCAGTCTATCATCTATAATTAGTTTATCTCATCTATTATTCGTCATCACTTATCTATCTACTGTATATCCATCTATATCTACCATCCATCCATTATTATTTCTCTCTCTCTAATTATCTATTTATATACATGTATATATTAACCATCCATTTATCATTTATCTATTATCTATGTGTATCTGTCCATCTGTCTTCTATCATCTATTTTTCTATCACCCATCTAATTTTCACCTACATCATCTAGCTACATATTTGTCTGTATATCTATCTATCTATCTATCTACCTGTACATCTAGCCAGCTATATGATAAAAGCAGTTTCACAGAGGAAACAATTGTCTTGCCATGCAATAAAGAACCAGTTCCTTGCCAGGTGCTGGTGGCACATGCCTTTAATCCCAGCACTAGGGAGTTATGGTTCTGTATTAACTTTACAATAAACAATTTCTATAATGATAGGTAAAGTGATATATCTAGATACTTCACTGTAATATAAAAGGTATGAAAGAGGAACATGATTCTTTTGTTGTTGTTGTTTTTAAGACAGGGTTTCTCTGGCTGTCCTGGGACTCACTTTGTAGACCAGACTGGCCTCAAACTCACAACTCACAGAGAACCATCTACCTCTGCCTCTGGAATACTGGGATTAAAGGCATGTACCACCATCATCCAGCCACCTAAGAGTTTATTAAAGAGATTGCTTTCTAACATCCACTAATCTACTGATTAGAGATGTCACGTGACATACCAAAACTTACAGTTTTAATTTAAAATATTAAGCTGATCCTGAAATGTATACAGAATAAAAAAAAAAAAAAACTCTCTGTTCTAGATAATCTTTTAAAAATACAAATCTGAGGACAGAAACTACCTGATTTCAATATTCTATGAAATGGTAGCAATCAAGATAGTATAGATTTAACACAAAGATTAACAAATCAATGGACCGGAAATAGGGAGCACAGTAACAAATACATTTACATAGCCATTTGAATTTTAAGAAAGGTTGCCAAAGCCATCCATAGGAAAAGGAATCATTCCCCAATACAATAAAGAGTAGATGCTATCACTAAAGTTGATATCCATATTAAAAGCAAGTGAACCTTGATGCCTACATTAGCATACACAAAAATCAACTGAGAATGGGTTAACACATAGCATGTAAGGTAAAAACCATAAATCTCTTTATGGCTTGGTGGTAAGCTTTTTAAAAAAAAACGGAGAAATATAGAAAGGAAAAAAAATCAATAAATTAAAGTTTCATCAAATGAAAAGCTTCTTCCATGAAAAGATATTACTGACAAGATGAATAAGCCAACCACACACTAGAAGGGACTATTTATAAAGCTGGTCTCCTGACAAGTGACCAGAATCCAGTATATCAGAGGCTTTTCCAATTCAGTGACACAAATGTCAGTGGAAATGCGGCAAAAGATGTAGAAATTTTGCAAAAGAAGATATGCGAATGGCCCCTAGCCATAGGAAACAATGATTGATATCATTAGTCATCGAGGAAATGAAAATTAAAGCCATGGTGAGATACCATCACATACCCCCAGTCAATCTAATGATCACAACATAGGCTGATATTCCAAAACCTGGCAAGAATGAGGAATAATTAGAAGGCCTGTTCTGGAATATTATTTTAAGGCGTGTTACATTTGTTTGTGCTGTGGGACATTTGTTTTAACGTTGCAAAGATGTGATGCATTTGTTTAATTCTGTGAAGCTGGTGATTGGTTTTGGAGGGGTTTGGGGAGGAGTTTTTTGTGTGGGGGGGTTATTTTTTGTTTTGTTTTGGTTTTTGCCTGTAAAACACCTGAACAGCCAGTAGCAAGGCAGGAGAGAGAAACAGGTGGGGCTTTAGGCCAAGAGAGTAAATAGGAAAAAAAAATCTAGGAAGGGGGAAGAAGTTACAAGAAAAGAAGAGGAAGACATTAGGGGCCAGCCACTCAGCCACTCAGCCACACAGCCACACAGCCACACAGCCACACAGCCACACAGCCACACAGCCACACAGCCACCCAGCCACACAGCCACTCAGCCACACAGCCACTCAGCCACCCAGCCACACAGCCACTCAGCCACCCAGCCACACAGCCACACAGCCACCCAGCCACCCAGCCACCCAGCCACATAGCCACTCAGCCACACAGCCACACAGCCACACAGCCACACAGCCACTGAGCCACACAGCCATAGAGCCACTCAGCAACACAGCCACACAGCCACTCAGCCACACAGCCACACAGCCACTGAGCCACACAGCCACTGAGCCACACAGCCACACAGCCACTCAGCCACACAGCCACTCAGCGACACAGCCAGACACAAAGTAAAAGTGAAAGTAAGATATACAGAAGGAAGAAAAGGAAAAAAGCCCAGAGGTAAAAGATAGATGGGCTAATTTTTAAAAAGCTGGCGAGAAACAAGCCAAGCTAAGGCTGGGCCTTTATAAGCAAGAATAAGCCTGTGTGTGTAATTTATTTGAGAACTGGGTGGTGGACCCCCCCCCCCTCAAAGGGATAAAAGAAAAAAGCAAAGAAATAATCAACAAGAAATACCTACATATTATTTGTCATATCAAGTTACTTTAAGACACAGAAACTGTACTCAAAGCTACTGACCTGAGAGAAATTAGACCATAGGTCTACAGATGTTTACATCAGGGCAGCATTTTTGTTCATCAGTGGTATCCTTGGCTAACGTCTTTGTCATGGTTTCTATTGCTATGAAGAGACATCATGACCATGACAACACTTACAAAGAAAAAACATTTAATTGGGGGCTGGCTTACAGTTCAGAAGTTTAGTCCGTTTTAATCATGGCAGAAAACATGGCAGCATACAGGCAGACATGGTGGTAGAGAGGGTACTGAGCATTCTACATCTTGATCTGTAGCAAGAGGAAGTGAACTGTAACACTGGGTGTAGACCGAGCATAGGAGAATGTTGAGAACAGTGTTGTCCGGAAGAGTTGAAAGCCAAAAATAAACAAAGAACCCAAACCCACCAGTAGAGTAAGATAAAAAGAAACTCTGGAACATTATCAATGTTAGTTATCAACGGAACATTATTCAGCAATTAAAATGAAAATTAAATTACTGCTTCTATACAATAACATGGGTGAGTCTCAGAAACAGGACTCGGGTAAAGAATCACCACACAAAGCCAGCACATGTAAAAGTTCTTCTAGAACTAGCAAAGTTACATTGTCATTGGTCTGAGAAGAGTGAGTGACCGTGGGAGCTACAGTTGACTGGTCAGAAGCATGGGAAAACTAAATTTAGAGTATTGGGTTTGAGTTATATGGTACACACATTTGCCAAACTTACCTAGTGTTTCCTTGAGATTCTTGTATTTTATTATGTATACATTTTTACCTTAAATAATAATAAAAAACAATAAAAACAAATGTTGAATTCTAACTAAAAAATAAACACTTTTAGGGTAAAGTGTGCTAGTATTTGATATTGCTTTTATACCCATGAACACATATGAACTGATTAGATGTCTAACTAGAAGGATAATCAGATAAAATTGTTCTGTAACTGAGTAGGCTTAGTAAAATTTAGGCAGGATATAAAGTGTCTAGCTGAGCATTCTTTCATCTTCTAGTTTGACTATTTTATAATAAAATTCCAGAAAAACTAAATGAAGGATGCATGTAACAGTTAATACTCAGGTAAGTACATTTGGTCATTCTTAAGCGTAGATCAGGTAGCCGTGAAGTTTTCACACCAGGCAGGGCTACTTAAACTTTAGAATGTCCTCCTGCTGAGTTGTAAGCATAGGTGTAGACAGTAACTTTCAGGCTATCAGTTAGGTAATCATCCTATTATCCATGTGAAAGACTGAACAGCTTCAGAGCTAGACAGCTACACTATCTGATGTTTTCAAACTGCTGGAAAAGAGGGTGGAGAAAGTAGTATTCCCCGAGTGATATGTGGTTATGATAACCTATGAAAGATAATGAAGAAGACAAATCAAGAGAGAGAAGGTATATGAAGCAGCAGGAAGGAAGGGCAAGGGTGAGAACAGACGCTGGAGTCCATAGAAGGCATGTTGACGTTGAGGTTTACTCCAGTGTCTGGAGGTAAAGATGTCCAGCTGACGTTAGCAATGGGCACATCAAAATTCCAACAAAAGGAGATAAGAAACTTTCGAAGTGTCAGGTAAAAGTCATGACAGCCTAGGAGAGAGTGGGTGAAACATGGCCGAGGGCACCAGCCTTTAGGAAGTAACTGAGAAGGCCGTAGGACAATGTTTAAAATTCTCAAAAGAATACAGAGGAAAGTTCACACACAGGAAAGGTCACTGCCAGATTGTTGGAGTGTGAAATTGGCAATGTTTTCACCAAGGAAATGAGACATCTTTTCAAGTAAAAAGGGGAGATAAAAGGAAAAGTAAAAAATGAGAGGGGCCCAAGGCTTTGAGAAGAGCTGAGGGAACTTCAGGCTACAACCTTTAGATGCTAGAGTGGGAGCAGCAATGTGATCTTCTACATATTGGTGCGATGGTTAATCTAGATTGTCAGCTTGGGATCTGGAGCCAAGAGAAAGACACACCTATGAGGTGGGGGATGGGGTCGTTGAAGGTGCTTTAGAGAAGGATTGAAGAGAAGACCCTCCCTCACTGCGAGTGGAAACTTAAAAAGATCCATGGGGAACTATTTCTCCTTGCCGAGTTGCCTGCTCTCTCTCCTCGCTGCTAAGTGCATCTTTCCCGTCGCTGTGACAGCACTGCTGCCCTCCTCCTCTGATACTGGAATCTAAGCTTCTTCTGCCTTCCAACATGGACTCAGGATCAGTGACTCTTCAGGACCTTCCGGGCTTGAGCATCACACTGGAACACTGCTGAAGCATCCAGAGCCATTGCCTGAGAAGCCACTGGGTGGGTCCTCAGGCACTCCAGTGTGCAGTTAACCCTTCCTGGACTCCCCATCCTCTGTCAACTGCGTAAGCTATTTTAGTAAGTCCCCAATAAATACATTTGGCTGCTCATCTAGAGAACCCTGACTAACATAATAACACAGTTGGTGTGTAGACAGGGGCTGGGCAAGTGTGGTCTCTGAGGTTTCCTCATGTAAACCACTATTCCTTAACTTTAGGGCCGTTTAGGATCAGCTGGAGGACGTGTGTTGAACCACAGAATGTGGGTACTACCACTAGAGTTTCCAGTACACTAGGGAGATAAATGAGAAGTGCATCTGTGTGAATCTAGGCAGAGTCTGATGGCTAGATTATATGACACCAGATTATGTGAATACAGCAGGACTGGCAACCACACTGAGAAACACCAGAGTAGGAAGGGAAAGGTAGTTAGCTTCCAGAGTGAGCTTCTCTGGTCAGATCCTCCTGGACAGAGATGCTTCTACTGTAGAGAAGGCATCTCCTCTCTGCCACCACATCCTTCCGATGACTGTGTAGATGGTCACTGCATCCTCCTGATGACAGTGTATATGGCCACCACATCCTTCAAATGACTGTGAAAATGGCTACCACACCTTTCTGAAGACTTTAGATGGTTGCCACAGCCTTCCAATGACTGTGTAGATGGCTACCACATGTTTCCAAAGACTGTGTAGACAGTCACTGCATCCTCCTGATGATGGTGTAGATGGCCACCACATCCTTCTTATGACTGTGTAGATGGCCACCACATTCTTCCAGTGATGATGTAGATGGTCACCACATCCTTCCAATGACTGTGTAGGTGGTTACTGCATCCTTCTGACATTCTTGGTAGATGGAATCTTTTTAACTAAACTTCACCTTGTAAAAATTTGGGAAGTTTATCAGGCTAAATTCTCTTTTACCAAATAGATTCATGCTCAAACTATATCTCAGGATTCTTGCTCTTAACACTGTGGTGAAAATAAATGAGGAAATATCTACTGTAGAATTCTTCCCCATCTTTGGCTGCCTCGAGAGACCCTTGGCCAACAGAGATTAATAGGCTGAGACAATTGAATACCATATTTATTGGTTATTTTGGCACTCGAAAAAACCCCATATTTACATCAGTTTATCATTCTGTGTTTATGACAAACTAGTATTGTTTAGATCAATAAAATAAGCAAACAGACAGTGACCATAGTATATTGCTTTGTAACAGCTCCTGGTAGAGACTCCAGTATACCATGACCTCTCCTATCAAGCTGCTAAGTTTCTGTTTACTTTAAATTCAATTCACCTCCAGGTCTGCAACAAATAGAAGCACAACCAACTACTTAAATTAACAGGGAGCTCTAATGTTGCTTTGCTTTTGATGGTGGAGTATTTTTATGGCAGTTAAGTTTAGGATGCCTAAATTTTGAGAATATATGTTCTACTCTTTATATTTACCATAAACTTTGAGATTGTGGGGATCTTGGGATGTCTTTGGTGGCACTGTGGCATGGGAATAGAAAACCTACATATGTAGAAGGTAAGAAAAACCCTAATGTCACAAGACTGCCTGATGTTGGTACAGAAGATAGAGTTGGGTTGTTCCTGTACCCACTACAAGAACACAAAAGGAAGGCTCAGGGATCAGACTAATCAGTAGCAAGGACCATGCAGCATCACAGCAAAGATCTTGGTGGAAAATTGTTTAGTTCATTGATGGCGGATTGTAATTCAAAGAGGTACTCGTACCAGCAAAAATAACTTACATAGAACAAAATATATATGCCATGGAGATGGGATAAAATAGGTCAGCTATATGACATTATATATGGACCTATACATGACATATGTGTGAAAGAGGCCAGCGGACAGTGAGCCAACAGAAAGATAAAGGATCCAGCTCCAGAATAGTAAGAGATGCACAGCCAATGACATTTGAGGTACCCACCCTCCTTCCCATTCTGTTGTCACACTAGGTTTAGTTTATAATAAAGATATTTACTATGGCCCCAACAATTCAAAGAACCACAGAGTCAAGTTTCCTAAAGTCTGGTCTGAATTTTTTTTAAAAAATGAAACAAAATCAAGACAATGATACTCAACTTTAGGATACAACTCCAGAGAAGAAGGATATGATGCTCTCATTGGGGGCTCAGAAGTCTGCCCGTCATACAGTTAAACTTCATGCAGAAGCAGAAGTTCAGATTCTGATGGGTGCCGCAAGAAGCAGACTTCAAAACGGATAAGACGATAGAATTTTCTAGAATAAAATGAAATCTCTCCAAGAGTAGAGTTTACAATGAGGTTGTTAGTGCTTGAACTCCAGCCCCCTCATAACCTCTAACCTTTTCGGTGCCATCACTTTCTAATCAGCAAAACTGTCACTAAGAACAATGTCATCTGTGTTCCTGTGAGACAGAATGACTCAATAGTCCTAAAATGATCAGAATATTGCTAAGCACACGATCAATGCCAGCAGTTACAGTAATGGTAATTATCACTATTGTTGCTGTTGATAAAGGACAGCCATAAGGGTGACTTGCACTTTCTGAGAAATGGTTCCACCTGTGGTATGCATTTACCACATAGGAAGCCACGGTCTCAGAGGCAGCGTTGTGCAGACAGTGCTGGCACAGAATTAGTTAGAAGAGTGTGGTTGACATTAGTCTACCAACTCTGCCTCCACTTCTAACACTATTACAACTACACTTATGCTCTAAGTGAAAACAGTTTTTGTGTTAGTCAAAACAATAAAGCCTCCCCAAACATTTATGTAAGTTTTGGATTTTTATCACCCTCTATGGATGACTTGAACATTATTATATAAATCAGCAAAAGCCTTTTATCATGATAAGGGGAGGGAGGGAGGGAGAGAGAGAGACTCATTCTTTTATTTAATACATACTAGATACTTCATATCTATTGGGTCCTATGATGAGCATAAGACATAATTATATGAACACTAATGAGGCATATCCTTCTCTTCCAGGAATTTACAATTTGGGCAGGTTGTTAGAAAGAAATCACAAAATATTAATCAACACTAATCCAAACGAACCTTAGTGAAGCCTTCCAATACTGAGGTCTTGGTTTTAATGGGAACTCTTTTCCCACAGGCTCATGTGCTTGACTGAACATTTGGTGTCCAGTTGGTCATGCTGTTTGGGGAGGTTATGGAGCTTTGGGGATATTATGTCAAGCTTTGACTACTAGGGGTGGCCATTTGTGGGTGATAACCCCTGTAGTTCCAATCTAGGTCTGTTTCTTCTCTGTCATGATGTGACCAGCCACCTCATTCTCCTGTCTGCTAAGCTATTTTTGCTAATGTGCCTTCCCTAACATGATGTACTGAAATCCTCTGAAGCTGTGAATCCCCCAAACCCTCACCTCTTAGGTGATTCCTGTCAGATGTTTTATCATAGTCGTGAGAAATGCAGCCAATGCACGTAGAGTACACTGTTCTAGTTAATTCTTCCTGTGATGAGTAGGAAACAAGTAACATCCCAGGAGAAATAGTCGGTACAAACAAACAAAAGACAAAATAAACAAAACCCAGTGGCCTAGAACCAGTCTTAAGGTTGTAGAAACATTTTAGTTAAAACAGGTCATTACCATTTTGAAAAGGAAGGAATAAGGGTAGGAAGTAGCAGGCCGGATGTGGTAAAGCAGAATAATGTGTACTGTAGAAAGAAAATAGAAACAGTCTCACCAAAATACAGTTTAGGAAGCAAAAGCTGAAGCTGACCCAGACGTAACTACAGACATTAAATTATTAAGTCTCAGTATTAAATTCAGACCAGAGGAAGAACACACTAAATATAGACTGCTGGGCACTTTTCTGAAAACTACATACTGAATCAAAGATCATATACTTTTTCATTGAAAATATTTTTTTCATACAAGATATTCTGATCATAGTATCCTCCCCCTTATCTCATCTAAGATCCTTCCCACATCTCCCATCCACCTTTACGCCTTCTTGCTCACTCGCTCGCTCTCTTTAAAAAACAACAGGCAAGTAAAACAAACCAACTGGAATTTTAAAAGAGAAAAAAAGCAAGAGAAATACAAATACAAATACGCGTATACACATGCACACACACACACACACACACAAACAGAGAAATATGATACAAAGCCAATAATTTTAATGATGCCGTTTCAACAAAAGAAATTAGAGGTTAAAAAAAAAATTTCTCTTGCATCAGTTTTCATACAATACTGATGGAAAAGAAAATCCTTCAGGAAGTCATTACGTAGCACTTAAGACATGTAAGTATTTTAAATCTCCAAAGCCAGATGGTATTCATTGTGAGGCCCCAGAAGGCTTCCCATGTAAGTGGCCAGAGTGTGGGTCAGGGCATAAAATACAGCCCCAGTGCTGCCTTCTTACCTAAGGACAGTGTTTTGCCGGGAGGCTTCCTTGAATAAAGATTTGTGGATTGTGTCTCGTCATCTATTAGTCCAGGATAATTATTTGGGGAAATTAAAAAGTCATTCTGTTCTCAGGAGATACAAAAAATTAAAAAACTATGAACCTCTTGAATTCTCAGACACTTGCTTCCAAGACTAATTGAATCAATATGCAGTTGCAATCTTGATATATTCTGAGGTTAAAAAATAAAATCAATATTCAATTTAAATTGTTTCTAGAGAAGAACAACTAAATAGAGAAAGTGACTAATCTGATATGATTTTCAGAAAGTGATTCGTATTTTTGGTTCTTTTTGCAATCATTAAACCTATGTATGATGTCCGGAATTGAGAAAGATATTTGAAATGAAGTATTGCCATATGCCAATTTTAAAGTATTTAATAAAACATTTATCTTAGGAGCTATAATTAATAATGGTGATTTTACTAAAAAAAAAAAAAAAAAAAAAAAAAAAAAAAAAAAAAAAAAAGATTTAGAATAGGCAAGTATAATGAAAATTCAGTCAACACATTCCAGGTTAGGAGCCAACTAGAGAGCATAGGATGGGTGGTTTGAAATGGCATGATTTTATTTCGCATTATTTTATTCTGCAACAGAAAAGAGTTGGGATTTCACGGATTACTCTCAGTTGCTCTGTATTCTAACCAGTATGTGCTAACGAGTAGAAGGAAATGCTATATGAAACTGGGAGCTATAAAAGTTTGCCTTTAAAAAGTGATGATTTTTAATGTCCATAAAGCAAATGTATAGACCATTACATCAAAGATTATAATGGGGAAACCAGAGAGGCTTTTGTTTCAAATCCTTGGGTATGTTTGTCTCCATAAAAATAAAATTTCTATCAATTTCTCATAAGTAAAGTTATCAAGAAGCTAGGATGTTACCTATATAGGTGATTACCTACACAAAAAATAGCATTCATTTTTCTTACCCGCTATCATCAACTGGAACCCACATGTACTAGAGACAATGGCCAACTTGGAATTATCATTTGTTGGATATTGATGGAACAAAGCCGCTGGGAAATGGAAGATGTGACCACTGAACAGAGGTATTTACTCTTGAAAGATTTTCTTTATGAGAAACTTCCAGTCTCTGATCCAAAAGACCAATATACTTCTTGGTGAGCCCAAACCTGTGTACAGCACAAACTTTACTGAGAACAAGATACTTGTCTCCAGGGCAGAGAGATGATGCTATGCATTCAGAACACTCCTTTTTTCGTTCCCACTGAACTAAAACAAAGTCAAACCCTTGGCCTAAGTGTTGCCCAGTCACATGCTCACAAATTATCTATGACTTAATGATAATAAATCTGCCAAGGAGATGCTCCACCTACAGAACGAAGACATTTCATTTTGAGAGATAACTCATGTAATATTCAGCAGCTATTGGCATGGTGAAAACTTTACTCCCAACAACTAACCTTCTGGGATAGGTAAATAGCACAATTCACATTTTTGCTACACTAAGAACTACCATCTAATTGTGTTCAGACCTCTCAATGTACATGATCAAAGTTTGTAGAAGTTGGCGCTATTTTTTTAAAAAAATTCCGTGGCAGCTATAACAAAATTAAAATGACTAAGCAGCCCTGCCCACAGAAACCTTCCTTTGCATATCTGACTTCTGAAAACACATATTCTCTTTGTAGTTCTCAGGCAAGTTGCCTTGAGCTGGAATCAAGAATAGAGGTCAAATAAGAAAGGAAATCTTAAATAAATCAGATACATTTCATTTGCATCAAAAATTTTCTATCATACTTGCCTCTATCAAGAAAAAAATCTATCTTTCCCATTTACTTTTCTACTAGAGTAAAAATTAGTGATTGCAAATTATAAATATAGGGAAAAGGCAATTTAGAACACGGCTTTATCACTGTCAGCCCAATGGTTTTCATAACCGAATCTCACGTATTTTGAGAATGTCATTACTGCCTTGCAGTGTTTGTAGAACACAGCAGAGCAAGCCCGCCTCCAACAAAGGGCAGAAAAGAAACTGAGTGACCCTGGGAAAGACATAGTGTGACCTGTTTATGATTAAATCCCGAAAAAGATAAATTGAGTTAAGGTGAGCTGCCTGAGAGGGAGGGAAGTGAGGTGCACTCCAGCAGCATGCTCCCATTTCCTGAGCCTTTCCATTACCCGCCTACCCCGATGGTGCCAAGGTTGAGAGCTGTTTCTTTCCATCAGGGTGCAAATGGTTTTATCAGTGCAGCTGGGAGAAGGTAAGAATCTCGTTTGGTGATGCAGTTCGGTTTATTCCTTTGTATGCAGAGGCTGAAAAAAGGCAAGAGGAGTTTACTGGGGATTTCAACATCTATCAATATCTAGGCAGGAATTTTAGCAGCTGAGGTCAATCAGTCTCTGGAAAGTGCTAAGAAACCATACCAAGTGCTCCCAACTAGCATTGCCTTCGAATGTGCATGACCAGGCATATTTCAGTATGCGCTGCCAGGCGGTGTTAGTAATGCAAGCAATATGCAGCTCACTTTACTTGCTGACTGGCTTAAAAAGAGAAAATTAAATACATTTCTCATAAGGATATTTTGTGGAATTTTTCCACATCATTAAATAAAATGTAGCCCTGGTTTAAAGGCATTTCCTGAGAGAAAACATTTCTTAACCTAAACTAACTGAACTATGCGAAGCAGTCTGCCTGTGTACAGCATAATATTTTTTTTCCTGATTACATGTAATGGGTCTCCTATCATCCTGCAGGCTTAGCCATATCACTGAATTGTTTCATACTCATCCAAAAAAAAAAAAAAAAAAAATGACTGAAAACTTTTTAAAGTGGTTCTCGGGAAATGGGTGCTTAACATTTCTAAAATAATTAAGAAGAATAACTATAGGCTTTCTTTGGCTAGGTACCCACGTTCTTCACAACTTCGACACAAGCCTTGCCGCTACTTCATTGTGAGAATAAGGAAGGCGTGCTCAGATGTGACACACAGAAAATGGTTAACAGTGGCATGCAATCAAACTGAAAATATGTCTCTTTGACCAAGCTGCAATTGAAGCCAGGGCCTTGTGCACTGGGTAAACACTGGCTAGTGAGCTGCACACACTCCAGTCCCTGAATGCTTGCTTTCCTACGCTCCATCAGAATGTGTGTTCTCGCCTTCCTCCCGAGGAAGCTAATGTGTATCCAGATTGAATCCATTCTGAGTTGAGTTTTTGAAACACTTCTTTAATTCCTTTAGATCCCCCGCAACCTGAGCTATTACCACTAACTTCCTAAGTCTGTGGGCCCTTCCTAGGGAGTGAGGCACTGTATGAGGCTTATGTATCTTTTTTGCTTTCCATTGGACTGGTCTGATTTCTTTCTTTTCTTCTTTTTGTCTTCTCTTTTCTTTTTAATAGACTTCCTCGGCCTCTTTGTCTAAGTCGAAAGCTTTCTATTAAGAATAAAGGAGAACTTATCCTCCCAAGAAGATAGCACGTATCTTCTCTTTAATCCCAGGAGCCTTCTAGCCGATTTGAAAGTCAACATCAGACAGAGAGGTAAGGCTTTTTTTTTTTTTTTTTCTTGCTTTGTTTCAATTTTAACTCTCAGTTGCTCAAAGTGAATTAAGAAACAAGACCTTTTCACACTAAGTGGCTAACAAAAGAGGGGGCGCAGGGAGCCATCTTTCTACAAGGTTGTGTGAGATAACTCCTGGGTACACCCTGAGAGGAAACAAAGAGAAGGTACTGTCCCTAGCAGAGGTTATGGCTACACAATGACCCACAAAGCAATGTGTAGGAAGAGAACAATCCCCCTTCACCCTCTCAACACCCGCCACCTCTCCTACACGCACAGCATAAACCCTGCTATTGTAATGCACAAAGTATTTCAGCTCTGGGGTTTTGACCGAGGTGCCCTCAGAAATAAAAACAAAGACAGGTTCCAAGGATTAGGGATTCTTGCTCTACGTATGCATGTATGTGCATGCGGTCACCGCACGAGGTAGACATGCCATGGGGACAAGGGTGCTGTGTCTAATGAGAAACACAGAACAATATTCTCTTCAGGGTGCTGGATCAAATTCCCAGTTTCCTAACTAGGTTAGGAGTCTGTCCCTGCTCTGGGCACTGCCTTGTGGCACACAATAACCTCTTGCTCCAATTCCCTGTAAAAATAAAACCTTCAAGAAGAAAGAATGTCCTATTGTTGGAGCAGAATTATCCCTCCAACTTCTCTAAGAGGAGGTATTTTCAGCATCTGGGAAGAGATTGTGTCCAGAGGGGCTTCTTAGTTTTACAGCTGGGTCCACTCAAGCCGGTCCAAGAAGCCAGCATTACATAGAGGAGGCCAGCCAAACACAGGCACTTCAATCATGCTCAATTCACTTGGGTTCTGGAAAATGAAATAAAACCCCAAAGCTTGGCTTTTTATTTTTCTTAGGGCAAAGTCCATTTAGAATGGATATAATCGCTTGCTATGGTTACATATGCCACATTTATTTTTAAATAGCTCCATATCCCAAGGGCTCCTGATTTTCATCCACATGGCAGGTAGGAAGACTGCAGGAAAAAGAATTTTCAACACAGTCTACATTTTATCTGGCAAAAAAAAAAAAAAAAAGGCACATGTGGAGATGGTCACGTAGCCTGGTAAGAAACTGAGAAAGTTGGTAACTGAGTCTCGTGTCCTGAAAAAAGTGCCCAGCTTCAGGGATGGGGTGGCTAAAACACATCTTACAATCTGCCAGCCACACTAGCCATTCTGTTGCAGGGTTTACAACTGTAGATTGGAAGGGCCTACATCTATAGTGTGTAAAAAGTTGCCCATTGCGACCTTTCCTTTTATGAGGCCATGTTGACAAGTAACATGAAAGGGTCAGTGTTAGCCCTGATTCATATGCTCTTCATCTGCTCTTGCATTTCTGGTGAAGGTAGAGAAGTCTGGGGATGTTTTTCTGCTAGGGAGGGCTCAGACTTTTCTAAGTTGAAGAAAAATGTTGGGGTAAGACATGCTTCCCTAGTAAGTGGTAGTTTGTGTTTTCTGTACTTTGCCTCACCTACCCAACCTTGGTGCGTTCCTTTTTCTCTTATCAGTCCTGTGCAGCCGACACCAGATCTGCCTCATCTTTGAACACTAAATGAACTCGATCAAGTCTCTCCAGCCAGAATGGCCTGCTGACTAAGCTGGCTGGTTGGAGATCATTAGGCCTAAGCAGAGGTTAATAAATTGGGAGTTAGGCACCATGTTTTACCTACATGCTCATACTTATAAGTGGTAAAATTTGTGTTCTTGACATCTTTGAAAAAACTGGAAATGTTGGTGGCATGAGCTTACTTTGTACTGCGGTAGCAATCAGCCAAAGGAGTGGCTGCTTCCATCGATGACAGCGTGCAAGTCTCAGTGCCCTCTGTAACCTGCCCCTTCTTGTCAACTTTCTGCCCTGCTTCTCTAAGTCTGGAGTTTAATAAGTAGACGTCACTGGAATAAATGGATCCAGTCATTCCCCTTACATGGATGAGGGGACCCATGGCTGTCATTGGGTCAGCCTTCTCTCTCATTACCTGTGTTTTTCACATGTGGCCCTTTACCTTCAGTGCCACCAGCCTGGTTAGTCTACTGATAACAAGACTAAGGTGATTGCCCCAGCCAGAAAGGCTCTCTTCCTTAAAGAAGCTAAGCAAGTCCTTTGCAGACTTTGGAGGAGCTATCATGGGTAACACATTTCTCATGACATCTCACAGCTGATCATTAACACATGGGCAACATTGAGTGCCATCGAGAAGGCTCTCAAGTCACAAGAAGAAAAGGCATAAACATGTTTGGAGAATTGTGTTTAAAAAGCATGACAGAAAAGAGGCATCAGTAAGAGCTTCAAGCAAATAATTTTAGGTCAGGGTAAATACAAGGTTTACTAACTTCAATTTTCTGCACACATACTTAAGGGCAGAGTCAGACCCCGAACAGAAGACAAATGGGCAGTTTCCTTCTTATGCCTGGGATTATTATATGATAAGAGTGTCATCTCTCAGAGACTCTTAGAGACTGAGAGAGACAACACTGCATCTCAAATTCTCTCCCAGGACCTATGTCACAATTCGTGCTCAAGGCTGAGAGTACAGAGTGTACACCAGGAGAGTAGCAGACATCTTGATCACATTTCAGCAAATGTGAAGGAGGCTGTGAGCTGATCAGGTAAGAAGCAGCGAGTCTGGGGCAGGGAGCTACATACCTACATAAAGGATTATCAAACAGCTCATGGAATTGGGTGCTGGCTTGGGGCAGGACTTAGGAGTTGAGCAGGGCATGAGCGTGTGTGTGTGTGTGTGTGTGTGTGTGTGTGTGTGCGCGCGTGTGCGCGTGTGCGTGTGCGTGTGCGTGTGCGTGTGCATGTGTGTGTGTGTGTGTGTGTGTGTGTGTGTCCATCTGTTTAGATGAACATGGACATAGGTACATGTGAATGTAGAGTACAGAAATCAACATTAAGTATCTTTCTTGTTTCCTTTTTACATTATCTTTAGAAACAGGGTTTCTCACTGGACCTGGGCTCACTAATTCAACCACGCTGGCTGGCCAGCAAGCTCCCAGGATCATTCTTTTTAAAATAATACCACTAACCTCTACCTCAGCCCTGGGATTATAGGAATGTAGCACCATGGGTAACTTTTTATATGAGTCAGGTTTAAGCTCGGGTCTTTCTGAGTGTGTGGCAAATGGTTTACTGGGAACTTAAAAAAATAAATAAAATAAAAATGGAGGAGATGTGATGGCTGATCTTTTTCTTTCTTTTTGATTTTGTCTTTTTGAGACAGGATCTCTCTACTAGCCCAGCTGCCTAGAACTCACCATGTAGACCAGGTTGGCTGGCCTCAGTCTCAGAGAGATCTACCTGCCTCTGCTTCCCAAGAGTGCTGGGGTTAAAGGCGTGCACCACCACACTTGACCCTGTGACAGCTAAACTAGGTTGTCAGTCTGCCTCTGTCTCTGATCAACTGTAACCAAAGCAGCTGGACACACCTGTGAGGAGTTTTTCTAATCGCATCATTTAGGATGGGAAGACCTGCTCTAAATTCAGGAATGTAGGAAGATCCACTCTAAATCTGCGCCATACCTTCTGGTAGCAGACTGTATAAAGGATGTAAAAGGAGGAAATTGTTTGCCTGTTTGCCTCGCTAACACCGGCAAGGTTCATTTCTCCTGTTGCTGAGACATTTCTCCAATAGTATTAAAACATAATTCTTTAAGAGTCAGCATGTATTAAAAATCAGCTAAGACATTCAGCCTCATGGGTTGAACAACTATCGGACTCTTGAACTTGCTGCTAGGAGACAGCCATTGTTGGACTAGCCAGACTACAGCCCAAAAGCCACTCAAATAAATCCCCCTTTAACACATATCCCTTTATTCTGTCAATTCTATCCCTGTAGGGAACCTAGACTAATACAGAAGGAAAGAAACCCTTGTAGGATGATAAGTTCCTAAGTTTTCTCCAAAGCTGGCCTGGCAGCAATTCAAAGTTCAGCTGTGTTAAACCCAGACATCCAATGCACAGTGGCTGATTGCATGGGGAACCAGCCTTCACCTGTGGGGCAAACGGGCCATCATATGCTAGATCCTAAGATATACTTGACCACTAAGCTCTTTCTGGATTTTTAATATGGTAACTGGCCTTTTGCCTGAGGCCATTAGATACTTAGGAGAAAGTATTGAAAGTCATGGTCTGGGAATTCTGTTGTTGTTGGAGGGAGTAAACCATTCATATTTCCTGGTAGGCTGGAGTCCTTAGTTGGCAAGAGTGGATAAGGAATAAGGCATTAAGTATTCAGTATTCTGCCCTGGTTCAGTTTCCTCACATTCAGAGTAAAAGAATTTGGAAAAGAAAAATGGGATTCTAACATATAATATATATAAAAAGTGATTTCAGAGGCTTTTAAAAGTGTGGCATAGGCTTTAGTCAAAACCCTCTAAAATGTTTTAGCACCTCTGAGAGGTACTTAACTTCTAGCTGTCTGAGACATTCTAATTATGGAGGTGGAGTTAAAAGTTCCATGGTCAGAGAGAACCTGGGGAATGCAAACAGTGAACTAAAGGACTGTGTCGTGCTTTTCATGGGCACTGAAGGAACAAACCAATGCTGGTCTACTTCTGTCTTCGTGCCACTCTAGGCTTCTATAACACAGAGGGACAGACACTTCACAGGCCCAGACACCCTTTCCGTCAGAGAGGAGCTGGAGAAACAGAGCGCCCCTTGACTAAGATTCTCTCTTCCACTCACCTACTTAAAGCAATTGTGTTTCTGGGGTGCTCTTCCATAGATGTATTGAAGTGGAAAACACAAAGTCTTTGGGAGAAGGGAGAGAGGGAGGAAGAGAAACATATCTTAGTGGCCTCTTCTGCAGCAAAGGTGTACTTTTGACAAGGAGCTTTGACCCTATTTTCCCAGATTGCAAATAGAAAAGGAAATCTACTTTTGAAGCAGGGGCTGAGATAGACACCAAGCCAGGAAGGGAACCCACAGGACTAATCAGGCAAACAGAGTCTTACAGGCACCACGACACCCAAGGAACAAAATTTCCATCGTCCAGATTTGCTCAGTGACTCGGGGATAACGATGCACATGGTCATCCAAATAGTATATTACTATTTTCAGACAAGAATGAGAGAGATGTTTTGGAAGACCCCAACTCTGTTTAGGGATATCTAGGTACATCTTGTGATTAGTCTAACTGATCCAATGTGGCGCTTTTGCTCGGCTAACTAAACAAACCATGGAAAGGCTCTGGGCACATCCCCTTAGAGACCTTCTTTTATAAAAACCTGAAATATCATAATGGTTATTAGAGTGTGGTGTTTACTTTAAAAACCTGGATTCTGCTTTTCCTGTTAGGAAATAATGTCTACTGAAATTCAAAGTCTAAAAAAAAAAAGGCTTATTAATACAATACCTCTTTTTCCTCTAGGAAGTAAAACATAAAAGTATTCAATATACTCAAGCTCTGAGAAGAATTTCCCTGTAACTAGCTGTTAGTTTTACTGGTAGAGATACCCAGTTACAAAGCACAAGGAGACAGTGCTCACCTTCCACAGCATCAACAGCTATATCCAGCTTCATCTGGCATGGTTCCTAGAAAGCAGAAAGGAACAGTGGAGGAGAATTACCATTCAGATGAGAAGTGCCACAGGCTTATCAGATATATGGTGACTTACTTTGTTCCTGTTCCCTGGCATTTCCTTAGTTGTACTGTCAGTGAAATGGGCAGGCTTTACATCTGAGGTATCTTTTTAAAGAAAGATTTTGGAATACTGTTCCCTGAGTCTCGGGAAGAGGGAGAGAGATTGATATAGATGACCATGAAGAGTCACTTATTCTCAGTAACGTTAGTACTGTAGCAGGCAGTGCACGGCACTGGGTAAGACCACAGATGTGTCCCCTAGTAGCCTGCATAGCCCCTTCTGGCACTATGAAAGTCAGCCAGTAGGGAAGACGTTTCCTAGTCCGTTGCAATTTAGATTCTCTGTCCTAAAACCAAAGTATGTGTTATCTTCCTGTGGCAGCAGGGTTTTATTATCTAGTTATAAAAGGGCAATTAAGAATCTTGGGAATAACCTGTATTGTTTTGGGTACCTCAAGAAATGCCCTGCCCACTAACTTTTAAGGAGCCATCCCATACCTAGCACTGAGATCTTTGTCTAATAGCCTGGGACTTCTGGGAGAAGCCTTATCCATCCTTCGGTCATTATTGCAGAGTAAATCCATCCAAACTGATTTATTTTTTAATTTCTTAACATTATTCATGTGGGTTAATATTTACTGGTTTACATATGCTGAACCATTCCAGCATCTCTGAAAAACAATTCAGTTTGTTCCTAAGTGACTTTTTGATGTGTTCTTGAATTTAGCTGGCAAGTGTATTGTTGAGGATTTTTGTGTCTATGTTCATCAAGATTATCTATAATTTTATTTTTGTTATTTTTGCATCTGTGCTAGTTTTCATACCAGGATAGTAGTCCATAAAATGAGTTTTGCAATGGTTCTTCCTTTCATATTTCATGTAATAGTTAAGAAGCATGGTGTTAGACCTTCCTTGAGGGTTTGGTAAAATTCACCAGTGACTCCATCCGTGCCTGGATACTTTTAGACAGGAGATTTTAATTGTTATAGATCTGTTCAAGCTGTTTCTCTCTCCTTGCTTTAACTTTTATAGAAAAGTCACCTAAAAGTCACCCATTTCTTTTAGATTTTCCAATTTAGTGTGATGTAGGTTTTTGCTTCTGTTTCTTGTTTTGTGTGGGCCTTTGGTGACTTGTAATAATTGGCACAGATCCTGGGAGTTGGGAATTAGGTCCCTTAGAAGAGCAGGAAGCTCTCAACCATGGAGCCTTTTCTTGAACCCCATGGTCCTTTCTTTCCTGTGTCTTTTGGGTAGACGTATTAGCTCCTTCAAGTGATTACTTCAGAACTGACTTAGCGGTCACAGATTCCTTAATTTTTTTTTTTTTTTTTTTTTTTATCATTGAAAGTTTTCATTTTCCCTTCAGTATGACAGATAGCTTTGAGGGCTGTATAGTCTCAATCAAATAGATAGTTGTTAGTTTTCCAAGACTTGAACTTCATCTTTTAGTCTCCACTGGCTTTCAAAGCTTTAGTCAAACAATCTGGTGTTCTGATACACCTGCCTTCTCTTTCCACTTACAATAGTGTTTTAATTACAATGTGATGTGGGTTTTTTCCTCCCCATCAGGTGTCATTCATTTTTCCTGTATCTAATTAGCATTTCTTTTCTCTGCTGTGGGAAATGTTTATTATGAACCTTTTGAAAATATTTTCTATGCTTTTAGAATATATCTCTGTCCTCTGTGCTCATTATTAATTACCTTGGTCTTTTCAGAGAGTTGCTGTGACAATAAGGTTTCTTGGCCCCTGGTCCAGAGGTCCAGACCCACAGATCTCCTGCCCCAGACCCCTTAGCCGCCTGCAGCTGCTTAGGCCCCAAAAATGACTCAGAGACTCAGATGCTCATACTATCTTCATGCTGTTTGGCCTATGGCTCAGGCACATTGCTAGCTAGCTCTTACATCTTAACTCAACCCATTTCTATTAATCTGTCTGCTACGCGGCCCATGGCTCACCTGTGTTCCTTAGATGTTTCTTCTTTGGGTGTCTGGCTCCATCTATCTCTGACTCTGCCCTCCTTCTCCTACCTATGCTGTCTCTGGCTATGGTGTTCGCCAAGGGCCAAAACAGCTCCTTTATTTATAGACTAATATTCTCAGAATACAGAAAGCCATTTCCACATCAAGTTACATGTGTCTTGAAGTTTCCCCTGGTACCACCTTCTTCTTCTTCTTCCTCTTCCTCTTCCTCTTCCTCTTCCTCCTCTTCCTCTTCCTCTTCCTCTTCTTCACTCTACATCCTTGTTAGATTGCTACAGTTGCTCAGATATCCTGACCTTTCTTTGATCCACTCTTTTCCTGAGACTCTCCACAAAGCTTTCAGTTGACTTTGTTCAGCTCTTTAGGTGTTTTTCTTCAGTATTTCTCTTTATTGAATTTCTTTCATATCATCCATTATCACCTTGCTTAATTCATGAAGCTGTTTGTATCTGTGGGCATACTTAAAATTTATCATTTTGAGTTCTCTGTCTATTCTGTCTAGTTTTATGTCAGGCTCAGTTGAGAAAAAACCTTCATAAGACCCAGCAGAGGCAAGCCTGTAGGACATTTTTTTACATTAGTGATTAATGGGGGAGGGTCTGGCCCTTTGTGCATGGGGCCACTCCTGGGCTCTCAATCCTGGATTCTATGAGAAAGGAGGCTAAACAAGTCATGGGAAGCAAGCCAGTAAGCAGCTCTCTTCCATGGCCTTTGCATCAGCTCCTGGCTTCAGGTTCCTGTTCTGCTTGAGTTCCTGATCTCACTGTTTTTGATGATGAACTATTACATGGAACTGTGAGTGAAACAAACCATTTCTGCCCAGTTTGATTTTGGTCATGGTGTTTTATCACAGCAATAATATTCCTAAATAAACCCGTGTCTGTAATGTCATCTAACGTACTCTCAGTAGATACCATTTCTGTAGTGATAATAATTTGGGGGAGGAGGAGTTATATTATCTTGTTTTGTTTGTTCTTTGTGTTTCTTGTATTACAGTGTTGAGATTTACATATCTATGTTATTTGGCTGCTTTTTAAATTAGCTATATTCCTTCTGTTGAAGTACTCACACTGTTCAAATGGAACTTGAATATAATAGGATAGCGTTTGGGTCCACAGATTTAAAGACTGCTAAAGCTGGCGAAGTTTACAATTAAGAAATAAAAAGAGGTAAAAACAAAGGTGAGGAGGAAGAAAGAAAAGATGTTCTTATGAAGGGAAACAGTGTAGTGGAAGCGTGTAGTAAAGCATGTCCTTTGGTATACTGGCTGGAGAAATATAAATAACAGTCCTCATACTAAACTGAGCAAATGTACAAAGAAAAGTAACACCGTAATGAGGCCTATATGCTAGAGTAGAAATTAAATGATATGAAATAAAAAATACTATGGCATGCACTGTGGGCACAGCTGCACTGAGCTGAAAAGCCAAATCCCTAGATCTCTCTCTAGCTGTAGTTGGTGTATTTGGTGATATGTGTGCAGGAGAGGAGAGTAAGAGCCATTGGTCTCTGCAGCCCCTTTGTTCATGGGGCTCAAGCCTGCGGGGAAAGGAGGTTCTAAAGCTCTTCCACTGGCTTCCTCATCCCCCTGGACTGGACTCTACGCTGGGCAGTTGAATGCCTGCAGGTCTGGTGTATGTGAGGGACAGCACTTTTCTTAACAAAGGGGGGAGGTTTAAGAGAAAAGATGGTCTAGTCTTGTTGATATTTTGATTTCTGGAGGCTATTCCCCTCTCAGCCTCCACTGCCTGGTAAAATGAAAGAGTAATGGCTTACACAGGCAGGAAACAAAAGCAATAACTGTTTACTATGTACATTCTGGTTTTACAAAATTAAAATGCTGTGTTCACAATTAAAGCATTAATCTGAATAATCTTTATCGAGAAAAATCAAAAGTCAAATATAGGGGTAAGAACTTGAAAGACCAGAGAACAGGGAGCTGCTGCCAGTTGCTTCCTACTTCTTCTGTTCTCCATCCAAAAGGGCTGAGATCCTTTCTCAGCTCTACTTTACAACTTCCCATGTCCTCTCTGTCTATAGTCCTCCAAACCTCTATGATCATCTGAGGCCAGCTCTGCCCTCTAACTCTAAGCAAGTTTTATTTGTCAGAAGACAATCAAAATATCACATAACACATAGTACATATTTTGACTTCCTTTTTCTTCTTCTTTTGAGACAAGTCTCATGTATTTCAGGATGATCTTGACCTTCTAATTCTCCTGTCCCCATCTCCCAAGTAGGTATGTACCACCACACCATTTTATGTTTGTCTTTAAGCCCAGAGCTTTTTGTGTGTGAGGGAAACACTCTCCTAACTGACCTCCAGCTCCAGCATATTCTCACTTTTTAAATGCAGATCTGTTCTATCAGCATGTTATTTAAAAAACAATATTAGGTTAGTGTAGATGGAAATTGCACCTTTTGTGGTAAAGAAAAAAAAATCAGTACACTGTGAAATGCGATGTGATGGGAAGGAAACCTCTCTTCAGTTGTAAACCTCCAGTTCATTCAACAGAGCTGAGAAGCCAAGGCCGATAGTTTCTCCCAGATATCAACTTTTAGTGACTGAGATATATTTCTTTACTGAATGAACAGCACACTAATTCGAGGAGCAAAACATCCCACAGAGTTTTGGTTCATGAAAAAGGAAAAATCTGCACTCTTTACTTCTAAGAAAATGTAAAGTCAAGTCCATTGCCAATGCAAACAGCATCTTTTGTGTGATTGTTCAGGCAAACAACCAAGGGTATGTATAGTTAAGTTAAAAAGCAAACAGCCCTGCAGAGCATCGTTATGGTCAGGGGAGTTAGAATAGTTAGCAGCATAGGCATGTAGCATCTAGGAGACAGACAAGGCAAGGTACAGCCATGTTTGATAGAAGATGTTGCACCCCAGACATCCTCCTAGGCATGTTCTTACATCTTGAAGGTCACAAATTCAGATGCCTTCTTGCCTATGAAATGAAAGTGACTGAAGTTGGAGGGAATGAACAATGAATAGGGAATTATGAGAAGACAGTGTCAAGGAAAGAATGTTTAATGAGAGAAAAAAAAAATCTACTAAGACTAGTATCTTAGAGAAATGCAAACTACGGTTAGGTTACCCTATACATTTTTTTTTTTTAATGAGAAAAAGCAGAGATAAAATTTTCTATCAATCTTTTCTACATTTCTAAAACTTAGAGGGTTATTTTAAAATATTTAACTACCTTGAAAGAAAACCCTTGTTTGTAGGCTGTCTCAATGCATGACCTTATTTTCCTCACACAAAAGTTCCCTGGTCAAGGACCACCATTTCCTGAAACCTCGGTGAACCCAAGAGACACCTGTTTCTACCTTCTCTTTCTCAGGAAGAAGCCTACAGGCAGATCTGTCTGGCTGGGGTAGGTGTTGGCATCACACCACCCGTTTAGCATATCCAGGCTAAAGGGAGCAAGCAGGGTCTTGAGGTTATAGTGACAGTCCCATTCTTACCAGAGCTTTTTCAACTCTTAGATGTGTTGCTATGACAAGGTAACATCCCCTACCCCATCCCCAGAACTCAGGGACAAACCTGCAGCTTCTGCTGATGCACCTACTTCTTATACCAGCAGGGCAGAGTCAGAAAAGGCAGGGTAAGAAATCTGAATATGGCATAATTAGCTTTTCTTTAAAATCCATTTAATATACTATAAAACATTTCTTCATTCTCAAGTATTCTTGCTGTAATCCAGTCCTTATTTATGTTAGCAAATTTGCCCTTGAGTGTCCCTGAGTGAGTTTACTCTCTCTCCTAAGAGGCAAAAAAAGAGCAAATTCAATTTTCCATAAGCAGAGAAAGGAAAATATTGTCAAGCAGCTTCAGGGCAGCAATTGTGGATGTTTTCCACAAGGGGAATTTGAGAATCTGCTATGTAAAAATGACAAAAGGTTGCTAGCGAGAGTCAACAAACCAGTTTGGAAGCTGATGTCCCATAAAAATGATGGTCACTTATCATGGTATGGGTGCTATTAAAGGACACTAAAACCCAAAAGGGACCTCAGGTCACATTTATGATGAAGCAGGCATCAACTTCCTCAAAATGGCTCACAACTCATGTCTTTGTTACCTCTGTTCCTCATTCCCCTACACCTAATGGAGAGTCTTGCTATTTGAATGTTGAAGTATAAAATCAAACAAACCCATCAATCTTCTTCGAATAGTCATTTGCATTTCAAATCAGTGAGATCATTTTAAATATTCATACCCTTCAACTTGGTAACGCACCGCTCACTCGTATGAATTTGTTCCAAGGAAAGAATTCTAAACAACAGCAGAAATAAAAATGAAAACAAGTTAAATATTCAATAATAGCGGAATGCTAAGCAAAGCACAGTTTATGTTCTCAGGAAAATGTTATACAACCATTGCAAGGAGTCTGAAGATTATATGCAATAACATCGAAAATACTTAAGATGTTGTCAGAAAAATCAAGACACAAAATTCTAAATAGGCATGATTATATATTATATGCCAGCCAGCAAGCTGGTGCAGGAAATAGAAGATGGGGGGGGGGGGGGTTTGTAATTCACTGAAAAGTTAACAGTAGCTTCGAGTCGGAGCTATACCAGTTTCGCCTGTTCTTTTAACTGACTGCATTTTCTTAAATGAGAGCATATTACTTTATAATGAAAATTCTTAAGATAGGGCTTGCACACAAAGGCTTCAGAAGATGACAGTCAATGCTGAGAAGAAGCAGTATCCTAACAGAGTGGGATTCATGTTGTCCTGAATAAGATTTTCTAAAGCAAAAGTTTCCTCTGGCCCCACACCGAAAGCATGGCTTCAGAGGAAGAGAAATAAATGCAAACCTTCCCTCGGATGACTTTGCCAACATTCTGAACAGAATCAAATTAATCATTCCAGGGATGGTTTACAATCCAGAAATGAGGTTTTTGTTATTTTTATCATAATCTCAGCTAAATCTGGTAGAAGAGGAACAATCAGTTAGAAAATTAACCTTATTAAAATCCACCTACAGCATCAAATTAGGATTTCTATGGAGGCAGATTCAGAAGGTTGAATGAACGTAATGTGAAGTGGGATTTCCTTTCATTTTCCACTTCCACCCTTCCTAAATCTTAGCCCTTCTGTTCCATCAAGCAACCCTTTGTACTAGCACTCTGGGCAGGAAGTGTGGCGAGAACTGATCCGCGTTCCTAACACCTCTCATGGTTTTGTGGATATGCACGTGTTTGAATATATGAAACACATCTGCTTCAAGATAATCCAGAGTGAGTGAAATAGTCCCAATATGTGTGATTCCTATACAAGGAACGCTCCCTCCAGCCTTTCCCCTTTATGTAAGACACACACATACACCATGCACACATATACTCCATACACACACAGACACATACACACACACACACATACACCACACACACACACACATACACATATACTCCATACACACACAGACACATACACACACATACACCATACACACACACATATACATATACTCCATACACACACAGACACATATATACACACATAAGCACACAAAAATACACACACCACACACACAGACACACACACATATGCACGCACATACATACAACACACACATACACACACCACACACACAGATACACACACACATGCACACATATACACACCACACACACACAAACACACACACAGTGGCTTTCCAGCCTGGTTATAAAGAAAAGTAAATTTATGACAAGAATGTAAAATACTACACTGCTGAGGCCAAATAACCCTCCTGAGTGAACCCCACAGAGATGCTAGAACAGGGAGAGTTAGGATTGGCCTCGGGAGAGGGGCTCAGGGCTGGGCCTCCATTGTCTCATTTTTCAAAGCCTTTTCTAAGCTTCCCCTTTCCTCTCTATTATCACCTTACAAACAGCCTGGGCTCATTAAGAACTGAATGTCTGCTCTTGGCGTTTCTCTTACCTTGCAAAATGAGATGTTCTATATTTATTATACAGTTGTTGCTTATGTTTCTTCAGAGTAGCAAAATGATGTAAAGGAAATGATCAAAATATCCCTACTGATACCATATTGTCGTTTTTTCACACTAGTTTTCTTGGTGTCCCTGGCTTCTATTAAAAAAAAAAAAAAATGGTTAATGGTTATCCCCAAGACCCTCCCACAAAGGCATGTGTTAAGTTTGTGTGTATGTATATGAGCTAAATTTTAAGTAAGACATTAATATTATTTTTCCCAGTCATTATTATTTTTTCTTTTTTTCCTAAATTAAATAGTGAATGACTTGAATTTGCAAAGTTGCATCAAGAGTGCCACAGCTTACCTGGAAAAGGGACAGAGTTGGGGAGGGGGGATTTGAACCTCTACAGTGAGGCTTCGCTTTGGTTCTGGAAGCAATCTAGAATTGTTTTTAGTCTTTCTTTTGGGTATTTGAGGCAGCACCTCACTGCATACCTAGGCAAAGCTAACCCTGCTGTGAGGACCATGGGACAATTGTTCAGGTCTGCCTTTAAGCTTTGTTTTATTTATTTGAAGAAGCTTTTAAAATAAGGGTACTCCCATAGATCTGAATAGACTAGAATTAAGTTCAAGGCGACTCACACAAATTTGCATTGAGTTCATGCCCAATCGGCAGCACTGGGGGAGAAAAGTAGCAATGGATGTTCTACCTAAGGCCCCTAACAGGCTCCAAGATTCAGGTCACGGAGACCTAAGATTTTTATCCTGTAGTTATTTATTTCCTTAACAAATCAGGAAAATGTGAGTGACCCACTGAAATGTCTCATAAAGCTATGCCCGTTGCTCAGAGGCTGGCTCTTGCCTGTAGGCTCCATTCGCTTTCATGAAGACTTTAAATTGTAATGTCGTCCCCCATGTCAAGCTACAGTGTTTTCTTCCTCTCCCACAGATCGTTCTGCTAAGACTAGAAACAGTGAAATAGCAATGGCTTGCAATTTTTAATTAAACAGTTTCCCAGATATCCCAGTACCCTCAAATTTGGTGTGAACTGGAGAGGCAAGGTTGCCTGTGAAAAGTTGAGAGGTGGGGACCTCCTTGTCAAGTGCCTCATCATTAATGTGTAAAGAACTCTTGGTTGACAAAATAAATTTTTAAAAAATTAGTAGATATATATGCTAGTCTTAGTATTAGCTCAATGCAAGCATTTCTCAATGAGATTCTTTTTAAAGACAAAAATAGATTAAGAGCATCCCATACAGCTCTGGGAATAATGAATTAGGCCTGTAGTGCCTGCACTTTGGAGGCTCAGGCAAGAAGACTGGCTTGAGGGTGAGGCAGCCTGCTCTACAGACTGAGGAATACATGCCAAAAATCCCTTCTCAGGACAACAGAAGAATAAGGTGTGTTGCCTGCTCACTTTGGGAGATTTATTGGCTCCTATGAACTCTTGGTTTCCCTCCCAGATCTCCGTTTTCCAGGAAGAATTTACGGCATGCCCCACCAGTCACACCAAATCTTGATTGGTTTCCATTCTAAAGTGATTCTATAGACATTGCTCTCAAAAACGACAGTCTCTTTATAGAGGCACGAGGCAGACCACCTCTTGTTGTGATCCCAATAAAAATACAGTTCAGCTATGCTTTACAGTTTCATCCGTTGCGTGCATGGGCATCACCCTGCTGTCACATGCTTGCTCCTCATTTTTCCCAAAATAAATCCTTCTCTGGCTTCCAGACCAAAATACTTTTCTTTCCTTTGATTTCCAGAGTGTCTAAAACAATGTAAAGAGTTACATAGTTTTAGGCAATTTTCAGTGAATGGGCCATTTTGCCGCATTATGAACACAGTCGGTGATAACAATTAATGAGAGGAAGGATTTCTATGATATGCCTAGCATCTGGTTTTCAGCTCTTAAACATTGTCCTATATGTGCACGGATCTTATTACCCCTGGGAGAGCTCTTATTAATCTCAGTGTCGAAGCTGTTTCAACAAATCTACTGTACTAATGAAAAGTCATCTTATCACACTTTGCTCTCAGTAAATTTACCATCCTTTGATAAGGTTGCAAACAACTGGGAAGTAATTGATCTGTAATTAGTGTGGCCACTGCTGAAGAGCGCCTATGCGGGGGCTTCATCATTTATCTGCCCAGCACAGCACATCCTGCCTCAGAACACTAAATTATTTAGTATTCTTTTCAAATACAAATGGTCTCAATGGGTCCTCCATTATTTTAAGAACTTTCTGAAGAAGAGAATAACATTTAAATTTCTGATTCTCTGTCACGAATGCAGTAGTTAAAAGAGCCAGGAGTGGAAGGGGATCATTTTTCACACATGACTTGTCTGCTGAAGCCAGCCTGGGCTATGAATGGAGAAGGACAAGGGCCCTTTGATCTGCACCAAACTCACACAATTTATCTTTTAAATGCACTAAAGCTTTTTGATAAATGTCAATTTGACAATTAAATTCTTCAAGGGCCACAATATATCACCATCACAGTGCCTATTTTTGAGGGTCGGTCAACCATAACGTCTTTCAGCAAGCTACAGCAAGCCCAAGTTAGTGGGGGAAATGATAGCTCTCAGGCCTGGCTGTTCTGTGTATGGTATTTTTATCTCTTGTTAAATAAAATAGCTGTGATCTTTTCCATCAACACAAGGCACAACTCCAGTGCCAGAGTTCATGGTCAGCCTTGCAACCCAAAGTGACTGTGTTTTCTGTCATCTGATAGTTTAGGGGCTAAAGGAGCCTGTGGAGACCTTTTTCAATCTATTGCTATGTTAATTTTTCTTTCCTCATGGCAAAGGTGCTTTCTTGTGTGTTTTATTAAAAAAAAAAAAAAAAAAAAAAAAAAAAAAAAAAAAAAAAAAAAAAAAAGGCAAAGACTCTCTGAGGCCTCAGAGTCAGCAAGAGGATCAGATGTAGAACCATGGGGTTGTGGCTTTGGTTTTAGGAAAGACCTGTTTATGCTTTGATTACAAAGGTCATTGATTAAGTCAAAAACCAGAGACAGTAGACTCTTACGATAAATAGCTGGAAAATGAATAGCTGGTATGTATATGCAGGGAAGTTTTGAGGCCATTTCATGCTCATGCTTCAATCTTTCTGTATCTTTGAGAACAAAAATAGCCATCTGATAGGAGGAAGGACTAGCCCCTGCCATCGGAGAGTTTACATTCGAAATCTTTGCTCCTTTCTGCTCTTTTAGCCCCATTAAAACTCAGCATCAGGTGGAAGGATAACAATTGCAATGTGACATTTTGAAATGCTTCACATGAAAGATGGTTTTAAACTCCATGGTTACTAAGGGCTTTGTGAAGGGCTGACAAAGGAACAGACCAAGGATGCCTGTGATCCCTCTCAAGAGATAGTGTCTCCAGAGTCCACCGTGGCCCCACCACCCAGGTATTTGGCATGGGTATGATGCTATCTTTTGACAAAACTGACATTTCGGTATGATTGCGAAGAAAATTAAAGCTCCCGGATCAGGTAGCCGACTGGCTGAAAACACAGACACCTAGTGATCTTCGGGTGCCTCCATTGCTTCTTTCCTCAAGGATAGGGGAATCAGTGTAATCCTTAAAATCTCTAAGAAAAAGTGAAAAAGAGCCACCTGAGTGAGTGTCTCCAGGGTGTCTCACTGTTTCCAACACAGATTAATTTTTTGGATGGCCTATCATGCAGTATTGTCAATCAAACACTGCTGGAATTGTAATGTGACATCAGCCCTTGATACAGCTGAAGTCAAGAGCACTGAGTGGTTTTTATTTCTATAAAAGAGATGGAGGTCACTTCTCTGACCTTTATAATGTCTGCACTCTCCAACGTTTTGTGGAGAATTGAGAATAACAATTCTTTTGTAGCTAGGACTAGCAGAGGATGTTTGTCATGCGCCTGGAATTATTTCCTGAATATAAAAGTGGGTGTAATGACTCAAGAAGTGGAGTCGTCTTGGCCAGTGCCATTTCAAGGTGGAGTTCTAAATAGCCCACAGCTCTAGATGAAATGTCCTTAGCAATAATTAAGCTTTTTGATAGCCACCTTATAACACGTAAGTCTTTGTGGTGCCGCGCTTATTAACTTAGGCAGGTAGTTGCATTATAAAGAAGCTGTTCTTGTGTTTTTACCATATTGTACTTCACCATCCTTTATTGAATATACTTAAGAAATTCACTGATGGATAAACAACGGCCTGTTTTAAATGCTGACATTCAGATCAGAACTTATCTTGTGGGGTTGGCAACGTCCTTTGGAATGATGGTGCTAGTATAATCAACTTCTTGTCTCACGCTCCTTCCATAAATTGTCTTTTGAAATATCACTCAATGAATCATGAAGATTAAACACATGGAAATCAGGCTGAGAAATTAATCCAAAGTATAGAATCCCATCATTTACCTCCAAAATAATACTTAGTAAGTATTTATAACATTCTGTCCGTATCACTTGACTTCAGGAACTGTCCCCAAACTGTCCCTTTCATTTTGTGTGTGTGTGTGTATTATATGATACCAGTAAGCCACTCTCTACATACAAGGGTAAATACGTGTCAAAATATTAAAAGTTTTATACTATATCTAAAATGGTAAAACATGCATTAAAACTAATTTTTTTTCTCTTTCTACCTTGATAAATGTATACAGATAAGATCAAAATTGACTGACAGACATTTGTTTTCTTTTTTTGTTGGACATTTATACAATGTACTCTAATCATGCTTCCCTTCATCTCTGTAACTGTCCCCACGTTCCCATCCATCCAGCTCATGTGTTCTTTCTCTCTTTAGAAAACAGGCAAATAAAAAAGCAAACAAACCAGAATGATTAATAAATGAATAAAACAGAGAAAAGGCACAAGGAACACACACAGACACACACAGTCAAACCCCGTAAAAATACAAAACTAGAAACAATAACACACAAGCAAAAGACCAGTGAGGAAAAAAATATGCAAAGCAATCTGAGACATAAAAAAAAAAAAATGCTATTGAGTTCATTTGGGGTTGAGCATCTTCTATGCATGGGGTCTGCCCTTCAGTGTAGCTTATGAACCCAGCGAGACTCCACTGGGAAAACTGATTTTTCCCTTTTTTCACAGTCAGGGATAGGAGACCATGTGCACTTCTGTCTCTCAGTGCTGGGACCCTATCTACAATATGTGTTTCATCCTGGACATGGGTCTACGTGATTTAACCTGTTAGGTGTAAGCATCACTTTAGTCTCATACCTTCTTTCTATACCCCAACATCTCTCTTTTGGAATGGAATGTTCTCTTGGTGACTGTGTCTTAGAAATAAGAACAGGCCTTTTCATTTTACAAGGCCAAGAGTCTTTTTAAGTTTCAAAGGAGACTTGGGCTTGAATTTCTAAACAATGTTGGAATTATTAGGACTATAGTAGGTCATACAGATGTGCATTATGAGCAGGGCATGAGCCTTTAGGGACCAGAAAGGTTAGGGTTTGAATATGAAATGTCCCTTATAGACGCATGTGTTGAACATTTGGCCACCAGCTGATGGTACTATTTTAGGAAATAGTGGAAACTTTAGGAGCTGGGACCTACTTGGACAAAGTGTGTCACTGATGGCATGCCCTGAGAAGTTTTACTTCATCCCTCATCCAGTCTTCCTGTAGGCCCTGAGGCCAACAGCTGCCTGCTGCACATGTTTCTGCCACCATGATGCTGTCTCGAAGGACCAGAATCAAAGAGATGATGGCAAAGGGCTGACATTTTCGGAAATGTGAGCCAAAGCAAATCTTTCTTAAGTTAGTTATCTCAGGTACTGTCACAGAAATTTGAAAGTTTCTAGCCAATACTTATATTCTTTAAGCCATTCCCTTGGGCTTTCTTCTGCAAAATGTGTTTAAATTTTTTAAAAATATTTTTATACGTTAAGTCCACTTAACATCAAGTGGATCAGTTTAGTGGTCTGAATATAGCCGTAGTGTTCTGCAGGCACTATACCTATCATTAGAGAACATTTCCGTGACTTCAGAAAAAACAAACCAACAAATACTTATGTTCCAAACACTTAGTAACCAGTTTCTTCTGTTCTCAGTCTCTGGGAACAATAAGCAAAATTATATTGTTAATAATTACTATAAGTCTCCTAAATGTTTTTCTATCTTAAAACTTAAGCTTATGAAAAAGTTCATGCATTTTTACCAAAAATGTAAATCAAACATCAAATACATTTTTTTTCATTTTAAGTATGTTTTTATTTTGAAAATGTTTATTCTTAAAAAATTTCATACATATGCACAATGTAAAATGATCATACCCACCTCCAGCCCATCCCTCCAACTTCCCCAGAGCCCCCCAAATAACTACATGTCTCCCCCTTTTGTCTTCTCTTTTTGAGATTATAATATAAACACATCATTTCTCCTTTCCCTTTCCTAACTCTAAACCCTTCCATATACTCCTCGATATCTTTCAAATCATGGTCTCTTTATAAAATTAATTGTCACCTGCATATACATGTATACATGGATATTTTAAAATATAACCTGCTCCGTCCATAAAGCATCACTTGTATGTATGCTTAAGGGCTGACCGTCTAGTACTGGGTAACCAATAGGCGCACTCTTCCCCCGGAAGGATTTCCTCGCCCACTCTGGGCGTTCCTTAGCTGTCTCTGGTTTTTTGTGTAGGGTTGATACTTTGTTGCCTTTCCCCATCCACTTTGGCATGTCTCTCAATGTCATTTTAAATAAATAAACCTTCATTGTTTTATGAAGCCTGGCCTTCCGTGAGTTAAGAGCAACTCTCCTGCTCGTCTGCCTTCAGTCTTGGACACTCTTTTTGTTGCCTTAGGACTTGCAATGGAATATTGGCTCATCCTGAGTCTCCAGACTTCAGGATGGAACGATACCAGCATCTTTCCCTAGTCTCTGGCTTGTTGGTTGAGATGCTGGGACTTGGGTCCTCCATAATAGTCTAGGATAATTGCTTATAAGTTCCCTACCCCTCACATGACTTTTCTCCTGAGTATAGAAATTCTTTCCCTGGGGGGATCACTGTTATTTGTTAAATGAGATTCTTAAAGCACTTATTTTGTTAGTGTCATTGTTTTGCTGTGGTTTCTGGAGACAGAGTCACGCTTACATTGCAGCCTGGCCTGGAACCCATGGTCTCACCTTCTCTCAATTACAGGTGGAGATGACAGCCACTGGCTCCTGGAATAGTCTTTCCTATTAGTAGTCTTTTTCATATGCTACATTTGTAGCGTCTGTTTCCTTTGCCTAGGAGCCAGCTAATAACAGGACCTGCATTTTCTTAAATTCCCAAGCTGCTTTCTCCCAATCTTTGCTGAAGGACTCTGTCTATGTATGTGTACTGCGGCACACCTCCAACATTTGGTCAGTGTTTAGCTATGGCTTAGTCTTCACTTTCTGATTATGAAGAACTTCATTCCTGCCCAAACAGCTCCATACACCATTGTCTCTGGGATTCTCCAGAATTTGTCAAATCTTCTCTAAAACCCTAAGGCCTTTTCATTATGTCCTCACCTTTAAAATGCTTTTGGCCAGTGTCTCGGTATGCTGAATAGGGCTTTTAAATTTCTTAAATTTATTTTATTATGTATTTATCTGAGATGGGAGTCTCACTATATAGCTCTGACTAGCCTGGAACCCTATGTAGAACAAACTGGCCACAAACCCACAGATCTGCCTGCCTCTGCCTCCCAAGTGCTGGGATTAAAGGCATGTGCCAGCATGCTTGGCCCTGAATGAGGCTCTGTAAAGGAGCTGACAGCTAAAACAGTGATGTTGTCTCCGTATAGGCTTTAACGTTCTAACCTGGAGACCCCTAGAAGCTGCCGTGCTGTGTTTTCCTCTGTTACACCATGGCTCTGAGGTGATGGGTCTTCAAGGCCCTTTAGTAGCTGGGAATTGAGAAATAGGAATGGAGCTCTTTAAAACACACACTGTCCCAGGTGGTGGTGGTGGCATAAGCCCTTATTGCCAGCACTCAGGAGGAAGAGGCAGGCAGATAGATCTCTCTAAGTTAAAGGCCACCCTAGCCTACAGAGAAAGTTCCTGGATAGCCAAGGCTGCACAGAGAAACCTTGTCTCACAACAAAAACAAAACAACAACAACAAAAAAAAACACTGGAAAAAACCCAAAACAAAACAGAAAACCCAACAAAATAAACAAACACTCCCCCATACACACTGTCTACTATGCTTATCAAAGTCCAGCCCTTTATTTTAAAGACTTCTCTGATTGCCACAAGCCTTTGATTAATTTCCAGAGCATAGGAAAAAAAAAAGTGTTGGTTTTGATAACCTTTGCCAGGATTTCTTGTTACTTTTATACAGACCAGATTTCTGAATGTCCTTACCCTGCCAATTTAGAAGAACTTCTCTTATTTCCTGAATTTTCCATGTTCAAAACTTTTGTCTGTCGTCTTTACACTTGCTGGAAATAAAAAGGTTGGCTGAATATAAAATCATTGGCTTACACTTTCCTCTCCTTAAGCATCTTAAATTGTTGAGCTGAAAACTTCTTTGGAAGCTCCAAAGCCAGCCTAATTTTTTCTTTTATAGGTGACTTCACACCTTTGCCATATGCTTTCCAGATTGGCAGTGTTTCCTGTATGCTGTCGCACCTCAATGGAGGTGCATCCTGAGGATGATGGAACCCACCCAGACGCTGCCTTCTGTGTCTCTTTATTGGTACTCTGCATCCTTTCCTATCAATTCGCTATGTTTTGAGGATAATAGCAGTCAGCAAGTCATTCTAGCAAATTATCAAATGTCCTGATGATTCGGGGAATCCCCAAACTTGAAGCTGGGTGTTAGGAATGAAGGTGCATGATGATGCTTCAGACTCTGACATTTAGATCAGTTCTAGTGAGATTTTAAAAACGAACTGGAGATCTTGCCAGGCACGTGTTGCACATCTTTAAACCCAGCACATTAAGAGGCCAGTTTGATCTACAGAGTGAGTTCCAGGACAGCCAGAGCTACACAGAGAAAACCTGTCTTGAAAAATCAACAAAAATTCAAACAATTCCAAACCTGTAGATATTTTGTACATAGTCTGAATGTAAGCATGTAATATAGGGACAAATATTTTCTATGTGCAGTTTGCCTGTTTTTTTTAATGGTATAATTTGACAAGCAAAAGTTTCAATTTTTAACAGTCAGATTTATTGTTATTTTCTTCTGTAATTAGTGCTTTATGTGTTCTGCCTAAGAAGTCCCTCATTTGCCCTGGTATCACACGGTAATTTAACATGTTTTCTTTGGAAGCATTTTAGGCCTTATATATGCCCTAGAATTTAGGTTATATTCATTCCTATCTCCTCCTGGAAATGATGTTTACAACATTTTCCTCGCTGACTTCCCTGTTCCCAGATGGAGGAAATGTTGACTTACACTGCCCTGGTTTGTACCAGGAGTTATGGTAGCATCACTTTAACCTTGAAAACCAATGTGCTATCAACTTTTTATCTGGGGATGTGTTCTACCGCTCAGAAGCAGTGCATCTTCCCACTGTCGTGGCTCATGGGAAGGGAAACTTTATTTAAGAAAATTGTAGTCCCAGTCAGCAAAGATGAGAATATGACATTGAAAAGGCATTTCACTTCTCATGAAGAGCATATGTGATTGTCCCAAAGGGAAGGACTACGGATCAACATCCTTAACCTTTGGTAGATGGTGAATCAGTTACTCATCACATTGATGTGACCAAACACCATGTGAAAAGCCACTTGGAGCACAAGGGTTTATTTGGTTCACAGCTTTAACAGTTACCATGTCTTGGAAGGCAAAGAGGCAGGAGCAGAAAAGCTGGTCAATCACATTACACTGGCAGGAAGGAAGCAGAGAGCAGGCAGGAAGTCATGCTCAAGGATCTCTCCCCATGATCCAGTCTCCCAGCAAGGCTCTAGCTTCTAAAACAGTGCCAACAGCCAGGACCAAATGTCAAAATACAAGGACGGGTGTGGCATGGCATCTAGGTCAAGCATGAGTATTGGAATAAATAAAAACAAAAGGGAACCAGGATTTGGTTTGGGGCATGAGAATTTATATTCTTTTCTCAAGAAAAAAAAATAGAAAATCTATAGTTCCTATTTCTATCAAAAATGCAAAACTTCCTTTCGTGAACTTGGAGACTTTTCGACATGATAGTCTGATCCAGTTGGAAGAAGCAGAACTGGATGTGGTTTCCATAGAAAGGAAATATCTGGTAAACATAACCCAGAAAAAAAAAATCAGTAAATTGAAGTTGTAAATGATGTAAAGTGTTGTACAATTGCTCCCCACCTCACCACTAATAAGAATGTGGGTGGACTTGAATGTCAGTCTTAAAAGAAGTGAGGTCGACAGTTAGTAATGATGGCAGAAGGATTGAATATTTCAGTGGATTTAACTGTTGCCGACTATGCCAGACTGAACCGAGATCATGACAGAGTTTACTGCAGGGACATATAAAGTGCCAGGAAAAATGTTTTGCATAGACATTTTTATTCCAGTATCAACCAAGCTGGTACATATATGCATACACATATATGCATGCACATATATACATATATATATGAAAGTTTGTTAATTGTAAAACATGTTCGTGATTTCCATGTTCATCCTTTCTTGCCTACTGGTCAAAGGCAAGCATGTCTAATGCAAAACTAAATAATTCTCCAATTGTATTTATTTATTTTTCCATTTGATCTTTTTATGATAAAAGAGATTAATTTTAAAAATAAAGATATTCTGTGAGCTATTTGCAAGGCAGATGACATTTAATTTAGACTTTTTATACAGTTTCCTTCAACTTTCTAACATGACAGTCAGAAAATCGATTAAATCTGATAAAGCCTTGAGTTCGCTCCTCCTTTTGGCACTGAGGGATTCTATGAGTTCCTTCTACTTAGAAATCTCATTTTTGCCATAGGATAGAAAGCAATTATTTTTCTGCAGATACCTGCTGAGATCACTGCACCTGGCAAAAAAAATTAGTCGATGGATTCTTGCTAATGTTAAGTTCATTAGGAAACAATAAACTACAGGACTTCTCGGAATACAGAAATTTTTTATCTGCTTTTGTTTTCCTACAAGGCAATAAGGATATCAATAAAAGGTGAGTATCAGCGAGCCGACAGGTACCTAAAGTGTCTGTGTCAGCTGAAGATCTTCCTATTTCAGAAATGCAGATACAGATGAATGTGTCTTTAGATTTATATTTTAAGGGGAAATTTTAACATTGTAATACCTTTGCTCTGTCATAAAATATAAATAATAGTCAGTTTGATCTTCAGTTCTGAAGTTATCCTATCTTTCCTCGCCATGTATCATTCCTGTCTTACTACAGAAATCTATAACTCTCAGCCAGGTGAGATCTAAGTCTCAATATTCCTTCAGCCTATCGCTGTAGCTCTTCTGGTACTGTAGTTTCTGCCTTCGTGTCAATGACCATCTACAATCTTTACTGGGTTTAAGTTGGTTTCTTCACTAATTTCTATAAAAGGTTCTGTAGTCATCATAAAAACAAACAAGTCTTACTCACTTTTTGGCTGGAGTCACCAAGTCACTTAAAGTTCTTCTATAACTCTTTTCTGCTGGCCCCATGTCTAGGCATCCTTTTCTAATAGTAAAAGGATGTGATGGCCATTCTGCAGTTGCTTCTGGAGTGTAAGAGTCCTGTAGAGTAAAAGAGATCTGTAGTAGAAGTTTCTGGCCTGGTCTAGCCCTGGACTGGCCCACAGCTACTTAGCCCCCTCCCCCAAGTGACTCAGGTGCTTATATTAATTATATGCTGTTTGATCTATGACTAGGGCCTATTGCTGGATAGCTTTGTCATCTTAATTCAACAAATTTCCATTAATCTGCCGTGCCATGTGGCCAGTGTTGTGGTGAGATTCAGGTGTTATTGAGGGAGACCTAGAGGCATAGCTTTGGGGTCTGAAGACTCTAGCTGGGCATGGCCAGCCCCTTTAAGGTACAAGTCAGGCCAAAAATTCCCACTACACCATGGCTTACCTATTTCTTTACATCTTGCTTCTTAGGTGGCTCTATCTCTTCTCTGTCTGTCTCTTCCTCTTCCCGGAGTTTTCTTAGTCTGGTAGCCACACCCACACTTCCTGTCTATTTTCTGGCCAATCAATGTTTTATTAAACCAGTAGAAGGGATAAATATTTACAACCTACCAGAACATAATCCCACAACAGAAATCTTCCATCAGAAAGAAGAAATAAAGGAGGCAAAGCAAGTGCATCTGGAATGTAGTTGAAGCAAGAGATCCACACTTTCCTAGAGCATTGTTAGGACATTGTTAATGTCCACTATGACTTTTGAAAAAGGCCATGAACTCCAACTTTTCCCAAGTATTGGAGACCATAAAATCATTTAGAAGTACAGTTTTCAAAAAAAATCGTAAAAAAGAAAAAGAAGAAAATAAAGCAAGTCTTGCCAGTTTAATCTCCAAGTGTCCTTTCTGTCTCAATATTAGAATAGCCTTAAGCATAACAATCAGGGAACTGGATAAGTTAGTTGACTGCCACATGGAATATTGCACAGCTATCATGTACATAACCCACTAAAAAGATTTAAATGGTAGGTAGATGTGCTAATCATGAGTAAAAACGATGTAACTACAGAGAATTTGGCAATTCGCACATAGAAGATTACTGAACAGAATACACACAGGTATTGGAAAGTGACCTTCTGCTCATTTAGACACATAGCTAACCCTTTTATCCTTAAATTTTCCTACAATTTTCACTTTTTAATAACTAATATGTATGACCAAAGTTAAAATTTTCATTCATTTTAATTTTATCTGTTGTGATCAGCTTGCAATTATTTCTCCTTGGAACTGCTTACTTTAATCAACTTTTTCTTCACCTACAATCAGTCATTTCTATTAGGAGTCAGAGAACCGTGGTCCCTAAGTGTAATACCAGAATGCAACCTGGTTGTCTAAAATAAAGTTTTATAGGAACACAGACATTTGAGATACATTGTTTATGTTGCTTTTACTTATCAATGACAGAGTTGAGTAGTTTAGTGTGGCAGAGACCATCATACACGCTACAAAAGATAATATATTATGTCCCCGAGATGTATCACTAGATTAAGGAGGTGAGAGATTCCTTAGGTTGCAGAGTTGAAGCTCTCAGGGCATTAAAGAGGTGAGTCAAGTGTAACAGTGAACTGTGCAATAGATGCTGTTGACCTGGCTACCAAGAATCAGATTTAATAAAGAGGTATCTGTGTTTGAGATTTGTCGCAAAAAGAATGAGACTCGGGGATAGATCTCTGAAGTTGGAGATACTAGAGGGAATAAACACCACAGTCAGATCTTATTCAGCTGTCTTCCAGCTTCCTCAGCCTCTCTTCCCTTGGAATGGATTTCTCTGTGTTTGAATTAAGTATTCTTTTGGTAATTAAGGCGTGGCCCCATCACACCTGCTTGGGAGCCTGGAATTCCTTCTATAATCTGAAGTGACCTTGACTCAGTTGGGATTAAGGGTGTAGGTCACCACTCCCAGGATACTCCCTGTGCTGGGATTAAAGGTTTGAATCACCACTCTGATTTTCCTAGACTGACTGTGGTTAGAGTTCTGGGACTTCTGGAGCTTTTACTAACCCCCCACATAGACTGTGGGTAGATTCCCTCTGATATCTCCAAAACTTCTAAACTTTATTAAATCCCCACAGAGATTTATTAAGAAGCATATCTATGAAGAATAAACATGAGAGCGCTAGGAATATGATTTACTGAATAAACTACTTGGGGTACAAGAGTGTTGGGCAGAGTTCATACCCTCAGTACCCACAGAAATGCTAGGCGACCATGAAAGCCTGCCAATAATTCCAGTACTCAGAGGTAAGTGCAAGAATTCTCAGAGGAAACTATCTAGCTAAACTAGTCCATATTGTCAAACTTACTGAGTTCAATTAGAGACAGAGATAAAAGAAGGCTCTTGATGCCAACCTTGGGCTTCCACTTATATTCATACACATGTGCACCCATAAATACATAAAATAATTTTTTTCAAAGGAATAAAGATGAGAAGTAGAGAATAAGGGATTTCTGAAGCTGGACTATGAAAGCAGTATGTTTTGTCAAGTGTGGCCCATGCTCTCTCAACAGAGTAGGCTCATACTTCACATACCAGCATCCCATTCCTTGGGTATCTCGGGTTCAGGAGTAAAGCCCAGCCTAGCATGGTTGGTAGCCAGTACCAGTGTGGGGTTTTTATCTCTCTGAAGTCATGGAGTCCCAAATCCTGTTCAACAAAACTTAGGGGCAGGACCTACTGTAGTAGATTCTAAAGGAAGTACAAGACAGGACAGTAGACTAGAAGATTAGTATTGAGTCGGAGATGATAATCCTTAAGGTTGAAAGGAATTTCCCTGTTGACTTTCAGGCCTGATAGGTTCTTGTTAGTCTATTCTTTCTGCCTTAAAATTTCTCCATTTTGGAATGAAGTATTGATCCTGTGCTTGGAGTATGAGAGTGAGGGCCCGAGTTCAGACTCTCAGTACCCACAGCAATGCTAGGAGACCATGCAAACATCTCACTGTGTTTTTGTAAACATAGAATGTGTTCTATTTCACAGGTTCACAACTGTAGAATAACTTGCCTTTTGAGAAATTATACTTTGAGTCTTACCCAAATATGGTTTAGATAACATTTTCATGAGACTTAGGTCTGTAGGCTTCATGTAAGACCTTTGGGGATAGAAGTTTGCTTTTAAGAAGTATGTGGCAGGGGCAAGCATAAAATGTTAGAGATGACTAGATCCCTTTTCTAATTCAAATACTGAAATCTTAGCAACCAAGTTGTCCGCCTAGCAGACAAGGCTTTGGGATGATGATTGGAACGCAAAGGCTCATGCATGGTCTCACTACCATCACAAATAAGACTATAGAGACCTCCTTGGTCTGTTTCACATGTGAGAATATATCAAAAAGACACTATCCATAAATCAGAGGGTAGAACTTCATTATGCGCTGTATTTACTTTTCTGTTGATGGAATAAAACAGCATGATCAAGGGCAGCTTATTTTTTAAAGTGTTTAATTTGCCTTATGGCCTCAAAAGGTTATACTCCATGATTGTGGAGAAAAAGACATGGCAGCTGGAAAAGGCAAAACTCACATTCTGAGCTTCCAGGAGGAGCAGAGAGCACACTTAAAATGGACCAAGTCTTCTGAAACTTCAAGCCTGCACCCTCTGACACACAATCTCCAATAAAGCCACACTTATTCTTCCCAAATAGTTCTACCAAATGAAGAAACAAACACTTAAATATTATGAGCTTGGCAGGGTATGAAGTGGGGGAACATTCTCATCAGACCACTACAACACACTAAATTTACTGACACGTTGATCTGGAACTTCCTAGTCTCCAGAACAGTGAAAAATGAATCTCTGCTTTTTGCTTTATTGAAAAAGGGTCTTACTATGCAGCTCTGGCTGTCCTGGGATGCAAAAAAAAAAAAAAAAAAAAAAAAAAAAAAAAAAAAAATGTATCTGCCCTGCTTCTCAAGTGCTGAATTAAAGGTGTGGTGGCCTGGATTTTTTTTCTTTTTATTTTTCTTTCTTCTTCTCTTCCTCCTCTTTTGGTTTTGTCTTTGGCTGTCCCAGAACCCTCCCTGTAGATTTGAACTCAAAGAGCTGCACTTGTCTCTGCCTCCAAGGTGCTGGATTAGAGGTGTGCACCACTATGCCTGGCTTGAATTTCTGTTGTTTCTGTGCTCCTCAGTTGATGGTATTTTGCTGGGACATAGCAAGTAGGGCCATGCCACTCAAGGAAGAACCAGTGTTTGGCAAGTACAACAGAAAATACCTGTTATTTTAACTGTGTTTCAAGGCCAGCCCGAGGATAAAGCTGACCCAGAGAACCATGCACTCAGAGAGCTAGAACTAGAGCCTATCATGCCTCAACTTCACAAGAAGGTCAGGAGTCTTGGTGTGCAACAAAGATAGTTTTCTTTTTCCTCAATGTGATGAATGCTACATGAAGGAGAAGACCTCACTGCCTTTAGCCTCTCCAAGACAGCGTGCAGCAAAATTGAAAGTCAACCAAAAGAGGTCAGTTATGTTAACTGAAATTCACTTGGTTACAAGTCACAAAAATGTACTCTGCTCAAAGTCACTTACCCAACAAGATGTGCTACATCTCATAACTAGGAACCTGAAAAAAAGACTCCAGGACCTCAGGGGCTCCCAAGTATAAAGTACAGAGGATTAAGACAGAGATGTTGAGCTGTGCTAGCTGGATAACTTCAATTTGATACCAAGAACCTACTTCAAAGGAAAGGAAAGGACCAGCTTCCAGAGTTGTCCTCTGACCTTTACATGTGCACTGTGGCACCTCTACCACATACTTCACACAAGCACACACACAGAACAGCAACAACAATAATAATGAATATGAGGGTCTCCTCCTCCTCCATTCTTTCAACAGCATCAGCTTTGGTTTATGATAGAGATGGCTGCCTTTTGCCATGGAAATTACATCCAACAAAAGAGAGTAAGTATGTAGAGTCCAGCTCTTTCCTTGAGTTTACTAGGGTCATGCTGGACCAGCAACATGTGAAATAGATGGCTATGTAGTAGAACAGCAAAAATAAGATTTTGGAATGAGTGTTGTGTGTTCATATGTACACACATGTGTGCATCCTCAGTTATATGCCTAGTGTCTGCGTCTTTAAGTGCAGAATAATTTGAGTCTTAAGTACTACTTTCAAAAGTACAATTATGTTAACTAATAATCACTGAGTGTTACTGTAGGCCATGTGCTTTCCTAACCATCTTTCTATGTACTACATCATTAAAACCCTCATAACTGCAACAGCCTTTGGAGGCTATTTTTATCATGTCTGTTTTACAGAGGAGTTAACTATTTTATCATCTTTGACTCATAGAGGAAGCAGTTAAAGACACTGAAGTGTGAAATAATTTGGAGAGAGTCACACAGCCAGTGGGTGTGAGCCAATATTTGTCTTAGGTTCAGACAGTTCTGTAAGGATGTTTGCCTCAGTTGTTCCCATCTGTCCAGTCAGGCAATTCACAGGTCTCTTTGCCTCACATTCTATGCAACAAAATCACATGACATCAGCGAGCATACTTGTCACTGTTCTGTAGAGTCTTCCCCAAGACTAACTTCTGGTTCCATAATTTCCTGAGGACTCACAGACTAGAAAAAAAAAATTCTTTTTAAACTAAAGTAATAGTTTATTATAGAGAAAAGATATATAATATAGTCAGTTGTAGGAAGAGCTATATGGAGAATCCAGGGGAGACCAGGAGTTTTAATTTACTATCTCTTCATGGAAACTGTAGATTATTTTTCTCAAGAAAACCTGTCTCCCAGAGGAGCATCTGAGAGAGCCTGACTCAGCCCAACGTAGATAAAAGCATTTGTAATAGGCATAATGTTCCAAAGACTTAAAAGTCATCTTCTGAGAACCATCAGAATCAGTCTTCTCCTTGGAACCTGAGGGGTTTGTGTGAATTAGATCCGCAGGCTGTCTTCTTATTGACAGTCCTATAGAATGAAGCTGGTGCCCATTCCTTGGGCCTGTTTCACAGGAGGAACTCAGTTATCACTCCTTTACCCCATCCTCACAGCCAGGACAGTCTACTTAGGACCCAACAGCCTTAGCACAGTGTCCAGAGCTCAGTGTTCACAGCCTCTTATCTCATCATCAATATGTAACAACTAACTCTTTACTCACATTTTGGAAACCCAGTACCAAAACCCTTTAAAAGGGAATAGTCTTTAAAAGTCGTAACATTGATCATAATAAGAAATGATAATAGTTAGGTTTACAATCTATAATATAGCTATTGGATCATTTTCTCTAAAAATCAAACTGTTACTTTTATAATTCAAGAATATGTAGGAAAATTAAGATGTTTCTGTTTGAATTCTATTCTCATAATGATAAAGCCTTTTTAATTGCTTGCCTATCTAAACTATGTCTTTTCAACACAATTGCTAACTGATGAAATATGTGCACATGTACTGCTATGCTTGTATAATGTGTGTCTAATAAACTGTGTGCTCGGTGTAAATCTCAAAAGTGAAAATTAAAAATAAATAGAAATATAAAATCTAATCCTATCTTATTTTCATACCATCTAATACTGATCATCTGCAAAACTCCTCAAGGGATATACCTCAAGGGTGGATATCATTTTTCTCCACATGATAAGCACACCCAGTTCCTTACTGACACCCTATTTTGAATAATCTAGAATTCATTGCACTCCCCTTGGGTCATCAATATTATAACATTGTTATAATCAGCATTGTGCTTTAGAGAATATGATTCAATGAGGCAATAGGTAGAAGAGGAAGTCTGAATGAAATAACTCAAAGCCATGGAATGTTAAACTATGTGTTCAGGGATCCAAGGCCATCAAGATGTTAGATTTACTGCATTAGGTACACAGGAGGGCCCAAATGGGGAAGAGTTAATGTTTCCCTTTAATACTGATAGAAGTAGGTAGGGAGGCAGAAGTATAAAAGGAACAAAGGCTGGAGGAGGCGGGGAGTAAATGTGACCAATATTGTGGGGAACATAAAGCCAACCCAACTGAAAGACCCAACCCAGACCAGCTAAGAAGCTCTTGGCCTCATTTCCCATAGGCCACTAACATAATTCAGTCTGGTTCCCCTCTGAACTCAGGGACTTTGTTCAGAGCTGGGTGTTGTCCAGCTCTCGACTTCATCTGTTGAGGCAACAGATGAAACTCCACAGTTCTTAGATGACAGCTCCCTATAAACCGATTTCACTAGATGTTTGGCCTCTGGCTGGCTTTCAGGTCCTTCTCCACACAGTCATCAATCCTAGGCTTTCTCTGAGCCAAGCGATGTTGAGCAAATGATAGTAGAGGAGACTCTTTGATATGGCAAACAACTCATGTTTTCAAGCTAAAAGGTCATCCATAAACTATGAACTGTCTTATTACATGTAGTTTTCACTTAAAATGGCATAGCAGGCTGGGGCTAAAATAAGGCTGCCCCAGCACCACTACTTCCTTGCAAAGTTCACATGGATCATTTGAACTTGAGAACCTTCCCACTGATGAGAATGGATATGAAGAAAGATCTCTACGAAGAAAAGGAAGTAGATGGTGTAGCGGGACGTGAGCTCTAACGGAGTTAAAATTAATTGGCATGTGTGTGGTAAGAGGAAAAAACGGAGGAACAGATGTTGAGGCGATTGCCAGGGAGAGCATAGGGATGGATTGTCTGTCTTTTTGCCAGGACTCAATGCAAACTCCTGAGAGAAATGGTTTTGCTACCTCAAGGTCTTAACGGAACATTAGTCAGCGCTGTGGAAACAGAACTTTTGCCAACGAGATGTCATTCTAGACCAGATTTCAGTGAGGCAGTGAAAGTGCAGGGCTTTGCTCCTCTCTCAGACCAGCCCTTTCCAGACTCAGCTTGTGTGCCCTTGCAACTGTCATAAAGGCAACAGTCCTAAAGCTCCTGCAGGCTGCTCAGCAGGCACAGGGTCTCCAAGTTGAATTCAGATATTCAGCCAGGCCTCCAGGATAGTACTGCTCTTTGTAGCATTGTTGTCTGTGGGAGCATGGGGCTTGCATGTGCGACTTCACACATCCATCCTATCATCAGTGGGTTTTCCTGTGCTGTTTTATGCACAGGCTAGTCTCTGCACTGACATCTGATCAATAAACAAATGAGATAATGTTTCCACTCTCCGAACCAGTACTCAGGTATATTTGGAAATCGATGATCAATGGATATATCAATTATATATTTTGCTGAAAGGGTGTGCATTCTGGTTCCAGGAAAAAATGCAACAACACAAAGGTGATATTATAATGAGAGAGGATTACAATAGGTTAGGGTGGACCTCATCCTTCAAGGAGATCAAAAATGTGGATTCATTGGGAAAGAATATTCAAGAGAGTGGGGATGGCCAGTGCAGAGACAAGAGAGTTGAGAAGTCCCTTCACAGACTGAATGCAAGGGGAAGGAATAGGAAACAAGGTCAGGGAAGAATGGGTTTAGACACAGAGAATGTCAAGGTTTTGGTCAAGGCCTTGTCTTTGCCCCTAACAATCTTCCTTTGTGCTATCAAATTTCTCACATCCCTCACCTGATCCTCTTTACACTCTGGCTTCATCTCATTGAGCCATGCAGGCACTATCATGAGTGAAACAATCCCAGAGTATATGAAGACTAGAAGAAGCCATATTGTCGGGACTTTGGAAAGAAGATTACTGTGTGGTAGCCATTTCCTGCCTTCTGACTATCAGGACATATGTAGCCAACGCTTGCATGAGGGTCTAACTGTCAGACCGAGTCCGTAAACCATGGGGCTGAGAAGTCAAGGTCACTTTTGACCCAGAGCTCTATGAACCAAATCCCTTTAGGTTAAAAAAAAAAAAAAAGCATTTGCTTAGTTTCCTGTGTGACTCTGCAGTGTCTAGGAGTAGCCAAAGAGCTATTAGTCCTCAACTAATTAGAGATAAAAGACAAGGAAAGACACCCACCCCCTTGGCCTCCTCTGCTCTTGCTACACATTCTGAGGAAGGAAGCTGCAGCATCTATGTTAGTGACTTATGGGTACAATGTCAAGAATGACATTGCTGCTATGGCCTTTACAGAAATCGCCCTGCACACTTGACGATACTTGCAATTCTAACCTCTTCCTTTCCGGAGTTAGGAAGATTTACAATGCAAACAGGAAAAGGGGCTAAGCTTCTGGAAGCGCTGTTCCATTTAAGGTCTGGAAATAGTGGCAGCCGAGGTGACAAGACCAAGATGCTCCACTGACCATCCTCCAACCTGTGATGAGAATCAGGCAACATCCTAGAAGTCTAGGCTGGAGTCAGAAGGGAAACATTCACAGAAGTCTCATGAAGTAACCTCATCTTTTCCTCTCATCACCATGGTAACCCATGTCTTATAAAGGCAATAAACAAAATGTGTGGATCTTGTGATAGCTCCTTGACCTTCATGCCTTTTACTATTGTCCTATTCTGCACTTTTGAGGCACACATGCTACATGCACGTGGGGATGTGGGAAGTTACAGAGGGCTTCTAAAGGGTTAGCTACACATAGTATCAGAGACATCATACTAATGACTAGCCACTCAAGGCTCTTCTACCCAGGGACGATGTCAGAGTTCCAACTGAGAATGCATAAGGGAAAAGATAAAATATTCTTGATACATCTAAGTTTATTCCAGTTATATTTGAACTTATCTTTAATGTTTTTCTTAGCATGTTTAATTCATACCACAAGTAAATAAATACATTTGAAAGAAGTAGTATGCATATTCTACTTCTTGTTAAGTTAGAAATGACTGTCAGCTCTAATTCATTCCCTAGAATGACTTTAAATATTGAAAGGGGAACAAAAATCTAAGGGTGCTTGCAAAAACTGTGGGTAGAAGTCAACCAAGTATCCAGAAAAGTTATTAGGTCATAAGAACAGAAACCAGTGAAGTAAGGCGTTAGTTTGGAGTGAGTTAAGGAAACAGGGACCAGTGATCACCTTTGCCCTTGACTAGGACCCCATATGTTGAGCTACAGGTTTTGATCTAATGCCTTCTTTATTGTGGTGAACTAAAGGAACTTGTCTGGCATCCCCAATACTAGACTAGTGAATTCTTTACGGATCACAGGAGCCCTTTATCAGGCTCTAATCCAAGCCTGATGCCAAGCCTTGACAAACTCACTGTCCCCAACTGAATCTGAACTCTGGCTCATGTGGCATGTCCATTTTTCTAAGCCCAAAGAAGAAGCAGCTGATGCATAATTCAGTGGTCAGTCTGACCCAGAGTGGTTCTAGGATGATCTTGTCTCTTCTGTGCACAGACATATTGCTGTCCACAGCCACAGAACTCTTGCCCCCTAAGTCCTTGGAAAGCTGAGGAGAATTTTGGACTTCACTATACAAATAATAAGACGCAGTCCATACATGCAAACAGTCCTGGATCTCCTCAGTAACAGGAGAGGCTTGGCCTAGGAGGTGTCCGAGAGATGCATTGCCTCTATCAGAGACGATTCCTTGTCATCTCAAAACCAGCAAGAAGAAAACATGTCCCATTTCTCCAGGAATCAGGAAAGGGTCGAATAAGGGAAGAAACGGGCTCAGACAGCTACCATATGGAAGAGTTTTCATCCATGGAGAAGGAAGCCAAATGCAAGGGCTATTTTAATTTTATTCAGTTTTCAGCGTTAAGGGTGCTTTTGCTAATTCTCTTTACCTACAAACCTGAGAAGTCTATTAGTCTATTCAGAGAGAAAAATAAAGATGGCTTACATGTGTAATTCCTTTTCCTTCCAGCTGAAATTACACATTTTCATGCAAGACTTAACTAGTTGAAAACCATTACAGGAGGAGAGAACTTCACTAATATCAGAACATATCTGCTGAGTTCAAGTCTTCAGGAAGTCAACCCCTACACGTGAGCATGTTACCTAACAGTGGATGCGGTCCCTGGTGAACATTCTAGAATGTTCCATGAAGAACATTCTGGGATCTTCTTAACCTTTACAGATCTGGGTGGTCAAGTTCACCTTCTATTTCAGTAGCATTTTCTGCAAAAAAACTTAGCTAAGAAAAATAAATAGTCCTAAGTTTAAAGCAACTTTTACCTCTATATGTTTTTGATGGGCCCTGACTTCTATATTTCAATAAAAATAATCTTACAAGTTCATAGGGATAGAAATCTTCATACAACCTTTTTATGCAAAAGTCTTTACACTCCACTTCTAAATATTTTATTCATGTTAGGGATTTGTTTAAGATGCACAAAATATTGGGTTGTTTTTTTTTTTCATCTCAAGGAAAGTCAAGATAATAGAAAAAATATTCTCAGGCAAACATCTTCACCTGTCTGTTCAGGTCCAGTACAACCTTCTGAGCATATGTATGTGCGTGAATGTGTATGTGAGTATGTATGTGTGTATATGTGTGTGAGGTGTGTGTATGTGAATATGTAAGTGTGTATATATGTATGAATGTGTATGTGAATATGTAAGTGTGTATATGTGTGTGAAGTGTGTGTATGTGAGTATATGTGTATTGTGTGAATGTGTGTGTGTATACGTGTGTGAAGTATGAGTCTATATATGTGGGTGTATAAATGTGCATATGTTTGTGAAGTATGTGTGTGCGCATATATATCTTCTGAAAGTAGAATACATTTTAGAGCAAATTTTATTTCCCTCAAATTTTAAAGTAACCCATAACAAAAGGTGCTGAATGAAGTTATTTTATCTTACCGAGAATGCTGGCTTTAAGTTTGGAAATAGTACCACTTTTTAGTACATAATGTTGCCTGCTAAAGAATTCTCCTCATTTAGCCTTGCTCTTAGAGTTCTGGCATTAAAATTAAGTGTACATATTATTAATGTAGCTATCAAATCACAAAACTTTATGGTTTACCATAATCAAAAAATAAGCATAGAGTGTTAAGGAGAACTGGACTTCTCATGATTTGTTCGTTTTGAAATCAATTTATTTTCCCAAATTTTTGTACTAAAAGTCATTCTTTTGGCACCCAGTAATGGGCTTCATCACTCCACCCAGCAAGCCTAAGTAGAGTTGGTGTTGGAGTAGGTGTGCGTAGGGGGGAGAGGTGTAGGCAGGTGTCATCAGTACAGTGACCAGATGCAAGAGACCCCAGCTGGATACCATTGATCACTAGTGTGAAAAAAAAAAAAAAAAAAAAAAAAAAAAAACACTTAGGAAAGTTGAGAGCGCATTCACCAGCTGGTGCCCAGGAGTTGATTAAACTTCTGAACAATTATTTCAAGGGGTGAATAAGGGACTTGCATTTAAAACTCAGGAGGCTTTCCTTCTAAAAAATTACAAGTTTTGCTCTTCCTATGCAATGAGACAACCTGATAACAGAGCATATGTGTTCTAACTCAGAAGCTCTGTGGTGAAAGGGAAGAGCCCAAATTCTTGAGAGAGCAAAGGTAATGGTCTGTTCTCTCTATCCCCAACATTTCTCACCTCTTGCCTATCTCACTGGCTTAACTCCACTTCTTGATATCTGTAGAATTTAAGACAGCTCCAACCACTAACCCTGGCAGAAAAAGATGAAATAATTTAAGCAAATATGTCATGGCAGGAAGTATTCTGGTACCCTTTGGCTGGCAAAATTGTCTTTGGAGTCATCATAACCTCAAAACCTTTCCTGTTTCTTTTGAGATGAGTTTGGTACCCTCATTCCCAGAGGATCTTGCATGCTTCTATATTTCTGTGCTCTATACATTGCAATGCATTACTCTCTTAGTATGCTAGAAACACAAAGGGTTGTATATATTAAAATGATGGCAACTCTCTGCCAGACCCTGAAAAGATATTGCAATAGCCATGGAAATAGACATGGAAAAATATTAGAGGTAAAAAGAACAAAATATACGCATGGGGGTGTAGTAAGAGGTTTCTGGCCCGGATTTCGGGCCGAGCCTCAAGGTTTAGGACCCACAGACCCAAAGTCCTGCAGACCCACAGTCCCACAGAGACACACAGATGCTTTCAATAGTTTTAGGCTGATCGGCCTAAGGCCCAGGCATATAACTTGCTAACTCTTTACCCTTAAACTAACCCATGTCTCTCATCTTGTTCAGCCATGTGGCTGGGTACCTTTTCTTAGAGCAGCATAGTTGTCCTCCGCTTCCTCTGGCTTCTCTCTGGCATTCTGCTCTGTTCCGCCTGTTCCTAGAGTTTTCCTAGTTTGGTAGCCCCGCCCACACTTCCTGTCTGCCTTTGGCCAATCAGCGCTTTTTATTAAACTCATTTATTATTTACAATGGAACAACATAATCTCCCACATGGGGGCTGAGAAATAGCTCAGTTGGTAGAGTGTTTTCTAGCAAGCACAAAGCCCTGGCCTCATTTCTGCCACTTCATCAACTTAGAATGGAGTTGCACAGCCATAATCCTGGTGCTAAGGAGGTGGAGGCAGGAAGATCTGAAGTTCAAGGTCATCCTCAGCTTCATAGTGAATTTAAAAATTAAAAACAAAGTCTAAAGAGCCACAGGAGCAAAAAATATAGTTATGAAGTAGCAATGAAATAATTTTATGGTTGGGGTCACCACAACATGAGGAACCATGAAAGGGTCACAGCATTAGAAACATTGAGAAGCACTGGTCTACAGTCTGCTAGACTCAGGTGCCAACTCCTCCACTATGTCTGATGGCCTTGTAGGATAGACTTGGACTATTGGGATGGTCTGAGAGTGACTACGAGCCAATGTGACTTCATGAAGCTTTCTCAGATCAGTCATAAAACAGAAATAGCATTATCCTTAGACACAGCCATGGTGTCCAGGCTGAGGGATCTTGTCAAGATCATGATACAGACTTACACCCCTTGAGTTTTTATGGACACTAAATACACCACCAATTCCCTGGTGTTTGTGAAGTTAAGTTCCTTCTGGCCATCATCACTGAGATCTCTTCTTCACCACTGCTGTGAATTGCTCAGCCTGTAATCTTGTGCAAATGGCTTTTAAAGGCATTTTTCTAGAAACTTCCCTGTTCTGAGTTTTACAGAAATATCTAGCTGTGTGCAGGAAGCTACTTGTTTATAATTAGCAGAGTCTTGAAAATGATCCTGGGCTTTGCATTCTGGTCTCTGGACTAAGCCAGGAGGTACTTACATTAACTCTTAGGATATGGAAGGTGGCAATTGGGCACAGGATACCATTTTTTACAAAAGATATTGGATGAAAAATACTGCTTTTCTGAATCCTAGATAGCTTATCAAGTTCCTATATACCAAGTAGATAGGCCATGTCTCATTTAATCTTTATAAAATTCCTCATTATTTTTCATGTTTTGTAGGTGAAGACATAGAGTGATGCATCCTAACAGTTATTAGCTGAGAAGCAACAGTTATGACATGCCTAACTCACTTTGTTACCTATCCAACAGTCATATAGGCAAAGTCACACGGGCTGCATTCTTTTACATGTAGATCACAAAGTGCACATTGCTTTTTCATATGAACTTCAAAGCTCAACAAAACCCTCAAATCCACATCCACAATGAATGCCAAACCTCTTTTCAACAGCTTTTTTGGGGAGTGGGGACAGATTTGCTAGTGTTTTTTCACTGTGTAGCCCAAGCTAGCCTTTAATTCATCATAATTTTATTTGTCACTGAATGCTGGGATTATAGAAATCCACCATCATGCCAGGATTTCCATAGCTTTCAAATCACTTGCATCATAAATTTCACACATGTGTACCTAGATTCTCCCATTAGGTAGCAAGACCCGGTTGAGTCTCCCCTTCTTCTGGTCTCCCTGAGTCCTGAGAACACATGTGCATAGTAGAGTATGTGTTACATATAGTGACTCAAGAACCTTGCATTCCTACAGATGTATACGTATCAGGCAGAGGAAGTAAGTTTTCCTTGCCTGTTGTATCTGAAACAGAAGGCAAAAACTACAGTGGTTTAAACAGCATAAATCTATTCTTTCACAGTTCTAGAGTCAAACATCTAAACAGGCTTCCCAGAACTACTGTGAAGGTGTTGACAAGGCTCCTTCCTTTCTAGATTCAGAAAATATGGCATTTCCTTATCTTTGCCCTGTCTGGAGGCTGCCCATGTGCCATACCTTGTGGCCCCCTCTCTCAGTCCTCGAAGCCAGCCACTGTTTGGACCTCTCATCCTGTCTTCTGCTCCTCTGCTCACGTTTTGAATGATCTTGCAGTTAGATAGGGCCTTCCTAAAAAATCCACAGGAAGTCAGCTGAGTAGCCAGAGGAAACCTGAATCACCTTGCCGTGCTGCCTGATATATTCACAGGAGGCAGGGATAGGCATCTTAGAAAAGCATTATCCTGACTAACACACCAAGACAGAGAGGAGAGGAGAAGAAAATGGATAGTAAATTGGTCTAAAAAAAAAAAAAAAAAAAAAAAACAAGGTACCTGCTACCATTGCCTACTGTCTGAGCACATATGAGATATATAAGAGTCTAAACTAAGGGCCATTTTGTGTACACAGTAAATCCTCACACTGGTAATGTTTATGCCAGTCCCATTTTTAGATGGAAGAAGGCATGGAAAGAAGCTGGATGGCACGCCTGGAACCCACAGGAGTACCAAGATAGTGCCACCCTCCCCAGCCTTCTCCAGCCCTGGCAGTTAATCCTAGATTCTCTGTGTCTGGCCTCTCGAAGCTGAACGTTTCTGTAGCCTTTTCTTCCTGTAACTCCCGGACCTGCTTAGGTCTACGTGAGAGGTGGGGGTAAAGCGAGAATGGCAAAACCCTCCGGCAGGTAGCTCTTAGGGGTTTGTTTTTCTTCTTTTTCTTGTTGTTCAAGGAGACAGATGATAATTAAAATGTCAGAACCCTTCATGCTTCCCTGATCAAGATAACTACTTTCCCACAGGTGATAGATAGAAAAGAGTCTACCGTGGGGGAGGAGGTCAGAAATGATTCTACAAAGGAGCAAAGCTGAGCAAACTAAGCCCCCTGGGCCGATGGCAGCTCCAGCTGATCCAGGACAAGTACTCACCCATGTGGTCTTCAAGAGCCCCCCCCCCCCCCTGAGCCCATCTGTAGGGGCTTCTCAGGAGTGGTTCCCAGAGGGTCTGTCCAACAGCTTGCTAATTCCATCCACTCTTCTTCAATTCGGTTAATTCCCAGCTTCAGAAGCAGAGGCAGCAGCTGTCAGGGGCGGCAGCTGTGTTCTATGCCTCCACAGTGCTACCTCTCTCTTCGCCCTCTTCAAGCTAACGAAGTGGATCACAAACAACTAGAAGACAGAGTAAGGGCCCTGGATAAAAAAAAATGTGGGTGGGGGGATAGAATGAGATACACTTACAGGAACAGTGACGTGTCAGGGCCTACTGAAGACAATGGGGAGGGTGCACTCCCAAGTCCTGGCTGTAAATTGAACAATGTCCCCAACACTTATATGCTCCCCACAGGTTGGTTCACACATCCACTTGGTAAAGAAGTCACTTTTTAATTGTTCCAGTCTGTTGTTGACTTGTCATAGTTCGATTGTGCCTGTGGCAACACCTGGTCTGGCTGTCCTATGTCTGATCAAAAGACGACACACATCAAGGTTGAGGACAAATTGTCACTCAAGCTTCCCTATGTGTATATTAAGTTATTTGTTTGTGTGTTAGTGCTTGAATGCATGTTTATGTACCACACACACGCCTGGTACCCTAGAGGCCAGAAAGGGTGTTGGATCCCCTAAAACTGGAGTGACATTTATGAGCCACCACATCAGTAGTGGGAACCAAACCAGGGAACAATCAGTGCTCTTAACCACTAGTCATCTCTTAGGTCCCCACATTTTCAATTTCTGTCTTTACCTCCATGGCTAAGGAAAGCTCTTCTGGAGGCCTCGTTGGGAAATTACAATCTATGCAAAGTGAGCCTCGTGAATTTGGGAAGGAGGAAGTTTCAGATGGAAATACTAGATGTGGGGTTTATGATAGTTTGGGTGATGGGCCATGTCGGCTCTCTAAAATGGTCAATGTCTTATCTTCGAATGAAAGGGGGGTTCCCCGTGAGACATTGGAGGGGAGTGTTATGATCCAGCTGTATTTTGAGGAGCCTGGGATAGAGGCAGAGAGGCTATATAACCTCCTTCAGGCAAGCAGATGGCAGAGGTTCAGACAAGGGTGTCCAATACGGCAAGGCTGGCCAAAGACCCAAAGTCAGATGCATTTTGATATGGAAGGTGGTCAGTGTTCAAGAGAAACATCAAGGATGACAGACAAGTGCCATGGTTTTGAGCTTGTGTGACAGGTGGGGAGGGGCGTTGCTGTTGCCGAGTTGGGGAGCACAGCATGTGATAATGAGAAATCAAGAGTTTAATTTTCAATATATTGAGACTGAAATCTCCACTAGAAGTCCAAAGAAAGTGAGAGATGCCGGAGAACAGTTGGATGTACAAATCTGGGGTGTCAGAAAGAGATCTGGGCTAGAGTGTAAATGGTAATGCTGTCAATATTTAATTGTATGGGATTTAATGAAATCAGCAAGGTAGTAAATTTAGAGAGACAGGTATTCTCTCTAAAAGGCATAACCAGGAAAGGGGTGGGGGCAAGTCATACAGAGCTCAGGATGTGTGGTCCCCTCAAGCCAAGGGGAAGATGCTTAAAGAGAGAACGTGGGCAACTTTCCACTCTTCACTTTCTATATCCACTAAACGGGAATATTAATGTTCATATGAGGTTACTATGGGGATTATAAACGAGCTAATCTGTTTAATAAGTATGTACTAAATGTGGTCTCTGTGCCAGGGACTTGAATTAGAGTAACAGATAGTTCCCCAGCTCAAGTAGGAGATTACATATTTGTAAAACACCTCGCCTAGCGCTTGACCCCAGCAGTGCGCAATATGTAGCTTTTTTGCTCAGCATAGTAATTGCCTCTGTATGACCTACATGGATTTACATTCTCCTTGGCTTCTTGAGACCAATTAAAAGTACTTAGTGCTCATTAGTCAGAATGGGCAACCAAGGGAATCTTCTCTTTCTCTGCTTTTCAACCATGAGTTTATGGCTATGATACACACTCCATAGAACATGTGGGCTCCTTCTTGATCAGGGAACTAGAAAAGACCGCTTTGGGATTTAGTGAAAAGTTTTACCTGGGCTGACCTGAGGACCTTTAGGACATGAAGCCCCCTCAGTCAGTCAGTCTTGACTCCCCAAGTTTAGAAAGGGGTGCAATGAAGCAAAAGAAAAAAAAAAAAAGAAAAAAAAAGAAAAAAAAAAGAAAGAAAGAAAGAAAAAAAGAAAGTGTGGGGAGGTTTCAATCATAGAAAGCAGAGGCGTACAGACCAGTGACACATGTGGTCCCTGAAAGGATGCAAATGTCCCTTCCATCTATGTCCTCAGAATAGACACATGGCTTTATGTAAGCGAGATTTACAATTGTATTTCCCTACAAGCCAAGTGTCTCTTCCTCACTTGGTTTTTCTCTGTGTCTTCCTGTAGGGGGATTATGTTCCATTGTAAATAATTGTCCCACCCACTGGATTAATAAAAAACGGTGATTGGCTAAAGACAGACAGGAAGTGTAGGTGGGCTACCAGAATAAGAAAACTCTGGGAACAGGAAGAACAGAGCAGAAATGCCACAGAGAAGCCAGCAGATGCAAAGGACAACTGTACTGCTCTGAGAAAAGATACTAAGGAACATGGCTGAACAGGATAAGAGTCATGGGTTAGTTTAAGGGTAAAGAGTTAGCAAGTTATATGCCTGGGCCTGAGGCCCATCAGCCTTATTATTAAACTCATAGTAGACGAGACAATTATTTACAATGGAACATCATAAATCCACTACATCTTCCAGAATCCCAGGGCCTCTTTATTCCTGTTCTCTCTTCTAATAGTGTCTACAGGCTGCAGCTGACACAAGACTCCACAGGCCACGTAACCAAGGTAACCCCAAACTCCAGAGCCCAGGTGGACCTCCCTTAGGAGAGTTGGAAGGCCACGGGCTCCAAGCAGTCAAGGTTGAACGAATCCCCAGCTGCTTTCTATCTCCCCTGCCATTGCCCTTCCCATCTGGGCTGCTGCCGAGGGAGGCTCCTTGGAGCCTGTTTTCCTACAACCTGTGGGTGACATTGCACAGGCGATCCAGATTCTCTTACAATGCCTTTGTTTTGATCTGCACAGCTCTGCTGAGTTTCTTCTGGGCCTTGTCATGTTAACAAAAACAAATGTAATAATATGCACTTAAAAAAGGCTCACACGTCTTGATATTTTAATAAGCTTTTGATTCTGTAGGGACCTCTGAAGCTTTTAAAAGTTTAAAGTTAATAAAGAGAGTAAAAGAAAAAATATGAATTGTTTTTAATTATTATTGTAGAGGATTAACCAAGCCGGTTGTGTATAATTAGATAGTAGCTACCTTGCATAGTGGAGGCAGTAAATAGGCCCACAGGGGGGCTGCCAGAAGGCTGAGGTGTTTACAAGGCACTGGGGATGTTTTCACCAAGCACATAATTCCCGTTGCAGTTACTATTGCTTTTATAATGGATGTGTTCATTACAACCAGAGACTAATATGCAAATCCATCATCTCCCCCTCTCCCCCCAGATGACTCTGAAGTGCAGAATGGCAGGGGAGAGTGTGTGCTAGACTTTGGTGGTGAAATTATTCAGAGAGCCCATTAGTGTGCGGGTTTGACTGGTTTTATTTTTTGTTGCCATCAGTAAGAGGAATTTTAAGAGGTTAAGTAGACAATTGCCAAAGGAATGATAATTAAGATATTGCTAAGACAGTTGTTTTTGTTTACTTGTGTGGGCCTTTAAGATGCCTCCAGCCATGCCAGTGTCGAAAGCAAAGGTTCTGTTGTGAACTATTCCTATGACCATAGAAAACTGATTCATTCATTCAACATTTTGGCATGCTACCAGATGTATTCTGGGTATTGTCCGAGGTGTGAGAGATAAAACAATGACTGAAGAAAGACTAGACTCTTTCCCCCAGGATTCTAGAAAGGACACGCTTTGGAATCTCACCTGCCTGCATCCCACCCAAGACTAAATGATTTGGGGTAGCATCTCCAGGGGCTTGCCTAGCTGTATAAATTCTGGAAACGTGTTTGGACTGTTCAGGTGGATGCTGACTGGAGGAAAGTGAATCATAAGGATAAAATACAGCAAGTCCTAGGAAGGAAGGGAATTTCTCTGAGTGTCCGTCTCTCCCTCTGCTCTCATAAAAATGCCTGTTGTGTATTTCCATCTTAAGACAGAGTCCCCAGAAAGCAACATCCGAAAAGGAAGTTTACGAAGCTTACCCAGGCATGATCTCAGGATAAAACTAGTTGAGGATATACTAGAAAGCCAATGCCTGTTTCCAGGAGTGGATATGATTCAGAGAAAAGCAATGCTGTCTAGCCTTAGCCTTCTTTCTATGGAGCTGGTGAATGAGTTTTCAGTCACCACCTCTACTCCAGTCCCTAGAAACTAGAGAACAAAGTCCTCTCTCCAAAAGGGCCGTGCAGGTGATATCCCACACACTGCACATCATAGTGTTCTACATAGATGGATGTTGGAAATACTCCAAAAGATAAAAAACTATTCACTTTCTTGCCCTAGTCCATAAATAAGTGTGCTCTTGACAAGAACTTGTGACTGCTATTCATTTTTGTTATAAGGATCATCTGGTTGTCATTGTTGGCCACACAGTGAATTCCAGTGCTGATTGGATGGCCCAAAAACCCATTCTTCCCCAAAGCCTGTCCTAAATAGTATATCCTCTCCAAAACATCCACAGGCAATCAAGAGTCACACCCTAGGGAAAGAAGACATTATTTTTCATAACAGTGAAGTTCCACTTCCTACCAACTTCAAAGATGAAAAGAGTTACTGTTCTTATTTTGCATCTGCTAAATGTTTTTCTTGGTCTTCCCACTCAAGGATGAGATGTTTTATGCATTCAGACAAAGACCTTAAACCTTCTGTGTCTCTGATCCTGCCTTCAGAAATGAAGGGGTTAATCTAAGCAGCTTGCAGGGTTGCTCTGGTTCTATGGTTCTATAATTCCTCAAGCTGCTATTTCGGGAGAAGAGAACCAAACTTCCTTGCAATTAAGAAGAGGCAATGCAGGGAGACTAAATAAAAGATTAACCTGCTGGAATGGATGTGTTACATAGCTCTGCTTACTACACTGGTGGAAGAAGACATTGGTTCTCTTCATTTTCTCCTTCTGTCCTTGTGGAGACTCTGGCGGGAGGTCAATGGGTCACACACAATAACTGAAGAGGTGCAAATGAGAAGGTAGCAGCACACACACAGAGAGAGAGAGAGAAGGGCTAGAAATTGAGTAGCACATTTGGGTCCTTCTCTATTATCTCAGACAAACAGAACATTTTCTTCTCAAAATATTTTTTCATGTTCCTGTTTCAGTCCAAAACCTTGGAAGAAGAGATCTCAATTGCCTTTTCTATTTTATGTTTATTCAAAGAGAACCACTTCTTATAAAGCCAATCCATCCCGAGGCATGTTCAAGACATTCCACAAAACCTAGAGCTCTCTGCTCTGGGAACTGTGGAGCAAATGGGTTTATTGGAGGGTAGTAAGCTGAAGCACAAGTCCAGCTGGGATGCTGGGCACTGGCAGGGAGCTTGGATAACAGGTGAGAAATGCATCTTCTATAGGGTCAATCCAGAAACAACTGTGAAGACTTTGCTCTTCAACCATAAGCCAGTGGGTTGGCCAAATACACAAAGAACTATTTGTATGAATATATATTTGCATAACATGGTCACACTATTCCTTCCCTTTTCCCTCCAGAAATGGAGATGAGCCTTTCAAGGACAATCTGTCAGGCCTGGGAATAAGTTAGCTGATGAAACCTAAAAGGAGACTTGAGAAATGGAAGAGTCACTGAGATCTGGGGATTACAAAGAATCTATAATGATAAGGCCATAAAAAAAGAGGACAGTATTGCTTCAGAGAACGACTGGCTAGGAGGATGCTTATTGACTTCATTGTGTTGTACAGAAAGTGGAAAACACACCACACACACACACACACACACACACACACACACACACACACACACACATCCCCCCATGGCATAACTGTGACGTGTAACTGAAGGAATTTAGAGAGAAAAACTTGAGGCAGGTATTAGGAATGAACCAGAACTTCCCTGTACCCAGGGGAAGGTGAACACATTCAAGCCATTTAAAAATTGAAGTTGAATTAAACTCCAGGAAATGTTTCCTATTGTTAGCAATGGTTCTTTGGTGGCCTGCTGGGACAGAGTACATCTTCTTACAAGACATTTTCATTTCTAATTTCTTTAACTCCATGGAAAATCCATCTTGAATTCTCCACAAATCTCTGTGGTGTTTACTAAGTGAAATAACTTAGTGCCCTTGACAGCCTTCACTAACTTAGTATCCACCGGTTTCTCCAAATCAATAATAAACACATTAAATACCATTGGTCCCCAAACATACCCCAAATGCACCATGCTATTAACCTCTCTTTACTGCAGGAGACCATCAGACACTGTTTCTTGCTGCTTAGCTGGTTCCATACAAATTTGCAGCTGTTGACTGTTCCTGCCCAGTTTGAGAAGACAACCTCCGTGCCTGTTCTTTCCTCATCAAGCTTATCTGGCTGCTGGGATTCAGGGGCTGGGGTGATGCCAGTCTACTTGATGTGGGAGGTCCAAGAGCTTGAGAGGGGGGTTAGAAAGAGATAGAAAAACCTTGATTGTTCTTGCTGCAAATCCATTTACAGTGCCATTTTTCAATTCATTGAGAAATGTCAATGTTCTTTCCAGTCTGGCGGAGGCAGATTTGACCAGGTGTCTCTACACAGAGTGGGTTCTCACAGTTTGGCTGCATGTGTGTCATCAAGCTAAATAAGGAGCCAGTTTAGTCCGCCACCCCCCTTTGCTTCTGCCGGCCAGACACACTTCCCCATATGACAGTCTTATAAATAGCTGCTAAGCATCTGGTCCTTCTCTCACCTCCTGACTCTGTCAGCCGCCCCCACCAGAAGCCCCTGACAGCCATACAGCTGGGGTCCCCTCCTCTTGCTCTTCCCCCCTCTGCAGCCTCCACCTCTGGCATTGCAACCACTCCCTTGGCCATGTCGGATATAACCATTTCAGGATTGGCTTCCATGAGAGAAAGGGTCAAACAGGTTGGGGGCTGGATTGGACCACCAAAGCAAAGCTGTCACCCAATTAAATAAAGAGATAGAAGGTTGGGAGAGATTGCAGTCAGACACCAGACAGCCTGTAGTACAGGGGCCAGATGGCTGACCCAACAAAATCCCAGAATCATTCTGGAGTGAGTCAAATATTATAAATATCCATGGAGCTTCTCTCTCTCTCTCTCTCTCTCTCTCTCTCTCTCTCTCTCTCTCTCTCTCTCTCTCTGCAAATACATGTAATAGAAATACATTATTATTAAAAACAAAGTACGAAGAAAATTTGGAAGCCAATATCTAACAAGGAACACACAAAATAGAAGTGATGTTTTCTTCCAAAATCACTGTTGACGTCTATGAAAAGGAGGTCTCGCTCAAAGTATATCAGTTTAAGGGATATTGAGAATCAACAAATTTCACAAGAATTTATTGAGTGCTTGCTATGTGGTAGTCATAGGATATATGGGGATACTTCCTGGACTCAATCAGCCCCTATTTTGGTGAGTGAGCCAGATAAGTAGATGTCATAGAAGATGCAATGGTCAGGTTGCTGTTAGGAAAGAGCCTGTGGAAGTCTGAAGAAAGATCATAGGACATTTTGAGGTGATATTGATAGAAGGACCCTCAGGAAGATGTGCAAGATCCAGTAGGACAGAAAACAGTCAACGAATCCAGAGTCATAGAGCACAGGCTAGAACTGGTGCACATCGGATGAACTGAGGGATGCTGCTGTGTAAACAGAATTATAAATATCAGAAAGCAAAGCCTTGGGACAAAGTGTGTAATAACCAAAGGTTAATGCTAAAATCACCAATTTTGGTCATCATGGGAAAGCCTATCCATTTGTTGGCTTTTATCTTATGTAGGCTAATCTGCATGTTAAAACCTACCATTTTCTAAATCTGCTATCAAAAACTCATCCTTGAACTATGGCACCTCCAAGAAGAACATTCTTCAACATAGAGGCATATTTTGTGATGATGCATTATCGTGGTCCCCCCAAAAGCCTTCCACAAAAATATACATCCTGTCCTGTCTAGAGTCAGAGTAGAACTGAGGGCAGAGGGCAGGAGGATACGGATGATTGATGATTGGCTCTGGGTTCGTTTGGGCAGGGATTGGCCCTTGACTTCTGAGGATATAGACTTGCAGGGCTCAGCAGGAGAACAGATATATATGGACAGGCAGAAACGATCCTAATTCTATTCTAGTCTAATGCCAGCCACCTTGTCATCCTCTGAGCATCCTTTCCAGGCCCTTTGCCCTATGTTCTCCCAGAAGCCAGATAGCACCCTGGCCTCCCACTGAATCATCACCCCACAGTCACCAGTTTCTGTCCGCTCTTCCTGGGAGACCATCATGAGCTGGTTTTGCTTCCAGCTGATTCCTCTATATTCATACGCTTCCTGAAATGCCCACACACACCTAAGAAGATAACTCTTTCTTGAAGGTATATTGAGAAATCTGTTATTCAACCTCATCTTCAATAATTAATAATTAGATAAATATTATTCTATCCCTTCTAGTGATGAGTACAAGGAGAAGCAAAAGACTGAATAACTGGCAAAATGATATTGAATGGTAGAGATTAGAGTCTAACCCAAGAATCCTGGCAGTTAAGCCTGTGCTCTCTCTCTCCCACCTTGCATGGGTAGACAATGTCACATGGTTGGGCCAAGTGGTAGAGTGAGAAAGCAAAGTAGATTAGAATAGGGGAGGCAGAGAAAGTGGTAAATGTGGGTTTGGGGGAGATCCTTTTTTCTATTTAAGCTCAAGGGAGATGTTTTCTGGATCCACAGCAAGATCGCCTCCACTTCAGCTGTTTGCAGAGTATTTTAGATCATGAATGTGAATGGGGCTGGCTACTCTGAGAACATGCTACCTTCCTGCTTGAGGCCGGCCTTTCCAGCTGTCCCCGATGAATTTAAATTATTTCTCCTCTAGCATCCCCAGTAGCAGGTCTTTCCAACATCCTCACAGCTTCCTATTGCCACCCTAACCCTAGACTCTGATTTTGGGACGTATTCCAAAAATAGAAGAGTGGATAGCTGGTTGAGGGTTCAAAGCTTACCTAGTTCCTGGAACAAGACAAGACTAGGCTCTCCTTGCTTAAATTGGAAGTGCTAATGACTTAGATGACTTTCTGTGAGTTGTTGCTTCTCTTAAAGAAAAACTATTTCCTGTAACTCTTCACTCCATACCAACCGGACAGGACATTATGATGTTTTGAAAATCAAGATGGCTTCTTCTGTGTGTTTTCTAAAATGTACCAAAGCAGGACCTGTGTTCATTGCTCTTTCTGCGCTCTCTTATTTTGTCTTCCCATTCTGTAATGACAGATGAAGAGACCATGGTCAGAGGACACAAGAGGCACTTACTTGACATCACCTGGAGAATGAAGAGAGGAAGGAAGAACGGATCTGGGACGAGAAACTTAGAGTGCTCTGACCATATAGAGTCCAAAAATCTCAGCAACCAAAGCACCCTGAAGTAATAGCCCACTGTAGAGGATACAATATGCAGAATTTTTTCCACTCGAGGATTTGGAAAATGAGATATTTTTTGACAGTCTTTTAGTGCAGAGGTTAATGTAAGGATTTCATTCTTAACCATGTAATTATATCATGACCTTAGTGTCTCATTAGAAAGTTAGAAACAAGAATACAAACCCCATGTTATTCTGCAGCACTAATTCTTAAAGACTTAATCTCCATCTTTAAAAAATTAAAAAAAAAAAAAAGATGCAAGGAAAGAATGGGAAGTAACACTGAAGAGTTTTACTTAGGTTGTGTGTATGTGTCTGTGTGGGGGTGGGTCTGAGTTTGTATATTTGTATCTGTGTGTCTTTGTGTGTGTGCTTATAACTGAAAAATAGCTTTTGTCTAAAAAATTAAATGTGACAAGAAATTAATCCACATTGTGATCTAATTATTTTTAGGATTATGAGAAAATTGTAAAGTGTCTCAACTATTTAATTTTGAAAAGTGTCTATGGAAATTAACTTTCATTACCTTCCATAAGGGTTTTAGTTTCCTAGGCTTCCTTAGAAAGTGTTTTCAACAATCTCTAATCGTTTTTTATGAAAGGTTACTAGCATCTAAAGTGGGGCTCTTTATATTACATCTTACTTTAAAAGAACATGTTACATGTGATACAAAGGTTTAATCTATTCAACCTCCTACACTACCCGTAGTTTAGTGAGATGGGTTTCATTCCCCCCAATCTGACTTTGAACTCAGTAAGTGTCCGTAGCTGGCCTTGAGTTCACTCCTGATTCTCCTGCCTAGACTTTATGAGTGGTGAGATTATTGATACGTGTTATGACTCCTAGTTAACTATTTCTAAATATTATTACCCTAGAAAATTAGACTAAAATAAGACCAAAACTAATGGAGGATTTGGAATTAGCTACCTGAAGTGAAGAGTGTTCATATGGACTAAACAAATTCACAATTGCGACACATTCATAGTGAGTGTTTTGGAGATGCTAACATCTACTATATTTGTCCCAAAATATCTTTCCTACTTAAAGTCTTGAATTACAAAGATGTTGGATTCAGAAACAACAATGAAACTTAAAGTAATTTAGGAATAGCTCTGCTCAGGTCTCCTCCTCCTGGAGAAGCAGGATTTATTCCACTCCTCAGGAGAGATCACAGTTGGAGGACAAACCGCACCATATGGGATGGAAATGCCGCCCCAGAGAAAGAGCAAAGGGAGAGGAAAGAGACCGAAAGGATCACATGGCCTTAACAAAAGAGGCGGCCACAGTGGGTTATCCCTGAGAAGTTTGAAATACTAGTGAGCACGATCCCAAGAAGCAGCAGCTCATGAACAGAGATGAAAAAGCCGGGAAGTGCTAAGGCCCACTTAACCAGAGTTTAGGGAGGCCCTTCTTGTACTTTTTTATTTACTTGAATTATTTTAATTAAAATATATCAGTTCCTCCCTCTACCCCTCCCACGTCTCCTTTCCTTTTTCATCTCATGTCAATCTTACGGTCAATGTTAGCACGTGATTAACTCTTAAGAGAGAGAAAGAGGGGGGGGGGTGTTGAAATCCCAAGCCAAGACTCATTACACATCTTGTTTTAGTTCCTAAAGTAAATTTAAATGATCACAAAACATCCAAATGCCCTGAAGGTCTATGAAGTGTCATTCTCTATGATGGGAGATGCAGGAGGCGGACTCCACTTAGAATAGGGAGAATTTCATCAGCAGAACCACTTAGGCAGACAAAGATGAATTAATTAACTTGTCAAATGTTTCCCCTTGCAAAGCATGAAGGCCACGGATATCAAAACACCGTATCCCAGTGGTGCCAAGTGTCCATTTAATGCCACTTTTCTATCTCCAATTGGGGATTCCAAAAGCACTCTCACATTAGCATGGCAATCATAACATGACACATAGCTGATCATGGGTACCGCTTGAAATGTGTGTGTTCACGTGTCGGTATGTTACTGCATGCTTGATGCTATTCTTCACTGGCAGCTGTACAAACATCCAGCACTAGAATGGAATAAAATATGTAATGAATGTTTCACACACACACACACACACAAACACACATACAAATAAACAAGTATCTAGGCAGAATTTATTCCAATATTTTTTCTTTAAATTTTTTATATTAAAAATTTTAACTTGTATTTCACTTTTTTATCTTACAATATTATCTTGAATATTTTTAGAGTAAAAATATACCTTTTCTATGTGTTGTGTTTCTGTGTGTGTGTATGTGTGCATGTGGGTGCATGTACCTGTGTGTACATGCACATAGAGGCCAGAGGTTAATAGTTTTGCCCTCTATGTGCATTTTTTGAGACAGGGTCTATCCTTGAACCTCGGATTTTTTGATTCAACTAGGTTGGCTGTGAAATGAGCCTGTGATCTTCCTGTCTTCAGCTTTGCATGAGTGTGCAAACTGAGGTCCTCAGGATTGCACTCTGTCTTCAGCTTTTGCATGAGTGTGCAAACTGAGGTCCTCAGGATTGCACACTCTGAGCAATCTTCTTGCTCAAGTGTTTGTTATTGTGATGACAGAACCATAAAATCTACCATCTGAATAATTTGTACATGTGTATGACTGTGCACTATAGTAGCATTAACTAAATGTACCTAGTTGTGCAATAGGTCTCTAGAAACTTCTCATTGTGCAGAACTGAAATCTACACCCGTTGACAGTGATTTCTCCTTTCTCTATCCCTTAACTTTTACTTTCCACTAAAAAAAAATACCAAAAAAACAACAAAAAAAAAAAACAAATGTTTTTGAGAATATCAGATAATCTTTTTATTTTAAGCTTTAATCTCTATTCTCATGAAAATAAATTCAAAATTTGCCAACATTTAAATATACCTTTACGTTACTCTTTTAACCCTTGAAATATCAAGCTCAGCAAAAATATTCATTATATGAACATCTAGTTATAATAAACTAGCAATTTTGTTAGAGTGAAAAAATTATGGAATCTATGATAGTTTATGAATTATGCATGCCTTTATTTTATTACTCATCTCCAGCTCTTTCAGCAGAATACCCAGACATGTGCAATAACAATTAATTCAGTCATGTTTGTCATTTTGCCAACTTAAAGTCATAGAAAGGCCAAAATTTTACTCACATTTTTCTGTTTTTTGTCTTTATGAAATATGATTGTCAAGGAAGGAAAACAGAACATATTTTGTTTGACAGTCTATTAGCTTTTAAGCACTTAGGCATATGGTATGTGGGCCTCTATTTGTACTCTTGTCCTGGTCCCCAAAATATAAGCATGCCTGGCTGTAATTGCATGTGTAATTATCTTTCTTCATTATGTTAGCATAAATTTTGGAGAGTCAATTATTTGCTTTGTTTACCATTGTGTCTCCAGTGTTGGATACAATCCTCTTATGTAACTGAATATAACAAGTCACCTCCATCGATGACAACTAACCAAGCTATGGTGTGTGAGCCATAGCTCTGGGATCAGGAGGGGCAATGGTGGCTAAGACACAAGCTCCCCATAAGGCAATTGACATTTGGTTGGAAACACTTTTAAAACTCATGTGGGTCTATACTAATAGTTCTGAATAGTTAAGTCTTTCTGAATTCCAGGTGTGATTTTTAATATGGAAAAAAAATATAATAGGATCTATTTTGCAGGGTTGTGAAGATTAGAAAAGTCAATATATAAGATGCTTAAGACAAGACCGCCATGGACTTTGATTGGAGTAACGGTAGTTGATGGTGGTGATCCACATAGGAGTATTTAGTGGTCCTAGGAGAAGCACGGGTAGGAGTCTTAACAGTACTAATGATGGTTGATGTGGAAGTTTTGCGCGAAACGGTGTCTATGGGTTCAGATGGTTGTGAATGGTATCATAAAAACATACAGATGTCAGAAAGTGGAGGGCACTTCAAAAGAACGTACTTCTGAAAAGACAAGGCAAGGGCTCTACTCAAGATGAGAAAACAACTAAGAGACGTGACACGTGGGATCCCACAGTTCCGGAGAGAGAGCAGTGGGAAATGGGCAGGGCAATCCGGGTCAAAGGTTTCCTTTACAATGAAAGTGGCTGGTAAAGGAGAGTGGGGTTGTGCAATCAAGGAGTAGCAGCAGGAAGCAAGGGGAGCCGACCCCTCCTGCCAGCCATAGGGCATATTGGACTACGGAGAATAAACAGCCAGACTTGAAAGGGCCGCAGGGGGTTTGGAGTCGTTGGGGAAGACCCGGGTGTCAATTAAAGAGAAGAACTAAGAGAGCTCTCTGGGGAAACAAGCGAAAACCCTGATTGACTGGAATCTGGACCCTCCAGGCAGCAAGGTGGAAGCTTTGATGGTGCGGAGTTGAGTGAAGATCAGGAATATGGGTCAGGAGCAAGAGAAAAACAGCCTCTCTGGGACATGGAACCGTTAAGAAAGATGTGAGCTTCTGAGTGTCTTTGGAATACATGTGCTAGGTAGGTGGCTTACGCTGCTTAACTAACTGATGAAGACAGAAGAGTTCCCGAAAATTCCTTTTCAGCAGCTTCCTTGGAACAGAGAATACATTATTGTTTTGCTGCCAAACGTGCATGAATCTTAGATAAGAAATGAATGTCCCTCCCTTCATTTAAAAAATCAGTACACTAACACTGGCCTTGCATATCAATGAAAATAAAATTATAAATAGCCAGAGATTTAGAAAAGTACAATGGGCTTTGTGAGTCTAAGATATGATTATGATATGGTGGAGCACAGTACAGATTTCAAACACAAGGCACGAGATGCCAGTGTCTCAGACGACTGACCCTAATGTATTATCACCCAGCAGCATGTTGCAAGTCAAGCTGCATGAGGAGGGACATGAAGAATGATCCCTGATCCTGACTAGAACAAGCTCAAGAAGCCAGGTCAGCATCTAGAAGGTTCTCTGGAATTGTAGAATGAGTAGAGCATGCTTGGGTAGGAAACAAAGAAAAACTTGGTGGAAATACTATATAAATTAACAATATGGGAGAATCTGAGTCATATTTAGGTCAAAGAGTGATATTATTTTCCCAGCTCGGGTAATATCCACCCCGCCCCCCACCCCTAGCTTGACTGTGTACAAATTTAGACATACATTTCTTTCAAACGTTGTAATGCACTGTAATTTCTCATGTGTTAACATATCCTGGTGGGTGTTGACAGGATGGGCATTTAATTATCTGAGGACTTCTGTACTTCTGTTATTTCTTAAGTAATGAACTCGATCCTAAACCAAAGTATGAGGGACTTGAAGCTTCTCAGAGACAGTGGGGACTCTTCCATAGGCCCCATGAGATTCAGTTATTCACATACGCCCCAAGAAGATAAGTGAAGACAATGTCTGGAGATTTCAGGAAAACCACTGAGCCATCTTAATTATCCGGATTTATGTAAAATCTCATCTCAACAAACTTTGAGCTGCTATCCTAATTACTTTGGGTCTTGAGTCCTGTTTGAAAGGACTCATTGGGGCCTAGATCTCTGATATATAAGTAGTTACCATTGTAACAACATACAGTATACGCAGACTTAGTGGGTCTAAATTACCTAAAATTCACTTTAAATGAAAACTTTATTTAAAAAAAAAACTTTGTTTGATAATTTCATACAGTTGTATAATGTGCTCTGATCACATCTACTCTTACTCTCTCTCCCGTCCAGTGCATTCCATACCACACCTCTTTCTCCTAACCATGGATTATTTTGTTTTTAACTCATAAATGCATTTATTGCTGTCAGTATGTGAATGGAAGTAGGCCCATCCACAGAAGTGTAGCCAATCTACCAGGGGCCACATCCTTAAAGAAAACTAGTAGCTACTAACTGTATTTCCTCAGCTACGTCATCCATGCTGGGATGTTTCCTGGCCTGATCTTGTACAGATCTTGTGTGTGCAGCTACTACTGTTGAGTTCTTATGTAGCTTTACCATGTCTGGAAAATACAGCTTTGTAGTAGTTCTCTGAATCCAATGGCTCTGACAACCTTTTTGCACCTATGATAACCTATGATAACCCCCGAGCTTCAGAAAAAACAGAACACGACATAGATGTCCCATTTGAAGCTGAGCACACCACAGTCTCTTAGCCTCTACCTTCTAACAACTTTTGAGTATCTATATTAACCACAACTACTGTGAAAGAAGCTTCTCTGATGATGGCTGAGAATTGCAGTAACCTTCCAGTAGAAAGATAAATGTTCAGAGGGCAAACTAATAGAAACAGGTTCTTTTCTAAGACCTAGCACCTATTCAGCCATGAATTCTTGAGCTAGTATACAGAAGCAGGCCTGAGTTCTGTTTTGTGGCATGGACCTTAAATCCAAATGTAAAGCAGTAGGTTACTCTCGTAATGTTCATAGCACTAGAGCAACAATGGGGACCTCTTGATAGGCTGATTGTTGCTGTAGCTTTCAGATGACAACTTTTCTCTCTTACCAAGCTGACTGTCCCTTATGGTCCTGTAGAAGCTAACTAGTAGGAAGGAAGCTTTTCCGGTAGGTGCCCACTTGGTTTCTTCATAGACAGTTCAACTAGACATCGTTTTCAGAGATGAGCCTTACTTTCAAGTTCTTACGAGTAAACAAGAACAATAGCAATAGCTTGTACTTTGAGTTGTGATCTGTGTGACATTCTTTTTCCTGGCCAACAACCTCAAGAGAGGTAACTGATACCTGACATGATGCTTTCGTTTGATAGTCTGTGGTATCTAGGAAAAGCATTATACCCCTAAGTCAGATAATTCCATCTAAAGACTTTAAATTCAAATTTTATTTTTTAAAAAGTAATAATCAACCTTCAGTAAAGATTAATAGAAAATGTCCATATTGGTAATATAATTACCACAAACTCTAAAGTATGCTAAATTACGGGATTTTTTTCCTAAGTTATATTATATGAAAACCTTTGAACAATGTAACCCAGAGGCTATCAAAATTGTATATATGACCATTGTTGAGACCTTTAATTGTGTGCGACTCTCTTGAGAGACCCTCATCCTTGCCTTAGGTAGATACTGCCCTTTTCCTAAACATCTTTTTCTCAAGTGTTTGAATATACCTTAACTGTTTCTTTGTAAACTTGAGTTTACAAAAGCCAACTATGGTTCTTATAAAGCAATGGGTTCTGGGTTCCCTTGAGTGAAAGCAGTGTTGTGTTAGGAGCCCCATCTTAGTTCATTTTGTATCACAGGTATTTTGCTTGGATCAGCTTATGCATGGTAGGGGTACTGTAAAATTTCCATCAGAGAGCTGCTCTGTCTTGTCCTAGTGTGGGACAGTGCGCTTGTATATTGTAAAGATTTGTTTCTGGAATTGGTTCAATAAAGAGCTGATTGGTCAGGCAGGAAGTATAGGCGGGAGTGGCCAGACTAGGAGAATTCTGGGAAGAAGAAAGGCAGGAAGAAGCAGACACCAGTCAAATGTAGAGGACGAAAGACAAGAATGTTGCGATGAGAAAGGGTATCAAGACATGTGACCAAAGATGGGTAAAAATCATGAGTTAATTTAAGTGTAAGAGGTAGTTAATAATAAGCCTAAACTATTGGCTCAGCAGTTACTATAATATTAAGCCTCTGAGTTAATTATTTCATAAGCAGCTGCGGGACCTGCCAGACAAGACAGAGAAACTAATGACTATATCGTAATATTGTCTATATTAAATAGTAGGTTGCTTTGTCCCAAACCCTGATCCTTCCTCTGGACTTTCTAGGCACTATAGGAAGATATGAAGGTTTGTAGCCTTATATTCTTATAATATTATAAAATATTTAATATCAAAAGACCCTGATATGTTGAATTCCATTAAGAAATATAATTTAAACATAGAAATGCTGTCCAAGGGCCTATCATAGTGTCTAACGCCTGCAGAGTACTAAATATTTATTGCATAGAGTGGAAGCCACATAAGGTGTGCCCCATTTGCAAACATAACTATGGTATAGCTTTCTAAAAGCAATTGTTTTATACAGAGTATAGTTTGTTGCAAATTTTCTTTTTCATTTCAAACTTGTATTTTATCTTATTTTTAAAAGATGTATTTATTTTTATGTATATAAGTGTTTTGATGGTTGTGAGCTGATATGTGAGTGCTAAAAACTGAACCCAGGTCTTTAAAAAGAGCAGAAAGTACTCTTAACTGTATTGCTCAAGCCCAAGTTCATATCTTTCTTTGTTTGTTTGTTTTGGTCAGGATCTTTCTACATAGTCCTGACTGTCCTGAAATTCACTCTGTGGACAGAGCTGACCTTGAACTCACAGAGGTCTGCCTACCTCTACCTCCTGAATGCTGGGATTAAAGGCATAGGACACCACATCCAGCTCCAAATTCATACTTTAAATTATCAGTCACCATGAGTACCTTGTGTTTTGTTGGGAGATACAAGACCAATGTGGTAGGCAAGTGCTAAAATGATTGCCAAGAATCTTGCCCTCCCACAACTCATTCTCTGTGCTCACACCTTCCTCTTGAGTAGGCTACACCTAAATGAGTCCCTGATTCTAAAAGATTCCCAGAGGCTCTGGAGAGCCCTGGTTATTGACTCTTGCTTTTTAACGTCTTTGAGGCTCCCATGTTTATTTGGCCCACAAGCCTTCTCTCATGCCTTGTGTCTGAGAAAAGGCAGCTGCCATATGGGTGATTCCAGAAAGAGTCACAAGTGACAAGAATTTGATGCCTGAGCAAACAACCAGCAGGCACCTGGGACCTGACAGTAGCCATGTGTCTGAGCCATGTGAGTTGGTTTCTGGGGGAAATTCATAAGTCAAGCTTTGAGGTGATTGCATCCCTGGCTGAAACTTGAATTTAGCCAGTGAGAGCCTTTGAGTCAAAGACATTTAGCTAACTGCACCTGGCTTCCTGGCCCACAGAATCACAAGTTGATGAACGCTTTGGGTTTCAAGCTAATTATGGGAGCAGTATGTTCTAGAACTTAAGTAACCAACGTTGCTTCTGTTTCCTTCAGTTATAACAATCTGGTGAATGCTCTCCTTCCTTCCATACCATACTCCTGCTTACCAAAACCCAACCATACTCACCTTATTTTAAAATGTTGCATGGTTTTCCATTTTGTTCTAAAAAACAGAACAGAACAAAATAAACAAAACAAAATAACAAAACAGCACAGCAGAAGTTCCTGGTTATCAATAATCAAACATTTATCAGCATCTTTTCTATTTTTTTTTTCTAATTTCACCAAACCACCTGCGATTCCCAATCACACCACATACTCTTATCTCCTCTGGTTTCCCCTGCCATTCTCCTCCACCTGGAATGCTCAGCAGCCTCACTGCCCCTCTTCAGAGCTGTTGCCCAACATCTATCAAGACCCAGGCCAGGACATCCTCTGTGTATCGCCTCCTCTGTGACAAGCAAAGGAGGACCTTCCCTTCCTTTTGTTCCTATAGTCTTCAGTTCTCTTGTGACCATCTCCCTGGCTCAGCTGTCATCTCCCACAGGTAGGCATAGTGGGCTCAACGTGACTCTCAAAAGCCTAATCCCACCTCAGTGAGTTGGAAACCTTGCACATATAACCCATCATTGAAATCTCAATCTTCTAATCTGTAAAATGAGAATAATAATAACTCACTGTTGCATTTTCAAGAAACAGTTAAGTGAAGGCTAATATAGGAGAAGAGCTTGGTGAAGGGCCTCCTGACACTAGGTTCAATAAATTTTTTAATTATTAATTATATCTGAAACTATGAAGATTAGCATATATTAAATTCCAATTAGTGTCTCACGATTCTACCTGGATTGTTTGTACCTTCACTGGGGGGAAATTACGTAAAGAAGTAAAAGTAGAATTTAAGACATTGTAAGCACCTGCTTTTCCTCCTTCCAAGACTAACCCTGAGTATTATTAATATTAAAATAACTAAAAAGTTAGTAGGTAAGGGAGTGCAGAATTCATTTGTTTGCTGTACTATTTGATAACAAGAAGGGTTTTTTTCCAAAGTAAAGATAAATATTAATGTGATGGAGCAATTATAGTCCTTAAGGTACAGAAAATATTTCCATTTTTATGAAAGGAAAAAAATTCTAGAATATTTTGGCATTGCATGTGAGTGTCTGTGGTGTTAAGCAGGCTCTTTCCAGCTGTGTGATGCAGTGGGAGGGGCATAGACTGGGAAATTAAATGATCAAGCTGGGAATCCAGCTCTGTACTTGCCGCTGTGCGAGCCTTAGGCAGGCAGGACACATGGGTGCCATCTGTTCAGAGGGGAGTGGGGTGGACATGCCCAGTCTCCCTGATTCATGGCAATGGATGAAGGAACAACAGAGATAATGCATGTGAAGACAATATTTGAAAGTTGAGGAAAACAGAAATGCATGCTGTGTATATTTCTGTGGCTTCCTATTTAAATACGAAGTAGCCAAGCACGTGTGAGGACAGCAATGGAGGCTATAATTGAGTCTGCTTATGTAAATGTGTTTTTCTTAAAAGCTTTCCAAAAGATTCTAAAGGAAGTCATAAGACTAAAAGTCATTTTAAGGAACTTTTTTTTTCTTTTTGGAGTAGAAAAGATTTTTCATTTTTGGAGCTAAAAAAAAAAAAAAAAAAAAAACACTTAAAAAGAAAGAAAGAAAAAAGGGATCCAGTATTTAGCATGAGGAAACTAAGCTGTAAGGTAAGAGCTGACTTCTTCACTCAGAGCTTGAACCCTTACAGATGTCATGAGGCAGGTACATTGCCTCCTAAAGACCAGTGTTATAGTTCCTCATAATTGTGTTTATCACCTTGTCCTAGAAGGGGCAACCTAACTGTTGTTATTGCTTTTTACTCTTATGGGGAGCCCACTACTCATATCCCAAATAATTACACACAGAGGCTTGTTCTTAATTATAAATGCCTGTCTTTAGCTTGGCTTGTTTCTTGCCAGCTTTTCTTAACTTTAAATTATTCCATCTATTTTTTGCATCTGGGCTTTTATCTTTTTATTTTATTTGCAAGGCTGACCTCCTTCCTTCCTTCCTTCCTTCCTCCCTTCCTCCCTTCCTCCCTTCCTCCCTTCCTCCCTTCCTCCCTTCCTCCCTTCCTTTTCTTCTCTTTCTCCATTGCTGCCTCTGTAGCTGTGTGGCTGGCCCTTGATGTCTTTTTCATTCTTCTCTTGCTCCTCCTTTTTCTTCCTAGATCTTTCCTTCTATCTATTTTCTCTGCCAGGCGGCCCCACCTATCCTTTCTCCTACCTTGATATCGGCTGTTCAGCCCCTTATTAAACCATCAGGTGTTTTAGACAGGCACAGTAACACAACTTCACAGAGTTAAACAAATGCAACATAAACAAAAGTAACACACCTTAAAATAATATTCTACAACGTTTCCCCTTTCCTGTCTAAATAAAAAGAAAGGTTTTAACTTTAGCATAGTATATCTTTGTGTAACAAAAACAGTTATCAAGTAAGAATTAATTTACAATAATCAGTCTATTAACATTTAGTAAATTCAGAGAAAGTACCCCACCATTCATCCATCTTAATGACTTTAAAGTTTTACACCTAATTTACATTCTAAAATAACTAAGGAAAACTGCAATTATAACTATCTAGTCTTCAACTCCATCAAAGACCCCAGAAGGATAATATTATTTGGGTAAAGAAAAAGTGCATTGCAAACAACTTCCCAGACTCTAGCAATGATAATCATCTGACTGCCTGGACACCCAACTGAGCTCAAATCCATGTTCTAAGGAGATATCAGGACTGTTACAGGTAACCATGATCGCTCTTCAAAGATACTTCATTCCAATAGAGAAAAATAACAAATGCAAGCAGACTAGTGCTGTCTACATATACAAGGCCTCCAGTACCAGACTTAGATTATCCTCTAGAGAGCAAATCCACTTGTCACAAAGCAGAGCAGAAGCAAGTAGATGTCTGCAATGCTAGGAGCCTCTAGGAAGCGAAGCAAAACAAGGCAAGGTCTTCAGAGCAGTGAGAAAAATCAATCTGACAGAAAATTGACAAGCTTGTTTAACTGGGGGCTTAAGAGCCAAGGGCTGACCTCAGAGACCTCCATGACACACTAGGAGAAGCCTTGTCGTCTCCGCTAACCTGTTCAATTACATGACATCACTGCATTTTTTTAAAGTCAAAAATTATCTTAACTTTTTTTTTTGCCATTGTGTTTTAAATTCTGGTTTCTCTTCTTTCCTCTACACTAAATTATTAAAATCACCAACTGCTCAACAATTAAAAATATTTCAGAAAGAAGTGACGCCAAATTTGGATTGACTAAAGCGAAATCCGACAGAAGGAAAGATATTTTGAACATTTCCATGCTTGATGCATTGTTTAAGGATATGGAAACATGGAATTAAAACTGACATCTTGCCTTTCCCCCATGAATCCAGAACGCATGTTTGGAGCAATTAGAACCTGATTCTGGTCAGAAGGCACCTGAGTGAAACACACTAATATATTCACAACACACTGACTTTTTTTCTTGTATTACTTCCCTTGTGAAGCATGCTTGAGCTATGACATGAGGAGACAATAAAAAAAAAAAAAGTTTTATTTAGGGAACTCAAGTTATAGGAGTTATTGGTGTCATCTTAAAAACAATTTTTAGAATTTTGAAGAATCTTACAAAAAAAAATCATAGAGTTGTGCAGGTTGCCATCCATGTAAATATGACCTATATTGTTTCTTCACTTAACACCATGTAGCTACGTGGTTACGAAAACTGAATTGTATGGCCAGCATCGCTGGGAAGCAGAATTGCCCTTTGACTCTGAGTACAGATCCACCTCAAGCATTGGCTTCTGTTTCCAGTGGGTGATAAACCCTGAGCAGGATCATTCCAGGCCAGGAGACTATAATCATGTAGGACAGATCCTCCTCACATCCCCTTTATTATACAGTATCAATTCCATCCAGTTCAATAGTTGGATTCCAATAAACTAGACTTTCACTGTTCTTGGTGCTAAAGATAGAAAGATTGACCTTGCTTTCTCAAAATCCCTGAATTAATAACTCCTTTCACAATGTAGTACCACATTTTAGGAAGTGGGCTGTACTTCACAAAGTTCAGGTGTGGGTTAAACATCTGATTGCAAATCAACTTGGTTTTTCCCATGGAAGCAAATGTTCACAGCAGTGATGGTAGTTACTGGGGTGATTAAATGAAAGCCTGGTTAGTGTCTAATGTGGTTGAAATTCTCTTCAATGTCATAGAAAAAGATGACGGACAGAAACTGCACTGTCCTAAGTGTGGAGCATTTCAGATATGAGTTATTCTGCGCCACCTTTCAGAGCATGGGCAATACTTTCAAACATTACCTTGCTTGGCCCCATGAGGCCTATTGTTTTAATTTTTATAAAGTTAGAAATAAAGTTTGGTGAGATCAAGCAAGAAGCTACTGCCTGAGGATACACTACTTAAGAAGGGGTGGGTACAGACCTGAGCAGAGACTCCTGACCTGAGAGCTCATGTTCTACCTTCTAGAATATTCTGAGACTATCCCAGAAATGTCTCTGGGCTAACAGAGACAGTCACAGCAAGGCACTGAATTTTATTTGAAGTTGTAAATAAAATGTTCACCTAGAAATTTCTAGTTTTCTTAAAATATTTGCTTTCTTTCTTGTAAGTGTATCGTGGACATGCCACATTCCTTCTGCCCTAGCTGGTTTTTCAGGGGGTGAGTTAGTTCTTGGCTCTATTTCTATGACCATCTTTTAGAAAATTTCCCTTCTGTTTTCAGGTTAGGAACTCAACATACTGATTAATTTAAATAAGAGGAGGAGGAGCAGGAGGAGGAAGATAGAAGAAAGAAAGAATGAATGAATGAATGGAAGGAAGGAAGGGAAGAAGGAAGAAAGGAAAGAAGAAAACAAAGAAGCCATTAACAACCAAAGAGGTTTATACCCAGGTCACTGGAGAGCTTTTCATCTGTCTGTTGCATGGTTTAAATGAAGGCACAAACATTCCAGGCTACTTATTAAGGCATTCGTTATGCAAGCCTTACATATTTTACCAAGCATTTTAAGCAAAAGCTTAAATACTAAAGAAAATTAGACCAAAGTGGGAATTTATTCTTTCATAAGACCAAATGAGGCTCTAGGAACTAAAAGCATTAATGAAGAAGTAACATTTGAAAAAAAATTCAAAATCAATATTAAAATTAAAATGTCAGGGTTCTGGATAGAGACGTTTGCACTGGTAGTTGCTAATCTGAGTGTCAGAAGTGAATCCATTGTGGCGGGCTGCCTAACTACAACACAACTAGCTATTCTAGGCTCCTACATGCATGCTCTGTGTGAGGACTCATCCTTGCCCTCTGTCTAGCTCCATCCCACCTGCCTACACACATGGTTTATTAGTGTGGTCCACGCCTTTTACTTTGTAGGTAGAATATTGCTCTTTCCCACATGTTACCAAGCTGCAAAGCTGCAAACTTTTGTTAGCTCCCTTGGGAAATTTGTGGCAGTGTGAAGTGAACTTCTGTCAGCACTCAATGGGTTGCAAAAATAGTTTTTAGTTCTTGCTAAAGACCTGGATCATATCTTGAAAGACTGCATGATCCAATCAGAAACTCTTCAACAAGATCGCTTATAGCCAGTCTGGTTTCAATGTGTGAAACGGATATAATATGCTTCAGAGTGTGTACTTGGCTATATTCTTCCATTTTATGCCTTTAAGATAAGCCCTTGGCATGGGTTTTTATAAGCACATAAAAAGGAAACAATGCAAGGTAAATATATCTAAATTCCAAAACTGCTATGCTATGGACATAGAACTGACCACTTCTGGGGCTTACTGTAGAAGGAAGGGCTGTAGAGAACTTCTCATTTGGATTTTGGGTCAAGCTGAGTTGCTAAATATAAATGCAGCTTTGGGTAAGCTGCCTCGTCCTTCTGGGCCTTTGTTCTCTGTGCAGATGGAATTAGGAACATCTCCATAGCTGGCTTGGGAAGTACTAAGCACATAGCAGTACTGTCTGTGAAAACGAAGTCTGTTAACTATTCTCTGTGGTCACCACTCTCTCTTTTGCTCCCTAATTAAGTCATCACTGGAGCATGCACCCACATGTATGTCTGCTGGCTTTTCAAAACTGAGCACTCAGTCCAACACTGACATTTGGAATGATTGCCTTTACAAGCTTCAAACTAACATTTTTATATTATTTAGCACAGGTCATTTTAAAAACTTGAACAATTATTGTATTTCTAATGTGTATAATTATAGTTTCTTTGTAACAAGAATTTTGACCCCAAATTATTTTTTTTAAACTTATAATTAAAAGTATAAATGAATGACCACATGCCTGGAACAAAATAATATAAAAATGTGTGTTTCAAAATTAATTTTCATATCAAACAAGATAACTGAATTCTAAATGGTAAAAATTGAAAAAAAATACTTTCAGAAGATGTGTTAGAAAGAATAATGTTGACAAAACCTTACTGAGAACCACACAGTTTATTAAAGATGATTTTGCTAAATATGCATTTCACTCTCTGAATATGCCAAGAAGAGCACGAGTATCAGAGAACACAGGAGACCGTGGCAATGGGAATCCATGGACATGGCCTTGTAAAACATCTTTGGTCCTCTGCTTAAACTAAGTATCTGAGAAGACAGTGCTTCAGAGAACTCAAACACGACTGTGTCTACAACCAGACTCATTTGAAATTAGTCTCCAAATTCAGAGTTTTTCCAGGTCTTCACTCAGATCTGCTGTGTCAGATTAGCAAGCAGGCAGGGGCATTAAGCTATTTTTTTTTTTTAATGGTAAGACAATACTTATTTTCAAATATTACTCAATTCATTTTATATTTACTTACTTTAAGATACATTTCAATGAAAGAACACCTTTGGCAGGGTGAAAAGCAAAACCGTGATCTTGGCTTTTGTTCCCCTAAAGCCTGGGCTGACACCAAGAGATAAAAGGACAAGGAACATATAGATATGTACACATATTACTGCAACACAAAAAAGAATGAGAAGATTGAAATTTTATAGTCTGCAAGAATATGGATGGGATTAGAGGATGTTATGGGAAGTGAACTGTACCAGGCTTTTTCTCTTGGGGCCACCGACAAGCTTCCAGATCACGACACAGAGACTTCTTATTAGTTATAAATGCTCAGCTTAGCTTAGGCTCATTTCTGGCTAACTATTTTAACTTAAATTAACCTGTTTCTCTTTATCTACCTTCTGCCTTGGGGATTTTTACTTTCTTTCTTTCTAAATATCTTACTTCTTGCATCTGCTGGCTGGTGGCTTCCTGACATCTTGCATTGGGCGTGTTTCTCTTTCCCCTTCTCTGGTTCTTCTCAAGTCTAAATTTCTCCTATTTATTCTCTCCACCCACAAGCCCCGCCCATCCTTTCTCCTGCCTTGCTATTGGCCATTCAGCTTTTTATTAGACTAATCAGATGCCTTAGGCAGGCAAGGTGAAACAGAGGCAACACACCATGACATAATTAAAAACATCCCTACATCATTAAGTAAATGTAGCATCAATAAAAACAACAGACCTTTACACAGTTGAAGTAATACTGCACAGCATAAACAAATGGAGCAGATTTTTAGATAATCAAAATAATACACCACACAAACAGTGAACTAAGTCAGGAGTGGAAGGATAAACATTGCACGTCTCCTCTTGTGCTTAGAAGAGTACAGATTGTAGAATACAGTGGGAGAATAATGGCTGCCAAACACAGTGCATAGAAGGAACACATTCTAGTTTGCTACAGTGCAGTCACGGTGGGGTCATAGATTAACAGTCAATTATGCAGTTTTATGTTCTATATTCTATAAATAACCACAAGAGAGGAGTTGGAAGAGTCCAAATGAGCAGATATGAGGAAATGGACATACCAATTGTTCTTAGTTGATCACTGTGCTTCCTATGCATGTCTTGAAATATACAGTGTGCCTTATGAGCCAATGCATTTATTACACATCAATAAAACAAAATATTCAAGCAGCTTAAAGTTTAAATTAATCACTCTAGCCACATCAATAATTTTGTATATACATATCTAATCACTACCCATAACTCCTAAGCATGTACACCTGAAATTATAAACAGCAAAGCCCCAAAACTTAGGCTCTTCAGTCTACTTAAGAAGGTGCAGGAATCGCGGATTTGAGAAGAGTTCAAACCCATATTCCTTCCTTTCCTTAACTCTTGGGCTAGAACATGCTTTCTGGGCTGTGACTCTGACTTCAGAGGAAGCCAGGGGAATTGAAACAACAAATTGAAAATGACTTCCAAAGTCTGAGCCTGGGGCACTTTTTTCCCCACCGAATGAAGTGACCCTAGGCAGACAGGAAGAACCCTGGATAAGTCATTGAGATGCCCAGGCTTCAGCAAGGCGCATGGTAGGAACTTTTATCATTGAGCATGAGTTCGGGAAGCTGAGAGAGAGATGTTGACTTTGCGGGACCCATTGAAGAGGAACAAAGGATTAAGACAGAGACAGATGACTGATAGACTTCAGTCAAAAACCCATCCCTTCCACCTCTTTCAATACTCACCTCTGTCCCTCACACTGCAAATACCATCCCAGAGAAAAGGATCAGACTCAGGGGTTAGTCAAGAAAGATAAAATAATAATAATAATAATAATAATAATAATAATAATAATAATAATAATAATAATAATAATAAATAATACACCAGTGCCAAATAAGAATTAACTTCTAGAATCATGCCACACCTGATTAGTTATGCTCTTATCAAGCATGATGAAAAGTACAGAGACGAACCTGTGAAAATGTGCAATGTACACAGAGATGTCTGGCTACCCCGCTTGGGAGAGGGGTTAAAACGGAGACCAAAACAGGTCCCACTCTGTCAGAATCGCGACCTCCCTTGGTCATCCCAAGTCTTCTTGACGGGTTTCTTGAAGTTTGGAAGCTGAGAGGAAAAGAAGCAGAGAAACTGGAGCCTTTCATGGCTTGCACTGCTGCGTTCCTGAAGCAGTCACTAGCGGCAGCAGTTAGTAATGAAGTGCAGGAACTTCAGAAACAGATTCTTTTCTCCTTTGTTCCAAAGACTCATGCTACACCTGAGGGGAGTGCTGGGCTTTTCAAGAGTTCAAGGCGGTGTTTGTAGACAGGCACAAAGTTTCCTTTCCAAGGTGGGAACCGTGAGAACGGAGCCTGGAGCACATCAAGGCTTTCTTGGCAGGTTTGGAGCAGTGTTGGGGGCCCCTCCCAGAAGGTGGCCTCTGAAGAGCTGGGGACTCAGACTCTTCAAATGGAGCCAAAAAGAACCCAGCTCTAAATGTTCTTCCTACTCTTAAAAACGTTGAAAAGCAGAGCCAAAAAGATTCTATCACTTAATGAGAATAATGTGAGCTTTCTAGAGTACAGTATGGCGTGGGTGTTGTCCACTGATACCGAGTAAAGCAGAGATGAGCCATCTATATCACAAGAAGGAGGTCAAACGGGCTGGATTATAAACAAAACTCTTGTGATGACAAAAACAAATGCATTGAATGCTGTCCAAGGGCAAATCAGTAAATAAGAAGGGAGACACGACCGCCCTGGTATGGCTCCAGAAGTTAAGATTGATTGCTTTGCATGTGGTATGAGAGAAGCTGTGTGCAATGTACTTTATTGTTTTGCTTCGAATCACACCGTTCCTGGCATGTGTAGTGAACTCTGATCCCAGGTGCTCAGCGCCAAGCCGCAACAGATAAGGGAAATGGATGCATCCTGGATAGCATCCCATTCATCTGTGGTCACTTGCCTTGCCTTGGGACTCTTGTCGGAGCATGGGAAGGAAGAAACAAGCACGCACGTCGCCTGGGGTCTGCAAGGTCTTCTTAAATGTGAAATTAGGGACCTGAAATCTGCAGCTCTACCTGGTCTTATTTGAGGCACCTGGCACGCTTCTCTCCCAGCCTGCTCTAATTGCTCCCAGGTGCTCAAAACTCTTTTTAAATAAACATACTTTCCCCTCCCTGTCAGAAGGATTCTCGTCTTAAGGTGTAAATGACTGATACAGCAGGCTGCTTTCCAGGGTTATACGTTTTGATTAAAGGAACATGCAATAGGTCATGAAGTTAGCCTTGGTAGCTGAAGTAGGCTTCAGAGAAAGGAAGGAGATGCCATGTTGAGGGGTGACAGAAAATAGAAAGAAAGAAATTGCCAAAATTGTTCAGTTCGGGGTTTTTGTTTGTTTTTTTTGTTTTGTTTTGTTTTTTTGGGGGGGGGTTGCATAGAATTAATCTCATCTAAAGTAATGAAGTAGCTTGCTGAGCTACATGGAGTTATCATTCATAATAACCTACTGAATTGCTGTGTGTGTATATACATATATATATACAAATTCTACAGTATTAACTGTGTCATCAACAAACCTCCAAAGAAAATACTAAAAACATTGAGCTGTTTCCAGCTCTTTCTGGGTTATACAGCATTCAAGAAAAATAGCCCAAACGCATCCAAGAGAACTCAATGCTGATTCTTCAGGACTGTGGTCAGAAATCATTTGACTCACCCTGCCTGGACCTTTGGAAACTGGAAATTCCCAACATGTTCTTAGCCAAGATGAGAATAAATGTGGCAGGTCTCTCATCATTATGAATTCAACTTGATCTCCATGAAAGTAGCAGCAAGCAAAGTCTGGACTTAAACAAGCTGATTTTAACGTTTAAATACAAAATAAATAAATAAATAAAAATAAAAATAGGAAAAATAACCTGGAAATTTCTGGAGGGTAACTGGAAAAGTAAGAGTGTAAGACAAGTTTTAGCAGATATTAGGACAAAATAAAGCTCTCATGATTCACTCTGTGGGGCCACCAGACAAACGGACCACTGGAAACCATAGAAATACAAGACATGAATATGAAACACATGGTATGTAGTATATGATGAAAAATGGGCCTTTTGGACAGGGTGTTGAAATAACTGAGTATTGTGTGGTAAAGAATAAATTGGAGCTGCGCTTATCCTGTATTCCAAGATCAGTGTCTTAAATGGAGAAATACGCATAAAGAAAACACATGGACAATTCTTTTATATCTTGGCTTAGGAAAGGTCTTTCTATCTGTGCCTGAAAGATCAAAATCCATAAGGAAAAGAGCGATAAATCTGACTACATTAAAAAATGTGCACCCTCTCCACGCAAAAGCGCGCGCGGGGGGGGGGGGGGGGGGGGGGAGTCACAAAAAGAGAGAGGATTGTGGTTTCCATACAGTGCTAATTTCTCTATTTAAAGAACTTCTAAAAAGGAGAAAAAGACGAACAAACCAAATTTAAAAATGAGCAAAGGACAATAGCAAATGCTTCATAGAAGAAGAAACAGGAAGCCAAACATACATCAGGATTATTATTGCCTCTCGTTATGAGATCAATCCATTAGAAACCACACAGAAAGGACTTCTTAAAAGAGATGAGGCCTCTCCTTCACTGCTGGTCAGGGTAACTCTCTGCAATAGGGAACTTAACAGTGACCTTCAATAAATGCCTCTACCAGGTTTCCACTGTCAGCAAAATGTAAACAAACCGATGACCTCTCACCCTAAATAATGGAGACATTTATTTTAGAAGGACAGAATACAAAATATTTGAGATGGAAATCTACAGTCATTGAACAGCAGATAGCATGAGACAAGTTATTAATTATATGTCTCTGCTTGACTAGGCTGCCAGTCCAGATATCTGGGCAAGCATTGGTGTGTGCTGGCAGGGTACTTCTGAATGAGGTCAACATTTAAACTAGTGGGCTGAATACAGCAGGCCACCTTCCTACATGTGTGTGGGCTTTATCCAATCACTTGAAGATGTGACTAAAATTTTTAAAAGGCAAGAAACTGAGTCTAGGTCTCTGAATCTCTCAACACTATCCCACATGACTTTGGGTATACTGTTGTCAGGCTCAGACATTATGGGTTTATCTTACCTTTGTACATTCACTGGTAATCTGCTTTACCTGGACATGAAAACTGCCTTCCTACAGATGTGAATATCACTCAGTGTTCCTAAGACTCCAGTGTGTCCACTGCAGGCACTCAAGGCCTTCCATAATTGTGTGACCAGATTCCTTAGGCTTCTTTCTGAGAGGGACATATTCTATTGGTTCCTTTTAACATGCTCATCCTCAAGAGAGCCCTGATAAAACCATGAGTGTAACAGCAGAGAAATGAACAGGATGAGCCCATAGTTGCCCCAGCCTGCTGCCTAGAAAGAATCTCTAGGCTACAGTCCAAGAAGGGGGTTCCAAACAGCACAGAAGCATAATCTCAGGAAAGAAGTTTGTAATTCAGAGAAGCAAGAGAAAGTGAGATTCTCAGAGCAAAGTATCAGTGACATAAAATTCCAGAGGGTATTTTGGATGTCAGAAGTCTCCCAAGTATTCACCTAAGAACTCTCCAAAAGTTGGTGCTAGCTTTGGTAGTCTCTTTGGAGGCACCTGTATTGATTCTTGACTTTAGATAATACCATCTTCCACATGACGGTGCTCTCTATGCCATAACTACTACCTTTTCTAGCACACAACTTGAGAATTACCCATGGCTTTGGATCTAAAAACACAGCGGACTGTTGAACTTACTGGCACATGTGTGCTTACATGGTGACTTACCATGGCTCTTTGATCATTTGATATTTTTACCTGTTGTAGACTTCATTCAAAGTACAAATCAATGAATTGTCAGGAGTGTCAGGAAGTTCATTGTAAGATTTGGTCTGTCACATAATCTCCAGGATTTATTTTAATCTTCACAGAATAAAGTCGCTTCTCTATGCGATCCTTCATACCCCTTTAATTCTAGAATTCTATGTAAATGTCTGATAATAATGCAACAGATTCACAAAGATTTACAACGCTTCATCATCCAGCATAATTGCATTGGTTCCAAAATGTATAGTTATGCTACTTAATTTTACAATGAGATTTAATTAACTCTCCCTTCCTGCTATCAGAGCCCCCAATGAAATAATTGTCTTTACAAGTCATGCTGAGCAGTGATGTTCTGCTCAGGCACCCCATCCCGCTTTGGTCATACAACAGCACAAGAGACTATTGGACAAGGCTATATTCACTGGAAAGAGAGACATAATATTTTCATCAGAAACGTGTTTTTATCCTCACTCTGTGGCCCCAAAAGCCCCCATGGAAGAGCTGTGGCACCAGGCACCAGCTAAGTGCCAAGGGATGTATGTAGCCCAGTGGTTAAATTTTGTTCTTCTGGCTGTCTCAGACAGGTGGGCCCATCTGAAGCAAATGTTACAAATTAGACTTTTTCATATAGCCTGTTGAAATACCCAGTGCCCCTAGGACCCTGTAGCCAACAGGGAGCTGTCTGAAATAACCACGTTTTTACTCATCTTTTAGCTGAAGTGAACCTTCAAACATAAACTCAAGTCTTCGAGGGCACAGAGTAGATTTGTGAGCCTCCCTTGAGGCTGTTGGCTCCAAAAGCTGGGAATGTGTTATATGGAAAAAAAAAATGCCTTTTTGCCATCTGTGAATGAAAAACATTCTTCATATCTTTAACTGTTTCAAATTGCCATATGTGACACACACACACACACACACACACACACACACACACACACACACACACACACACACAGAGCATTCCTGTTTGATAGTTGGGATGGAGTCTGTAATCAGACTTTGGGGCCCCTTCTTCAATTCTCGGCTTTTCCCCCCTTCTTTCAAGAGGAATATAAGTGGAAAGCTTACAGGTTTGTACCCACCCAGAAATAGAGCAATTTTCATGTTGAGGCTGGACTTAGCCAGGGCAGTTTTCTGGAACTTCAACCATCTGCTCCAATTCTCCTCTCCCCTCCCAACCATTCACCTAAAGTGCCCCTGATGCTGCCACAAAATTGCAAACATCTGACAGGCAAAACCACAGCAAAAAGGGGCAGCGGCGTGCTAGTTACATGGCTGTGTTTTATGAGAAGATGAGGTGGGTTGACAGAAAGGCGGGCAGGGATGAACTAAAGGGCCCTGCTAACCTCGGCTGCCCCCGTCAGCTCTGTGGGAAGAAAAGCGACATCTTTCAAAGTTGATTATTATTTGGTCAACTAGCAAACTGGAGCTACTTCTCCACAGTTCATCATTGATTTCTCCAAAACCCTTTGAGGATGAAAAGCAAAATTCTTAACAGTATCCACTGACCGCCTCTCACTGTGATTAAGGAACTGCCAACGTCTAAGGTGCTAACCCGTGGAAGCCATTATTTCTGTATTTGAAGGAAATCCTCTGGTGAAGGTTTTTTTTTTTTTTTTTTTTTTTTTTTTAGATGGACACAAAGGAATTTGCTAACCAAATCCTTTCACAGCAGACGTCGGACAGTGTTGGCTGCCTACCTATATCCTCTGAACCGCCTCACTGGAAGGCACAGGTGTTTCCTTGGCTCAGATTATATTGATCAGTTCCACCTGGAGAGGGCTTTTGGTTAGTTGTGATCATGGGATTCTGGGTAAGAGGATACTGGTGGCTCCGGATATCTACATAGGCTGCTTTAGAAAGCATTACCAGTGTTCTCCGATGTCTGGCTCTCTCTACTTATAGGTACATGGTGACCCTGTGATCATCCACTCCTTTGAATTCCAGCAGGGAAATGGTAAAGAAGATGTTCTGCGTATCACCTCAGGGCAGCAGACTTAATGGCTGGGTTATCCTAAAAGTCCTCTCCGTCCACAATGAAATTTGCAGTTCTTTTAAAGATGAGAGCTTCACTTAGTTGGGATCCTTTCGTGAGCCAGAGAATCTGTTTGTGATAAAAAGCAAGCAAGCAATGCACTTATGTTGTTTTAAGTCAGTAAGATTTGGGACTATTTATTACTAAATAAACTATTCTATACAACATTTCTTCTTTTAAAATAACAAGTATAAGATACCAAAATAAATGACTACCTTTCTGACCCTGGATTCTACATAACTAGAGGTGCATACTGTAAAACAGAGGAGTCTACGAAAACCTCTAAACAGGGCCCATGATAACAGGGCCACTGCATTAAGCCTGGAAGTGTTAGTCACTAGTCTTTAGATGTGAGGTGATAAAAGATGTCATTATGTTAGTTTTCCTGTTGTGGTTACAAAATACTAAGAAAAGCACTCCTGTGTGCTTGTTTGTTTGTTTGTTTGTTTGTTTGTTTTTAAGGTAATACCTTTTTGACTCAGAATTTCTGCTCCACTCCCCCAGGCCTGAGTTGAGGCAGAGGACTCTGGTGGTAGAGAAGTTTGCTTCTGTCCTGGCATTTGGATTCAAAGAAGCAAAGAGGAAGGGGCAGGTGAAAAGACAGACTCTTCAAAGGCGTGTTCCTGGCAACTGCATTCTCTAAGTAGTCTCTACCTCCTAAGAGCTCATTTATCTCTTAACTCAAGAAAGCGCTGATAGAGTCACACTGCCAGCTGGAGACAAAGCCTTCAGTGCACGAGCATTTCCTCAGTCCTTTGACTTTTTCCAAATTTAGTCCTTTGACATAGAAAATGTGTGGATTCAATGCCAGATATTGCAGTTACCACAGGGAGTTTTACATAATTGCCATCAAAGAAAAAACAGGAGGCTTTGGCACGGAAGCAAGACAGACAAATCAACAGCCACCTGAGCTCCTGGTTTATCTACCACTGGGGTCTCCAGATACCCCACCAAAGGTTACCACATTATCTTCTGAGCATCCTCTGCCCATGAAGCCTGTGGACTATGGTCCATGATATCAAGCTATGCCTATCCTGTGTGCTCAATGATTTATTACCAAGGTACCAGCCCTAGTAGCATAGTTGCTTAACCCTTTGCTTTGAGATTGATTAGAAAGTTTGTCTCAAACACTTCACTCTGCCACATGGGGGTGTTTTTTGATCACCTCTACCAAAGACTGATGCAGAACAGGCCATTCTCTGCAGGGTGACTTCTGAGGTATTCATTTTGCCTGAAGGGAAGGCTGGGGAGAAGGCTGAGCAGTATGTGCAATGCAAACAGGAGGACCAGAGCTCAGGTCTCTAGAACCCACATAAATGCTGGGCTGGGAGGGTAATTCCAGTCTTGGAAGCAGACAGGAGATCCCTGGAATAAGCTGGCCATTGAGATCGACCATATTAGCAAGTTCTGGGTTTGACTGAGAGACCCTGCCTCAAAAGCACAAAGTAGGGAAAAACAAACAAAACACAAGGAAGATTTTGGGAATCAACTTTGGGTCTCCACATGTGTAGAATGTTTACACATCCACCTGCACACGCACATGCACGCATGAACAAGCATGTCTATAAGCAACACACACAGAGAGAGAGAGAGAGAGAGAGAGAGAGAGAGAGGAAAAGAGAGGAAAAGAGAGGAAAAGAGAGGAAAAGATAAAAGAATTTTAAAGTAGTCACGAAGAAGAGGAGGAATATGAGGAGGGTGTATTGTCCTAAGAAAGACAGAGAGAGCAGGTCTAGGCAGCCATTGGAGCTGAGCTGTGATGCAGACCCACCTAACCTCAGCCAACCCAGAGAGTAGTACAAAGTGAATATTGGTCATCAGAGTATTCCGTGGTGTGTTGACATGCTCCCTGTGGCCCAACCCAGTCACCAAATGAGAGCTGCCCTGCAATGAGTATGATTTCACATGGGGCAGTCCTCTGCAGCTGGAGTAGCTCACAACAAAGCTGACAAGGCTTTGACTTGTCCCCTGTGCGCTTGGTCACTGCGTGTGCATCATGGCCTGTCCTTTGGGCTGCTTGGCTTACTTTGTGAGTGTACAGAGAATGGCAATTTCAGGATTTCTGTGGCTCTTTCTTCCTTACATGAAGGTAGGGAATAATTGCATCCCCTCCTGTGAACTTGTACCTGATCAGGAGATGTGAGAGCCTACAGCTGATGCCAAGCTACTTTCTCCAACATTGAGTCCAGATTTCACTGATCTCCAGATACCATATAGTTTGTCTCTAAAGGGGCATAGTTAACATGCCAAGAGTTGTATTTTGGAGGGGGCATAATTCTCCAAAGATAACAGGCTTTGCTACAAAACTTCAAGGATTTGTGAAGGCACTCCCCTGTGAGAAATTCCCACAGACCTTTTGGGTTATCCACTCAGATATGTATATTCAATGTATTCATCTCCCGTGTTTACCTACCCAGGGACCTAACCTTAGGTTAGTTGTTTCATCTTGGCTATTCCAGCTTTACTAATTTAAAATCTTGATTTTGGCCCTGGCTTTCTGTGCTGTATAGCTGAAAATGAGAATATCACTTTGGACCTACAAGTTTTCACCTCTAACTTTCTGTTGGCTGAGACTCAGATTAGCTACTTATGTTCTTGACAAAGACTATCTGTGACACTTGACAATTAAAGCTTCTGCTCCCAGTGTCTGTACAGCTGCATCCTTCTGGGTGGAAAGTGCCCTACAGATTATCATGCTAGTTTGTTCCCTGTCCCAATCTACCATTCTGATTCACAGCTGAAAAAAAGTTTTAACAATAGGGCCACACGGTGTGGAGGCTATTCTCTACCTGTCACCAGAAAACAGGTGCTAATTGCCAGCCACCCTGACTTCTCAACACCTGTTTCCTCGTCTTCTCAGAACAAACTGTCACTTTTCAGAAGTCGAAGCAATTGCCAACCAATATTTCTTAGAGATTAGTACTTAAGGGTGGAGGAGCACAGGGAAACATTGTTCACGGGAAATTGGTCTACAGTAGAGGCTCAGCAAAGCTATGCCTTACTTTGTGGGATGCTCTAGAATGGATATTGCTTATCAGTGTCTTAGTCGACTTCCCTGAAGAAATGTGACGGCGGTGGTGGATGACATGGTTTTCTCTCGCTGAGACCAATGTGACACCTTGAAAGCATCATCTAGAGGCTCTGCTAGCTGCAGATAGAACTGGTCCACAGGCTCCTCCCTGCAGGAGATCTTTGAAGTGCACATTGACAATTACCACCAGCCTCAGCAAATGACTTAAGGGATTTCATAAAGCCACAGAGGCATCAAGTGGGGCCTGGAGTGAAGCTACAGCCCAAACCACGGATTGAGCCATATCATTTTCTCACGGTAGGATTATCATGCAAGTTTGAAAGGAAAGAGAGAAGGTACCTCAGCAATCTAAGGAGCAGCAGCACGGACATTTAACCCCCCCTCCTCCTTGGCTCCTTCCTCCTTTGTTCTTACCCCTTTTGTGCTGTGGAATATTACCTTAACTCTGCAAAGGTCTCTTACATTTGCTTTTGCTGCATTTGTTTTCCTATGGGGATTTAATAAAGTTTCAGAAGTTTTGGAGATATCAGGGAATCTACCCACAGTCTATGTGGGGGCGGAGTTAGTAAAAGCTCCAGAAGTCCCAGAGCTCTAACCACAGTCAGTCTAGGAAAATCAGAGTGGTGATTCAAACCTTTAATCCCAGCACAGGGACTTTCCTGGGAGTGGTAACCTACACCCTTAATCCTAACTGAGTCAAGGTCACTTCAGATTATAGAAGGAATTCCAGGCTCCCAAGCAGGTGTGGTGGGGCCACGCCTTAATTACCGAAAGAATGCTTTAGAGGGGATTCAAACACAGAGAGAGCCATTCCAAGGGAATCGAGGCTAAGGAAGCTATAAGACAGCTGGGTAAGATTTGACTGGTGTTTATTCCCTCTAGTATCTCCAACTTCTTCAGAGATCTATCCCTGAGTCTCATTCTTTCGTGCGACATTTAACTGTGTAAGAATGTATTGCTGTTTCACCTTGCCTGCCTAATGCATCTGATTGGTCTAATAAGAAGCTGAACGGCCAATAGCTAAGCAGTACAGGGATGGGTCAGGCTGGTGGGCAGAGTGAATAAATAGAAAGAGAATGAGAGGGGAAAGATAACTAGGGAGAAAGAGAGGAAATGCCCAGGGCCAGGCAGCTAGGCAGACCAGGACACGCCCAAGAAAAGAAAGGTTAAAAGCCCTAGGCAAATGAAGAGAAACAAGTTAAGCATAAGAACCAGCAAAAAATGAGCCTAAGCTAGGCTGAGCATTCATGATTAATAACAAGTCTCTGTGTCGTGATTTCGGAGCTTGTTGGTAGCCAGAAATGAAGTCTACCACACTCGTGTTTTTCAGACCAAGTCCCAGAATAAAAATACTTGGTCTTAGAATTTACCTAACATTCCCTTTAAAACAACCAGCCATATCTGTTTGGATCTTCCAGAGTTTCCAAAAATTGAATTTTCCAGGTTTCTACAAAATGGTGGGTCAAAACATGGCTTCTCTTCCCTAAATCCAAACAGGAAAAGTGGAACTGTTTAACGTTTTTGCATGTGTGTAAGCCAGAGTCACCCTCCCAGTGCCATTGTCTCCCCTCTTCCCCAGCACATTGGGCCCACTCCACACTAATCACTCTGTGGAGAGATTACCAACAATATCCTCCCTTTTATGTGACTAACCACAGAAATCCAGCAACATCTCTCTCCAGGTCTACAACAATGCATGTTTTTTAAAAAACTAAAAACAGTTAAAGAGCAAGGATTACTCTGGAAAAGTCCCTAATTAATAAATGTTCTACATTTTTATGTGGGAATGTTTAATATTTAATTTTTCAATAACTTTATCATTTATAATTTATTAAATTTATTTTGTGGCTTGTATTTATTAAAAATTGATATACTTTCTATTTCTTTTACTCCAACATTAGGTTATTTTTATGCAAAAAAAAAATTAGCAAAAACCGATGTTTTTAAGTCCTAGAACTTTTTTCTTAAAGCTTCTGTTGGAGCACATTAGGACTCTGATCTCCTAGGGCTCCCCTGTGATATTTTCTCAGCCTTGCCTTGGTGGCTGTTGTGTTTGTGTCGGTCAGGGGATCGTCAGTCAGTCTCTCAGAACAGGGCTAACCTGGTCTGCTTTCCCCTCTCCCCAGCGTATGAACCGAATGGGAGGAATCTCAGCCCAGGAGCCACAGAGTGTCTCAGTGTGGATCACTGGCTCTCTGAGACGGACATCTTAGAGTCTCCAGTCAGAGTCAGGCAAAAGAAAGGAGGTACTAAAAAAAAAAAAAAAAAAAAAAGGAAAGAAAGAAGCAAAAGAGAAAGGTAGAAACTTGCCAGTGGAGCTGGTGGTAAACGTCTTCACCTTTCACAACCAAATGTTTTCACAGGAAATGTCGGGTGCTCCTGGTCTGTGGTCGGATTTGGTCAGTTCAGCATCTAAGAGGAAGGCTTGAGGCTTTGAAATGTAGTTGAATATAGAGAAATTGGCCCATCCAGGAGGAGGAGTATTAGCTGTTTCAGCTTCTTTCCATAGTGAGGTTTACAGGCAGCTCAAATTGTGATTAATGTCAGGAGGTAAAGCAAGTCTTAAATGGAGAGGGACCCATCCTAAGATTCACCCTGCAGACAGCATGTCTGCCTCATTCCCTGCTCAAATGTTTATTGACCAATTACTACAGGAGATACCCGGGAGTCAGGATGGAGAGAGAGCGGCTAAGGTTGAGAACATTGTTGGTACAAGTCGGTACAATTGGCAACATGAGTAGCAGAGGGGAGCTGTGATCTCTGTGACCGTTACATTCCACCCTTAAAAGTCCATCAGACAAAGCCGTGAAGTATTGGGTTTAAAATACAATATAAAAATCATGAATGTCAAAAGGTATCACTCGCCATATTTGACATTATTTCATGGCTGCTTGTGAACACACCTTCTTGGCCCTGCCACAACTGCGGGGAGAGTTCACGTCTGGCTTGGCTGTCGTCCAGCACAGTGCCTTGCTCATAGCAACCCTCATTTAGATGACCAAATAAGTTGATGTTCATACCTAGTCCTTTGCTAGCCTAGGAGCCACAGAAAGGCAGGTTAGATGTACCTTTCATCAATGTGTCTCCCAAGGAACCAAGAACAATGCCTAATGCAGAAACTTCTGGACCATTGTAGGTTTTATTGAAGAGAAGCGTCTGAAAGCCAATTAATTCTTCTGATCCAGGCTTCCCTGGTGCCCTTCTCCGAGCCTGGTAATGCTTAGTTAGGTCTCCTTCAGTGCCAAATGGAGCTCTTTTCTGTATTCTAAGTGCTAAGACTCTGTGGAATTTTGATATAATACATTAAAACATTTCCTCAGCCAAGTGTTTTACACAACATAAAATATTTTTCTATGGTAATGTTTCTTTTATTGAGTTTTTTTTTTTTTTTTACAAAAAATTATCACACATTCTACAGATATTCAGCAACACTTACTCAACTAAAACACAAAATAAAATTACAGAAACACCAAATTCAGACATTATCAAATCAACCAGAGTGAATTTGTTGTGACGGAGGAAGAAATGGCATGACCTGAAATACGGTGCAAGCATTCTTGGGGTCTCTTCCAGAATACATCACATGGGTGGGAAACCATTATCTACTGACCCAGTAATGAGGACAGAGGACCCAAACACTCTAACAGCTGTAAAAGAAGTCTCAAATTGCAGCTTCAGATATCACAAAGGTGACACTCTGCACATTGTGTGGCCTCATTTGAACATGCATGAAGAGGAGATGAACCTCAGGTTTAAAGCAGACAATTACCATGTTGGGAGAGTCAAACTGAGGAAGCCGTGGCTGTCAACCTTAGGGAGACTCACAGCCTAAGGAACATTGATGTTAGAGTCAGTGGATCTAGGGGTCCAAGTCACCAGAAGGATGTGCAAAAGAATCCTTGGGAAGTGTGTCCGGGCCAGTATGTGTGGGGAAAGGAAAATCTGTGGAGGGTAGAGAGACTCTGATCTGGGAACTAAAGCCAAGTTTGTGCCTGAGGTTCAAGGAAGCCATATATTAGGTATGCAAAACCCATCTCTTCATACTTCCCTCTGCATGTCTAAATCATGCCACTGTTGGTCCCTTGTGAGACAGAAGCGAAGGTCAAGGAGCTTAGAGCCTGGTAGTTAGGGCTTCCAGCACTAATCGTACACATATCACACGGAATTCCCACTCATCACCCATGAATTAGTCATGAGTTTTTAGATTCCTACTTGGCAGACAAGGAGATGGAGAATCTGTAAGTTCCAATAGTTGGCATAATGTGATATACAGAGAAGGGGAGACCTGGGCTAGAATTTATATTTCCTGACCAATGACCTACTAATTTGTGCCTTATTTCCTTTCTAGCTGGTTTTCCTTGATCATTATTTACAGCACTGACCATCACCCCATTCCATTATTCTCTGTTTCCCTGCCCTAATCCTTAACACCACTGGAAATACTCCCAGCTGTCTACTTATTTATTACATATTCTTCCTCCCCCACGTAAGGAGGGCTTACCTAACATGTGTCCCCCAAACTTAGACTTGTGTCTAGCCTATCACTTTTATGTTGCTTTAAGTGGGACAGGACTCCTCAACCATTTGGGATCTGTTTCAGATGCAAGTCAGTGTCTGGGCTGGTACCTGCCATTCTGGAGAGGTCTACTGAGCACTGCTGAGCACTCACTGTAACATTTGATCTTCTCTGAGTATTGGGGGTGGCCGAAATGGTCATCAAGGAGGGCGAGCCGGGACTAGAACACAGGGAATGCCTAAGACCCATCTCAAATAGGTAGATTTATTCTATCCGTAGGAATTTCCTGTTGGAACATCACATGTACGTCTTGTATGTGATTGTTTCTAAATCTGACTCAGAAAACATTTATCTTGCTTTCTTTCCCACAGCACTGTAGCAAACTGTCAAGCCTCAGATCCACCAGGCCCCCCTCATGACCACATTAGGAGCTGCCCAGCAGTTGCAAACCTGTTTGAATTCCTAAGCAAGACTTGAAAACAGAAAAAAGCCTCAAAGGCAGCAGCTAGAGAGACTACCTCTCTCAAACAGGGATTTTTCTTTAGGGTCTGTTTGGCAAAAACACATGCTTCTTACTTTGAGGCAGGCCATGTCAGCGGTTTAATTTAAGACATCAAATGAGAAACAATCTGTCTGGTCTAACCTTTTGCCGGTGAAATGAACAGCCTCTGAGCCAGCTCCCAGAGAACACTCTCATTATCCTGGTCTCCGTGACATGGGACATATTGTCTCTTTCCTTGACTTGACCTTAACACATCATTGATGCAAAACATATTTCTAGTTTGAAAAATAGTCTCCTAGAAAAGAAAACCATTTCCCTGTCTCAATTCACAGTCTCAGGCTCAGCATTGGGGGAAAAAATCTGCTTTACTTGTATCCGTGACTGGTTTTAGCCTCTGAAAAATCAAGTAAATATTTGAGAGCAAAGTGGTACCCTAAAAATTTATTCTTTTCATTTCTGTTCTTCTTTGTGAACAGACTGAGACCTGCGAGATTCGCAGGTGGGGGCATAAGTTTTTCTATAATATTTCTAGGAATGAAGGCAAAAGGGAGGTTTGCTTATTAACTCATGATTACATGAAACAAATTTCATATAAAGTCTCCATACATCTTTAGAATCAGCAAATCTAACTATTATGTACAATATGGCCAGGACTATTGGAATAGGTAGAGGATATTAAGATTGTTTTACTTGACATTGCACAGTTGAGAAGACTGCAGCCCCAGAAATAAGTTGGAAGAGAAGGGAGTGGAGCTGAGGCCCCCTGTCTGCAGGCTAATGACTTCAGCCTCACCTACTATCCTCTTGGGTGAGAGTCCCGTTTGAGGAACACACTGTATTTATTGGTACGTTATTGATTGGTGTGAGGCCTCCTTTTGTTTTAGTATCAGAAACCACCAACAATGAGATGATTTATCTGATTCATTAAAAAAAGAAACATGATGTCAGATGATCAGAGATGGAATGCTAATCACGTTGCCCACAGTGTGTTTGGGATGGAAAGAAAGAGAGCCGAGGTCTACCTTGTGCTGTGTAATTCTCTTCAAAGGAGATCGCCAAAACTTTTCTCACCAGCTAGACGTATATTGTCATAAAGGAGAGTGGGTGATATTCAAAATGGCTTCATATCAAAGTGGGCTTCTGTTATTTAGGAAGAAAAGAAATATGGATTTTTAAAGGTACTTTAAAGTACTGGACACAGTATAGACACCATTCTGAAAATTCTGGGATATCAAAATTTAGCCTCTTTGGAATAATACCCCAGGAATATGGTTTCAACAGTGATAGACAAGCTTGCATTGGACTAATACATAAAACCATCATTTTTTTTTTTATATAAGGAGTGGTCCCTGAGATAAAAAGAAAGTCGGAAGTTATTACAGGAGCTTCAACCATTAATAGAAAGGACCCACAAGGCTGGAAAGATGGCTTGATCAACATGGCGCTTGCCTGGCAAGCACTGCCTGAGTTCAACTCTCCAGAACTCACATAAGCAGTTTATAACCTTGATGCTGGTGGTGTGGAGAGAGGCAGATCCCTAGAGCTCACTGGCAAGCCAGCATAGCTGATTTGGTGAGGTCTAGATTGAGTGAGAGATCCTATCTCAAGGGAAAAAGCTGGGAAAAAAAATGCCTCAGTGGTTAGGAACACTTGCTGTTCTTACAGGGAACCTGGGTTTGGTTCTCAGCACCCAAGTGGTGCTCAGCACCATCTGAAATTCCAGTTCCAGGAGATCCTATGCCTTCTGTCTTTCTCAGGCTCTGGACATACTCATATATACAAAATTAAAAGAAAACCTACAACAATATGGTGGAAAGCAATTGAGGAAGATATCTGATATTTACCTCTTGACCCCATGTTTATACAAATGTGTGCATACAGCATCAGCATCTGAGAAGAGAGGAGGGGCGAATAGAGCGAGAGGAAAAGAGAGACGCATCAGCAGCACTGGGTAGGTTCTGATTCTGCATGGCTTTTTTTGTGAGAGAGCCTTTCCCGGTCTGCGTCTTGACACTGAGCTTTTGCCTTCTAGAATTGAAGGTCAAAAGAATGGCGTTCAAAGTTGCTCAGGATACTGGAAATGGGGAGGAAAATCCTGGAAAGTAAAGAGGCCCCTCAGAATCCATACATACATTCTGCATATCTTTTGCTAATTTTTTCCCATATGTGTAGGGGGCGAAAGAGGAGCCCAGTGAAGGCAAGAATTGTAAGACTAAAGAGATTAAAACAATTCTTAAGCGCGGCTGACACTGGCAAGGAAAGGCTAGGAATTGAAATCCCGTCAAGTTGTGGGAACTGTTAGATTGCACATGTTTTTCTCTCCTGTTCTTTTCTTATCTTTGGATTCTAACTGCACATGCGCTAGACAACTTGCCATGGTACCACAGCAAGTGAAAGCGTTCTCCACCTCCCCTCTTTTCTCTCCCTTCTTCAGATTGGATAGTTCCTATCGATATATATTCGCATCCTTTGTCACTTTCCTCTGCCAACTCGAATTTGCTCCTAAGCCCATATTCAATGAATTTTCTATTTCAGATATTGTGCTTTTCAGTTCTAGAATTTCTATTTTTTACTTAGTTTCCATTTCACTGCTGAGATCCCCCATCTGTTCTCTCATTATGACCATCCCTCCCCTCACCCCGAATTTAGATTTATCATTGTAATACCAACATGGAAATCATAAGCATCTATTTCAGTTGGCTGATGTTTCCTAAATATGGGTCAGATATTCCTCCTCTTTGTCATTGTTTAAAGTTGTGCAGATGACTTTGGATATGAAGATTTCTGTTATGTTTCTATTTGTTAACATTGTTTTGACCCCAGGAAGTTATGGGCTACAAACTTTCGGTTTGTGGAGGCTTGTGTTTTCTGCTTTGTTAGAAATAAAACGTGAATGATCAGTCCCAGGACAGGAAAGAAGCAATGTTCCAGACCCTGCAAACATTAACAAGATAATAAGGGATAGTGAAAACATTCATGCCAACAGCTTCTGCAACTCAAAAGCAAAGAAAGACTGATTTGGCTACAAAACCCAGGACTTTTCTGTACAGAAAGCCTAGGTCACGCAACTTTAGAATTTTAAATGCTTAGAAAATATTCTATTCTTACATCAATTATTTTAAGAAACAGATTATGAGGCCAGACCATAACAAAAACATGACAGAATTTCTATTATTATACCAAGTTATCCTAAAAAAAAAAAAAAAAAAAAACCTGGAAGTTTTTTAGGATAAAGAAAAATATTACAAAAAACATATATAAATATGACATAGTGGAGAGAAACAGAAATGTTATCTATAATTGAAAAGAAGAGAAAATATTTGACCAAATTTATTACCCACTTATAATGATAAAAAGTAAGTAGAGGGCATGTAAATGTTTCAACTCTGTGAAGAGCATGTACACATACTATTTTCTCGATGATGCTAATTTATGAAAAGCTGAGGGATTCTTATATAAGGTCAGACACAAGGCCTGTAGCCATCATAGCTACTCAGTATTACACTCACCATCATAGCCTGTGCAGTACACACATAACAGAAACACAAGACACAAATGTTGGAAAGAAATACTGTTTTTATTTGTATGTGGCATGATTTCTTTGATAAAAAAAAAATCATAGGAATCTGAAAAAGAAGTGAACTTTGCAAAGTCGGTGAACTAAATCATAAATGAGCAGATTTCCATTCCATGTTCTAGAGCAATCGGGCCAAAAGAGAAGTGTCTTCAGTTCCTGACACAGTAGCATCAAAAGGCATAAAACCTACAGGGATAACCCAAGAGAAACAGTGTATGACCTCTGCTCGGAGGCTGGGGGGGGGGGGAGAGACAGGGGGGATGCACACGGGACGGGGACAGTGCAGAGTGCTGAGATCCCTAAACAGACAAGCCTACAGGGCAGAAGAGTCAGAAAGACCTCGATGTCAATTACCTACTGATTAATGCAGTCACTGGAATGGATCTCAGCAAGGTTTAATAAAGTTTGTTTTTACAAATTGACAGTATGATTATAAAATAAATATCAAAAGAGAAGAAAATTGGAACATATGCTTCTGATGTATTTTTCCTAGAAAAGTATGGCATTCAAAGGCATATAGCATTGCAGTATTGCTCTGAGACAGATGAAAATGAGTGTAATATGATAGAAAATGTCACACATATACTGTCAATTATTTATTACGAAATGTTAACACAGTTAAATGAGGAAACATATATTAAGTACAACTGCACTTTAGTGTAGCTCAAAGATAAACGTCACAAAAGGAGACCAGGCAAGCACTATGTGTATATGAAAATATTCTTGACATCATTAGTCATCCAGGAAAAGAATTAAAAGCACAATATAGCACCACACACACCTTTGAAAGGGCTAGGTTTAAAAAACCGATATCAAATGTGAGTGAGAACCGGGTAATTTAAGCTCTCGCTCCTTAATGCTAGAACATAAAAAAGGCAGCACTGACTTAGGAGAGAGAGCTTGGAAGCTTCCAGGTTCATATACGCCAGAGCCATCACTCTGGAATTCCACCTTCATGTGTGTTTTTGAAGAAAATGGAAAATAAATAACCTGTCAAAAGGGTAGTGCAAAAAGTTTTACCTGCTTTCTGGCCCTGGTTTCAAATAAACAATTTCTTTCTTTCTTTCTTTCTTTTTTTAAGCTTTAATGCTGTGTGTGTGTTTACTTATTTGTAAATTAGCATATTTATGAGTCAAACTGGGTAATGACCCAGATGTCCGTTAATAGAAGGAATTAAGTCGTACAATGGCATGGTGCTGGGCAACCATTGATAGCTCAACATGGATGTCTTAGGGTTACTATTGCTGCAGGTTAAAGAGGAAAGGGTGTATTAGGCTTACACTTCAAAACTATAGTCCATCACTGAAGGAAGTCAGCACAGGAACTCAAACAGGGCAGGAATCTGGAGGCGGGAGCTGATGCAGAGACCATGGGAGGGCACTGCTTACTGGCTGCTTTCTTATAGAACCCAGGACCACCAACCCAGAGATGGCCTCACCCACAACAAGCTAAGCCTTCTTACATCAATCATTAATTATGAAAATGTCTTATAGGCTTGCCTACAGCCTAATCTCATGGAGGCAATTTCCAAGGTGAAGTTCCTTAAATAAATATGTGATGGCATTTAAAACAGTCCTTGTCTTTCTGGGTGGCACACACACACACACACACACACACACACACACACACACACACACACACCCAAAACCCCCCACATACACGCACATGCACACACATCATGATCTTTTACATATGACATTGTTCTTCCAGGACATGTGTTACAGCAAAAATTCTTTAAAATCCAGGCAGTTGAATGTATATTTTTCTGTAGGGAGATTCTACCTCCAGTTTAAAAGGTTATTTTGTAGGCAGATTCCCAGATAGTGATTCCCATGAGCTGGGTATCCGCTTGGTCTGAGTGGCTTCAGGAATAATCTCTTCAGCATGGCCAAATGGCTAACTGATTACTTAATTTGAAAAGTTGATTAAAACATTGAAAGAACTTATATGCAGATAAATGCTTTCAATATTTTATTTTTTTCAATATAACTGTGTGCGCGCAAGCACACACATGCCACTGTTCTTTTGATGTGTGGTCCAGGCATTTTTCTTTGATTTGTATTACACACTACCGTTCTTATGTACTATCCCCACAATATATTATCTATGATCTCTAATCCAGATTTCCTTAAGACAGAGTTAGAAAGCAAATACATTTTTAAAGCAATCTAAATATAAAAATCCTTCTAGGATTTTTATTTTCATTGTCCCACATTTTACATCCCCTGTGCTCTGTGACTAAAATTGACAGATTATTCTTTCGGTTCCTTGCACCTTTCATCTGAATTTTCAAAGAATTCATTTTTGTTTCCACAGCTGATGAATGACAACTCTCTCGTTGCCATTCTTTATGACTGGGTTGGTGGAGTGTAGTCTAGTTAAACTGTGTCATCTCAACAACCATACGTGCTTGATGGAGGCTGTACTCAGACCCTGTAACTTCTCATTTGAGTGCGGGACAGGGACGCCATTCTTCACGAGGCCAAATAAACCACAATAAGGGTAGAAGGGAGAAGGCATTGGCATCTTGATCTGTACATTTCTTGAAGGTCTCTCACCTCCTTCCTCTCTCTTCACATAGTTTCCTCCTCACGGCTTTAATCTACTGTGAAGCTGTGGCTCTTTCCCCTTCCCTGAGAGGCCTTTCTTTCCTCTGAAATGTAAAGAGAAACATTGACTTAAAAGTATTTTTTACAAACATCGTTTCCTCTGTGGTAAATAAAAGTATGAAACGGTATCCAGCTTTTTAAATATTTTAAAGAGGAACACAGATTCAAACCATGATAAAATGTCACTATAGGGCAAAGAGAATGACATAGGAGGCCACCGGGAACTTCCATAACCTTTAGATTAAAATTGAATTGACTCCACTCCTTTGGAAGATTCTGTGACATACAAATAAAATGAAGAATGTACAAGTATTAGCAATTCTTCTTTTATCTGTGTGACTTAGAGATACATGCGCTAGGGGTACATGAAGACATATAAGCAAGAGTATAGTTGGCAGTAGGGTCTGTAATTATCCCATATTAGATCCCTAAAGATGCTTTACAGTGGATAAGTAGTGACGTGAAGATTTTTGTCTCCCCTTTGACATTTATATTTCATATATCATAATCCTTACTGCCAAGGTGACATTTTTAGAAAGTGTACAGGGACCTCAGGGTCAGGATTAGTTGGTGTCCTTATGAAAAGGTACCAGAGAGCTTCATTGCTCTCCCATGAAGACACAGCAGGAGCACACTGTCTGTGGTCCAGAAAGCCTACATGAGATGTGTGGATCTTCGATTTTCTAGCCTCCACAACTATTAGAAATGTTTGCTCATTGTTGATAAGGTTGTTTGTCTGTTTATAGCGGCTTGAGTAAATTGAGAAAATTACACAGCAGTGGGACTGAATTAACAGCATGACACACAGCAAAGTAGACCGGTCCTATTAAAGACTTCAAAACAAAGGAAAACAATCAGAAACCAAGACACATAGTAGAATTCTTTCACAGAAAGTTCCAGAGCAGGCAGAACTAAATTCCTTTGCTAAGAACACAAGAGCAACTGAAGGAGGAAGCTATTTTCATAGATCTAGGAGAGGTGGCCACATTTGGGACAAGGCAGATGCCAGTCTCTTGTTTTGTGAGGTATGGCCTGTAGGCTGCTGACAATACCTATCTGTGGATGTGCACAGTGCTTTGCCCAGTGTTTGCTTAGAACTGTGTACCACCAATTCCCCCCAACAAACACACTCACACATGCATACACACACACACACACACACACACACACACACACACACACACACACACGATACACACGCATGCACCCATGCACTCATACACGCAGGCACACACGCATGCATGCATGCACACACCTGTCTCGGTGATATTTTTCAAGGCAAAATGTTTTAAAATATTGTTGCTTCATCCAATTCATTTATGTCTCCCTGAAACCGCTCCCTCTCACCTGCCAAAGTGTGTCTGAAACTCTCTGTAGATGTGTCCCCAACTCTAGCCTCTGGCTGATTTAAGAGTGAGGTTGAAAGAAAAGCAGAGCTGGTAACAGTCAACAGTAACTGTGAAGAAAGGAAATGGAAGTGGATTACATATTCATTAATACAGACTTGTTCTAGGACAAGCTTCCTCCCTGCTTCACGGTTTGCTTTAGACCACATCCAAACACTTGCGTTTTCTAGCAATGAACGTGCTGGTCCCCTAATTTTCACATTTATTTGTTATCTCCAAGTGAGCCTCTCAGTATTTTTCTCTCTACATCCATGAATCCTGTACTGTAATCCAATTTTTGATTTAAAATTGATGAGACACTTTAATAGAAGCTTCATTTGAATATAATTAGCAAGATGTTTTATCCCCACCCATTAGTGATTGACTCAGTTGCAAGATGCTGCTTCAAAATACAGCGAAGACATTTCTATCAGCAAAGTCAAGATTTCTGGGTTTTCCTTTATTTATACCAGTCATTCGGTATAACTTCTTTCTTATTCTTTTTTAAAAAATCACCGTTGTCCGTGGCTACTCAGTCTTATTGGGATAGCATCTATTTATGAGATTTTTTTTTGTTTAAAAAGCCTTTATTTAGCGACTTATTTTTCATTTTCTTTTATGTTAATCACAGAAAGTTGAATAGACTGCATTCTGTAGGCATCTTTCATGGCTGAATGGTACATTTGGGCATGTGAGTGTGCATGCGTGTTTCACCCACCCCTCTCCCCCCCAAGGCACAGGATGGGAAGATTTCAGGCTAGAGAAAAGTTAGCCAGAACCATCAGCTCACTTGAGTGTCCTCAGGCTACTTTCCATCAATGCCTCTCATCTCTAGATCTTTCAAGTGCCGCCAAACTGGGGGAAAAGTTTCAGAAATGCATGACTGTCTCTTCCATCCTGTTGTGAATAAACAGCTGAGTCAAACACTGCCAGCTTTTCTGGAAGTTTCTTTCTCTTCACAGGCCGCTGGCACCCTCACAATTACTAACCAAGGAAGCTCACAGGACTGCATGCTTGCTGAAGGGTTACTTTTAAGATATGGTTTTCATTTGGGAAAACATTTCTGCATAAGGTTGCATTTTGGTGACTGAAGAGTTCTGTGTAGCTGCAATGAGTCTGCTAAACACCTCAGGAAAGCAGAAACTTCAGCAGAATGCCCCCTAGGAAGAACCTTCTATTCACCGATGGTCACATGGCTAAACTGTGGTTTATTCATATGATGGAAGGGTGTAGTCTAACTGACTCTCCATTTCAAGGACTATCATATTGCCTGTTGGCTTTGATACATGATTATCACCCAATTAAAAATGAAGGGAAAGTTACATCAATATGGTGACACGTTGATTCCTGTGGTAATAATGAAATACATACATCACATGAATTCTTTTCAGCGCTCACAGACAGGTGTCCATTTGAGGCTCCGGTAATGTCTGGCCTGACAGGAAGTTTGTCAGTCTTGTACCAAGAGCACAGGAGGACCACAGGACTGTCCTATCTCTGTAACCGGTTTAGACATGAGACGATGTAAAGCCTGTTTCTTACACAACTAATTGTAGTATGAGGTATCTAGCCCGGACTTTCGGGCATAACCTCAAGGTATAGGCCCACAGACCCACAGACCCGCAGAGACACACAGACACTTTCAGTAGTTTTTGGCTGATCGGCCTCAGGCCCAGGCATATCACTTGCTAGCTCTCTACCCTTCATCTAACCCATGATTCTTCCTGTTCAGCCATGCAGCTCGGTACCTTTCTTTAGAGCTGCATAGTTGTCCTCTGCTTCTTCTGGCTTCTCTCTGGCATTCTGCTCTGTGCTTCCTGTTCTCAGAGTTTTTAGTCTGGTAGCCCTGCCCACACTTCCTGCCTGCCTTTGGCCCATCAGTGCTTTTTATTAAACAAGTGGGTGGGACAATTATTTACCATGAAACAACACAATACCCCTACAACTAATATCTATACTGTGTGGGTGGGAACTTTGGTAACAGGTTTAGAAATTCTTGCTATTCAGTTAGTCCGTTTAAACTAGACACAAACCTTTCAATCACTTAAAAATGTTAGTATTTGAGGAAAATGATGTTGTTATACATCTGTATTGTATGCATAGTCAATGCTGTATTAGACATTCAATGCTAGACATGCACAGTATAAGAACCCTGTCGTACAGCATGGAAGCATATATTGTGGAAAAAAATATTTCTTTTTCTCTAAACGCGTGTGTATCAAAGAACATATTATTTAATTTTGATTGTTTTTAAAATTTAAAAGGTGGTACACAGCTTTTAACGTTTAATAAGTCTTGCTTTCTTAATTCAAGCATCTCTAAGATTCATCCAATATGAAGCTGGAATTCTTTTTACTAATAGGTTTCATTCAATAATATTATTCGTGTGCACACCTGTGATCCCAGCACTTGGGAGGCAGAGGCAGGAGGATCTCTGTGAGTTTGAGCCCAACATGAACTACATAGTGAGGTCCAGGCCAGCAGAGCTATGTAGAGGGATCCTGTTTCAAAGACAAATCAAAACAAAGCCCTTATTGATTATTGCTTATGAACATCATGTATTGTCTCCTGTACGCCTTAGGTTTCACGTGTGCATGTTTTTCTCTGAGGTACACCTGTGAGGGAATGGCTGCATGTGTGGCTGCCTTTGTAAAATAAGGGACAGACATGAGTAGTAAGCATTTCCATTGCTAATTTTTCCATACTTAGTCATGCAAGGCTTTGCCATTGGTCATGAGCTTTATATTTTGGGATTCACACTTATGTAAACACAAATTAATTTGAGTATGCTTTACATGATTAATTGGACATCTGTATTTTCCTTTTTGCCAAATGTCTGTTCGCATCTTTTGTCTACATTTAACGGAACACCAAAGATCTTCACACGCTTTGGATACTGTTCATTCATTGACTATTTTGTGTTAGATATCTCATGCTAGCTTCTGATCTTAGCCCTTTGAAGAGCAACAGTTACTCATTGTAATATAAAGATGCTCAATCCTTGACTTTATAAGCAGTACTTTTATTTTTTTTCTGAGATCACTAAAATTGAGTCTACAAATACCATGAAGATTTCATGCTATATTCCTTACAACCTGATTTTAGTGTTTGTTGATTTTTACTTCATCTGTTATATGTTATTACGATGATTCCGAGGTTTTTGACTTCAGAAGAAGGATTGGGGGGAGGGCAGAAAAAGCAGAGTCAGGAGGTGCCTGCCTGACACAGAGGAAGCAAGATGAGAATTCTGTACTGAGAAAAGGTACCAAGCCATGTGGCTAAACAGTTAAGAGTCATGGGTTAATAATGTGTAAGAGCTAGTTAGTCATAAGCTTGAGCTACCAGCTGAGCATATATAAGTAATAATAAGCCTTCGAGTCAATTATTGGAGAGTGGCTGTGGGGCAGGACACAGAAACTTCTGCCTACAATCTGTAATAAACCAGTTTAAGTGCTCTGATATTTTGCAAATGCTTATTGATTTTTATTTTATGTATGTGAGTCTTTTGCCTGCATGCATGTATTTGCCTCATGTGTGGGCGGTGAATGCAAGGACCTGAAAGTGTCATCATCTCCAGGACTGGTGTTATAGACAGTTACCAGCAGTCTTGTTGATGCTAGGAACTGAACCCAGGTCCTCTGTAAGAGCAGCTAATGCTCTTAGCCTCTAAGCCATATTTACAGCCCACAGCTAGCCCTAACTTGTCTTCAGTATTTAGTTTTTCTCCTGTTTACTTAAACTGCTACTTCTGTCATATAGTTTAGAAATTTTCAAAAATGTCTGTTTTGCTCCATTCATCCTGAGGCCTTTACCACACTGTCTTAGTTACTATGATTAATTGGGATAGTTTTAAAATATTTGCTTTTTAACAAAATTACACGTATGTGTGTGTGTGTATAGTGTATGTGCTGTGTGTATGTGTTTGTACCTAAGTGACAGTGCATGTGTATGGCAAGAGGACAACTTAGTCAGTCCATCTCCTCTCCGTCTGTGCCTCAGGGATTAAATGGGTTGTCAAGGTTGGCAGCAAGCCTCTTTACCTACTGAGCCACCTCACCTTAGTATGATTGTCATAATGTCTTAAAATATGTAAAACAAATTCCACCATCTTATTCCTTAAATATTATTTGATTGCTCTTAATATTTTGTTCTTTCATGTGAGTTTAAGAAGAAGCTTAAGTTTGGTGAAAAAAATTGAACAAGGATTTTGGTTACAATGACATGATATCAGCAGATCAATTAGGGGGAAAATTATCATGCTGAGAGCTAGGAGTGGAGTGGAATTTTATTATACTTGGAGACTGACACGTCAGTGTAAAAGTTTTTCGGGGATGTTAGCTGAAGACACAAGATGGCTTCTTAGGAACTGACTCCATACAGGAGTGGTAGAAGCCCAACCATCTACATTTTTCTATGCAGGTTCTGATAATCCAAATTCGATAAAGAAATAGAAAAGAGGGGTTGGCTGAACATGAGGCTGTGCTATATGACAGGAGCACATGCTTTGCAAGCGTAAATATTTTATATTGGAAATTATGTCATGTTTTGAGGCATAGCCTTGTAAAAATAATATAAAACATAGGCAGTGAACACCTGTTTTAGAGATGTACAGAAATAATCTTCAGAGAGTTGTCTCCTAACATACTTAAGATACTAAAATTTCTATTCATGAACATTCTACTGTGTGTTTGTGTGCATGTACACACACACCTCACACCTTTTTTTTTGGTCTATTACTATGGCTTTATAACTTATCTACAGAGTCGTGAGTTATGTTGCTAGGGGCTGGGATGAAACTCAGTTACATACTTGCCCAGCATTTGTGAGGACCTGGGTTTCATTCCCAGCATCGACGGTATTACTCTATGTGTTCGTTGCTATTATAAAAAGTAGTTTTGTTAGCTCCCATGTGGGTGCTCGGAATGGAACCTGGGTCCTACGCAACTGCAGAAAATAGTCTTAACTCTGGGGCCATTTCTCCAGCCCTTAAGAAGTTTAAAAAGTCCCACCTTTCTACTTCGCTATAGATTGGCAAAGACATGAATGAGCCCTTGATTTTAACACTGTAGCCAATTGACAGATTATCTTACTAATGTATGTCTTCCTTGAGCTTTTGTCCTGGTAGATACTCTTGTTAGGTATACCTAACTCAGAAATTGTTTCTCCCATTCTAGCAGAATCATTTTACACTGTCAATGTTCCTTACTTTATATGCTAAATAGAAGTAGTAAAACCTGCAAATAGCCTTCTGGGGTGCAAAGAAAATATTCCTTAGGTTTCACTGTAGACTTGTGGTTTTACTAGGGTTTTGGTTAAAGATGCACCCTATTTATATCAGTTACAGAAGATTTTGTAACAAATAAAAATGCATTTTCTCAAACAATTGTCTCCACTTAAAAAACCATTCATAATTTTTCTTTTTTGGTGTTAATGCACACTGCAATTTGAATGTCTGTGTTTCTCCCAGAGATAATGCTGGATGTTGATACCAAAGGCACGAATATTGAGTGATGACTAGGATGTGACAGCCAGAGGACATCTTCCCATGGGTTGTAACACCAATGCTCCTGAGATGGACAGGGCAGTCCTTCTTCCCGCAACTCCATTTTGTCAGCTGACATCACGGTGGCTGAGGAAGCAAATACTGAGTTTCTACAGTCACCAAGCTTGCTTGTATGGCTTCCTGACCTCCGGAACAATAAAGAATAACTTTAGGTTTAATTGATGACTCTGACTTGTTTTAAAGAGAGGAAGCAATGTTAAGACAGAGTAACTGCTGCTAAGTTGTATTTAGGACTTCATTGGCTTATAGACTTTATCTATTACTGTGTGGTTTTGATATTTAAGTTAGACTTGCCTCATAGAGATCACTCACTCTAGTAAAGCTCTGTGCTTAGCAAACTACTAAAATTGTACTTTATCAAACTCCCAATGTTTTATCAGTCAGTTCATATTACTTATTGGTGTGTGTGTATTTTGGTTCACTAGCCACAAAGCATGTGCAGAAGTGAGAGAATAAGAGAGAAGCCAGTTCTTTCTGCCACATGGGTGTTACGGATTAACCCCAGGTTGCCTGGCTTGGAGGCAAGTGTCTATCTGCTGAGCCATTTTGCCAGCCTCCAATGGTCATCTATCGAACTAATTTTACTGTATAACATCACGAGGATTGACAGCTATTGGTTTGAGGTTCTAGCATGAACTTCTGACTTTTTTCTCTGATGTGGAAATGCCTTTCTGTATGCTGTGAATCTCAATCTTTAAATAAAGGAGCTGTTTTGGCCCTTGACAGGCACCATAGAAAAAGTAGGCAGAGGAATCAGAATAGGTAGGAAAGGAAGGGCGGAGTCAGGGGCAGATCCTCCGAGCAAGTTGCCCAAGGAGTAACATGTAAAGAACACAGGTGAGCCACGGGCCACGTGGCAGAGAGATTAATAGAACTGGGTTGATTTAAGATGTAAGAGCTAGCTAGCAATGTGCCTGAGCCATAGGCCAAACAGCATGAACTTAATATAAGTGTCTGAGTCATTTCTGGGGGTCTGAGCAGCAGCGGTGGGTGGCTAAGGGGTCTGGGCCTCTGGCTGCCCGGCACCAAGAAACCCCATTGCAACATTTCTCCTTTCACTTTTTTTTTCCTGGTTTCCTTTGATGGGTCTCCTTCTTCTCTTAGTCGTCCTATGTTTGGCATGGCCAAAACCACAGTCCTCATGTACACCTCTTCTTTTTCTATCTCATTAATAAACAGTGACTTTAGACAGGCTCATGTTCTGATGACAGTCCAGACAGCATCTCTTTCCATCTCTATTTCCAAACACATACTTAACATTACTATGGACATCTCAACACTATTATGCTTGAGCTTAACACTCTCTTTCATAATTCTACCCATTATTATCTATTCCCATTCTACATCACTGCTTGTTATTCTAGGCTGCTGCCTTATTCAGTATGAACAACTTAAAGCTCAGAATGAATTTCATTCGTCTTTAAATCCATTGTACCTAGCACATGGCTAGTATTCATTAAGTATTATTTTTATTTACTTGGCTTTGTGGAAATGAATAGATGACTGATTAGATGAGTACACACAAATGGGATTTTAAACAATTCACTTGCTTGCATTTATGAGGTTTTAGTCTTGTTTCTGAACCATATTTATCATTCTGGATTACGCAAAGCTATGGAAGTCTGTAGTGAAATGCACAAGGACACAGATGACTGTGCGTCACACCCAACCACAGGGAACTCATTTAGTGTCTAAAATAAAACAAAAAACACGGAGTTGTGTTTCTCTTTTATTGCAACCCATTGCAAGGTCAAAAGATTCACAGAAATATAGAAACTACAAACTGGGTGAATTTTCTTTATTCACTCAAAAGGACATTAAATACAAAGGACCAGACTTTTCCACTACAGCAATATATTTCATAGGCTTTATTCTGAAAATACTGTTGACATTTGGAAAGGATAAAAAGCCCTGCATTAAATGTGTTCACATGTATTTATGACAGTCTAAGCAAAAAAAGGGACTATATTGCCCAGAAAAGGTATTTTAAGCCTCATTTCCAAGCATCTAATGAGAGCACATTCAGCAACCAACCTCCACAGGATCACTTGAGGTGATGCCTTTCTTGCCATTTTTTCTTTTTATGAGATTAATACTTTGAGGCTGGATATGATATTTCTACAGATTTCTATAAATGAACCAAAGCAGTTTTCTGGGTTCTTTTATGTCAAGCTTTCCGTATTAGTTAGTATCTTCGAGAGTAAGTGCACCCCCCACCCCCCCAAGCTAAAGCATGTTATAGGGCTGGACTTTCAGTTCAAAGAATGCAACATTTACAGAATCAGACACCCCGAAACCACTGACAACTGTAACACTACACGGATTATTACAGCTTTGCGTAGCTGTGCCATCTATAGCAAAGATGGCTTCCCTTCTTCTGTCTTTTTGTAAAATATAGTGTGACATATCTAAAAAGTAAATTTTTATTTACTCAAGCCACTACTACTATACATACAGTCATATAAATTAGTTTTGGGTTAAAAACCAGTTAAAATATTAGGAAATAACATTTTTTTAGTAGTGGAGAAATGGATATAAAATGATACAGTTCAATGTATAAGAAGAAATGTAGTTTTCTAATGGTAAACAGCTTTTTCTTAAACAAATTTTCTTCTCTTCAAATTAAATTAAACTAGCAACCTGTTTGGTTATAAAAAAAAAAAATTCTGGTGCTTGCTTAGTATATTTATTTTTAACTGACTGAAATTAAAACAAACAGAAAATGCCACATCAGAAGCATGTTGACTTACTTGAAGGAAACACATTTTTCTACAGAATAGTCATTATACATATGTGAATGGCATTCAGATGTAAGGCTGCTCTCTGCTTGGATCCCTGTCAGCAGCACTGGAATTTATAGGAAATAAAGTCAAACCTCATTACAATTGTTAAAGACCAAAGAACGCATAAGGGGAGAATAAATAGCAAGTTCAAAGGTCAAGGCTTTGCTTTTCCTACTACAAAAGATAATCACTCTTCAGCTTAAATAGGCTCCCTGTGGCCTGACTACAGATCTAGACACAGGAGAAGCCATTGGAACCTGAATCCCCACAATGAATTGACTGTAAAGATGTGTGAAATCAAAACATGTACTGAGATAACTAAATGCTGGTAATATTTAATTAAACTAAAATACTTATTTCTGGAAAGTGTAAACAGAATCTTAATGAACAAATTTTCCAAATCTCTCCTTAACTCATACATTAGCTAACAGTAGGTCTTTGCAGTAGGGTAAGAACTATTCAAAATTATAACATGCATATATCCAAAAAACCTGTTCTAAATCCCAAAGCAAAAGAAAATATTCAATAGAAAGATTGTCTACTTACATCTCACTCATTAATCCTCTATCAATGTAACTACTCCGCCTTAGAATATTATTTTCATAATTACCAAAATTACCAAAATAATGAAATGATCTGTAAAATTTTTAAAATAACTGCATACCATTAATTACATTCGTGGCTTCAATGTGGATAATGCTATGATTAGCCCCAAATGTCACTAAAATATTCCCTGACCAGTAACTACCCACAAAGTAAAAGCTAACACAGTGTTAATGTAAAACCAACTAAAATATTTATTACTCAACAGAATGCATTTACAGAATAATGAATAATTAACTTTTGTGAGCTGGCCAGGGGACTTCAGATTGTTGCCTCCATATACAAATTTACAAAAGGCTTTGTTCTCTCTAGTTTCCCCGTTACCCACAAAGACAGAGAGTTGATCACCTGTGGGCCCAGTAAGGTGGGCATTACCATCAGGAATGGCATGCTCTCTCCATGGCCTCCAGGAAGGTCCCTCTGTCAGGAAATAACTGATCAAGAAATTCACTTAGCATGTGTGCACAAGCATGAAGATACAGGAGAGTAGACGTGAAGGTGTGTGCTCCAGATTTGAACTGTCTCCAGGCTTCTAGTTAGAGCAACATCACTTCTGTTCCAGCCTTACCAGAAGTGAACAGTGGATTCCATCACACACACACACACAAAAGCCTTTTGCCAAGCATTTCCAAGATGCGGCAGAACTTAGCTCAAAATAATACACCCAGTTTTCTGACTTGAAATTTCACAAAGTCTTTTTTAGAGAAATAAACTTCTGAATTTAAAAAAAAAAGTTTTTGCGGTTTTCATAATCTTCCATTTTTAGGAAAACGAGCCAGCTCACCTGGGGACAAGTGCACTTATGCTATGCAGTATGCAAACAAGACACAAATATAACATGGGTACAGACGGTGGTGGTTAAAACCTTTCCAAAAGATTCCCTATCCCAGCCAGCCCTTGCCCCCATTTTTCTGCCCTGCTCAAGGCCCTGAGCAGGCCCAGGCATGGGCAAGAAAGTTAGGAGGAGGCGGCAGACATATTGGGGGTCCAGCCCATCTGGTAGGCTCTCTCCAAGGTTCTCTTGCAATCCTGCAGAACAGTGCTGAAGGTGATGTGAGGGTACTGCTGCACCAGCTGTTCCACTGTCACTTCGTTGACCTGTGAGCAGAGAAGAACCATCGTCATACACATGGGGACCACCAACACCACGCCGCCAGGGCTCACAAGGGTGCTGTGCGGCATGCAAAGTACAAAGAAGACCGTCTCCCTTTCCTTTCTGCTTAGCCACATGGGGACGTGCTGGCTGGACACAGGTTTTTCCTTTAGTCTGACCTGTCTGATTTCTCAGCACTATATCTGCTCCTATGGATTTCTGATTAAGCATGATGTCATGAATCAAATGTACCTGCTAAACATACATGACCAAATGACTGTGATTTCCCAAGGCCTCAACAATGACTACTAAAAATACGGAGCACAGGAGGAAGGAAAGAGGATGGCAGACTCTCATGCACCTTTGACTTCCGCACCCACAGGAGAGCCTCTCAGGATGAACACTTTACAGTGAGGGGGAGAGAAGCACAGGATTGAAGAGCAAGACAAAATGTTTATTTTTCTTCCCTTTAAATGTTAAGACATCGCAAACCTCAAGTCCCTCTGTGAGAGGGGCTGAAATGTGAGGAATCAATAATTAAAACATACATGGCTGGCAGGTCAGGGATGGCCCCAACAGACCTTAGCCATCAAAGAATCCACCTTGATTCCTGATTAGACAAGGCAATCAGACAGGCCTAATTAAAACTAACACCTTTACAATTGCTGTGCTGTGAAGGGATTAATTTGTCAATTATTTTTAAGCTGATTGCAGTTCATATCACAGAAGTAGACAGCTTCCTTCATCCTTTAGATAAATAAATGATTAACCTAAGAACCACAACTTATAGGTAGCTTTATTTAAAATCTTTATTGAACATGGGCATTTTGAAAGCATCAATACTTCATCTGTACTATGTAAGCGATACTGAGTTAAGTCTGAAGGAAGATATTTGTGGTAAACATTTTTGAGCATCCCACTTGATGTTCATTATTGAAATTCATCACCACCACAAGAAAAACAAAAAGACAAAAAAAAAAAAAAAAAAAAAAAAAAAAAAAAAAAAAAAAAAAAAAAAACCCAAAACCCCAAACCTGAACATGAACAACCCTAGAAGCCCTCACTATTAGCCTTAAAAGTATGCTTAGATGTATAGTGACCACGAAGTTTGCTTGTCTGTGCTTTTAGAAATAGATGACTTTAAAGTTAGGTAGGCTGTTGTTTTTGTTTAATGCTGAGAACTGCTACGCACATTGTGCTGGTGACTATCTTCATGGGGGGGGGTGTTAAGACAGGGATGGCACTGCGCACAGGATGCTAACTCTTCCAAGAGCTGGGATTATAAGCATGTACCACCATGCCCAGCTGTCTCTAGTTATGATGTGCTTGTTCGAATCCTGCTTTATTTATTTATTTAGAATTGGATTCCTCAGCTATGAATAAAATAAGACAAAGGGACTTACGCTGCAGACTTGTTGTAAGGCTTAGATGTACTCTTATGCCTAGCACCATGGCTGACATAAAGAGCTTCTAAATGAGAGCTCTGGTTATTGCTGCAGGCTCTCAAAGGAGAGGTACGGAGTGCAAGAGTTAACTGGGGATGAATGAGACAGCCCTATCCTCACAGTGCTAATCGGTATCATTCCAACTCTAGATGTATCAGAAGCAAACCTGCGTGACTCTGGTCACAGTGCTCTCAAGATAACACAGCAAGAGTATAATCTTAGGACATACTTCATAGGCAAGGAGACTGTAGCAGCCCAGCTTCCTGAATTGTGGCCTGTGAACCCCCTAGCCCCCCCCCCCAAAGTTGTATAGTTAAATGTGTGAGTTTTAAAGTCTGGAAGCAGGTGATTTCTAAGCATGCAAGTGCTGAACATTGATTTTAAATTAAATGCTAAGTGAACTGGAGATGTTTCTGGCAGCGCTTGTCCATACTGTGTAGTGTGAGTCATGGAGGCCCTTGGTTCTGAACCCACTGTGTGTGGACTTGGTACTGTGAATGCTACGCCACAGCTCCAGTGAGGAAGGCTGCCTGAAACACATGGCTGCAGAGTCAGATCTCTCTGAGATGAGCTGCAGTGCTGGCCCTGCACATTCAAGGTCTTCTGCTCTTATAGCTACATAGCGGCTCAATTACTGAAAACAAAGACCTTTTTTTTTTTTTTTCTATTTTTTACTACCCACCTACCCTCAGCATGTGTAAATTAGTATATATCCGGATTGTGTTATGTTAAAATGTTTGATTTTTAAGAACTGTTGTTTGTGCTTCATTTTAAAAAATAATAAATTAATTTTGGGGTGAGATTAGAACAATCTCCAATAATTTCTAAAATGGCTCTGACATACTTCTGCTGTTTTGAACTATAGATATGTATTTATGTCCATTATGAAGTCTCAGTCTCAGACAATCTGAAAACTACTAAAGATGCTCTATGACCTACAGTAGCAAATTCTCAGCCAAGATTTAATTCTTCTCAGAACAAGCCCACCAACCACAACAGCAGTAGGGATAAACTTGCTTTCATCTTTTAAAAGGTGTTTAAATTATTTGAATGCCAAAGTATTATTGTGAAATGAATTTCTCTGTGGTTTCTGATCAGTAAATGTTCGATGTGTAGACCTCTGTTGTTGTCGTATATGTGGTGAGTGCCTAGGGTTTGAGAAAGCCTTGCAGATTTAAGATCTCTGTGTCAGGGTACTGTGTTCCACACACACTAGGATGAAAGCAGGCTTTGCTAAGAGAGAGCAGAAGCCGTGTGAGTCAGAGAGAACACAGGGAGAGGGAAAGGAAGTCCATACATCCAGGTCGCCTAGCAGGAACCAACTACTGACGAAAACCCGCCGAGACAGGCAGACAGAGCGCACTTACGCCTCCTTTCCTAATCCACACACAGGCAAGGAGAGTTTGTGCATGTGGCTGTCAGGCAATTTCTTATGGAGAAGCAATTTTTAAGAAGAAAAATACCAATGTTTAACTTCTCCAGAAAGAGATACATAATTCACCTTAAGGAAACTCAATGCGCAGGGACACAGATTCATGAGGTATATAAATTAGGCAATAATTTTTCACATTAGCAAAGCCTTTCATTGGAGGGTTAATTTATTTTATCAGCTCCCCTAATATGGCTTCCACTGATATAACAGAATTCAGTTTATCTATTTCTTTTCCATGAAGCAAGGTAGACCTCTAATAAAGAACAGAGATGATGTCATGGGAATTCTCCGGCTTTCATAGAGTCTGGATATGAACAAGAAACAAGTGATATGGGATGGGAATGGTGATCTCAGTGGATAATGTGTGTCTTCTAAGCAATGCTTTTGGTAACTGTGCATTGTAAATTCCTGAAACCAAAACTGAAGAGCATGCAAACACCTTGTCTTAGACCTTTGCTGGGGAAATGTTATAAAGGGAGAATTCAATGTGTGCTCACAACAGATAAGGTTCTATTTTTACTTAGTATGTCTCCCGGTTGTAGGGATGGTAGACTTTAGCCTGCTATGTTCACTGGCTCCTCAGAGGTACATATGAGGTTACTTCTTCTTGTAGAGACTCTAAAAATGCTCTGCTGCCATAGAGGATCTTGAGTTTGGTGGAAGACACCAGAGAAACCACATCATTTTCAATCTTAATGCCAACATGCACACGCCTGTAGAAACTTTGTCATGTCCCACTCCTCTTGCTAGGGTGAAGGAACATTGTCTAACTTACAAAATGCATGTCATATAAATGGGGAAAAAAAGGTGTTTTAGACATAATCCCCCATAACATCTTTCTTTAAAATTCAACACCCCTCTTTTTTGAAAACTATCAATGGTAACTAATTTACTTCACATAAGATTTGGAAAATGAAGTGTCTTCCTAAAGAAAAACTCAGAAATGTTAGATGAAGAAACTACTATGATTAAAAGGGGGAAAAAAGGATATGTGTCCCAGGCTTTTAAAAAGTATACAAGAAAGATCAGATTTTATCATTTGCTCCAAAGCTCCAAAGACGGCATAACCATGATCTATATTTTCAAGATTATTATAACTCTTTTTAAGGTAGTACAATTTGTCTGGTATTTTAATCTATTTTGAGTTAACATCTATTAGCACTTTTTGAAAATGTGAGGCAATTTGCTATGCTAATTAAGGTAAATCATACCACAGTTTCCGTATATTGCTGCTGCTGTTGCTGCCGAGGTGGAGAGAGAATCTCACAGTTCCAGAGATCCAGTTTAAACAGCCCTCGGTGCCTTCCCTTCCAATGCTACCTCATCAACACCATCAGCAGGAAGTTCCCGATACAGATAACCTAGGCTAGAATCCAGCTACTCCAAAAAATACAAGATCTGATAAAACATGCTCAAGAAACCACAAACATCAAGAGATTCTCCTTTCTCCATACACCACAGGAAATGCTTGTCGGAGGAAAGAAACATGATATTGGAGCACAGCAGGTCAGCAAGAATAAACTACTCCAAGTGATTTGTTCTTCGTTTTTGAAAAAAAAATTTTATGCGTATGGTGCATGCATGTGACAGTGCAAATATATGTGTCTGAGTGGCCCATGCAGAGGTTAAAGGGGACACTAGATGCTTACCTCTGTCATTATTCTCTGCCTTAATCCCTTGAGACAGGGTTTCTCAGTGAATAGGGACTTGCCATGTTGGCAAGCAGGCTAGCCGATAAACTCCTGGTATCCGCTTATCTCCATGCCCCAACACTAAAGTTACAGATGTGAAGCCTGTACTGGTGATGTGAACTCATGTCTTCATGCTTGCAGAGCTTACTCACTGACCCATCTATCTCTCTAGCCCAAAGTGGCTTTTTTCTTTAATGGAGAAAGTTCTGGTCCAGTTTGAGATAGTGGTAATAGTATTTCTTACTTTATACCCAGACTGTGAGCTCCTTGACAACAAGGGTATTTCAGTCAACTCTGTTTTCCACTTAACACACACTGTCTGGTATTCTCATCCAACTAAGGTGCAGGTTCATCAAAACAGTAGCATTTTGTTTTTCTACATTGCCAGACTTGCAGGCTCTGGCACATGCCTACTATGCAGTACATACTCAATACATAAATATTGGCTCAGTGAATACAAGAGTTACTACGAGAATTTGTTTTGAGTAAATAAAAAGAGAACATGTTGGCACTGTGCCAAGTAGAAGTTAGCTCTGTCACCAGACTGTCATTTACAATGAGGCTATCTAAAGTCTTGACCTCGGTCCAGCTTAAGTCACTCTCATCCTGACTCTTGGATTTATTGTTTTCTCTCCAACACCACTAGGTACCTCTTTGCAGAAACACCTTTCCAGTTTAGTGATGATGTGCTCATCATGATGGTAGAGAAATTTGTGCTGGGTGTAAGGCTGTCAGGAAGCTCCACAGAAGGTCTAAACCGTACCTTGGGCTGGCTGATGGCAGAACTCCAACACCAGTTACACACACTACAGAGGGAGACGGGTCAATAATCTCGAAAATCAACAGGTTTCTAATATTTCACAAACCCTATGGTTCACAATATTTGATGTTTTAGCTTGCAGCATTAGGGGCTTTCTTAAGATGGTCCACTCAAAGGCCTGATGGAAAGTCAGAACACCTGAAGACATGTAAGGTCTCTTCTTGATGTCATAGCTATTTGGTGGCAGAAAGAACAAAGCAATGGCATTGTACCTTTTCTTGGGGGGGGGGGTGCTTCAGGAACTGATATGACTTCACTCCTCTGCAGGATAGTGGAATAGAGTGGCCATCTTTAGCTGTTGTCCTCACTGGGTACATAGTCACTGTGGTGTTCGCGTAATAGGAAACATGCAGCAGATAGCACAGTTCCAGGCTTATAGAAATCACCAAATCATAACTAGCCTATACACTCCCTGCATATTAGAGTACATGTGGGAGGATAAGGTGGAAGGAAGCTCTTTATGGTTTGCCTTGGCAAAAATATTTAAAACTTTGTTTTAATGTTTTCACCCCAATGAGCAATAGGTAAAACAGAAATATCTCCTGTTCTAGTTAGCCCAGTGCCCAGCAACAGTTTCTCTACCATCATGATGAGAGCAGAATTGCTAAACTGGGAAGGCGCTTCTGCAAAGAGGTCCCTGGTGATGCTGGAGAGAAACAGCAGTGAGAACAGAAAGGGAGTAACAGAATGAACATCAATTATCAATGACTTTCCAGTTGTATGCATGCTAACACGTCAAGATATGGATGACATGTGGCACAGTCAGAATCAGTAGTTCATAGAGTGAGCCAGCCAGAAATTGTAGGCAGGATCTGAACTCAGGATCTAAATACATAGAGCTCTCTGGATTGAACATAGCCTGGCACCTGGGTGACAGTGTTGAGCTTGAGCTGTCAGTCAGTGAGGCTTGACTGCTCATCTGCCCTGTAAAAGGCTTTCTAACATTTATCTTCCAACATTAACAACAGTTATGACCTACACACATTTTCAAGTACTCAACAATCTAGCTGCTCTGACGAATGATGGAGGTCACGGGGCTAGAGAGACTGTTGTGGAGCTGAGGTTTCAAGAGACAATGGAGTGTGGGTTAAGACAGGGTGATGCTCGGGCTGTAACAAGGGCCCTTCTGACAAAGCCAGCTCGGGTCATGCCATCTTCTTTGTGTGAAATGTCTCCTCACGTTCCACTGAGAGAATGGTCAGCAAGACGGATATGGGAGTGGTCTCTTGGAGCTTATAATGCAGCGGGGGAGCAAGGTAATTACTGCAGCAAGACCTGAGAGGAATTTTCAGGAGAATTGCAAGTTGCCACAGATGGAAGTCCACAGTAGGCACTCCAGTTGTGTTGGGAAATGCCTCCCAAAAGACAGGGTGTTTGTGTAGATATTCAAAAACGAGGCGTCAGTCTGTCACGCGCACTACATGTATACATGTTCTGCAGAGAAGAAAAGACAGCCCAAGAGCGATTCTAATAGAAAAGCCAGTTTTCTACTTTGTAAATTGCAGTGTGCCGCTTGTTCCCACTAGCTCTGCTCTATGGAGGTGAAAGGTGAAGAAAGTGGTCCCTCTGTGCAGGTGGAAAGTGCTCACAGTGCATCTGTGAAGGTGCTGCAAACAGCGAACTCAGGGCTTGTCTCCTAATTCAGGACTCCTGTCCTGATGCCGGTATGTCACTGTTAAGGTTCCCTGGGCAATGTCACTCAATGCTAACAGCCCTAGGCAGCCCAGAGGCAGAGTGTTGCCTCTGGGGCAACAGACCCTGGAGTCTGCTTCTGTTTTCTGGATCTCTGGGAAATGATACTGGCTATCTATGGTGTTCACTGGGCTCCAGCAAAAGTCTCTCTGTAGACTCATCTGGTGCTCTTTCAGTTACTCCACACAGGATTAAAGATGGACACTGAATTCAAAGTGGTGAGTAGTTATGAGAAGTTAAGTGCTACCCAGAATCTGCATATGATGTGATGAGCCATCGAAGTGCAGTTCAAGATGATTTACAAAGGACAAGATACTGTTTTCCCCCATAGCATTGAACCAGGACACACTGGGAAGCAAGTGATCCACAGTGGAGCTTTATCATCAGCCCTTAGCAGAGAGTGAGACACCGGCAGATGGGCTGATTTTCCTAGGGCTTGCCACACCTAACAACATGCATCGGATCTCTATGGAATGATACAACCTTAATGAATCTATTTCCATCTCCTTGGAGTAGGACTTTATGTCGCTGGTTTAGTGACAAGCCACATATTGCTGTGGTTTCCCTATGGGTAGAACAGGAAATCAGGAATTCAATACCACTTGTATGTCTTTGGTTCAACAGTGAGGCGAGTCTTAGAGCCCTGTTGCCTAGCTCTGTCCTGTAAGTAGCTTCCCTTTCTCATTTTACCTAAGTCTTCTGCCAGGAGCCCCACAGTGATGCATACATAACAAATATATGATGCATGCTTCCCAGTGTGAGATAAATTAAACTGTCTGCCATCAGGAACAGACAAGAACACAGTGGCTGGCATCCTAAGCGAATATCGTAACAACGAGAAGATCTCTTTGAAACCCTGGTGCCCAGGCCATCTCCCAGGCAACTGCATCAGTTTTTGTAAGGGACCAGTATTTGGAGGCTGTCAAGAGATTCAGAGGCAAGGCAGAGGTTGAAAGGACAGCTAGTTCCTGCCACTGGCTCCTGAAAGTAAGAAGTAAAAGCAACAAGTACCCGTCCCCTGCAGTGATACCCTCCTGCTGCACCGACTATGGGAGCATTATTGCTGCAAAACGTTTCCTCTTTGTGTTAAACAGGATCTGCGTCCTCTTTCCTCGCCTAGCCTCATGTCTCCAACTGGTCACCACTGACTTTCTCAGCAGCTAAATGGGAATCAAATGCGGCTGGAAATCCAGTTTTAATATGGACTTAGTGCTTACTTGAGGAACTACTTGAGGTGTGAGAGAAGCCACCAAAAACTGTTCTGTGCATTTAAATCACGGGGTCAGCTGATCACAGAGCACTCATGTGCAGTGTGTTTCACCCACAAATCTCTCTTTGAGCTCTTTAAGGAGACAAAGACAGAATTTGGGTCCTTGGTATCTTAAGATTATAAAGAGCATGAGCAGGAGAGGAAGGATGGGGGGAGAGAAAGGAGCAGGGGTCGGAGTGAGAGAAAGAGAAACAGACATATAACTCCTGAGCTGCAACAAATAAACAAAACATCACCTAAAAATCCCCAAGCACAGGAAGAAACGGACACGGAGCAGTGACGCCGACTGGGGCATCCTGTGTATTTAGTCATTCCAGTTCAGAACCGGCCATGATTGCAAGTGCAATAATGTCGACATCGCAAGCCTGGCATCATGCTGTCTCTTTTTCCTGAAATGCAGACTGCCTGTTAACACTGGCACTGCTTCTACTCACTTGAATTAGCACAGCGAGGAAGCAGTGAAGAACCTGGAGACAGGTCACAGAAATGCCTGCAGTGCTAAGTGAGAATTGGGGCTCTCAAACCTAAAGCTTTTAATTCGAGATTAGTTTGACAGGAAGCCCAATCACCTGACTGTCAGAGAAAAAGTTAGTGACATTTTCATTCCTGGTATCACCAAGCAATCTTCCACCATAAGTGATGTTTTCAAGCCGAGAGGAAGCTTTTGGTCCAGTTTTTTAGGTGTGATTGTGGGCTTGAGCAAAGCTCGGAACTTCGCATCAGCACTTGAAGTACACATAAAAACCAAAGCATGCAGAGAGCTAGAGTCACCTAGAGGAGTTATCTGTGGTGTTCCCAAGGCTTCGGCAAAAGAAAACTTACTTGAAAAACCTGGGCCCTAATAAGGTAATTAGTGTACTCATAGTTGCAAGCACAATGTATTTATGGAACACATCTGGGTGTTTCTAAATTAAAACCCCTAATGTTAAGTTGAAAACATAATTGGGGGATGAACTCTCTACACTTAAGTTTCCTTTTGTGCCTAATGGTTTTCATTTCTTGTGCCTTTCAGTTTTCAGTTTTTATTTTCACATATACAGGTTCAGGACTTAGTGGTGATCACCAATCAAGCACCTGAGAAATAGCTACCTTCCCGGAACTGGAGTGTCTACTACATGGGATTCATGGATCTGAGCTGCTTCCCAAAACAATTAATTATCAGCAATATATCCTGTATGAGTATGATCTGTATATTAAAAACCTGAAGTGTTTTATGTTTTGATTTGGTTTTGGTTTTCAGGAGCAGAACTGCATAGAAATCAGAGCATGTCAGGGCTGGACTCTCAGAGAGCTGAAGTCTAACAACATATGGGGTACTGAGCTCTGGACTCTCACGGAGAACAAATGGAGCAGCATGGTGGGTACTGAGCTCTGGACTGTCACGGAGAACAGCGTGACAACACAGAGGGCCCTGAGCTCTGACTGGCTATTTCATTCTTCTACCCAAGGATTCCCCAGCTACTGGAGACAGCGTCTTTTTTATTTGGTATTTCCTTCAGTCTAGATATTTGTGCTTTTCAATCTACCAAATGGTTAAGAGACAGTGAGTTCTTTCAAGCCCCACCCCCTTTTTTAAGCTATATAGTACTTTTGTAAGCTACATCTTGGAGATTTCAAATATAGACAGCAACAAAGGGATGCTATGGTCCAAGAGAATACAGATGATAAACACAATGTAATCTATCCATACTCTCATCCTCTCAAGTTTCTAATACATATTTGTATACCAAGTGATGTGTGCCTGACACTGTTGTGGGTTCTGGTTTTTAGAAATGAGAACTTCCTGTGTAGTGAGGATGAGAAGAGTGAGCAGCCCACCTCAACAAGTGAGAACTAAGACTTGGCCACTTCATATAAGGACATTACACAAACTGACAGTCCCCTCCTGTAATCTAATGACTAGAGACACTGAGGGGCAAGAAGGAGGGATGTGGCAGGAGGGAAGATTGGAAAGCACCTGGCTGACTGCTGAGTTGTTAGCATTTGAACACGGGATGTCAATGCTGTTTGAAGGGATAAAAGCTGCAAGGAGGGTAACATCAGACAGTCCCAAGCAACAGAAAGCCAGGGGAATAGATCCTAGGCAACCCTTCAGGGATCCTGGGCAACCTACTAGGACGCCAGGACCCAAGGGAAGGAATGGAGGGATGGAGAGGAGGATGGCGGGAGGATGGTGGGGAGGATGCAGGAGAAGATGGTGGGAGGAAGGCAGAAGGACAGCAGGAGGATGGCAGGAGGATGGTGGGAAGGATGACAGGGAGGATGGAGGGGAAGATGATGGGAGGACGGCAGGAGGATGATGGGGAGGATAGTGGGGGGGATGGAGGAGAAGATGGTGGGAGGATGGTGGGGAGGATGGCGGGAGGATGGTAGGGAGGATGGTTGGAGGATGTTGGGGAGGATGGTGGGAGGATGGCAAGAGCAGAGGATAATGGCAGCTGGGCTGCGGCTGGACCTATGTACAGTTTTGATTCAGAAGAATCCTTCAGGATGTCCTCTTAAAACAAGTAAACAAGAAGTTGCACAATATTCAAGTTGTCATCCTTCCTGGGGCTTAGTAACTATTTCCTCATGGTTTTTCCTACCACCGTGGCTGCAGTATACAGTGAGCCTCTCAATAGACATTTGTTGAAAAGACAAAGACCATACATATATGACAGAATTATAAAGAGGAAGGTTGTGTTCTCTGGAAACCTTAGGGACACAAGAAATAAGAGTCTCAGGGTTTACAGTGGACAGGAGCAGACAGCTTGCCACTGAGTGCTGGGGCCATTTCCTTCCCAACTGCAGGAAGCCCTCATTGTGCTTGGTCAAGTGTCAAGGAACTGCCATTAGCCTTTCTACAACTAAATTGAAAACCCACCATTCTACAGCCTCATTCTTTCCCATTATTATGGAAGCCAAATCGAAGCTACAAGGCATATTGACTGAGATGATGACACCGTGGGGAGCCTCCAGGCAAACAACACTGTGGTCTACCCACAGTAGGTATCTGGGGGTGGGGTGGGGTGGGGGTTGCTGCAGACTCTGTTTCACAGCTTGTGGAGAATAAGCTAACATTTTCATGATACTTCAAACCCCTAACAAACAGCTACTTGCTTCTTACAAATTCCTACCAGAAGTTGATCTTCCTAAAGAAGTAAACCCTAGTCTTATTCTGGATCCTGGCTGGGTTTTGATTGGCAGGTCTTTACCCTGCTCAAAGCCAAACAAATATAAAACCAAATGGTCCCTGAGGTTTTGCCTTCCTCTGTTTCCTTTTCATGAAACAGAATCCTGATGACTGAAAACAAATTCTATTATTTTAAAATATTGCTGCAAGTGTCTCAGGAGACTGGTTTTCGTTTTTTCAGATCTTAGCACGTGGCCTGGCAGTGGAGGCACACACCTTTAGCCCCAGCACGCTGGAGGTAGAGGCAGGAGGATCTCTGAGTTCTGGAGTTTGAGAACAAGCTGGTCTACACAAAGAAACCTCACCTCGAGAGATCCCATCAAAAAAAAATGTAGCATGTGAATTTATATTCAGAGAGAGAAGATTATGAACATACCAGGGCAGGTGATGAATTTGCCAGATAAAAGATTCTGAAGTAGGTATGCACACAAAAGGAACAATAATGATGCTAATGATAACCAAGCAAACACTTACTGAGTGTTTATAGTCAACCTGACTTTGCGCTCATTGCTTTTACTCTCATTTCAATTAGTCTTGTAATGACCCTCTGGGGCACAAGTTATTATTATCATTGTATTTCAGGTGACTCTCGGGCGAGGCCAAGGCTTGAGATTAAGTTCTGAAAGGTCCTAGAGGTGTTAAATGAAAGAAATAAAAAGCTAGCGGTACGGCATGGTGCCGATCAGTTCTGCCTGTTCCACGGAGGTCCACACTAGTGTTTCCTGATTTAATAGCTGAACTCTAGACAGGAGTGTCAGTTCTGTTTGGCAGTGGAGGTAAATAGGGTGGGAAGAAATGGAGATGGGAACACTTGACTAAAATGAGGCTGAGGGGCAACCTCCGAATTTCAGCCGATGGCTTCTCCCAGTTCAGTTACCATGGATGATCAGGAGAGGGCTGTAAAAATGTGTTTTAAAGCGCTCATATGCGAACATCACCCACAGAACTGTCTCATCAGCAAAAAGGAGCTGATGCTCCAAGCAAAGGCTCTGCTCAGAGCTTGCAGTCCCTGTCGCCTCCTGCCACGGCCACCTCTCACCACCCCTTTCTTCTGGCATACAAGGCTGGCTGTGCAGTGACAGGTCTCTCAAGACAGACTCTACACAGTTGAGGTCAGTCAGATGACTCCTGCCTTTGTAGAACAGAAAGTAAATTTTTTTTCAATGTATTTTTTTTTTCAACAGGGCATTAATTTAAAATTTAAAATTTTGGCTAAGGGCGATCTGAAACTAGCTGTGCATATGTGGGAATGAGGAGAGCCCTGCAGGTACTCAACTTTGTTTCATGGCTGAATTGCTACCAAAACAGTCCTGGACACAGCGCCCCACAAATTATTTTTCCCTTAAACTGATTTTTCCAGTTAGTTCTATGTATTAGTTACAGAACCGTCTATTATTTTCCCCATAGGGCTTTCCTGCTCACAATTCCTAAACAAGCTACTAAAAATCCCATTCCTCTAACCCCCTGCAAAAATATTTTGGTTGTTGAGGCCTTCTCTTCCCATAATTACCTTCTGAGAGAAGCAGTTCAGTGGTCAAATTTTCCTGAATATTTTTACATTAAATTGGGCACAAAGACCTGGGCCCTTGATATGTTAGTACAGCAGAGCTCTGGCTGGCTGGTTCCCATCGCTTGCTTTGCACATTAGCCTTCTCTTTGCCATTTAAATAAGGAATTCCAGGTGAGAACTAGACCTACCGATATCCTAGAGCATTTATTATCACAAGAAACCTTTATTTCACTCTTCAAGTAAAAAATCCAAGAATTATGGCAGATGAGGAAGATGGTCTTGGGAAGTGAATTTTGATTAGAAATGAATTAATTTGATGATTTTTCATGCTGTGGACCAATAACACCCAGCCTCAGCTGGGCCCCTGGTTTTAAGGCAGCTGGGTAATCAATAGACCCCACAAAGGCAGCTGCCCCCCCCCCCCACACAGCCTCTGTGATCTTTTCTTGGTGGACTCTCACGCCTCTGTAATTCTAATTTATGTCCAACCAGGAATCAAAGAAATTCCAAGAGGCTTTGGTCATAGGACACTGGAGTGGACCTTTCACAATCTATTAATGTCTAGGTCTTGAGTAACAGGGCCCAATTGCCTTCCAGACACTTCTACTGGCCAAGGAGAAGGTAGTAGCAGAAGGCAGCTACCTGCCTAATGGTGCTGGGTAGAGGGCACAGCAGAGTGGCCTAAGGTATAAACTGGGGTACATTTTCTCCTAGTTCATAACTCTGCAGGAACATCAGAACTAAGCATTTTAAGTGAAGGCTTTTGCCAAGAGTGGCTCCCTCAATAACGCTCTTTAATGATACCCCAGACGCTGGCATTTTCAAATCAAATGAACAGTGTGTAAAATTAGTTCTGCATGAAGTTAAAAAAAAAAATAGAAAGTGAAAGGGAGCTTTTAAAAGCTCCAGCATTTCTCCATCCAACTGCTTTTCACAAGGGTTTGGCATTTGAGAATTGCTACGTTTATGATGTTATTCACTGCTCATAATTCAGGCCTGTGTCTCCAAACTTTGGTATTAACACACACTGCAGAGGTTTCCTGAGCCAGCCAAGTTGCCTCTGGTGAGGTCTCCTTTTCCAGCCAAGGCCATTCCATCGTGCCCCCTCTCTGCTCATCAACCTTGTTACCCCAAACCTTTTTCATTAACCTTGAGCACTGCATTTCCATTTCCATTTGCCCTACAGCTTTCCCATGCATGATTTTTTCTTTCAGTTTTGTGCTGTATCCAAATTGCCTTGTAAGAATTGAGGAAAATATCATAAGAAACAGATCTAGAGAGTCTAGAATTCACTGAAGTTGTGAAAACAATTTCTATGAACAATGTCACTACTGACTTGTTTATAGTTGTGGAACTAGAGTAAACACATTGCTTTTTATGGCAGTCCCATTGGTTACCTAAGTATTTTTAACTAAATCACTAAATAAATGTGAGTCAAATTGATAGGTGATTTCAGGTCAACTCTAATTCCCAAGGTCAAGTAAGCCTTTGAACAGTGTCTAAGAGTATAAGCTCTCCCCATTCATCAAAGCAGTCTCACACAGCGTCTTCTTCTCTTAGTTTTTACAATGCATTAAAGTTTAGGAGATTATGTGGCGTCAGCTTCAAAACCTTTTAACATGCTTATCCATCCAGCCATCGGAAAAGCTACTCAGAGTCTTCTTAATGCACTTCCTAACTTTACAGCTGCATGGGGAGGGCTCCAGTTGTCGGGGGGGGGGGGGGGGGGGGGGGGGAGATGGAGGGGGGTCTGGAGGACTCTTCCCCAGGACTCAGCAATGTTGCAGCCAAACAAATTTACTGCAAATTTACTCAGACATTGATAATCTGTGTACATGCTTTTTCAGCTGCAAAGAATATGTTTAATGCTTTGCATCTGGGGGTAGGGGGGCGGAGAAAGACACACAGAGATGTGGACATTTTCCTCCAACAAATAGAAGGCATTTTGTTATTATTCTTGTAATTTCTTAGAAGTGGAAGTGGGGAGGCACCAGTTTGGCAAAATACAGCCTCCAAATTAAATCTAAGTAGCCCCAAAATGAAACTTACATGTGAAAGGAAATGCAACTAGACTCTATTCCATCTTCCTTTTCTCAAGTAAGAGTCTCACTATGTGGCCTCTGTCTCTGTTGCTCTTCCCCTGTCCAGTTATGGACTAAAGGAATTCACCCCTAAGACCAGCCGAGTTTATGATTTCTAAGGACCAGAGAACTCCAGAACATGACTGGAGAGATATTACACATTCACAGACATGTCTCTCCCCAGCTCAGGGGGCCTGCTGGCCACATTCTTGGCCAGGTGGCTAATTGTGTAGATGATGAAGTCTCTTGGCCCTTAGCTGGCTCCAGATGGTGTGCTGAAGGAGGTAGGAAATTGCTAACTAATGAACTATGGTAGTGGTTAGCAGGTCTGGTTGAGCTGCAGCAACACAGTTTTAAGCATCGCCTGGGTTGTCTGATGCTTCATGGGCAAGATGACCAACGTTTGGGACACAGAGCACAGCTTTCCCATGCTGTGGTCCTGGTTTTCCTCATACTTATTTCCACTCCTGTTTGCCTTTGGTACTGTTGCTGGCTTCTCTACCGGTGTCAGCAGGCTTATACTCATACTTCCTTCATCACTGTTCCTGCAGATGGGTTAGGAACTTTATTCAAATGCACAGTCTGTCCATGGAGACAGACATTAGTGTTTCTATCAGTGAAGAGTGTAGAAAGTATGATTTTTCATATCTTACTATAAAACATAAAACATTTAAGTTTCAATGAGGAAAAACTACAAGGTATCGACTATACTCTATTTCCTCTTTAAATTTGCTTCCAAATTTGTCGTGTGCTGTGTGCATGTGTGTGTGTGCGCATGTGTGTGTATGCACTTGTGTGTGTGTTGTATTTGGAAATTCACATACCACAGTATAGTCCAAGTTACTATAACAGTGAAAAAATAGTAAATCAGGATATTTTCTATATGACTGACATTATCTTAAATACTTCACATACATTCATTTATTTAAACACTCAAAATTCTACAATATGGGTACTAATCTTCAATTCACAAATGCTGCAAAAAGCCTTGCTCAGAATCCCTCTACTATTAAGTTTGTCTGGCCATTTTTTGAACCCAAATTCAGGCCCTTGAGGACACGCCCCTTATTATGAGATTATGAAAATTTAAATATAGATGACATAAAACAAAATATGAAATCTGAAGAGCTACTTTAGTTTGGATTATCCATCCAGCTTTCTGATCAAGGCTTTGCTTGCACTTTGTGTATGGCTTGGAAATGTCCTCTTTTCTCATGGAAGCCCCCATGCTTGGCTCTGAGCTGACTTAAGTCTTAGGAAGCCAGAGAGCACAGCTGAGCTCCTTGGGCTGGGCTTGAACTGCAGCAGGTTATCGCCAAAGGATGCTGTGTGGGGGACAGTAGACTCACAGAGCACTCCTCTGGTTTGTGAAAGGATTCAGAACTGAACACAGAATAGGCTACAACTCTCAGGAACACCATTAATTGGAAAAAAAAAAAAAAACCTCCCTACCTTATTTTGCACAAATTTGTGCTGTTTTTTAAAATCCATAATTCTTTAACTTAAAAATCAGCAAAATGCTGCTTGGTAACTAAGTGTGGAATAGTCTTCTCAACTAAGAAACAAGAACATAAATGGCTATAAATGGTATCTGGAGGTGAAGCTGATCTTCAATGTAAAAAGTACAAAGAGGATTGGCTAGAAAGAGTGGTTCTGGTGGAGGTCGAGGTACTTGCCCATTACTGTTTTGTGTTTCCAGAGTCCCCTGCCTACTGTGGACCCTTTAACTGTAAAGTGACACGGCTAGTGGCAGAGGGAGACTTCCTGCTGTGGCTGAGATACACAGCAAGTAGCTCCCTGTTCTGGACAAGACACAGTACAGTCTCTAGAACATAACTAGCGAAGATATTGAACAGTTGAGATCTTAAAACCTTGTGAACAATTAGATCTACTGTCACAAATGACAAAGCACACAAGGGACTGTTATTTTTGCCCCAGTCTCTGCCCTTTGAGTAACCTGTTTGTCTAGTATCAATCCTTGTGATAGACTTGTCCCTAACCATCACTACAACAGGCACAGACATGTCACCTGTGCTTTGTTAGAGTATACCTTGAGGTATACCTTTCCAAAGCAAGCAGCCTCATGGCCAAAGGCTGCCTCTGGTATGTTCAAGAAATGTTGGAATCAGACTCAGAGACGTTGGGTGAGTAGCCTTCTGCAGGTGTCTGAGATTTTTTAGCCTCCACCTTCTCATTTTGGCAACGCAAATACAGAACTAATTCTGTGATTTGTTATGTACGTGAAAACATCTACTCAGGGCTCAGTGGTCTGTACAGATGCTCTCCATTTCCTTCTAGCCTTCACATACCATTCCTAAACTCATGTTCAACCCCTGACAACCCACAGTTCCATGGAACTTTAGCTGGGCCTCTGTAGACATTTCACAGCATGTGAGAGGAGAGACACTCTGATGTGCAGGGAGACGCCAATTGGTTCCTTCTTGCCTCCAATGGCCAGAGAACATACATGTGAAGAAATGCAATGAACACTTATGAATAGCCAGTTTGACACTTTACTGTTAGAGAAAACTTAAAATCTAGACCTGTATTTGTTAAACTCTATAAATAGCAGTTTGCATGCAGCCTTTTAAATTCTGCTCTATGAATTTAGGAATAGGAAGCTAAATTCTGTGATGGCACGGTGTGATTGCCTTCTCCCCTTTTTTAAGTACACAAAAAACCCAATTATAAACCAGAAATATGAAAATAATTCCAAATTACTTTAGCAAACCAGGACAAAAAATGCATGGCTAGCAGTGTGCATGTACATGAAGGAAGAGAATGTGGTATTAAGTTAGTTACTATAGCAACTACACACAGAAAACAAACAAGTCCATCTTACTTTATCACATCTCATCAGCCCCAAGTATCTCAGGGATTTGCTGCTCTGTGCAATCAGGGTGGCTCCTTGATCTGTGATTTCTTTACACCATCCAACATCCACCGTCTCTATGGTCACGCTGTACCGCCCAATGGCGATCAGTGCTGCCAGGAAGAAGAGAGAAAGTGTTGACATTACCAGTGGAAGAGACCCACCTCCAGCCAATGATGGCTCTCGGGTTTATTTCCTCACTAACTTGTTCCTAAAATGCTGTGCAAATGAAATGTTTTATAAATTAAATTAAATCTGAAATGCTTTAAGAAAGGTTGCCCTATGACAAACCCGTGCGTGCAGTGAATAATCATCCCATAATTTCCCTCTCACTGAACACGATCTTTTATCGGTTTACTCACTTCAAGGTTACCTGTAGTTTCAAGCACTCATATTTGCAGGAGAAATAACTACAAGTAAATTATACATAGAGCATTATAAAGGCCCAAGTGCTATCTAAATTTTGCTCAAGGTAACTCTAATACTTTTGAAAAGAAAAAAAACAAAACCACATAAACATCATTTGAGGTGTGTTATATTACATGCAAATTTCTTTATGAATCAGTATAATTTTTTCCATGTGTTCGTGGCCTGTAAAATGTAAGAACATATAATACTTTTCACATTAGTTCTTCCTGGGGCTGTTGAGAATTAAGAGTACATTATACATAGAGTTGAATTTAATTGGTGCCAGGCCAGAGTGCAGTAAAGGGAATGTATTTGTTATGGTAAATTTCCTCTCCATATCATAAATCTTTCTGTTAATACATAAAAAGAGCCTGCCATCTGAAAACCATGACATTATCTCTGGTGTTTTTGTTTCTTTATCACTATACCACAACTAACATGCAGGTGCCTATGCTATGGCCTCCGACATACTTCAGTTACCCCCGCAAAGCTCTACAACCCATCATCCTGCCAGAGCCACCAATCTGCAAACCGGGCTCTTCTCCAGGGTACTTGTGTGTGATTAGGTAGGTAAGCATGGCTCTAACATTTATGAAGCACAAAAAACAGGCTTTAATACCTGCAGCCAGAATAATGTAATTATGCATTATTTGTGAATGAAACCTTGACAACAATGCCACAGACATTAAAGGGGAAAGAGCAATTGTTTGTTAGTTACTTCCTTCTCATGACATGGCTTGACTTCTGGATCCATAGAGGTGGGAGTATTTTCTAAATTGTGCCTACTACATTTAGAAGGGAGAGTTAATTTCTCATGTAAATAAATACAACCTGGAAAATATCACTTGGCAAAACTCTGATAACCATCTCAGGGATATCATTAAAAAAAAATATTATACCCCTACACAAGGGTTCCTGTAACAATGTACTTACAGGAAGCCAGTGTTTATAGAACAACAATCATGATCTCATTTTTTCAATTAAAAATATCATCGAGATTTTTCTTAAGTTCCTTATAACGTGAGTATTCATTTGCACTTCCAAATTGTTTGCAGGCATGTAACAATAGTAGTAGAAACAATATCCCGGGTTAATCTCATTGGTGTGTCCAACTTAAGAAAACTGTTCTAACATGTGCCATGGTTCCATAGGATGTCATTGGAACCATGTTGTGCTGAGCCAGCCATGTCCTCTGCTTGCCCTGGGATGGCTGTTCCTGCCCTTTACTACATACTGTAGCAGGAGAGCTGGACCTGATCCTCAGAAGAAAGCTGCCCCCACCCCTCACCACAGGTGTGTATCTCACCTGGGCAGCACATTAAAGCTGACCTTGTGGTCAGAGTTGCAGGTCTGAGGGTATGAGAGCAGGAGAGCATGGGTAAGAGAAAGATGCCCTCCCCACCTGCCTCTTGCTACCTGTGGGAGGCCAGAGAGCTGGCCTCAGGGTCACCAGAGTGATATAACTCACCCTGCCCCACACCAGCTATAACACACAGGAGAGCAGGCCCTGCACCCCACATGGACAGCACACGAGAGCTGACCCTGTTGTTGTGGTCTCAAGAGAGACATCCCTGAAAGCATAGCCCCCATCCCCTATGTGTGCCCTCTACAGCAATCAGAAGAGAGGACCCTGCAACTCACTTGGGTGAAATAGTAGTGCTGGGCCTAGTGACTGAGTGTGGGTGACCTGGATTGGAGGACCTAGAGCAAAACTGGCCTGCTACTTGCTGCAGGCTGTATTTGGTAAGCTAGCTGAGGCAGTGCTGCAGAGTTACCCTGGGTAGTGACAATGAGGGAAAACTGGCAAGATAACCAACTCAGCTGCTACCCAGGCCTAGAACCAGAACTACAAATTAGCCCATTCCAACATCCACCTCCATCTATGAACTGCTGGAGCATGTGAACGGGACAAACCTACAAGGTCCAAAACAGCAGAATAGCCATGACATGGGGCCATAAAAGGAGATCCAAGAGGAGCCCCAGAGAGAGCTAATTGTCAGCGCTGGATGAGAAGTCAGAGGCCTTGAGCCAGACCAAGACTCCAATGACTCTTCAGCAATGAAAGTAGAGATGAATGGACTAAAGGGTAAAGCCTATGACGCAACAGGCAACACCACGGCTTCCATGGTGATATTCTTATTTTATTTTATTTATTTTATTGTTTCACTTCTTGTTTTTGTTTTGTTTGTTATGTCTGATCTTTGGCTTTTCTTTCAAATTTTGTTTAGTTGAGGGGTTGTTGAAAGAGCAGAGGGCAGAGTCGAGGGGACGGAGATAAGTAGGATCAGAATGCATGATGTGAAATCCACAAAAAATCAATAAGAGCTAAAGAAATAAAAAAGAAGGAAAACTGTAATTCTCTGTGCTATTGACATCACTTTCCCTGGTTAACAACATTCTGCAGATCTCCTAGAATGCTCTAATCTGTAGTCAGACGCGTTATCCATTGTGTCACTGGCCCACCATCCTGAAATTCTTCTATGACACCAGAAGTAGGAGATGCAGCAGAGAAATCCCTTCCAGTAAAAAGTGCTCCTACTGTGGAGTTCAGAAGAAGAAAACACACAACACGCAGGGGGCCCAAAGTCAGTAGATTATGACAGCTCTTTTTCTGAGACTTAAGGCTAGAACACAAGAATCCTGAACTATTCAGAAAAAGGTGAATCAAATGATCCGAGGCATTGTCACAGGTGCCACACAAACACATGAAGGGACAACAGTAGCCACTGACCTGGCTGGAGTCACTTATGTCTGGATTTTCCTTTGCTTTTTTTCCCCCACTGTCCAAATTAAATTATATAATAAAGGCAGCAACCGTGGGTAATTCTGAGCATCTAGTTTTGGTTTTGGCCTTGCTCTGTTTACACAGGCTTCAGCTTTATTATTCCGACATAGCTCATTCTACAGCGAACCTCAGGAGCCCTAAGCATTTCTACCAACAATTTAGAAGCTACTTTCCTTAAGTCAGGTTCTGGACTAAGGATTTCTGTCTGGTTAAGTAAATGATTTACCCTTTTAAGTCTGTTGAGGCTTCTTATTACACCTCAAAGATTAGCAAATCACACATAGAGATTGAATAACTTTCATAATGTTGCAAACAGTAAAGGTGGAAACAGAATTTAAGATGGAGCCAGCATCCTGTTAGATGGTGGAACTACTGTATGACATACTGAGTGCTGAGGATACGGATGCTCAAGGAGCTCGAGGCTGGTGGAGCGGACATGAGGGGGAGGCTGAATGGAAAAGAATAGCCAAGGAAGCAGTCACAAAATCACGTTAATTTCCCATCTCTTTCTACTCCCATTTCCTTCTCATTTTCCAGATCTCAACTGATCAGAATCATCACCCAGCCATTTATTTCACCCACATATAGAATTTACTTATTTAATAGCCTATCTCTCACATTGGAGTAATGGCGTTGTGCAGTGCCGTATGCCTAGTACCCAGCATATGCCTGGTACAGAGTGGGTTCTTAAACGTGCTATAAATAGGCAAGTGACCATTGCCCCCTGGCTCCTTTATGGGAGAATGACAAAGAAGCCTTCATAGAAGAGGTAAGCCAGGTCTTGAAGGCCAACCAAGAATTCTCTGAAGAAAACAAAGGTGGACACAAGGGCAAGCTTGTTGGATGGGAAAACTTCCTCTTCAAAGGTTGAGAGATGAAAGGGAACAGGGGATGCTCGCCATTCTATGTGGCTGAAGTATAAACAAACCCAAACAAGTGGCAAGAGTCACTGCAGAAATATCCCATGAATATAATGAGGGATGCTGGGACGAGACACAAAGCATGCAGAGTCCTCAGCAGCGTGACACTAGTCTAGAAGATAGAGCTCAAAGCAGACAAACATGGAAGTAAATCTAATTCTAAACTGTGGCAGGTATTCTATAGGGAGTGGACAGGTAGCTAGAGGAAATAGTAACATTTAGATGCATGTGCTACTGGGGTACCAGCTGGATCTAAGATATTCCAGTAGCCTTCAGATCAATGGGTGTCTCAGAGAAAAAGAACTCAGACTAAGCAGTTCACAAAGGCCAGCTCTAACAAAGATCTACAACCTCTTCCCAGGACGCGTCATCTACGTCTGGATAATATGGAGACTGAGCCTGCTCTCTTCTACACTATTTAAAACCTAAATATTGTAGCTTACAGATGGCCAACTATTTAGTCTGAGTTGATAGTATTGGCTTAATGGAAAATTTTGATTGCAAAATATATATCAATACTTTATCTCTCTTGAAATCTATGGTGCCTTTGGCAACTTCTTCATTGCTGCTCATGAGCTAGCTGTGAAAATGTAATATAATATAACTTCAGGCTCACCTCCAGCCACTCTATTTAGTGGATGCCTGACCTCAAGGTGATATTTAACTTCTGTGAGACACAGCTTCTTCATCCAGATAATAGGGATATTGACTGTATGTCTCACCTACTTCATAGGTTCAAATGGGATAATGCATGTAAGGGACTTTTTGCTACATAAATGTCAAAGGTTGTTAGATGTCTCTGCAAAGCATACTAGTGAACAGTTAATACCAAGTGGAAAGGCCTGACGGGGGCCTGGTGGTGCAGGTATGAAATGCAGGCTACCTGAGAGGAAGGCCACAAGTTCAAACTAGCCTGGCTACATGGCTCAGGCCCAGCCTGGACAACTTCAGGAGGGTCTATCTCAGAACTGGAAAGACAGAGGCTATAGCTCAGTGAAGATGCATTTGTCTGGCGTGAATGAGACTCTAGACGATATCTCTCCACAGCACAAAATAAAACTTTAAGAGGTCAGCCAAACAACAGACTCTAGAGCATCATCTAAGTGTTCAGGTCCTGCATCACTACAAAGTCCTTGAACTGCACACACTCTACTGTGACCGTGGATGTGTAAATTGTGACTGTGTTCATAGGCATTAATGTAAATACGTGACTGCTACGTACATCAGGGTGGTGACCACTTTAACAGTATTTATGAGCCTTAAAAAAATATGCAACATTAACTGCTAAATCCAAGGAAAAGTCAATATACATTTTAATGTGCTAAATGCAACTAATGAAGAAAGTTACATTCTAAAGAACTTTTGTAGCTTTGATTTTTCTGAACTATTGTAGTGCTTTACATATTTTCCCAAATAAAAATCAATATGGAGACGTCAGAGAGGAAACCCATCACAAGTGAATCCAACTGTACCGAACCTGACCAGCATAGCCCAGGTGACCTGCACTGATACAATACACTAAATAAGAGTTAAGAAATAACTTGCTTTGGAAACAACCTTTTAACTGGATATTAAGACTGTGAGTTGGCAATGCAGTAACTACTTTCAGTGCAACCTAAGGCTGTAAATTATGACAGGCAGTCTTCTCACTGTCAAGGAAGGACTTACAAATGAGGACAGCATGGGGACCTTGATAACGAAGCTCTTTGACTGACCTGAGTCTGAGTTATTTAAGTTTTCAGACTAGGTAACAAACACAGTGGATGAGGATGCCTGATTTAGCAAACCCACTCACATCCTTACACTCCTTGCTGAGAGGGATTAGGAACAATTGCTATTGTCTAAATACCATCCATCAATAAAAGGAATCAGCTTCCTAGAGAAGTGATTTCTTATCTCGAGGATTAGAGAAAACCGAGTGTAGAACATCTTACGACGTCAGAAAAAAAAGTTTAAAAAAGAATGAAGGTGCACGAGAAGGATAAAGAATCTAATTAGAGAGAATGCCGATGGTCAAGGCTAGAACAGGCTGACCACAAAAATAGATACAATAGTAATGACTAATGAATCATTCAAAATATATACATAAATCCATAGATAAAAACAAATAAATAATTAGGCATGAATGAACAGCCCGCCCACATAGAAGAACTGCATCTAAATAATGTAATCAATGAGAGAAATAAAGAAATGTATTAGGCAAAAGACTACAGCAATAATCACAGGCATGATAGACTTATACCTGCACAGACCAGTTAGTTACACTATAAAAGGAACAAAATACTGGAAAGGTAACATAGATGGTCCTCATTTACAAAAGGAAGAAGCTAACTTTGCAGAGGGTAGATCCAGAAGACATAGCCTTAAGCAACATTCTGTGTTAACCATCCATAAGAGACATGCACATGTGTGTCTCCTGTTGACCTAACTATCCATAACACATATACACACATTTATGTCTCCTGATCATCTCTGCAGTATCCCTGAAAAACTAAATAATCTCTATCTCATAAGAAAAGATCACACTGTGGCCGGTGAGGTGGCTCAGCAAGTAAAAGTGTTGCTTTGTAATCCTGGTAGCCTGAGTTTGATTCCTGGAGGCCATGCAGAGGTGACAGAAAGGAAGCAGCTCCACCAAGGTGCCCTCCTACTTCCACATGTGTGGGTGGCATGCACACATGAAACACACACGATGTGCGCCGTGGCATGCCCACCTGCACACATGCATCGCACATGTGTACTGTGGCATGCCCACCCGCATGCTCATATCACACATGTGTGCTATGGCATGCCCACCTGCACACACACATCACACATGTGCCGTGGCATGCACACATGCTTTATACATGGGTGCTGAGGCATGCACACCTGCATACATGCATCACACAATAACAATTAATAATAACAACAATAAAATCAACAACAAAAGCAAACATCATATCATATAAGCCCTAATGAGAAACGCTTTACGAATTATCTCACCAGTGTTCATCAAAAATGTCAGGGCAGTAGAAGTAAAATCTCAAAGAAACAGTAAAAATGAGCACCAGGCCACAAACCAGGGGAGACTAGAGATTATATGACACTTAAACATAATGCAGAATGTGAGCCTGGATCCTGGGCCAGACACGGACATTAGCTTTAAAAACAATAAGGCTCTGGCTAGAGAGATGGCTCAGTCCTGACCTGAGGACCTGGGTTCAATTCTCAGCACTCACATGGGAAGTCACTATCTTCTCTAACTCTATCTCTAGGATATCTGATAGTCTCACACAGATATACATGCAGTGAAAATGCCAACAGACATAAAATAAAAGTAAATAAATCATTTTTTTAAAAAGTTCAGTAAGATTTAGACAAGTTAATATTATGTTTCCAACATTAATTCTCCAGTTTTGCTAATTTTACTACAGCTACACCTGTTGTCAAATTAGGGCTATCTGGGTGAATCCAGCATGTGACTTCTACTATTATTGTTAAAGTTTTTGAAAAATTAGTACTTGTTTCAAAATAACTACTTGGAACATGGACAAATGAATGTACTAAGCTGAGAAGTAAAATTTTCTAAGTGAAACTGGTATTATTTCCACAGCGAAAGATCTGATGTATAAATGCTAGGACTAAAAATACATCCTCTCTCACGGAAGGAGGAAGATGAGTCACGGGAGCATGTTAATGAGGGCCCTTCTTAGCTCTTTCTCCCTCCATGAAGCTGGACGCTTCTAACAAAATCAGAAATGTCCTCATGCTTGAAAGGATGGGGGTTAAAATTTAACAGCAGGATTAACTTCTTTCATGTAAGACTTGGATAAAAGCCATTTGTAAAGAAATTTCTTGGCATACTTACAAAGTGATAAATATGAAAAAGTGCCCGTCTCTGTAGAAGCCGCGGAGGCTACATAACAAAGAGATGACACTTTCAGAGACATTTGTTGCTGTGCTGATGGTCCCCAGGAAGACTCCCCCCACCCACAAGGACTACAGTTCACCCTGGCTGCTCAGAAGAATCACAGGGGTCTACTCAAAGCACAGATGCCCAAGTGCCAGCCCTGGAGGGTCCGATTTAGAAGTTGTAACAGCTCCTTGGATCCTGGTACAGAGCTGAGGGCTGAGATCCACTGGGTAGGTTGACCTACAACTCTGGCAAAGTCAGTCAACTGAAGAAAACAAAGCGCTCACTCTGAAGGATATAAATAGCACCCATGGCCTGACACATTAAAACAATGTGTCTTCTCACACAGCAGCGGCTTGTTTATGATCCAACACTTTCTAATCTCCTTATGCCTTGTCCACTTTATGCGCCACTGTAGCCTTATTATAGGTAGTTTAGTAGCCACTGGCTGCACTCTACGACATTTTCCTACTTCTGTTTTGTAAATATATACATATAAATGTCCTTGCATGTACTTTCAAACATAGGGTACAGCATGCTTTTCTGTATCTTACAAGTGCATATCAATGCACCTGTGTCCTTTTAAGTAGGTTTGGACTATCCCTTTATTTAGGAACACTGAATCTCTGAAAATCAAATTTTAAAACAAATTACAGTTTCAAGCTATAAAGCCAATGTAGACAGTTGCACAGGGGAAACAGCATGGAGGCCCTACTTGTCACTTTCTCTCCCCAGCAGGGAGAAGCATCATCATGACTTCCAATCATGGACTGGCCACTTTAGGAACTTATACAAACAGAATTAGACAGCAGAATGCATTCTGGCTTCCCAACCATTCTGTTGGTGAGGTACTGGGGGAGGGGGGGGCGCTACAGGCCTGTTCTCAGTGCTCTATGGAATTACCTCTCCTGATGCACTCAGGTGATTTGCACTCTGGGGCAATGGTGGACAATGCAGCTGTGAACATTTTCCTGCAGATGTGTTTACACTTCACTTGGGAAATGCATACATAGGAATGTAATCAAAGGCCTCCAGTGTTGCCATACTGCTTAACATTCCCACCAGTATGTATGGAGGCCCTGGTTTCTCCACACTATTGACACTATTGAAAACCTGTGCCTGACTGTAGCATTTTAGTGGTCATGTGATGGGTTTTAACTGTCAGTTCCCAGGAAGGAGTGATTTTGTGCATCTTTTCATGATGTCATACATTTTTGTTTTTAAACCCTGTAATAACTATGCATAGATATCAATTAGGTCAAATAAAAAGAAGGGAAGGTAGATGGTAACTTTTAAATTATTAGGCTACACAAAAGAAAAATCTTCTAAGTAAGAAATAATCTTCAGTGCAATTTGAAGGGAATTTCTGAAAAAATACACTTTTTCTGAAACGTGAGTCTTAAAACAGGGAAGTAAAAGAGGACAGACACTGAGAAAGGATGCGGGGGACACTCCAAAGTTGGTAAGAAAGGATGCGGGCGACACTCCAAAGCTGGTGAGAAAAAATGCAGGGGACACTCTAAAGCTGGGGGATGTACTTCAGTCGGGGGGGATGGCAGATCCTTGCAAATCAAATATAAAATAAGCATAATAACTGTGGCCCATACTAGAATCCGGAAGCAGAATTGCCTCCCATTTTGAGAGGCTGCACCTTGGGCCATCAATTTTACATAGCTGTGTACGGAGTTCAGAGCAGCAACATGCAAGCTTGACACACATGGGCAAGCATGCTGTGGCCTCTGACTTCTGTACCAAGAAATTCTCCTGCCCTTCGCATCCTCAGAGGTAGGCATTATTGATAGGTTGCATCTACTTTCTTTGCTTTCAGGGAAACAAGTTGGTAAAAAGAGTAAGTCCAAGTGAAGATTTTTCTTAAAAACAATTAATGCATGAGAATAAGGATCAGTGCTATCCTTTAATTCACATGCAAACATTTCCCAGGCAGAAACATACAAATATGGCTGGGCATGTAGAAACTATTTCTATCTGACTTCTAGAATGTAGTAAGAACTGGAACGGCTCCGAGTTCCAGTGGTGGTATGTCTTGTATAACCAACTTTTGAAAGGATCTCTCGGCTCCTCCTGACAATCCCCTTATTACATTTTAGAATTCAAAATGAAGAAGGGGGGAAAGAAAGCATTACCACTCTAACTATATCAGAGAATGTAAAATCCCTGGTTCAATAATTCTGTTTTATTCCAACCTGCATAAATACATATATCAAAGAATTACATACCCTTTTCAAAAATCTTGACATTATGTTAGATTTCTTCACTTTATAAGAAATGAGTTCAGGTTTAGAGTATGTTAATTCACTAATATGGAGAAGAACTTTTGTCTACTTAAGCTTCTTGAACTGAATTTTCCCGACTAACCCTAAAGACAGAGCACCAGTTCTAAGTAGGTGTGAGCTACAAACATCTGTGTGACTCATGTGAGCAGATACAGCAGAAAAACCAGCCAACACTCAAAGTGCCCTGAAGCAGAAGGAAAGGAAAGGCAGAGTCAACACACCCTCATTTCTTTCAACAGAGTCTGAGTGCCTACCATGCACCAGGGATTGTTTTAGGGGCTAAGAACAAAGGGCTCAGTTTCCTGCCTTTAGAGCTTATATTAAATTAAGTAGAATGTATCATTTGCAATGTGGTGATTCGGTTTGGGGGAAAATGAAAACAAAAAACAAAAAACAAACAAACAAAAAAACACCAAGGGTGGGACTGTCCCAAAGCTTCACAAAGAAAGTGATAAGATGACCAAAGCCTGAAAGAGGAGTGAGCAAGCCTTACAGATATTTAAGAGAAAGGAATCCATGCAGGGAAGATCTCATAGCAAGGCCATGGGATGAGAAGAAGGCTGGTCTGTTCTAGAGTAGTGGAGAATAGTTGTGACAAGATCACCAAATTAATGAGAAAACAAAGGAGTCACTTGCAGCTCACTTAACGGTATTGACTTTGGCTCTAAAGAAAATAGAAATCCACTGGAATATATGAGGCAAGGGAATGATGGAATTACCCCAAATTATCAAGGGCTGCTCTGGCTTCTGGGCTGGGAGTAAGCAAAGAAGCAGAGAGACTATGAGGAGAAGATTGCCGCCATTCTCCAGCAGGAAGTGAGAATGAATGGGCTGCAAGTCAGAGAGGAGGGGACAGGGCTGACTTTGGAAGAGACGTCAAGGGTAAGACCCGGAGCATTTGCTAACAGACTGGATGGGGGTGCGGGGAGAGAAGAAGGTTTAAGAATTTCCAAAGAGCTGGCTGTGTTGTCATATTCTCCTAATCTCAACTTTTCTGGAAGTAAAGTCATGAGTTTGAAGCAGTCTGGGCTGCACAGTGAGTTTGAAGCCAGTCTGGCCAACCTAGGGAGACCCCGTCTCAAAAATAAAAGCAAAGGGTGTGAGAGTAGGCTCTGTGCGGTGTTGCTTAGCATGTGCAAACTGGATTAATCTCTAGTGCTGATAAATAAAACTCTAAAATGGCACAAAATACATAGCACTAATACAAAAATAAAAATCTGTTATGGATTTTTACTGAGTAGTTCTTTGTGACCTTGTGACTAAGTATCTCGTATTGCTCGGAAGGCATTGGTTCTTCTACTATACTTAAACTCTGGAGAGGGACCAGGCTCAGACTATCAGTCCATCCCTGCACAACATAAAAAGACTTTGTTGTTAGCATCCTGCAGCCTGTTTATTTAAAAAAAAATATACATTGCAATTACATGTACCAAGGAGGGATTTGTGCTCCCACAGAGTTCAGATTCATTCTACTTTTACCACACTAACCAGGCAGCTTTACGTCAGCCACTATGATGGATTCAGACGCCTTTGGTGAGATTGCAGGGTAATACATCCAAACATTAGGGCTTTTCTAAAAGGAGGAAAAGGCAGAGCTTAAAGGGTTGCAGCTCAGCAACTCGGTGAGTTTTTCTAGAATGAGATCTCTGCATCCCTTCAGTGGATCATAGGTTGACTCTCCAGTGCTCCAGACAGACACGGGTACTGACTGATGGTGTCAGTGTTTAGCCTCTCAAATCCTTGGGAATCACGTGCTAAAAGCACAGTTTGCAAATAAACTAAGATCAAGCATGGAAGTGTAGCTCAGTGGTGCCCCCCCCCTTCCCCGCAACCACAGCATCTGTAACTTGGGCTCCCAGGGAGTGTGAGCTTTCTTGGTAATTTTTCCTTACATGTATGTCTCTGCCATTAGAAAATCAAACAAACAAACACAAAATTCAACACATTTCCGCTTGGGATTTTGTGGCCTGCTGGAGAAGCTGAAGAAAACAGAGAGCATTAAATTTTCCGTGTTATCTTTGTTTCTGATTGCTTCTCCTATTTTCTACAGAACATCCCATTCACTGCCGATCTACATTCTAATGTGTCTGTTTATCCACCAGTAACCTCTAAATCCAGAAGTGAAGCCTGTGCACATCACTACCGGGACCAGACTGTAAGTTTAAAACCAGGAAGAAAAGTCACAGTAGTAAAAGGCTGGAAAAGAACAGACAGACTACGAAACAAAGAGAAAGCATGTGTTTTGGTTAAGAAATGGGGTGACCCTTCAAACAGTTTGCCCCCAGCTGGTGGCACTCCTTTGGATGGGTGCAAACATTAGGAGGCAGGGCCTACTTGGAAGAAATAGGTCGATGCAGGTGCCTTGCTGGAGACTGTATTTTGTGGGGACCCACTGTGTCTCCTCGGTTTCCAGCCACCATGGCATAAGCAGCTCCTTCTGCTACTCCTTGCTGCCAAAAAGCTCTCTTCACCACAGGCCCAGAAATGGTGGCAAGCTGAATACCTATGGCTAAAACACCTAAAGCCATGGGCCCACTTAGCCTTTCCTCCTGTTAGGTCGCTAGTGGCAGGTACTTTGTCATGAAAGTCCAAACTTTTCATAAGGAAAAAGACCAAGTGCAGAGAATATCGGTGCAGGTATCACAGGACAGGATCCCAGTCCTGGACATGCTCACTACAGTGTATTCGTGTTTGCGGATCAGGGAAAGACATACAAACACATGCTTATCCATGAGTGCTAAGCCATGGACTGACCTTTGGAATTTTGCATTACCAGGACCTGGGTCCCAGAGATGTATTCACACAGTAATATATTTTCTTAAATGTGTAAGGGTAGGACACGTTAGGATTACTCTTGTAGGGGGCACTCCAAAATCCAATAAACTTCAGGGGTCTGCAAAATCTTGTCTCATTCCCTGACCCATAATATTCTAATTCTGTGTCTTTTCAATGTTTTTCTGTATCATCAAATGATTGTGGTACACAGCCAGGTTTAGAAATAACTGAGAAAAGAGTACAATCAGATCTGTTTAATGAGTGCCTGATATCTAGGTAGCATTTCCTTTTTGATACTTCACCACCATTGATTGGGACATAAACTATGTAACATTATGTAGTTTTGGAAAAGCTGACAATTGGCAACATTTACTTCCACACTGCAGTGATGAATCACATAGCCCTCTGTGCCCAGTAATTAACTACCCATTTGTATGGACTGGCTGTACCAATATAGTTTTCTTCAACAGGGAAGGAAAGGAATTTGGACAGAACATTAACAGTTGCTAATACCAAGCAAATAGAGTAAATTGGATTTATTAAAAAGAGTATCTGTGTGGATTTTTACCCACAGAGTTGATATAATTTGTCTAGCTTTCTAATTATAGCTGGGACAGAAAATGGCTGAACCCGAGGACCTCTCACGGTATCTAATAAACTCTTACTTACAGGGAGAACATTTCTCGGGTTGGAGAATGACAAATAATTTACTAAGCTTTTCCTGAAAGATAGTGAAAGGTGTTTCACCTGTATCCAGCTGATGAATTAGCTCTGGCTAATAATCAGTATCATGAGACAGCAAAGAAGCAACCTGTAATTATTCTGAGAGGGATGAAGGAACAGATCTGATAGAGACTAAATCGGCTAATTCCTCTTGAGGCATACTGAGCAGGAGAGAAGCTGATTTTGCCAGGGGTTTAAAAGAAGGTAAAGGTGAGACATTGGCTTTTTTTGCTTTTTTCCACTGCCTGGGATCCATTGCTACTTTCTGGTAAAAAAACAAACAAAAACCCCAAAGACTCAGTTTTCCCTGCTTTGGGATGTCAGTTGGAGGGCTGTCATCAGGTTCTCTGCATGCGCCCCAAACCTGACTTTGCAGCCTCAGGCACTGAAATCTAAATCTCACTTGAAGTGGTGGTTTAATAAAACCTTGAGCCATCTGGTGGGGAGGTGGGGGGGGGGGAGACACGCCTTTAATCTCAGCACCTGGGAGGCAGAGGCAGGGGCATCTCTGTGAGCTCAATGCCAGCCTGATCAACAAAGGGAGTTCCAGGATAGGCTCCAAAGCTAAATCAAGAAACCCTGTCTTGAAAAAACATTAATAAACAAATAAATAATAACAGCTAGAGTCTGCCTTTTCTGGAGGGAGTTTCCTAAAGAGACTGCCCTGGCAAACTGGAGATCCTGTTTTTAAGTTCTTCTCAAAGCTTATCACGTTAGTTTAAAATTTTTATTTTGGGAGTGTGGAGGTTTGAATAAGAATGGCCCCCTACAAGCTCATATATTTGATAGTCACCAAGGAGTAGCACTATTTGGGAGAATTATAAATATCAGAAGGTGTGACCCTGTTAGAGGAAAGTTATCACTGGAGAGATCCTTGCCTGCCAGGCCCAGTAGCCCTTCCCTCCCTTCCCTCCCTTCGGTCCCTTCCTCCCTTCCTCCCTCCCTCCCTCTCCCCGCCTCTCAGTTTATAGGTCAGGGGATAGAGCTCTTAACTACTGCTCGAACCCCTGCTATGCCTGCCTCCATGCTTCCCACCATCAAGATAATGCACTAAGCCTCTGAAATTCTAAGGGAGCTCACAGTTAAAATGCTTTTTTTCATAAGAGTTACCTTATGGTGGTGTCTCTACATAAGAGTTATCTTATGGTCATGGTGTCTCTTCACAGTGACTAATACAGGGGGCTACCTCATTTTGGCCAACGTATTTCTTTGTTGTTGTTCTATTACTGTATTTCTTAAGTAGGTGCTGTTGACTCCTGAAGAATATGACCTTTTGTAGGAAATTATGAAACACCTGATATTGTCCCTGCTTAGCTTCTGATGTCAGAGCAGATAGGGGTGTTCATGGTTGAACCTCATTCATTGTTCACCAAACTGGAATCCCACCCAACATTTTCTCAGCACCTTATCACACAGACAAATCAAAGAACAAATATAAGCTCACTCATTATATAATTACATGTGACTTTTAAAAAAATGACCAGTTATTACTCTGTATGTAACCAAAACAATGAAATTGAATCACAACAAAAAGAATTCTAGAATTTACAATGAGAGATAATTCTTTTGAAAACCTATAGTCCTGGCCTAGTGGTACATTCCTGTAAATCCCATCACTTGGATGGCAGAGGCAAGAGGCACCCCAGCCTAGGCGGCTACATAACAATCTGTCTCAAAAAGAAGAAGGAAAAAGCCCATATAAATGAAAAGCTTAAGGACAATATTAAACACTTGGAATGACTGTAAGCATCCTTGGGATGAGCCTCAGACTTCATGATGCCTCTGCTGGAAGAATGAGGAAGCCCCTCCAGCTGTCCCCTTTCCCACATTGGTCAGCTACATTCTTATTTACAAATTGTTGGGTTTTGATTTTTCTGTCTGCTTTTGTAATCACAATTCTTATGGCTTTCTTTCTTCTTTCTTTCTTCCTTCTTTCTTTCTTCCTTCTTTCTTTCTTTCTTTCATTCCTTTCTTTCTTTCTTTCCTTCTTTCGCTCCCTCCCTCCCTCTTTCTTTCTGGTTCCCCATTTGAGAGGACTAAACATTAAATACTTACCATGAGTTTGCCCACAACTTTAGTCCAGATATCTGTATTTTGATTAATCCCTTGGGTATCTGGATGGTACCATTTAAAGATTTGTTCTAAAGCAAGGCTCCACACACACTCCCTAAGTTCCTGCATGTGTGAGAAAGACTGTTACCCTTATGCTTAAGCAATAACATGGCTAAATATTGCACTTGGGAGTCACGCCTATTTTTATCTGTAGAGCTTTATAAACAAGTACCTGGTGTTACTGTGCAGAAGCATATGTCTGGCCTGATTTCTTCTCCTTCCGTATGTGTCTTGCTTTTAATGTCTGGAAGCCATATGGCTTTCCCTTTGTCTCTCAGGATCAATATCTTTATCAAAATATGTCTTCATAATTCTGTAGTGACTTGTTTTCCTGGAACTATAGGCTTCCCTTATGCTCTGTTATTCTTAGGTTCCTCCTAATCCTCACACCCCAGTAATAATGCTTTCAAATGGGTCACAGAGACTGAAAAGGATCCTGTGATTCAATGTGTTTCTTCTTTGACTGACTGGAAATGGTTGTCTTCTGTAATCATGGGCTGAAGAGATTAGTGAGCTAGAGTTGACCACAATGGCTACCAGGAAAGTCTTATGTCTGCTGTCTTCGGCAGAGATCTATTATTTTATTTTTCCTGACATATCCTCTCAGGATTCTGTGTTCAAGAGTTACACAATCCTTAACATCAGAACTATCAGCATCATTCTGAGTGGAATTCTGGAATTTTCTTGTCTTCTCTTTCTTTTATTCACATCATTTCTGGAAATCTGGAAACCCAGCTGAAGGTGGCAGATGATGTAGATGTATGCCCTCTGCAGGAGATCTTCTCTCTAGTATTTGTGGGAAGTGAACTGGGATACCAATGGGCATTCCCATCTCTTCAAATTCAAGACTCTTAAGCAAAGAATTCTGAATATACTTTTCTCCATGGGGAATACTACAAATATTTCCTAAGATGCTCACAAATTTAAATCAATTTGATAAAGCTGAAAAATAAGTTATCTGGGAAATTAGTGATCTTTGGGTTAATTTAATAATATTTATTCATTAGTACTGTATATAACATAACAAAGGGTTAGAAAAAATTAAATAAAATAGACTTTGCCCTCACTTCAGTAAGAAAAAATAAAGATATTTCAATATTGTGACTATGTACACTGTTCACTTCTGGGCCAAGCAGTATGCTATAAGGAACCTCCATTTCTCAGCTCTAGGTGGCTCTGGTTCTATCTTATTCACATATTGGCAAACCTTTCCCAGGCAGTACCCTACATTTTGCTTCCTAGCTTTTATACGTATCTTGAAGTTTCTTTCTTGATAAATATCTTCTAAAGTATTGGTGGGTATCAAATCTCTGTCCTTAAAGATCTAACACCATGCTTGTTTCCTTTGTACACTGAAGAGCTGAAGACTGTACAGGGTCTCCAGTGAATCCATCTCTTCTAGTGTGGAAGGTATGGTTTCCCAGTCTCTGGGTTTCCCACACTGACGGTTTTCAAGTTTGAACCATTCTCAGCCCAGATCTGAATGAAAATCATGATTCTTGCATAGGCAGCTTTAGAATTTGCATTTCATTCTTGATCTGAAATGTCACAATGAGGCACTTCTATACAGATTTATTATCACACACGGAGGGGGCATTTTGAGGCCCAACCTGAAAGTGTTTTTCTTTCATTTTTTTTCTCCTTCAAGGTTGCAATTTATATTTATATAAATAATATTAATGATTACTTATTTACTGCCATCTACTTTGGCCTCATCTTTACATTTGTTTTCATATCTCTTTGTCATATAGCCTTTTACCTAAAGATATTTTACCTTACCATTAAAGAGGATCCAATGTCTTTGAAAGCTGAACCTTACCAAAGTTCTGCAGCCCAACATCTCTGGGCCAGGTTCCTTTATGATAGCTTTGGCTATGACTCTCATTCTACTATAACAGGTACCATCTAAAAAATGTGCTAGTATCTATAATATCTCTATCCTTTTTCCAATCATTTTCTTCTTAAAAAATTATAAGATTTGCAGAGACGACTCGCTTGTTTATGTATATACTACTCTTGGAAAGATCTGAGTTCAGTTCCTAACACAAATGTAGAGTGGCTCATAACCACCTATAACTACAGCTCCAGGAGATCCAAACCCTCTGGGACAAGTGGAGACCTGTACTCATAAGGTCACAACACAGACAGACACACACACACACACAGAGACACACACAATGTAAAAATAAGCCTTGGTGGAGGGGGAGAACACTGAAGGAAATGATTGGAAAGGGGACAGTGTATGTTTAGGTCAGGTAGAAACCTGGTGCTAGGGAAACTCCCATAAATCTACAATGATGACTCTAGCTAAGACTCCTGGCAATAGCAGGTATAGAGCCCGAACTAACCCTCCCCTGTGTTCAGACTGGTGATGACTCCAATTCTTATCAGAGAGCCTGCATTCAATAACTGATGGAAATAGATGCAGAGATCCACAGCCACACACTAGGCTGAGCTGGGGAATCCTGCACAAGAGGGAGAAAGAAGAGGAGCCAAAGGGTCAGGGACATCACAAGAAAACCCACCGAATCAGCTAGGGCCTAGGGCTGGTTTTAATCAGGCTCCCCGGTCCTTGGTTCAGACTCTCTGAGCCTGATTAGCACCAACCTAGGCCCTCTACATACACATGACAGTTGTATAGCATGGTCTACTGTGGGACTCCTAATAAAGGGAGCAGCAGGGATTGTCCCTAACGCTTTGACTGGCTCTTGGGAACCTATTCCTCATCCTGGGTTGCTCTGCCCAGCCTTAATACAAGGAGAGGTGCTTAGTCATTCCACAACACAATATGCCATGCTTTGTTGATACCCATGGGAGGCCTGCCCCTTTCTGAACAGAAACAAAGAAGGGGTGGTTTGAGGGAGGGAAGAGGGAGGAAGGAGGGGATGGGAGGAGAGGAAGGAGGGAAAACTGCTGTTGGGATGTAAAATTAATCAATTAATTACATTTTAAAAATGTTATTAAAAAGTCTTATATAAATTCATGTGTCCACACCATTTTTAATTGGTAAGAAAGAAGAGTTCGGGAACTATATAGCTCTTCTGCATTGTTCCTAGTTTTAGGCATTAGGATTTGCTTCCTGTGAAGCTGAATGGTGCATGTGCTATATACTGGCTGTTAAAAGCAACAAGAAATTAAGCAGGAGAACTGGAGAACTGCCTAGTGTGAGGATGAGCAGTGCACTCTGGGAAATAAATGTAAAGAAAACTCGTGATCAAGCTAGTAATTAACCTTCTCAGTTCCTCTGCTCCTGGATTAGGACAGTGCCGGGGAGAATGGACAGATTTTAAAATGTAAATTTTATGCCACTGCATTTATCTTACTATTTTGTCAACTAGCGCAATGTTTTTGTTACTGAATAAAATACTGGAATTGAAACTGATTTGCCAGAACAATCCCCACATATCGTCAACCACTTTCAATGGTTTCTGTAGTTCAGATTGTTTAATTAACACCTTACATATGCTAAGTACCTTTATTTAAGATATTTGGAAACAAACAAGAAAACACCTGGTATTGTATGAAGAAGGACATTTTTGGGAAAGAGACTATTTGTGTAAAAACTAAATGTCTCACCAGGACTTATTTTCTTTACACTTTACTGGGAGAATTCTGTTTGGTTTAAATGCAATAGACTTTTATAAAACAGTCTTACGCTTCCACTTGCTCTTCCCATCATCCACCCACAGTATGTGTAATGGACATTAATTCAGCCAACTACTTCTCGGGTCCGGGGAGAGACTCCTCCAAGAGCAGTGACCATGATTGACAGTGTCCTCAAATCAGTAATGTCATAAATATTTATATATACAGCTATAAACACACTATTATTAGTATGAGAAATACAATTTATCTTTGCAGATAATAGCTTTGAAAGTTTAAAAAAAAAAAAAGCAGGCTATGAACATTTCAGTTCTCTGAAATGGGAAACCAAACTCCCCCAGCTGAAGACTATCAGGTGATTTTTTTCCTCCCCAGCTGTTTCAGCACACATGCACACAACATAAAGCAGCTGGGAAGCTGCTAGGAAGTTACACACACTATCTGGAAGACAATGAACAAACACAGTAAGAAACTAAAGGTTCTAAGCCAAACTCCTGTTCCCCAAAGTGACTATTTAAGTACTATAAATTTACTGAAGCTTAAAACTGTAATAATGTACTTATCTCGGTAAATCAAAATATTATTTTAATACATAAGCAACATAAGTTACACCTAATATTTTACATTCTTTCTGTATATTTTGGGTTAAAAGTAAATCTAGTGCATGCCTTAGGTATGCTACACTTCCCATCTGGGATCAGTTCCCTCACAGTGCTCAGCAGCCCCATGTGGCCATGGCTGTCTGCTACTGGACTGGACAGTAAGTGGACTTCATGAAATGTTCAAATGCCATTAAAAATATATATATATATATTCTGGGAGCTGCAGTTACCACTGAAATGGCAGAGTGCTTGTCTAGCATGCTCAGGGGGCAGGGTTTCTTCCTAAGCACTGCACACACCAGACACAGAGACTCCTCACACCTATAATCCCAGAAGTCAGGGGTGAAGACAGGGGAATCAGAGATCCTCAACCATATGATATGCAAATGGTAATGTGTGTGGTCGGTGACATCTCATCTAACTGACAAATCATACTAAACCATTCTCCTCCTAACACTAAGTTAGTTCACACTGACTTACAGTGCTCTGCTCCAGACAGCAAAGTATATAATGACACAAGCAAGCTGCTTACTTAGAAAGAACTTGGCTTATAGTAGATTTCAGTAAGTATCAATAAACATGATCTTAAAAAAATACTGTTTCATTGAACAAATAGTCTGTATTTCCAGGATTTCTTTTTAAAAATTAATTGTTTAGTTATCATACAAAGTAATGGCTTCCTCATGGTCCAGACACTCTTTTCAAAGGGAACCCTATAATGACTGAAGTGTGTACACACCGGGAATTAACACAAGGCAATGTAGTTAATTTTAGGAACATATTATATGCCAACTAAAGGAAGCCTCTCCAGAGATAGCAGGGCATTTCAGGAGATTGGAGTTTATAGAGCTGCTATCAGCTCGTAATAAAGGGCTTATCAATCACAAAATATTTTCAATTATTCCACTGACAGTATATTATCACATGCATGAACATAAGCCACATTTCAGATGTAATGAAGCATGGCATTGTGTGCTTTAATTGCATTTATGAGACTTATATAATATTATATGTAATATGCTATTTTCTGTATATTGTAAACTTAAGCTGGACAAAGTATTCTCCCTCCTTTGGTATTGAGGTGAAGATGGGATTCCACAGAAAGTAACAAACAGGAGACACTGAATAAAATACAGTGCTAATTTTACATAAATAGTGCTTTTCCTTTCTTTCATACCTTTCTTCCACCCCCACCCCCACCCCCACCCCCACCCCAAGCAGGGTCTTACTCTCTAGAGCATAGGTCTGGAACTTGTTATGTAGACCTGGCTGGCTTTAAACTCACAGAGACCCACCTGCCGCCACATCCCAGATGCTGGACTGAAGTGTGCACTCTTGTACAGAAGTGAATTAATAATTCTATCAGTTATTCAGGAACTTCCAACATGTCTTATTTTAACTACTTGGGGAGAAACAGTTCTCAAAACTTATACATTCTCTTATGCTTTTGAGGTAGCATTTGGTAGACCCTGTCAAACTTTTCCTTGGCCACAGTTTAATTTGCCATTGTTCATTGTACTGACAACTGCAAAGGTTTCCTAGTAATGACAAGGCCTAACAGGCCAGGATATTGAAAGGAAATCAGGGAAGCTGCTTTACTGCATTATTTGTATAGAAATGCTTCGTTTCCATGTTGCACACAACAATATTTTCCTCCATAAAACAAAACACATTTTCCCTTTATACTTGATTCAGCTTCCTAGACTCAGTTTCTCCCTATGGGGGACAGTCCTTATCTAAACCACCACCCCGTTAGTGTGCTATCTCTGTTAGTCTCAGCGCATGGTACCTCAGAGGCTGCTCTTTTCCTGCAGACGGCAGAAGAGCAATCTGGAGATGATAACCCTTAGTCTGTTCTTCCAATCCGCCATTGCTAGTTTTTGGTTTTTTTTAAGTTCTTATAATGTAAATTTAAGAACAAAAGAGAGACTTATGCATAAATATTGTGGTATCTATTTTAATTGCACAAAGTATTTTAATAACTTTAAGGCTTTTGGTTTGCATTCTAGTTGAAGTTGGATGACAATTGACCTCCAGACAATTGAAATTTTACTGTATATGTTTAATAAAAAGTCATTCATCACACAGTCTGAATATAAAGAGAAATTTTATGTTTTGTCTCAGGTAGTAATTTATCAGACTGAAGAATTTTCCTTGGGTACTTTATTGGCCTCTATATGATAAAAATAAAAACTACTAAGTCATGTTAATTTTGCCTTTATGATTATAAAATTACTATTTATAATATCTTAAACCAAAAGAAGTAAGCAACGTTTCTGGAAGATATTTCATATTTTATAATGCTTGCCTGCTTTGTATTTTCAATTTAAATGTTTACTTTCAATTTAAATGTTAGTTATACCTTTTCCTTGATATCAACTGATTCTTTGATATCAATTTTTTAAGATAAATTATCATTGCAAAGAGTTAACTGAGGCATATGGTGGTAATAGTAGTCAGGAACAAAATAGTTATTGAAAACTTTATTTATTGAGCATTTTCAAGGCACTTGAAACAATCTCATTCTTGTTATATCAGTGCAAAAAGTTAGGCTGTATCCAGTGATTTATTTATGACTGAATTTCATCAGCTTTATGATTTAACTTAGTAGGTAACACTGTAGCTTTTATGGCAGCTCGGAATAAGGATGTTGCGGGTGCTACAGCGGTAGGGCTCCCGGCCCATCTCTCCCAGGCTGCTGTGGTGGTCAAAGCAGAGCAAAGAAACAGATGAGAACCCCTTAAACACAAGAGATTTATAACTCACTTGTGGAAATAACAACAGACAAAGTAACCACCAAACATAGACACTAGCATAATATATACATTTGTCTTCATGTCAGGATTTGAGGTTATTAATATTTCCTCTGTCTCTTTGCTCCCTCTGAGTATCATGGCAGAAGAGAAATAAACCCTGGCCACATGACCCAAATATGACACAGGCATGTTTTGTAATATGCATAGTCATCTATTTAAAAGAATAATGTTTTGACTGTAATATCACTATAACTATGTATGATATATATGACTCCAGCCTTATCCCTGCTTTTACAGCCCACACACAGCAGCCCCCTCCCCAGGCTTTACCCGAATGAAGAGGCACTCAGATACAATCGTCCACAGATAAATTTCGGACTAATCCCTAAATCTATTACACCTTTATCCTTCTTTTAAAAACAGAAGTGTGTGTGCGCGCATACACGTGTATATATAAACAAAATCAGAGGGCCACTTACAGAAGTCAGCTCTCTCCTTCTACTTTGTAGGCTCTGAACCAGGAACTTGGGGTCAGGCATGCAGCAGTAGGCAGCGAGCACATTCACCCATGAGCCATCCTATTGACTCTACTCTTCCCCTTTTACTGTCAGGCGATGGCACTACTAAGTGGGCCAGGGCCGAGTTACCTGAGTTACCCTTAACTCCCACATGTCCCCAAGAATACCAAGAATATCAAGTTCCTCATCCAATTAGTACCTTATCATTGATTCTGTCTCTAAACAACAGCTCTTCAGTCATCCCGGCTTCCATTCCTCAAGCCTCTGCTCCTTGAATCCCCATCCGTTTTTTGCTGATCAATGATCCAGTCTCATTGGTTGTTGACTTCTATCATGGGCTTATCTAATTTAGCCTTCTAGGTTTAGCCATAACAAGAATATGTCAAAGATGAAAATGCCCTTCTTTCCTGAGTTTGGGGCTTGAACTCAAGCATCATAATAACTACAGCTCAGTTTTTGGTTGGTAACATCTCCCAGCAAACAGATTAAGCCTAAACATTTGGGTCCTTAGTACAACAGTTACCTATGTAATAATCATGCATACTAGCTAAATACAAGATGTACAAGATTTTCCCATATACAAAGGATCAAATTTCTAATTTAAAACAATCGAATTGTGTGTATACTGTTATTTTGGACACATATATCTGTTCTAGGCATTCACTGTAGGGGGGACATTCTAGCACAATGATTAAGATCAAGATTTTCTGAATACAGCTGGGTCTACCAATCTTGGAGTGTGAGGAGGATGGTGATAGAAGAGAGCTGAGGGAGGAAGAGGCTTACCCCAGCCTTCCTTCTCACTCAGGGCAGCTCAATTATGTATATTTCTATAAACATCATGACCCTTCAGTGAAGTTAATTGCCAAAGGGGAATGATGCTTCGAACAGCAATTTAAAAATGGCTGCTTTATAGTCCAGAAAATGTAGAGTGAAAAGATTCCAGTTCCATGTATAGCACCTAATTGGGTGAGTGTGGTAAAAACTGATTTTACCTAAGTCACCACCAACACAAACTCAGTTCTTTCATACATGCATAACAGCCTATTCTGTGCTAAGATGCACTGTTAAAGGCAGACATCTTGATTTGTACCTGTAATTGAAGCACTCAGAAGCTGAGAAGCTGGGAGACTGCAAGTTCTAGGCCTGCCTAGGGTATGGAGCAAAGGTAGAATTTAAAAAGAATGTGTTTATGAGATACAGCATTTAATTTTAAAAGTGTTCATCTCAAACTCAGTGTTTTAGTCAATAGCACTCTGTAGTATTTTCTATTTGATTTCTTGAGCTCTTGTAAATCTGTTTCTGTTTCCTAAGCAAGGTACTTTCAAATAAAGAGCAGAATATACTATCTGATTTCCATGGTAATATGCTACTATTTGTCCACTGTTTCTGGAAAAACATATAGTTTGTGTGCTCCATGAAAAAGACACTTTAAAATGCACCAGGTATAGATAACTTAGCATATAAACATATATGTTTATTCATCTCATCTCTGGATATATATATAAGGCTACAACTTACGCACATTAGAAGATTATTTTCAAGCAATCATGCATCTGGCATTATTTTTATAATAGAATTTCCTATCATATTTTGGGGGTGGAGACTTGTCTTTTAATGAATCCCGTATGTTTCATATTTTCTCTGGTCCTCACCTGCCTCAGGCAGATGCAGTCTCCTGTGGTAATTTGTGTGTCTACCTTTGTGCATTTGTGCCTCTGGGCAACACTGCTAGAGAATGAAGCAAGGGACTGCAGTCAAGTTCGGCGGGAGTATAAGGGCATGGCCACGCTGGGAAGCAATCTCATACTATGCCCAAAGGAGCTGAAAAGGAAGAGAAGCAGACTGCTTGCCTAGAGCAACTCCCCTGTTTTCTTCCTCAAGGAGTTTAGCAAATCTGGTTAAATTCTGTGGATCCAAATGTATATTTTGACCTTTTCATGCAAACCAGGTGACAGGCTAGTCTAGCAGTCAGAACAATTTCTACTAATACATGACTTTTGAAAGCATGCTACTTAAACATCACAGGGATTCCAGATGTACTATTTACAAGTACTTGCTAAGTGTAAATTAATATATATGCAGCATTTACTATCATAAGCATCATATACTGGAGGACGGAGACAAACCCTATTTTACACAAGTCCAAGCAGCATAGCATCGGAGAGCAGCAAAGGAAGAGATGTTCAGTCCGAGGACACTCCTCTGCGGTAGACCCTGCAAGTTCACATTTACACCATGAACTCTTATCCCACTCTTGTGACCTAATGCTATCTTTTTCTTATAAATGAGGAAATGATGCTGAGGACCTGAAGCACCAAAGTCATTAATCGGGGACAGGGGAGGGGCAGGATCAAAGTTCAAGTCTGTCCGACTATGCTAGACTCCACCATCTCACCTCACATCAGTAGATAATAAAATAAAATCATAGAGACAAGAGAGTAAGAAGAGTTGAGGAAGAACCTGTCCCTGAAAGGCTAACAAATGTGAGTTTTCATGTATAGTAAACACAAGTGGCCCAAGAGATTCAAAGGCTGCTGACGTGTAGATTAGTGTTGCATTTGAAGAGTCTGAACAAGACAGAGAAACTGCACATCCTTTCAAGAATTATGCAATATTGAGGTGGCTTCTAATCCTACAGAGTTCTGTTAAACTGATTCATCCCTCACTAAAACACATCTCAAAGCAGCTCTCATTTTCCATGGTAAGCAAGGTAGTAATACTTTAATGCAAGGGTTGACATTTTCTGGTCAGACTTAAAGACATGAGCCAACTTTTGAACAGAAATAAATATCTTAGCAAAACAGATAAAAAAATTCATGACATATGCAATAATTCTTTGATGAATGGACCAAAATGTCAGTAACCAAGTTGCATCTCCACCCTCTCTCTTCTCTACCTCTCCTTAAGCACATCCATCCACTCACACATCATACATCTTACCCTGCAAAGAGCTCTGAAGTCTGACTATAGCATAATGAATAGGAAGTTTCAAAAGACAACTGCTTTGAAGGCAATGGCCATGATCTGAATAGGAGTATGAGTGTGTTGCTTAACGTGATGACTACTCTTGTCACTTATAACTGTTGCTTGTCCTCTGCACATGAAATTAAGGGGTATTTACAATGGATGTGCACTGACTCAGCATTCAACACTCGTAGAATGTCAGCATAGTACCTGGTTTGGGACAGTAGCAGATGACAAATCTTCAAAGCAAGATGAAGCAAACAAATCAGGCAAATAACTACCATGGAACATGCCACACTACAGGGCAACATGTGAAGGGTTCACTCTTAGGTATTTTGGTTACTTAGTAATAGTTAAATTATTCACTAGTTCACCAAGTCACTGTCACCCACATGTAGAAGAATTAAATTTCCTAATCAACAGGTAGTTGTAAATATATACTTTGTCCCAGACACAATTCTTAAGTGCTGGAATATAAAAGAATGGGTTGGTTATAAAAAAGTATACCAGGTTTTCAAGTTAAAAAAAAAAATTCCACCTATTTAAACCTAAAGGAATTTTGAATCCATGTATCAAAACTGAGATATGTAACCAAAATCTGTATACAACCCTCTCTAAAGAGCTATGGATTCAAAAGCATGGGAAAGCCTGTGATGTGGGACCGTCTTTCTATAAGCTGTGAATAGAGGATCTGTTTTGGCTTTTTCCAGGCATTTTAGCAGAAGGCGGGAAATTGGAGCATAGGTAAGAGGAGGGCGGAGTCAGAAGAGATGCGGTCCAGCTGCCCAAGATTCAACATATTACAAAATAGGGGAGCCATAGGCCATGTGGCAGGATTAATGGTAATGGGTTGAATTAAGATGTAAGAGCAAGCTAGCAATGTGCCTGAGCCACAGGCCAAACAGCATGAAATTAATATAAGCATCTGTGTGTTTTTTGGGGACTTTGGGATTGCTGGTTCAGGTACAGGCAGGTAGATCTGGAACAGGGGACTAGGCGGGCCAGAAACCTTCTATAAGCCTGTGCTTGCTGGGACATAATAATAATAATAATAATAATAATAATAATAATAATAATAATAATAATAAATAATAATTATTATTATTAATAATAATAGCAGCAGCAACAACAACGAAAGACTTTAGGGTGTGAGGCTAGGCTATGAAGCACAAAAGGTGAAATGCATTCCAGACATGGGTTTGGAGACGGCACATGAAAACAGAGTTTAGCAGACAGATCATGGAGTATAAAAAACCTTAGTAAGAAATAGCATCCAGGTGGGAAGTAGTTTGGAGTCTTCTGAGGAAAGTGTTTAAATGTCACTTTGGAAAGTAAAAGTGCATTTAAAGACCCACAGCCTCACCCTCAGGGATCCAAAAGCATGATCTGAAGTTAGCCAGGCCTTTCTGCTGAGCCAATGGATAGTTGGCCAGCTGTAGCATACCAAGTAGCTCTCAGGAAAGATTCTGCTCTGATCTTAACTATGATAAACTGAACTTGTGATGGTTTTGCTTATAAACTTAAATTAACATAAATAGATATTTAAAGGAATCTATACTGAGGTTCTAGGGAAAATGAACAAAGTTCTACAGAATTCTATATTGTGAATCAATACAGACTGAATAAAAAGCAGGGAGGGTGGAGCACTCCCTGGAGATGGAGCACTCCCAGCCAGGGTATTCTGAAGACTCATTATTAACGCCTTTAAGTGGATCCTGAGACCTTCACAAAGAACAATTGAGCCAAGTTTCTGTGGAATGAACCACAATTTGTGCGCGGAGTTTCAAGCCTGTCAAATTAGCCTCAAATAACGATGCTGACTATACGTAGGCAATGTTTATTACTCAGTGTTACACAAAACTTGCATATTCTTCAGACTAACAGAGCTTTAAGCCATAATTAGCTGCCTTGCCTAATGAGCACAAGGAACTTTCAGAAAGTGGTTGAATGAAATAGTTCTGGAATTCTTAAGTAACAATAAGAATGATGGAAATACAAGGAATGACTGGCTATTAGTTCCAGAGGCCTTTGAAACAGCTTCCCCGGAACTCAAACATTTCTCTAGCGCACCTTGCATCGGAAGTTTAAGTAGCACACCCTTACTCTCCCCACTAATTAAGGACTTTCTGCCTCAGGGATTTTCCAAGAACACATATTACAAATAGCAGTATCTCTTTACATCCTCACCCAGTGAATTCTGAAGCTCTAAGTAAAATATAAAGCTCAAATACAGAGACCAGAGAGGTAAGCAGAAGGGCCCAGTGCAGAGATAGGGGAAGGCAAGAAGTTGGCCAGGGCTAAGGTAACTTCCTTGGGGAATCCCATTCAGAATTCCACAAACATCGGGCTGGTACCACAGGGACCAAAATAGAACTACTGTCCATGTCCAAAGGAAGGCAAACATTTCAGAGATAAAAGTCAGAAAGAGGAAGGCAAACAAGTCTTTTTCTATCTACACCTTATCGTGCTGCTAAATGGCTTAACATGCTGGATATACATTGGTTTTAGTCTAGGAAAAGTAAAGTCACTAAATCATTCTTGGAGAGTTACACAGTCCACTGAACTGAAGTGACCTCATTCTAAGCTGCTCACATGAATGTAGCTCAGCGTCTCCACCTTCATTGGCTTGCAGTGTGGGATGTAGCTGTGGGGAGGAGGTATAGAAAAGTGAAGGGCTGGCCATGGGGGATTAAGGGGCAAGCTATTCAAGAATTCAAGAAAAGAGCCCGTTAAAGTACAAAAAGAAATAAGAGCACGGAGCCGGAGTCTCTTTAAAACTAAGAAAGCAGCAAATGAAGTAAATTGCAAAGCCTACACTTAAAATTTCATCAGCGGAAAAAATCCAAAGTAAGAGTTTCATAAATATAGAAGGTTGACGCAGACTTTTGCAGATAACTGTGTTGATTTTTAATAAGTCTGAAATAAGGAATGGCATGGTGTGGCTGACACTTTGGGGTGTCCATCTGAAACCCACAAGAAGAGTAGGATTTGATGATCTGACAGTGCAGTGTCCATTAAGGCCAGGCCAGAGCACCTCAGCACCCAAGTCCTTCACTCACGGCCTAGAAAGAGTAAGCATGGAGTCAGATTGATCATAATTTCAAAGAATATACTTGCCTTCTTAAAAACAAAACAAATCAAGAACATACAAAAATCCAGACACTGAAACAAGCTACTAAAGACACTAGCAAGATGTAGTGAGGTGACCACAGAGCCATAAAACCAACTGTGGCCAAATATGAGCAAAGCCACTCGGAATTAACAAGATAAACACAATAAATCACGCTGCGAACAACAAAATTATATAGTGTTAAAGAGGAACATGCCCAATATGAGATAGCTTTGTGGAGGAAATTACAAAAATCTATTAACAGGACCACAAAGGACGCTCTAAAGAATAACAGCTAATTTATGGAAAATCCACTTTGATCTGACATGTTTCTTCAACAAAATCTATACATTCTGTGTAGTCTCCTCAACAGACCAACAGTTTTAAAATTAATTTTAAGAAATGTATTGTTTTTATTATGCAAGAATAAGTACATTCATGCTCCTCCCCCAAGAAATAAAGGGGTTGGGGGAGAAGCTGACTTCCCAAGATGACCAGTTGATATAAAGTAGCAGTAATTTAGACAGCATTAGATTAGCATCAAAATGGATAAAAAGACAGAAAAAATTCTAGATGTGGGCCCATAAATATATGAAAGTTTATGAAAGAAGTATTATACCAAGTCAGATAGAAAATCAGATTTAAAGAGATGTAGAGATAATCATGGTCCTATATTAAAATACACAGATCGCAAGTTCACACATAAGAATGAATTTCAGGTAGATTAAGAATGAAAGCATTAAAAGAAAGTAAAATAACATAATTGGGACACTGAAGAAGATGCTTTTACTCCAGGGTGCAGAGAGTTACTTCATGAGGGAAATGACCCCACAGTGTTGCCCTGTGCCAAAGGTTTTGCACACATTGATTTCTACACTGACAGACACCTAGGAAGTAGACACTGTCACAGCTGATGAAATGAGGCACCAAGAGGCTACATCAGCTTGTCTAGTATCTTAGATCAGGAATAGTAGAGGTGGGATTCAAATTTCAACCCTCAAGACTGAAGGCACTTAAGAAACAGCTTCAGAAATGTAATCTCCAAAATTACACTTTTTTTTTTTTTTTTTTTTTTTTTTAAAGATAAAGGTATTTGCAGCCACAGTAAATTTAAGTTGTTTGGTAAGAAAATATTTGTAGCACATAACAAAAAGTATTAGTGTCAAGAATATATATTTGACCAAAGTCTACAAAAAATAGAAAAATTGGCAATTATAATAAATAATTTAGAGAAGAAATAAAACTGTCCAGGAACTAGATAAAGAATATTCACTTTCACTAGTAATCAGGGAGATGCAAATTAAAATGTTGCCTAGAAGACATTTTTCAATGAGCAGAGCAGCAAATGGAAAGTTCTGGTAATATAAGGTGTGGGCAAGAATTAGGAAAGCAGACACCCTCCCACATGCTGAGAGAAGCATAAATCCATGTGGTCACTCTAGAGGGCAACTTGCAAGTACCAATTAAAATGAATACAAGTACAGCATAGGAAGCAGGCATTTACAATGGCAGCATTGGCTTTCTATGGGGCACCTGCCATGTACCAAACTTCAACACCCAGCATATTAAGTCACTTAATTCTCATCACGGCTATATGATAAGAATGAAATTTAGATTATTTACATAATGTGTCTAAGGTCTTATGTAAGCTAGTAAGCTGACAACTGGTGAGTAACCAGCAAGATATACTGCTTCATTGCACTCAGGGAAATTCTATGAAGCAATCATTTGTAATACAGAAAAATAAAAAAGCATAATGTTGATAAATATTGATATATACATGCATAATATACATATATAAATGAAATATGGTATATTCATTTCATGGGCAATGAACAAATGTGTTTTAGCCACAACTTGATTAAAAGAACAAACTAGATGTATATGAATCAATATGAATAAATCTCAAAGGAATATTGCTAGATGAATGAAAGCACACTGTTGGAAGACATATACATCATGATTTCACTCACATAAAACAAATCAAAACAAGATATTCTGATAGACACATGGGTGTGAATACATATGACAGTCTAGAAGAGTAGCCACTGGGAAGAGAGCAGAGCAGGACCAACGAAGGAGGGGTGGACGCCACAATCCCACAAATCCAGAGTTTAGATTCCCAAATGCCAGTTAAAAGCCAGGTGAATGTGACAACCCATTGAAATCCCAGTGCACCAGAGAAAGGGGGTTCCCTGAGCAAGCTGTCACATGATCTTAAGTGAGTTTGGGTTTCATCTAGCCCAGAACATAAGGTGGTGGGTGGCTGGGGATGACAACTATTGTAAACCTTAAGCTTCCTATGCACATGTGTGCCTATCCATATGAACACACATGTACACAGGCACACCCACCACACACACACATACACACATACATGGAAAGCCACATATGCAATGTAAAGGCAGTGCACAGTACGATGCCTCGAAAGGGTGGGTTCCAGTTCTAGTCCCGTGGCTAACTTCTGGGCCAAGGAGTCTCATGCTAAGAAGAGGTTATGTAAGGTCTTAAGAAAGACTTAAAGGAGTGACAGATGTTGAGAACGCCAGCCCCCAGCTTAGAGAACTGGTACTTCATGAGAACATTTTCTCAGGCTGGCTAGCTGGGGTTGGGTGGGGGGTAATGATGTATTCTTTATGTATGACAACAAATTTCTACAAGTAGTATGGGAAAATATTTTCTGTAAGAACTTATGAAAGTAATGAGATTTTCCTCTTAGCTTCTAGGAGATTTACAGTGAACTGTATACTGCGTCATGATTTCAGAACATGAACACACAGTTTTGCATGTAGAAATAAGAGTAATTTTGCTAGTATACCAGCAGATAGACAACAGTGCTATGTTTACATTGACCTCATCTGTTGACTTCTTTGGCTACGAACACCTCAACTTCCCAAACACTTCATCACATTGCTATTTCCCGCTGTCTCCGGTCGCTTTCAATCAGGCTGACATCTATTGGCTCAGGAAGTTCTCCACATCTGACATGAGACAAAGGAAGGTGCATCTCTACCTACCTCTTCAGTTTGCAGCAGATACTGCATCTCACTAAAGGCCAACCTGATACTTTCTTACTCTAGACAATATGGTATTTTCTTCTTTTGGGGGATATTTATTTTTATTTTATGTGTATGAGTGTTTTGACTGTGTGTGTGTACATGCACTATGTGCATGACTGACATCTGGGGTGCTCAGAAGAGGGTGCTGGATCTCCAGGGGCTGGGGTTACTGAGGGCTGTTAGCCCCACGTGTGTGCTGGGATCTGAATTCTGGTTCTCTGCAAGAGCATTGAGTACTTTTAACTCTGGAACATCTCTCCAGGCCTCTTCTGTGTTGTCAGAAGAGCAGTCCAGTAAGAATTAAAACTGATTAAAAGTCAGTGCAGACCTCACTAAATCCCTATTTGGTAGCATGGGCAGGGCAGTAAACACCAAGTCCATTCACAGGTGTCACATCCACATTTAGTTAATAAAGACTAGGTAGTTTGGGACTATAATAACCAACCTTTTGTTTTCCCAAGGCTTTGTGAGCTATAAATCCACCTAAACATGTTTTAAGGTCATGCTTTCTAAAGTATAAAACAAAATTTTCAACAGAGATTGGGAAGGTGCCTTGTTAAAACTAAAATCTCTGCAAGAATTCAACCAGATCTGCACTTTGTGTGAGCATTGTGTGTGTGTGTGTGTGTGTGTGTGTATGTTGTCAGAGAGAGAGAGAGAAAGAGAAAAAGGGAGAGAAAGCACAGTATGTGTGTGTGAGAGAGCAGTGTCTGTGTGTGTGTATGTGTAGTGTGTATGTGTGTGTCTGGTATGGTGTGTAAGGGGTGTGGTGTGTGTGTATGTGTGTGTATTGTGTGTGTGTGTGTGGTGTGCTATGTGTGTGTATATGTGTAGTGTGTATGTGTGTGTCTGGTATGGTGTGTAAGGGGTGTGGTGTGTGTGTATGTGTGTGTATTGTGTGTGTGTGTGTGGTGTGCTATGTGTGTGTATATGTGTAGTGTGTATGTGTGTGTATGTGTGTGTCTGGTATGGTGTGTGTGGGGTGTGGTGTGTATATGTGTGTGGTGTGCTATGTGTGTGTATATGTGTAGTGTGTATTGTGTGTATGTGTGTGTCTGGTATGGTGTGTGGGGGTGTGTGGTGTGTGTGTGTATGTGTGTGGTGTGCTATGTGTGTGTGTATGTGTAGTGTGTATGTGTGTGTCTGGTATGGTGTGTGGGGGGGTGTGGTGTGTGTATGTGTGTGTATATATGTGTATGTGGAGAGGCACATGGGGGCAGGGTTGCCTCGTTCACTGCATTCTCTTTCTACTGTGGTTTAACTGTGTCATCTTCTGCTTACCTTTCAAATGTAGCTTCATGATAGAAATGACACTGAGTAAGGGATCTGGGGATATGCAATTTCCAGCAGGCTGTTCTCTCCTCCAGGACAGCCAACAGTACATGATATTCTTTTTAACCATTTCAAGTGAAGTCTAGTCTAAAATTTACAATCTTTATTCCAGAGCTCATGCTATACAAACACCATCTTTGATCCTTTTTATATAAGAAAATGAATGTCTTACATAAGCTGCATGTTCCACTTAGGCATACACCATGCTTTTAGGTACAGAACACTACCCCTTCCTTTATGCTGGTGAGCTTTCCCAAAACAACTTTATCTTTTGAGCAGACTGAATGAGAAAGTGTCTTAAACACACATTAAAAGTTTGTTTTCTGACTGGGCATATCCTCTAATCCCAGCACTCCAGAAGCAGAGGCTGCTGGATCTCTGTGAGTTCAAGGCCCACCTCGTCTATAGAGTTTCAGGACAGCCAGGGCTAAACAGTGAACCCTGTCTCCAATAAACAAAACAAAAAAAGGAGGGAACTTAGAATATGGAATGATTTTTCCAGTAACATGTTAAAAATTTAGTGTTTGAGTATAACAATCAAAGGTGTGTTGATTTCTAAGACATACACATAGCAACCTTTTTGGCCAAGAATCCGTTTCACAGCCTTGCAGGGCATCTCTATGCTTTCCTAAGGATACTTCAGAAAAATTTGTAAATGGTCCCATTCTAAACCTTCAGCATAACCTTGCTAACTTGGAAATAGGTTGCGAGCATACCTCTACGGATATTGCTACTGGCTGCCGACAGGATCTGGCAGCTCCCTGGAGGACAACAAACACAGAGGGAAAAGTCTCTCCTATTTCCCTACTCTAATTTCTAGCGTTATTGAGGGTTTTAAATGATTTTGCAAAGATGCTGCTAAGAGCAGAGCTGGAAATCCAGGGAGTAAGCATTCTCTAAAACCCAAGAAGGAACTAATATCAAAGCTTCAGGAAGCTGTGCATCTTCTCAGAGAAGGTGAGGGATGAAAGGAAAACCTGAGCAAGGAACACACTAAGAAACAGATGGTCTTTTTAGAAGCTGAACTTCTGCCTTCCTCCAGGATGCTTCTTAATTGTAGCAGACTGAGCACTTTCATGCAAATGATTTCAATTGCTAAGCTCACAGCCGAATAAACAGGGTTAGCTCACTGACATTAAATGACACAGTGTACTTGAAGCTCATGTACTATTTAGTCTGTAAACACTTGATATGCAAAACCTGAAAGAAGCTAGCGCCAAGGCGGTTTAAGATTAACCGCTGTTCAGTAAAGATTTAAAGGCTTGGCCTTCGTCTTGCTGAAGACGCTCACTTTCATATTTAATCAATGAACTACAGTTTTATTTTTAGTTCTTGATTTAGAATTTATGATTTTTACTGACTTATTCCAAGATGAGTTAAAAAAAAAATGCTGGGAATAAGGATGGGGGTGGGAAGGACACCTCAGAGAATTTTATGAGTTAACAGTAACACTTGCTTAAGATCATCTCAGAAACAAGTGGATTATTGAATTTATCTTCCACTGGGCAGACAGAATGCTAAAGGCTTAAATGTGTATTTCTGCTTGGCAGAGGTACACAGGAACATCAGCAATGGCCACTTCCTCACTTCTATATGCTAGTGTGATGTGCTGAGGATGCCTTCCTGTGGGGTACAGGCAGATATAAAGGCCCCAGGACATGTGGACTGTCACAGAAGGAAGGCTCTGGCAGGGAACTAACCTCCCTGGGAGGCTGGGTGCCAAAGCCAGTTATTCCTGAACTTTCCAGGACAGCCATCATCCTAAGGGGCGCCTTAGGACTTGCTCAAGAGTTATGTCAGACTCAGGACTTGGAGATATTCCATAACTCAATGTGAAACTTTTCCATGAAATCTCGGTTAACATCTTATCATTAAGTTTGACAAAAACCTTCAAACTGAACTTCAACTCCATGTGGACAAAGAACGTAAGTAGTGTCTATGAGCTCTCAGTCTGCCATAGCTGGTCTTAATCACAGTGAGACAGAGTATGGGTGAGTTCATCTTCACATACCGTTGCTATCTGTCTATGTCTGCATTGATAGATAGACATCTCCCTCTGTGTTTGAACTGGCTGTACTACTGAAAGGCCTCAGTAAAGGACAGATGTAAACTCCTAGTGGCTCTCTGAGGCGCACAGGCTATGTGCTTCATGACACCTTAATGCTCCCCCCCTTTTTTTAAAGAGGGTAGTATGTCGTATTTCTTGGATTCCTAATCAAAGTCTTGTTGATTAATTGAAGCAAACAACTCTGCTCAGCCTCTATCCAGATTTTGCTTCTAAGTGCAGTGCTTTGTTTATGTGTCCTTCCTGGATCCCCGTTCGCATCACACGTGAACTGCACTTTAATAAGGCATCATGTTGCAGAACCTGCTCACTTGGTAACTTAATTTCAGTAACATTTGTCAATATTAATGAAATAGTGTCCCTATTTATCTTACATTGTTGCAAGCTTTGTTGACCCTGCCTTGAATATGATGCTACTCATACCATGTTCATTTTATAGACAAATATCCCCACTGCATTGGAAATGAAACCAATATGGCAGGGTCCTTGTTCTGGACATCCAGCCAGATAACGGGGATGACAACAGTGGCATCCTTGGCACTGCTTTCCTTTCAGCCATCTTTGGTTCTTGAGCAAGTCCCTCCCATCACATCAAATGGCTTCTCTCCATGGCCCTGCTCTCACCAGGCCCAAGCATTGACTACTGGTGAGCACACCAGCCTCTTCCTGGTCATTTGTATACACAGAATCCACACTCATGGGAAGATTGAAGGATTCTTCCATAGTCCTGTTCACAGACAGCTTCCTCCACTAAAGCCACATGCCTACTGCTGTTCTACAAGTGACTTCACCCAGATTGATCTGGGCTTCTTTTGAGTTTTAGGGTCTCCCATGCCACTTTTTTGTGGGAAGGAGTTTTCCATTTAGAAACTTTCTCTCATGTAGACCTTCCCTGACTATAGGCTTGTGATAAACAATCTCCTTCACTCTCCCACATTGTGCACTGCTTTACTTTTCTTCACATCAGGTACCAACTGACTTTCTCTATTTACTGGAATGGAAATTATCTGTGGAAAAGTACTTATGCCTGTTTTCCTTACCACTGTATCCACAGCAGGTAGGACAATGCTTGAGGTGTGTGTTCACTAAATATGGAATAAGTGAGCAGGGCTGATTAGCATGGCCCTGCAGTCCCCTAAGATCTACCTTTCTACCACAGCCACAAAATATATTTTTAGTGAAGCTATTTAATGTAGTTATCAATTAAATGTTTAAAATGACAGCTTGTTGCTTATATAAAGAAATGTACAAATTGAGAACAGAAGTGTGGTCAGATTCTTGTCTAAATTGTGGGTGTGAATATTAACACACAATTTGTAAGTCCTTCCAGATAGTGGATTTGTCATGTAATCATTGAAACTCAGAGCTGGAAGAGAATGTGGTTTTTCAGTGACTAGTCACAGGGTGAGGAGATACATAAGCTTAGTAAGACTCGAGGTTTCATTACTGGCCAAAGTAAGGGGACAGTGAAGTGATGACATTTGTCATACAAACAGATTCACACACCAAATTCTGAACAGAACTTTTGAGAAAATTGAATGGCTTCTGTATAACACCTTATATAAATCTAGCAGAAGCCAAATTTACACCAATGTCAAAGGCAGAGTGGATCCTTCTGCAAAATACACCTTCTTCTACAATAAAGCTGTTGAAGACAGGTTTAATGTCCACCAGGGTTAAGTGCGTCGGAGGGCTCCATGGCATAATCTGTCACCACCTTGCCTTAAAGCTATAAAAGCTACCCAAAGGGACTAAATTGTTCTTGTCAAGATCATGGTTTAATTTTTTTTTTTTGTAGTTCTTGTTGAACTTCCTTGTTTATAGCTTATTTGAAAAAAATGTGCTATCACATTTAAATTCCAAGGCCACAAGATACACTTGTATGAAAATTCAAAAATAAAACTATTTAAAAACAAACCCAGCTTGGCTCTAGTAACTGGAGCAACCTACCCTAACACTGTTTAACCTATTGAACAGAAGGCTTTGTACGTGCACAGGAACTGAATTTTTATCTTTAATCCAGTTGAAAGGTTAATTTATTCACATACTAGGAACATACGGAATAGATTATAACCCATGAAACCTCTTCTTTTTTGTTTGTTTATTTCAAGACTGGGTTTCTTTGGAGCCTGTCCTGGAACTCACTCTATAGACCAGGCTGCATTGGACTCAGAGAGATCAGCCTGTCCCTGTCTCCCATGTGCTGGTATTAAAAGCGTGGGCCACAACCTTCCAGCTAGAAATTCTTTTAAATTAAATACCCCTCTGTTGTGTGCCACATAAGATACTGAGGCTAATCACTGGGTAGATGCATTTCCACGTGTTCTACAAATTTTCACTCAATACAGTATTAAGATATCAGAGGCATATGATCCTCTGTCACACAGCTCTTCTAATAGATTTTTTGGTGGGGGGCAGCTGAAGACCATGGGATCAAAATGTAGGAAGCAGTATGACAGAGTGGTCAGGGGAGGGGCCTACTCACACAGAAGAATGATCAAAATGGGAACTACGTGACAACATCAAACAAAACAGTACTCCACAAACCAGGGACGACATTAAAGCCAAGGCAGCTGTCACTTTGCTTGCTCGAGCTTGAGCTTGGATGGAGCAAAGGGCAGGCTGGACAACCCAACACCTGTGCTTTACCCTGAACTGCTCTCCCTAGAATTCTGGTTCCTCTTTCCTCTACCAAGGTAGTTGGGGAAGGTACAATCAGATACTTTGAACATGGTTTGGCCCAGCTTTACTGAACACTGATTTAATTGTGATGCCTGTGGAGCATTTGCTGAATACAAGCTTACATTTCCTCCACGTACCAGGTAAGATAGTATTGCTGGAGCCAGAAGATTGAAACATGGACCCTAAAGCTAGAAGCAGAGGCCAGGGTATTACTAAACACATCGAGAACAATGATGCTTGCAGCTGCCTCCTCTACATGGCTACCAAGGGATGCTGCGGAAGCCAGTGAGAGACCAGTAAGTCCTGCTTTCTTCCCCGTTAGCACATGAAACATATTTCTAAAATAGATTGAGGTCAGACAGAAATACCAGAAGGCACACCGAATCTCTGAATGTGAATGGCTTGTAATGAGTGCTGTGGGCGCTAGAGTCACTAATATGTATGAAAGTCCAGGGGACCATTTCTCCATGCAATACATTACAACATCTGAAAAATCAATGTCCTAGGGCAGAGAAAGATGAATACAGAGCTTTTCAATTATCTCTTTTCTTCTTTCTAAAAATACTTTCCCTTTCAAACAAATTCAAAAGGCAATATGAGTTGTTTTCCAGGGTCTAGACTAGCTTCATCCCACAGGGTAATGGCCCAGCGGGCAAAAGACAGTATAGACTTTGAAAGTGCAGTAGGGTCCCCGAGAGCCAGGAATGAGGGCATGTTCAACAACTGGCCAGTCTGATTAACAGGACAGCTGTGCCCAATTTCTTTAAGATTGACAGTCTTTTTTTTTCTTTTTTTTAAGCCACCATCTCTTCTGTAAGTTAGTACATGGATCACAGTTTGCTTTAAAATAGGATTTCCTGTCACATACTTATCTTGGGAAATAAAACAGAAGGAATCCTAAAAGCCCAGCTTCTTCATGTTGTATCAAAGCTTGATGTAGCAGTCATGACCCCCAACTTTCCATCTCAGTTACTCAGAAGGCATAGGGTCACCTGCCACTTGTGAAGAAGCAGGAACCCACAGAAGTGATATGTTGGCACAGGGAGGTGCTGCAGAGGGACAGAGGGCACGGCCATGTTTCCTTGCATTCAGTGTTTCTGAAACAGGCATTTCTGCCAAGTGCCGAGAGAGCTTCCTACCAGTGTTTAATGAGGTATGCAGAGGAGGCTTGCCCAGCTTGTCAGAGCAGCAGAATTCTTCCAAACGAAGTTTTCAGGAAAGACTAATAATAATATCAAAAGCAGAATGACTCTGGCACTTGACACGCCAGTGAGTGTGGGGAGGAAGAGAAGGCGGGCCTAGGGGAAGGCCACGGTCTAACAGGCGGCCGGCCACTAGCTCACAGAAGGCTCCCAGCGAGGCTCTGTCAGAACAAGTGGACTCTTGTTTCAGTACAAATTGTTCTGAAGTCCCACAGTGCTTGTTTCAAATCCACTCAGCTTGTTTCCTAGTCTTGGTAAGTGGAGTCTGTAACCTTGAAATTGATGGTGTGTTTTAGTTATAAGAAAGCTGGGATTTATGTAGCCTTTGATAACTCCCGAACGGACCTGTTTGAACTCCCTGGTTCTTCCTGACTACAGTGTACATCTTCCTCATGCTGGTCAGCATCTTCTTATCCTGGCAAGTCTCTCAGCCTCTGCTCCCTTGTCCCAGAATCTGCCTCTCTACATCTGAAAGACTGACTCCTTTTTTGGACTTGTATATACTACTGCAGTGAGACAAAATGAAAGTACTTTCTCTTTTTAACCACACAGAGTTAAGAGTCTTCCCTAAAATACTATGGTGCTTGTTATGCTACATTTATTCTCAAGGACACAGCGTTCTTAGCATCTGTTCAACAGAGATTTATTGGGCACTAGCTTTGGAAAGAAGCACTGTTCTCAACACAGGCCTGCGGTGTCTAATGGGTAGAGGCTCTCTTCCTGGAAGGCTGTGGTACACTAGCAGAAGAAGTCAGACCAAGATCAGATAAAGGAGTGATGAGTGTTGAAGAAAATAGACCAGGATGGGGAGCCAGCCACAGGCAAAGGGGTGGGGTTTGCAGCCTTAAATTCCACAGGCAGGCTTTTCAAGTCCGAGGCAGCTGGGACCCTTTGAGAGCATCCTGGGATGGTTTGCTGTCTTCCTGAGGACTGGGAAGAGAATCTTATCTATCTGCACGTGTGCAGTTGTGATTCCCCTAAAAACTTGGTTTCATGGCAGAAAGCCACATGCATTTCTAATTGGGTACAAAGAGTCATACTAGAGGCACATTTATTCCATGTAATTTGCTAGCATTCTCCAGATGGTATTTGGGCATCTGCAGAGAACTCTGCATCAAATTAATAATCATTAATTAAAGCTCAGACTATTTAAAATATGCTTCGTTGAAAAAGGTAGGTGGTCAGGTGAGTACAAATACAAAGAATTTCAAGCTGACATGCTTTACCATAGAGACCACTCAATTCTCTTGCTATCATATGTACTACAACATCCCCAGAGTCTCCATACTCCACAGCTTAGCCATTCTGGACTTAACCAGGTCACTGAAAATATCGGGCCTTGAAAAGATTCTGAAGAATCTTTCTTTCAACTGAAAAGCAATTTCACTAGATGATCTGTTTTAAATTGAGCAAACCACCCATCACCAAATTCCTGAGATCAATTTAAAATTCAACAAAATTTCGTATGCCTAACAACATCTGTGCTCAGCAGTAAAGTCAAGCAAAGAAGAGAATGCATGGAGCTGAGCTCCCCTTAAATCTTTTTATTTTCTTATGGGTGTGATGGTGACATACAAAAAAGAATTGCTTTTGACCCTGTAAAGTTGACCCTGAAGGACAAAGACTTCACAGTTTTCTTTTCCTAAAATAGATGAAAAGATTCAATGTTCTTTGGAGAATCAATTGTTAGAATAACTGTGGCAAAATTTTGAAATTTTCATATAAATACTACGTGATCAAGTTTAATTTGACACAGGTGCTGAACAAAAAGTGCTGATCTTCCTGAAATATCCCCAGGGCCAGTGACGTGAGATGCAATATTTTAGAGAGAAAAACTCCCAAGTCCACTTCCATATTGCAACTTCCAGATCAGCATTTTCCTCCAGTTCTTTAAAAGTAATTATAAAGTCAATGTTTGCTTCTTTACTCTCCTACTCTCCCATACTTAGACACCTCTCATCTTACTACACATGGCCTGAGGCTGGGACCCTTTCAGACTCTGTCACAAGTGTCTCTAAATAGGTTAAGAGTTTGCAGTTGGAGGCTCCTGTCTTTGGCGCTCTCTCTCTCTCTCTCTCTCTCTCTCTCTCTCTCTCTATATATATATATATATATATATATATATATACACACACACACACACACACACACACACACACACACACACACACACACACACACTTATTTTACCTGGTTAAAGTAAATATAGAGTTCTGGGTAACCACTCTATATTTTCCTGAAGAGCTGATTGCCTGCACCATCACCTCCGTGAACTAATTAGTAGTTGATATCAGCTAACTTTACATTAGTCCACTGCTGAACTTGAGCTCCCAGAGAAGTACCTACGTATATCAGATACCCAGCACTGTTGTGATGTCTGAGCCTGAGTTTATAAGTGATGTAGGAACTGCTGAGGAAGGTAGGGAACGTGCTGGTGCTTCTACAGATAAAAAATGAAAGTGTCCAGTCTGGAGCCCGTCTTAACCTCACACTGTACTGAGGACATCCTTGAGTAATACCAACATGGCTTACAGGTCCGTAAATGTTATGCAGAGTGGCTAACGTTTCACACGCACGCACGCACGCACGCACGCACACGCACACGCACACACACACTCTTTGTGCACTGATTGCATTAGATACCCTTCTTGCCTGACTTCATTCTTTCTTCCCTTTTCCACATATCTCCTAAACAGGTAAGTTCATGTGCCCACCCTTGTGTATGATGAGAAGATTCAATGTTTAATGACAGATGTCATAATGTCTCTATGACAGATAAAGGAGAAAACACCCTTCTTTTTCTATTAAAAACTAATAAAGATGAAGAAAGGTAGAGAGAGTAATAATAAAAATATTCTGTTTTTAATTTATTTTCTGGTTCAAAATAAATTAAGAGTATGTAGTATTTCATAAAACATTTTCCAGTTAGTTATATGCATTGAATATATGTATTTTTTTGTAAATTAATGATTTGGCTAGCTCATTATTGAAAGCCTATTTATTTTTACTTGAATGTGGAACTGAATTTCATCTGAAAGAAAGGCAAAACAAAATAGCTGGTAAAACATTTTTTTAAAGCAATAAAGGTGGTATCTAAAAGCCAATGTTAAAATTGCATAGGTGACTGAATAGTTAAAAAAAAACACATATTAAACCATCTACAGAGTAGGTCTCAGTGGGTATTAAAATGATACCCCCAAAGCCCTATGACTTTTAATAAAAACACTAAATACAGAATAACTACTAATTCAATTTCTCATAAATACTGTAAATGCCAAAGGTTAATCTATTTTGGTGAACTAGCTATGACAAAGTGACATGTTGTAAATAATAAACGGCCTCCAATAATGAGAACTGTAACCACATTACATAACAGCATTATGTAAATAATGGCTCAGAGTCATGCTAATGTTATGTTCAGGCAATTAACTATGTTAGAACAGAATGCAATGGTAACCCAACTCTACAATTACTCTATCTGGAAAGGAGACTTGGTGGACTTGGCAAATAAGTACTTAAGGCTCTTTAAAGGGCTCTGAAGTCTTTGATTCTTGAGTGGGCTAAGGAAACAAGCGTTTTGTCAACAATCTCTTCCTTTTTATAGAAAGGATTTTTTAGTCAAGTGTAAAACCAAAACATAAAGAATTTTTACAGCTTGTAAGTTCTCTTAAATCTTTATAATGGTGATTCTTTAATAAATGAAGTTGATGTAAAAGGGAATACTATCTTTCACAAGATTACATATTTCATTAACTGATTTTCTTCAGAAAAGATCCTTTAAAATTAAAGTGCATTCTTCGTAGAGAGAAAAACATCATTATAACTTATCTTCTTTGTTGTTAAAAGTATACTGGATTCTACATGTTATAAGAAATTTTGAATGAAGGAGGCTGCAGTGTCTTAAAAAAAAAGTCAGCAATTATTCTTTTGATTTCCCCTGCTCATATGACTGACCACAGTTGGCATTGGAATAAATATCCAAATACTTTAAGGATAACATGATATAAATGATATGAAAAGTGATTAATTTTTTTATTTTTTATTTTTTTAACCATCTATAACACTTTACAAAAACCTTAAGGCTACTCTGGTAAAGGTTGTTCTTGGATAATCTCTGACATAACAAAGAAAAGTCTAAATAACAATCAATATGGGAAAAATACAGTTGATCTTTGACCTGAGGTATGGGAAACATGACTACATCTCAAACCCTGTTAAACAGAAGCAGCATGGTAAACACAGAAGAGAAAATAGGCCCCCTCTGAGCCTCCTTCAGCTCCACCGCTCTTCCACTAACATTACAAAGGTAAAGAGCAAAGGGTTTCTGACTAGGTTTGCAAAGAAATACTTATACAGTAGCAATTCATCACAACATCAGTTGTGAAATATTTATCCTTCTAAATCTTTATTTACTTAAGAAAGTTTGACTACTGGATTCAGAACAATACACAAAGAGCTACTTTGAATTCTTTTTAAGTCAGCAATGATGAGTACCCATCCTCTCTAGCTCTTCATTTTATAGAAGCTATATTGGGTTTGGAAGAACGTTACATATTTACCTATAGAAACTCACTATTATTTCATGTTCGTATTTGAGAAGAGGCAGGTAGCTAATTTCAGTTTACTTTTGAATAGCCTCCGCATGCCATTCTATGGGGCGAGGCACAGTTTGAAAATAAAGAAGTAAACATTGTTGTGTGATTGATACCTGCCATATTATTTACTATAAGCAGCAGGAGGCATGTATCCTGTCTTGTGGGGGAAGGGTCTTCATCTGTCTGTGTGTCTGCCTGTAACTACAGTCAACACTGCAAGAGCATGCTCCCACTGGTAGAAACATTTGCACTTAAAACACTAGTTCTGTACACCCTAGCCCTCCCCTAGAAGAATTTCTTGCTAGAAAAGCACATTTCCCCCACGTAAAATCTGAGAGCAGAAAACAATGACCCCATGCAGGAGGGGACAGTCTGTCTGTCCTTTGTGCCTGCCATTTTGCTGTTTACTTTTCTATACATAGGTCAGGGGTGGGAAGTTACAGGAGAGAGGGAAAGATGAAATCTCTCTCCACCTCAGAGGAACTTGCTATATTGGTACTGAAAAGAAGCTCATTGTTAATACTGAAAACTATGACAGCTACCAAGACACAATAGACAAAGTCTTCCGGGAAGAAGCCATTCTTAAATGGCCTGTCCGTTTAGCTCCTTGTGGGTGGGGCAATGGCTATGGACACAGTTCTTTGAAAGCCTTTTTCCTGATGTTACTTTTCCAATTCCAGTCTCCTTGAAATGGGCCACATTTATTAAGTCTGATAAATTAACCTTAATGTTCTGAAATTTCTTTTTACTACTGCTTAGTGGGAAAATGTATTAAATTATGATAAGACAATGCTTGACTTATGGCATGGCATATTCGCTATGTAATAAATAACACAAATGACATTTTCAAGATATACAAAAATATTTAGAGCTTCTAAAAGCTTCCTTGGGTTTTATTCCCAATTTAAAAATTCCTACTAATTGGAAATATGAAGTTGGTATGAAAGACATAAATTAAGGTTGGAATTAGGTACCAAAGAAACAATATATGCTGCTGCTGTCACTGCAGAAGCCTGTAATGTGAATTATAAGGAGAAGCCTGTTAGAGTCTCATTCAGGTTTTGCAAGGACAAAGGGGCAGACGGACTGGAGGGGGTAGAGGAAGGAGCTGCACACCTTCCTACACTCCTATAGCTATAAACCCTGAATTTAAATAATCTTTAAAAATGCCTTAACAACTCCATGTAAATTCCAGAAGGAACTGTAACCCTCCAGGCCACCATAGTCTGTTCATTCTATGACCTGGATGAGCTTTCAAAATTTACTTTTGTCCACTTCTAGGATTGCATCTCCATGTACCATAGCAAAGAGTCCAAAAATGGTGATTCCCACCTCCCACTGCTAACAGCCATTCTTTCCATACCTAGCAACCCACCAAAAAATTATAAGCAGTAAGGCTGGTCATTTCTAGGCATAATACCTTTCAATGGCTTTCCAGTGAATTCAGAATAAAAACCAATGACATTACCGCAGTCTGCAATCTGAATGTCTAATCCCTATTACTTGGTTTCTGGTCTATCAATTCATTCAATTCACCAAATCCTTTCCTTCTTCCAGGCCCTGTAGTCAGTCACTGTGCCTTCAATTCTTTGCCTAACTTGTCTCAAGGGACATCTCCCTAAATCTGGGCTGGGCCCAGAGATTTCTTTTTAAGTGAAACCTTCTCTAATACTGTATGCAATTCAAATTGTATTCTGTTTTCTCTGTCATAAAATCTTGTCATTTACCTCAGCCACCATGTAATTATTTGGTTTGTTTACTTTTAAGGAATGAGTATTCTTACTCTAGACATCAGCCCTTAATGTAATAAGCTTAATTACCTAAAAGACGCGAAGGAGAGAAATTGGGGGGGGGGGCACAGAGGATTTTTTATGATTCAGTTTGCTTTGCTAGCTGTTTATTTACAATTAGGACCTTCTAAACAGACTGTAAGGGTACAAAGTGTTCCAAGATTTACTGGGATTACACTTTCTTTCTTTCTCTTTTTATTTATTTATTTGGTTTGTTTGAGACAGGGTCTCTCTGTTTAACATCCCTGGCTGTCCTAGAACTTGCTTTGTAGACCAGGCTGGCTTCAAATCCACTGAGATCTGCCTGCTTCTGCCTCCCAAGTGCTGGGATTGAAGGTGCTGCTTATCACTTTCTTAATCAATACTATAAAGCTATATTCAATTTTAGAATAAGTTTTGCTTATACCTACAGCATATCAGTATTTTCTAACTTGACATTTTCTATCGATTGAGCATCTTCTGAAACTTAGCTCAATTTACCATTTTGTGGTGTTGTACAATAAAAGCCAACAGAGGTACTTTTTCTTGGGGTCAGGCACTGTACCTTAGCTGTCGTCAACTGTGATTTCTGGAGAGCTTGTTAAATTGCCCAAAGTGGACCAAACAAATCCAAGCCACCGGCTGTTTCTGAGACTGTACTATGGGATAGACCATCGGAACAATGGGCCCCCATGATGGCCTCCCCAGGTGCCACCTACCCTTTTCTAGAAAATGTGGAAGAAGCCATGCAATGTGTGTCACATTTTTGTTGCTGTTCATGTAAACACATTTTAACTGAATACTTCATAAGCATTTTTCTATTTCATTTTACGGTAATTCACTGAAACTCTCTACAAGCATGCTTTACTCTGACATGCCTAGTTCAAAAAAATTTCTATAAGAACATACTTAATGTCTTAAAATTGAAAGGCATTTATCCATGAACTCACTCTGGCCTCTAGTTATAGCCATATGTTCACATTTTACATTCATTGGAAACTTATGACCTTCGATTACTTGTCTACCTTGCTTTTGTCAGAACAATGATAGCTCAGACTTGTTCTTTTGTTTTCTGTGCCTGTCTCTACCATATACAAACATCTCTATGATCAGAAAGCCTCAGAGTCTGGATGGCTTCAGTCAGGACACCCGGGACCCTCCTCTGGATTACGATTCACTCGGCATGTCTGGGCTGACGTCCAAGAGTCTCCACTCTTAACAAGTTCAGCAGATCACCAGTGAAAAAAGGCCCATATTATGGAAGACACTGGCTGACTCCACATTCTTCCAGAGGGATTTTACCTGCTCTTTTCAGTGTCTACTTCAGCACTTTGGAAATCACTGCCATGACATGTTTTTACTAAATGGACTGGTCATGTGTACGGAAATTTTTTCTTTACTTGTAATTTTATGAGCTAGTAGTATATTCTCAATGATTTATTCTGAATAGTGCTATCATTTACTACTACCTTAGTTTAAAGGGAACACATTTAAGGAATATTTAGAACTATCTACAAACGAAATGAAGCTACACATTTTAGTGGCCACTGCATGTCTGGTGAGAGGAATTACTGTGAGGAACATAAATGTTCTCTTTACCATTTGCTTTACCCTTTTACTACAAGGTGGAGGGCACTGTCTTCTGAACTCTGAATAAAAATATACTTAATAAAACAAATTTAATTTGTTTCAAAACATAATTGTAAATTGTATCTGAAATTACTGAGCTAGAATATTTTCCTCCTTTTATGTGATAAAGACTCAAAGACAGCCTTCAAAGGGTGGATTTGAACACATTCGTTTTCAAAATAAAATCACCCGTTTAAAAAAAAAACTGGAAAGGTTAGCAGAAAGAGAGAGAGAGAGGAAGGGAGAAAGAGAAGGAGGGAAAGAGAGAGGGAGGGAGAGAGGAGGGGGAGGGAGAGAGTTGTAAAGGGACAGGGAGAAGGACCCGCTGGCTCTCTCTAAAATAGTGTTTGATATCCAAACTACTCAGCGCCTGTAAAACCTATCCACAAAGCAACAAGCTGGCTACGGAAAGGGCAAGATGCCCAGGTCTGTGTGCTTGATGGACACAAACATAAAGAACGTAGAAACTGGATATAAACTGATTGTTGTTTTGAAAGGAATAAAAGGAAGCACAGTCGTTTCAGAGAAAAAAATCAAAATGGTGTCAGAGAGGGAGGGGCAACAGTAAACAAAGAATATGATTTAGAACAAAAAGATGCAGGGTTGAGGTCCAGCAATGTGACTTTCAGTAAACCACAGTTCCTGGTTTCACCCTTCTTTACAGGGAAGGTATCTGAGGCCTTTATCACTGATTCAAGGGCTTGCTCTAAGGGCATGCCACAGTCTGGGCTAAAGGGCCTTAGGAATGCTTTTCCTGAAGCAGCAACACAGGATCGATAGATGAAGGAAGAGCTAACATTTGGGAGACACTGGCATTTGTCAATTTTACTTGTGTGTTCAAAATTCACCTTCTTCCCAAATCACTCCAATGTACTTTTAGGGACTATCCAGTGTGACAAAGGTTACAAAGAAGGATCATCTTACTGTAAGACTTATAAACAATACAGTAAGTTAAAGGGTTGTTAAGGAAATGAAAATAGCCTTCAGGAGTGCTGTTTATATCATGTAAACTGGAAGGAAGAGGAATGGAATCCAAATGTCTGTTTTCTGATTATTTCAAATACAGAAGGAACTTAGGATAAGTATATACACGTTAAACAGTAGCTATCCCATAATATGGCCAGAGCTCATCCCTGGAATGCTGCCAGTCCTGTTTCCTTTTTATCAAATTGCTTTTGACTTTGCTTGTGTGTTTTCACCTCGACTCAACTCTTGCAGTGTGTGATGTAGTGTTAAAGGTTAAAAATCTGTTTATTATAGGAAATGTCTTTTTTCTGTTTGCTTTCAACATAGCATTACATTGTCATTAAACAATTCCAAAAGGGAAAAAAAATGGAGACTAAGCTTTAGAGAGGATGTATACTCATTCTGAAAATTATTTCCTAGAGCTCACGAAGGCCTGTGGCTCCTCTTGGATGTCACCATGTGATGAATGGGGTCTTGAGGAATCTAGGTGCTATGTACCTTTTCATATTCTCAAAGGCGCTATACCAGGTGACCTAACACTCTGTGTTGGCATCCACTCCTGGGGGTTGGGTAGTGTTGGCATCCACTCCTGGGGGTTTATCTTTCACTCATGTGTACTCTACCGCTTTTATTTTCTATGAAAACTTATAGATTGGAGAGAATTGTTTTCACTATGGAATTATATTACAATAGATAAGCATGAGCCAAACTGTTACCTCAAAAATGTCACTCAACTATATAATGCATTTCAGATTTCAAAGAGATCAATTTTATTTAAAATAATCTTTTTTTCCTCATTTAATACATTATTAAAAGATGACTGACTTGCTTTAGCTTTTCTAGGAAAACAAAAAGAGGTGTGTGTGTGTAACACATGTATGTACTCACTCAAAATACTGTACTTAATATTTAAAAAAGAAAACTGTTGTCCATGGTAATAGAATACTTAAGCACATTTGCAATATCCCTAGAATCTTTAAGTGAGCATACTTCCAAGGGTTTCCTTAAGAACATTAACACACTGGTACTTTACAAGTGGCAGTGTAAGTCAGTAGAGCAAAAAGAATTATCTCATTTTTAAAAACCTGATAGTGTTGCAAGATGTAAGTGTGTGAGCTAGTGTACAGAGACACATTTCACTTTGTAAGCCATACAGGTGTGTGAGGTTGACACACATGAACAGAAATGCTGGCAGACGCCCACCTCTCCAATAGGTTCTACAGAACAGACACAACAGGGAAGTGGGGGGGGGGGGAGACTGTATCTCCATAGCAACCTGAGAGGGTGGGAGGAAGCAGGGCACCAAATACCACCTGCTAATCAATTAGGAGAACTGTTTGTAAGCTCAAGAATTGCCTGGAGATTCTAAGGACAGCTCTAGGGTCAGAAACAGAAAACCTTAATTAGAATCTCTTTTCAACTTAAAGCATTCATGTTGACAACACTTCCATGGCAATATTACTGTAGTTTCTATTAGCCACTTTGCTCTAGTTCTTATGACAACAAGTCTCTTTTGTTATCACCATGATGGCCGTTTTCTGAGGTTGCATTGGTAGTTTTCTTCTTTTTATGTGTGCTCAACTGCAAGTCTGGGAAAGTTTGGAAGGCAACTTTCAAATGTAGTATTTTATAATCGCTCACTAGGACACCATTTACCTTCAATATTGATATGTCTGCCTATACTCTTAAAATATCGCGCCTAGATGAAATTATAGAAAAGTCCGCTTGAGCTTGTAATACTTTATATCTGGGAGCCTCTTAGATCTTATAGCTCAAAACTTTGAAGCATCAATTCTCTGTAGACACTTACTTCATGAGAAGGGATTATCTATCTTGTCCAGGGAGGTCAATGAAGCTCGCGAATCATTTAATGGACTATTTGTTTTTTCTAAACTTCTCTAGGGCCCAGGTTCTCTTAAGTGTGCTGCTTGTCCCCTCCCCCACCATGTTTTTGTCTTGATTCTCTCGAATTGGAGGTATCAGTGGTGCCACCTTAAGACTGACGGATGTGTTAGCAATGACTCCTGTGCAGGGGGACAAGGGATGTGCTAAGCAGCCCCTCATTTTTACAGGTCTGCTTACGGTATTTCCTGAAAACCCTTGAAAGTAAAACGACACTAGAGGCCCTGCTCTTGTTTTATATTACCTTTCTGACACAGCATTGCTCCAGAGAGTCTCATGTGTAAACATGGGGCTGGGCGGCAAGACTAGTCTACTAAATATTTACAATGGTAAACTCTTCAGGTTATAAATTAAAACAGAAGAGAGATCAATAACTTTCCACACCATAAGCATGTTTTCTGTAGCGGTCTCTATAAAGAAAACAAAAGATGAAACTGGTCATCACTGAAAGTAACTATGGATAAGCAAAAGATGAAAAAAAAGTCTTCAAAAAAAAGTTAGCATGGAAAACTGCCTTAAATTAATAAAAAGCCAGGATGACAAGTCCTATTATTAAGAAAAAAAATTCTATAATCTCACATATAAACAGAATAGGATATGAATTGTTTTAGAGACAAAAAGATTCTACAATGTATGTGAAACACCCAATAGTCATCTAGGCACAAATAAGCTAAGGAGCTCAGTCACCAATTGGAGGATAAAGGATGCAAATCGAGCCAGGCTTATTCAATCTATTATGTGCAGCAGCTCTCTGAGGGCGGAATAAAGGACTCTGAAGCTAGTGTTAAGACTATGATTTTTGTCCTCTGGGAAACTCCACTTAACAGCTCTGAATATCATTAAAAGTCTGTGAGACTCTCATTCAAGGGCTGTTGTAGGCAGCCCGGGGAGCTTTTAAAATGCACACACAGAGAAAGACAGACATGATTACAGACACTTTGCTGAATACAACCAGTGGCCAAAAGCTGGTATCCCAACCTCCAATGGTACTTGCTGTGTGTCCCATCTAATCATGAGATGGACTTTCATTGTTCCCTGCTAACACTTGAAGCTTCATGAAGGCAGAAAGTGTGCTTTCTTTCTATCTTGTGACATTTTGTGTATTTCTTGGCATATGGCAGGTGTATAACACAAGCTGAACTGATTTACAGCATGAGATCACGTACTTGCCCCCATCAACAGAATCCTACACACATCTTACTGGCAATACTGAGATTACAGGGGTCACTGGCAGCACTCTGCCTAATGGCATGCTGACTGACAGAGTAGAAAATCAAATCAAGAAGGCCACTATGACCTTTGAGTTGGTGGACAGGGTGTGCACTCACTCTAACAACAAGGTCAAGATCAAAGTGACGAATGTCCAACCTTCTAGGACATGGCTAGAGACCTGAACTGACCACTTGTGATTATCTGCACGATTTCATCATCATCACAGGTGAGTCGTACCTCAGGTTCTGGCAAACAAAGACAGGCATAAACAGCACAGTCCTAGAATGAGGCAGATTTCCCAGGCTGAAGAAATAAATGCACTTGACAATAGGCTTCTTGTGGATTATGCAAGCCTGCCGATTAGACATGAAAACAACTGCTTTATGGTGACCTGAAATGGGATTAACATAAGCCGGATGAGTGTTAGAAATGCTGTAAAGAACCCGGTGAAGGGCCATTCAAAAATGATACAGCCAGGCTGCTTTAAAAGGGAGGGGCGGAGTGGGGGGGAGTCTTGCAAAACACAGGAGCTGACATCAGCCTGCTTATCAGCAATCAAGAGCCCCGGCAGCTCATGCTGAGAGAACCTACATGGGGAACATCATTCCAGGGACCAAAGATTCTAGTTTCTATGACCCCAGGGCAGAAGGGTCATTTGTCACTTTTCTGCTTTTTTAGTCACATCAGTTGTCACAAATGGTTGTGAGAATTCATATATAACTTTCAAATAATAATGATAAAAACAATAAATATGCTGTGTAAATACATGCCTACTCACTTTCAGGCATTGTGAAAGCTCCCTTAACTGCTAAGAGAGACAGGCGGTAGGTGAGTAAGGTGTTACAATTTACATCTGCTTAGCACTGATATATTAGTCAGATCTCCGGAGGGCGTCTAACCTGACTTCCTCCATATGGCTCGCATATGTTATATTACCCAAACATTTCTTCTCGAAAATGGCCATATGCATCTCTTTGGAAAGAACGGCAGTCTCCTCTTAGTCTTGTGCATTATCTCGGCTGTGATGTGTAAATATCTATGGAAATAATTATTTTTTCAGATCATATGAATAATAGTCCCAGTTATACGCAATGTTTTCTTTCTTGGAACAAGAAGCTTCTTTTAGATATTAAATTTGTCAGGCCCCAAAGTCAAGATATATTGTTATACGCATTCTGATCAAAGAGAATTTAACATGAATTTTAGCTCATCATGCAAACCTAGGTTCTTAAATATGCTCTAGAAGTAAATGTTCCCCAACTGCTGGGTCACGGACAATCATCGTCAGCAATCACTATTAACTGTTATGTGGCCACTGAGCACATTATCTAGAGGACACAGGAGACTTTAAAAAAAAAAACAAAAAAAAAACCAAAAAACCAATGACTTTATAATTTATTTATTTTTATTTTATATACACTGGTGTTTTGCCCACATGCATATCTGTGTAAGAGTGTCAGACACTCCCCCTCCCCCGGCACAGGAGTTACAGATAGTTGTCATGTCAGCTGTGCCATGTGGTAGCTGAACCTGGATCCTCTGGAAAAGCAGCCATTGCTCTAACCACTGAACCACATCTCCAGCTCTGGAAACAGGAGTCTTTTGCTTCCATCCTCTTACTTACTGTTTCTTTCCCTTTTAACAAGCAGAATGTCAGCTGAGGGCAGGATCAAGAATTGTGTAACCTGGTTTCCATTAACACCTGTCTTTTGATGGATGAATCTAGCCTTTAAATGTTAGTATATATCCCTTCTTAGCATCAGGCTGCTATACAGAAGGACATTTAGACATTTAGTTTCTCTCTACACTTTGCAGATTCTCATGATTTTTTTTTATCATATAATGGGGGATTAAAATAATTGGGGGATTGCCATTTCTTACATTTTCTATTTCCACAAATTAGTAAAATGAAATAGAATGATGCAATTCACACACACACACACACACACACACACACACACACACACACACACACACACACACAAAACCCCACACATTTCCCCACTCCCCTGAGATGGCACAGCCTTTCTTCCAGTCTACTGATTGTGAACACGTTCAAGGTTTGCCAATAAGACCCTGGAACAGGACGGGGAGACCAACTCATCCAGACCAAACTCATGCATATTTTGTTGACTGCTTTGACCTGTATCATACTCTATCTCTGTCATAGAAAACACCTTTAGGTCCATATGGGTAGAAATTATTAACTAATTAATTAATAATTACTGATGAAGAGGTGACTAGAGCAATGGGATCAGAGGATGGAGAAGTGGTCTGTGTTCTTCCAGAGGATCCACTTGGTCCCCAGAACTCACATCAGGTGGCTCACAACCTACTCACTCCAGCTTTGGATAGCTCCAACACCTCTAACTCAAGTGTACTTCTGCTTGAGAGCAAATACCCCAACATGGGCACATGCCTGTTTTAGGATGTGTATTTAGAAAGTGACTAGATACAAGAAAGTAGCATAAACTTTAGGGAAAAGTGTAAGAGACTTTCTGGGAGGGATCTTAATACTCTGCCAAGTGAGCTGGTCTGTTTACTGTGGATGAAGGGTTCTAAGTGGCAGTACACACAGCCAGAGCTGCATTTTAAGAAGCAGAGGTTTTCAAACCTGGTTGCACATTAGAATCACCTGGAGAGCCTTTACAGCTATATGGAGATCTTGACCCCATCCCCAAAGAATCTCATTCTTTTAATCTGAGGGAGGGCTTGGGCATCACTCCATTTACAAGTTCCCTGGGTGACTCAAATAAGCAATCTAGGCCGAACACCATGGCTTCTACTACCTGTTTTTTGAAAGAATAATATCTATATTATTAAACATGATACTCAACTTGCAAACCAGATTTTACCTAAAATATAAATCTTATCTTTGTATAAACAAAATAAAACAAACCCAAACCAGGCAACCAACAAAAACTCCTAGAACTGGATGAATTACAACAATGACAATACATTTACTTGTGATTACATGTCAAAGGTTAAAGGCTTTCTGGCTAGACTGTGACAGGATGCTGGGTTTATGAACCAGAGGGTAAAACAATGTGAAAACCCTACCCTATGGCATGTAATGTGGTAGGGAAATGCACCACCATCTCCAGGAGGTCACCACCCGCCCCTCCCCAAGTACCACAAATATCCATCAGTGCATCTTGGGTGAAATCAGAACATCTTTACTTTATTCCCTAAAATCTGGGCTAAACTGTGCCCATGACAACTGCACAATGTTTTAGCAGAATTAGAAATGGCTGAAGGTATTCTAGCTCTTGGGTGGAAAGGCACTAGCCACCACCATCTCACAAACTGGGCTATAAGCTGTATTTTATAGACATCTTAGCTAACGTGAAGTTCTGCTGCAGTCTTCCATTCTGGGGTTAGGGATGATTCTCCTAGGTGTGTCAGTTCATTCCATTAACCCATCTTGGTGGCTCAGGATGAATATAATTCCATGTTACAGACACAGAAAATGACACTCTTCGGTGTCCTCAAGTTAGCCCTCATATTTCAAAAGATTAAAAAAAAAAAAAAAAAGAAAAGAAAAGAAAAGAAAAGCTTTTCAGCATTCAGGGGCCCAAAGGATTTATGGGGAGCTTTGCTCCCATGAGGAAATCTACATGCCTGAGGACTATGGTCGGGTGCATGTAACTCTGACACATCACAAAGTGATCTCCTTTGCCTCCCCCTAACCCAGCTTCACAGAGCTTGTTTGGAACCTCATTGCTTCCCCTAGTCTAGGACAGTAATTCCTGCTCATCTCCTGAGCTCTCTTACAGCTTCACTATACCTCAGCCTTTCCCCCAGTGGTGGTCGGTAGTGCAAATTCATATCCCACATACTACTTTCCTATGTAAGTATGATTAGAATGTCATTAAAGGACTGGTGTGCAATGCACTCCTGAGAGGCCAGCCCTTGGGAGGCTAGGATAGGAGGAGTGACAATTTGAGGCCAGTCTTACCTATATGATGAAATGAGAGCCTGTCTCAAAACAATGAAGCAGATTAACAAAAGCCTGTAACTGTCCACTCACGTAAGCATAGTCCACGATTGCTTTTGTACTATGGTGGCTGACTCATAAAACCCAAATGAACTACCCGGCCCTCTAGAGAATAAACTTCTTAATTCTGTTATTGCCAGGATAATCCTGGTTGAAAATATAAACCTTATCTCATTGCTTTCACATATTAGGCTTGGGTAGTTATGATTGGTGGAGAGGAAACAGTGTCTGCCAATCCCAGGATTTCTGATTGTACTGAATAAACCCTTTTATCCTGAAGGTGCCTTGCATGCTGATGCCACCTTTGCCCTTTTGTGCTTTTGCAGTGGGTTATGTATATCATGTCTTTTAAATGATGAATTTCTATGCACCCTCTCAGGCTCCATTCAATGGTATCACATTGAAGCCTTCTTTCAACTCCTTCTCAAGAGTCAAGTCCTTCGCACATAGTGAATTTACATATCATTTATACACTTGGCTGTTTTGTATGTATCACTGTTTATCTCCCTTCATCCATTTACGTATTTGTCACTAAGTCATGAAAACCCAGCTTAAATACAGAGCATTCAGTATTTAGATGAGAACAAAGGAGGTTCACACTCTTATGTACAATTGAAGACACTGCTATTTGGGAACTAGTGTGCCTGCTTTAGGGTCAGTTTATGTTCGGGGGAAGAAAGGTCACTATAACAATTATACAGTATTGTAAATTAAACCCAATGTTATTTTTTAATTTTCTCAGCACATCCTCAAGGAGTTTTAATCCTTTCCAAGTACCATATTTGCTCTTAACAGAAGTACTTTGCCAGTGATGCTCACTGCTAAATAATGTAAAACATGCTCTAAATACAATTCTTAAGATGAGAATTAAAGATATATAGTTAGAGTTATGGTGGCCATCTTGAAACAGATGTACCCTTGCTAGGCTACTGACCTAACAATAGATGGGGACACTTGATGAAATTAGAGCATGGTCTGGAGGGAGCAATTCATTCACTATCACTAGAAAGAAATGTGGACCATTCTCTCATTAAGAAGAAAGATATCCACATTTTTAAAAAGGGAGCTGGATATAGATGAACAAAAGATATAAATATAAAAAGAACACCATTAAGGAAAAATTATCTTTATAAATTTTGGATAAGGAAAGACTCCAAGAGATAAGACTGAAGGAATTAAACAGTGAAAGGAAGTTCACTTCACCTGACTGAAGCAAAGAATCTGTTCCTGAAGACGGCGTGGGAAATACAAGTTCACGGAGAATACTTGCAAAGCCTATACCTGACAAAGGAACCACATGCTGACTTTCCACAATGACTACAAATCGACAGGGGAAAACCAACCTTCTAGATAAAAAACGTATGGATACATGGACAACTTAAAATACAGTGACGTTTGGAGGTCCAATGAGCACATTATAACATGTTCTATCTCACCAGACTCCAGTAGCTATAAATTAAAACCAGTTATATCATTCTATGTCAACAGAAATGGCAAACACACACACACACACACACACACACACACACAAACACACACACACACACACACACACACACACACACACACACACACACACACACAAGGCAGTATCAGCCCATCACTGGTAAAGATGTTAAGCATGAGTAATCTTATACTTGATGAGACTCCAAATTAGCAAAACTTATTCTGGAGGGCAGATTGTGGCATCTAGTGATCCTTAGACAAGGAACACTCAACAGGACATTCACTGCAACACTCTTAGAAACACAAAAAAAGAAAAAAAGCTAAGCTCATTAGTGAGAGATTGAAACTTAATGTGGAGTAGCTATTTAGAATGTGTAATATATAAGAGCCCAAATGACTGAATTAGGACCATATGCAGTTGGCTGTATCTCAAGAACTGGACGCTTGTAACAATGGAAGCAAAATCCAAACAGTACGGAATGCCCTGTCATACTGTTTATATAAAATTTTGAAACCCACAAAGAATCATAATTATTATTCAGAAATATAATCAGGTGAAGCAGAGTGTAATGATGGTCCAGGAATAGTAACTCCCCACACAGAAAGGGTGGTTCCTTTTTCTGAGGAGAAGAACTTAAAATGTTTTTGTAAGTATTTATTTTGTTTTAGGCTAATGTACACGACATGAATATCATTCTTATTCTTTCTGAATATCTGCTATTTTTACAACCACTGCAAAACAATTATTTTTAGAGGAAATGGTAACAAACAAGCTAACACAAACAAACATGCCCCATGTAATGATAATCTGATAGGAGATTCTTCCCCGTCACTTAAGACAGATCTATCCATTTGAGAATTAGAGTCTGCCTTCAAGCTTGGTCATTCTATCTGCAGCTGTTGCCATCCCTCAACTCCTTCAGATGGGTTCATTTTAGAGTAAGGATCCATGTGCTCTAACCATAGACACAGAAGAGAACCGCACAGGCATTTGAAGCTATACCTCCAATCTCAGTATGCTCTCTCTGAATCACATCTCACCTAATCTTAGCTCATAAGCACACAGTATCCAACTTTGTCAGAGACAGAAAAGCCTGAATCAGTTTATGCCTGGATATGAATATGTAATGAGAAATTCTTCATTTATTTATTCATTTATCATCATAGCTCTTTGTTGAAAATGGTGATTCACATAACAGTATATATAATAGAGTACAATTGATTAAAAAAAGACATTAGAAATTTTGTATTTGCTAGATTGAATAGACAGAAAAATACCCATGGAGTGGTTAAGAAAAGTGGATAGCTGTGAGTAGGAAGGGGTACTGACTGAAAGGTCCCATCACAGCTCAGAGTGGCTTTTAATTTTGTATATTTTTGAATTTTTACAGTTTGAATTATGTAAATGTTGAATTAATTAAATTAAAAGGGGAGTCCCCAAAAGATTCATCGATCAAGATTATGAAAAAAAATGCACCATTATTCTCATTTCTCAGTGTACCCCATTTCCAGATTCTTGTCATATCTAAGCTTTGCCATAAGTTTCTAGGAGAATATAAACCATAAGCAATACGCAGGTCCTGCCTGACTGATGCTATGTGGCTTTAACCATGGAAGGACGGTGTAAGGGCTCAGGTTCTTGTGCACTAAAACTTGGGTTTTAGCTCCCAGGTTTAAATGTTTAAAGTTTATTTCTTCTGAAATGTGGGTTTTATATTATGGCAGGTGACATGGTGCTGGAGCAGCCTGAGCTAGAAGGTACCTACATTCTTCTGTGTCTAGAATATGATGGCTATCTTGGTTCACCTTGTCTTGTCTTGACATCAAGGCTCCTGGATGCTCACTGCCTCTCATCATCCTTTGGTTAGGCCAATCTTCATGGCTTGTTGATGCTTACCAGTGTATCCAGTCTAAGCCTAATTTGCTCATACCCAAAACAGTGAATTCTCATTGATACATCTTTTCAACTAATGAGCACTTTTATCAAGTGGAAAGCCCCTTGTTTCTTAAATTGTAACCTGATATCTTCTTTTATGATACCTTTTAAATGTAAAAGTGTCATAGTTAATATTTATGGGCAAATGACTAGATTCAGAATCTAGTTCAGAAAAGACATCTCTGGATGTGTCTCAAGAAAGGTTTAATGGATGAGAAAAGCTCATAACCATAATCACAATGGATCGGTTTTCCAATGTCAATAAGCCTAATCAGGAAACTCCTAAACAGACATGTCCAGAGGCTTGTCACCTAGTTCATTTTAGATCTGTTAAGGTGATAATTAATATTACCCATCACAGTTACCACTTCGAGCTCTATTCCATCATGCACTTAAACATTTTAAACAAACTCTTAACAGAAGAGATACCCTTAAAAACATGCACTGATGATTTCTCTCATAGGCATATGTTAGAAGAGACTTGAAAGCCTTGGAAACAAAGAAAGAAATGGAAATTGCTGCTTTCCAATTGCATCATGGGAAAAGTAATTTTCTTTTAGAAAAAGTCTCCAAGGGACTTTGGTTACAACAGACAAGACACATTTTACCAAGCAAAGTTAACAATTGTCTTAAAACAGAACTTTAGCAAATGCCATCATCCACCTGCTAGTTTCTGAGCATCTGCCCGTCACAATCATGTGACTATTTACTTCTTAACTAATTTGTATTTAGCTGTACTGAGGTCACAATCACTGGAGTTAACCTAGTGTCCTTACCTTCCTTGACTACCCACACCCAGTCATCAAATTTCAGGCATTCAAACTCAGAATGAAAGCCCGAACCCAGAACTTCTCTAGTGCTGAGTTGCCTGAAAAAACCATTTCTTACCTAAATGCTCTGAAAGCCTTGTGGTAGCATCTTGGTCTGCATAATAGTTGTTCTTTGGTCTTGCCTCTACAGACTGTCACCTTTAGCTCATAAATCTGGCTCTGCCCCTCTCGGGTGGGTTTCAAATCAAATTCACACTCCTTACCTGGCTACCCAAAATATGGGATTTGATTCCTGCCTACCTTCAGTAGTTATGTGAGTTTGAGAGGCTTACATGATAAAGTTTATGCTATAAAATACAGCCGAGAACCAGAACCTGCCTGTAAGTTACCTAAATAGTTTTCAGTGAACTGCAAAAATTAAATACACTCCCCTGCTCACAAAAAGCAAAGCAAAGAAAAACAAAACAGAATGAGCTGCCAACCAACATATGGACTAATGACACGAACACATGGTTCTCCAAAGAAGCACAGAAGAACAAACACTTACAAGTGTCTGGCATCCCTTTTCATTGGGGAAATACAAAGTAGAGATACTCTGAGCAATTACTCTGGTAAACTGATGCAGTCAGAATAGCTACTGTCAGTAAATACAGCAACAGATGCTGACAAGGATGTGAGGCAAAGGGCACATTTATTCACTGTTGGTGGGAGTACAAGCTAATACCACTGTCCTGGAGGTCAATATGGAGGCTTCTCAGGAAGTTAAAGACAGAACTATATTATCCAGCCACACTGCTCCTGAACACACCCCTGAAGGGCTCCTAGTGTTTCTAAAGAGACACCTGCATGCATACATGTTCTTTTGCTGCTCCACTAAGAGAGCTAAGAAATGGGAGCTTCTTGGATGCCCATCAAAAGAAGACTGGATACACAAGGGGGTTAAGGATAAGGGGCTGAGAAGATGTTTTGTTGGAAATATAAAATACACTTTGTTTGAAAGTGCAATAACGACACCTAACCTTATATGAGAATTAACAAACCATCTAAAGAGAGTTCTTAGCACCCACAAAGCAGGGAGTGAGTCTTTTCACATCCACACTTGCATTGGGGATCCAATCTGTGCATCACAGTAAGATGGGCTTCAAAACAAAACAAAACAAAAGCCAGTAAACACTGACAAATGTTTCTCCCAATATATACCCCCTTTTGCATCATTCCGTTGATAACAAGGGGATCATGACATTTAACTAAAAAGTCTCTTATTTGGGCTAAGATACCAGTAGTATCTTAAGATACCAAAAAAAAAAAAAAAAAAAAAAAAAAAAAAAAAAAAAAAAAAAAAAAAAAAAAAAAAAACCAGATTAGTTCATTTTTACAAGTGAGGAAAGGCCTCAAGAGTGCAGTGAACAACAAGTACTGAGCATGGCCATCTTGATGCTGTTTTTTTGACAATGCATGCACAGAGAACAGCTGAAAGACTGGAGGACCCCACTGCCCATCCCCTCACACACACACCCCTAATTCAACAGACCACAATCCCGCAGAACAAGAGAACATAATGTATTCTACTGGCCAGGCAATACTAAGTTTAATTTTAGGTTCCCTATGTTGATGGAGTTATTTACCAATTTAGAGAAAGTAGGAAGGTATTGGGCCTGAAACAATGTATAACAGCTAAAAGAACTTTCTAAGGCTAAAATGTTTCAAATATTTGAAAATACTTTCCATGAAAACTATACTTAATGAGCAGAGCTGAACCAAGATTACAGAAGTCATTAGTTAGAAGGAGAACTTGAATTCCTAGTCTTAGGAGTTCTTGACTGGGAGACACTAAAATGTCTGCTCAAAGGGAGAGGATCTTAAAGTATAGACTCAAGAATCATCCAGGAAGAACTGTGGGGAAATTCATTTTGGCTAGTAAGACAGACTAGATGGTCAAGATAATAACGTTAGTATTTCTTAAGTGCTTAACAATGTGCTAAAGTCTTTACAATATTACTCATTTACAGCTCCCAATAATGCCATCAAATAGAAAACATGGTTTTCCTGAGAGAGAAACTGACACAAGCTAAGTGTCTTCCTCACAGCCCAGCAAGAAGCAGCTGAGACAAGACTGAAAGCCAGAAGAGCGAACTGGTCACCTGCATGTCACGCAACTTATAAAGTGGAGCCGGGAGTGTCACTCACTAACTCCCACCTTAACACATCTCAAAACCTTCTCCAGTTGATGCTGACGGGTATCCTGCATGGCTGTAACTCCTGTTACTATGATTTGTCAGAAAAGGCCTTTCTGCAATAACTGAATGCAGATAGTTTCCCAGTGATATATCGGAATTCGTATGTACAAGAGGCGGTGGTGGGAGTAGGTCTGGAATATTAATCTAACTCCAAGACAAAGGCAGAACTGGATGTAGCCAGATGGGACCAGTAGGAACCTGCTGCTCCAAGGAAAGGATTTCTGAGATCACTTCAGTACAGCAGCCATTTCAAACTCACAGTAAACAAGACCCAAGAGAAACAAACAACCAAACACAAAACAAAATGAAACAGCAAACTTCACAAATCTTTGGGGCTAGCGCAAAGGCTCAGAGGTTAAAATCGCATACTGCTGTTGTGGACAGACAGAGCCTGGTTCCTCACAATGCTCAGATAGATGCTCACAACTGCCTGTGACTCTAGTTCTAGGTGATCTGAGGCCTCTGTCCTCCATATGCATCTATAGTCTTTCATGTGTGCAGCACACACACACACACACACACACACACACACACACAGAGAGAGAGAGAGAGAGAGAGAGAGAGAGAGAGAGAGAGAGAGAGAGAGAGAAATAGTTCTAAAAAGTTTAATCATTTTTGTATGCACTTTTTGAGAGCAGGCCCTCACCATGCAGCCTAGGGTAGCTAAACATTGTTAAACATTTTTATGTATTAACCCAGGGTAGCCCTGAAATTAAGGTATTTCTGTTACTGTTTCTAAAATGCCAGGATTAGAACTCTGAGCCACTAAACCCAACCAGCTGATTAAAACAGTTAACTACAAGAAGATAGAAAATCCTGTAACCTGAAAATACAGTAATCATCATCAGACACTCCACAGAGTCTACAAAGTAAAATATTTTGAATAATTTGACCCTAGGTAAATGGAGAAAATAAATAAGTTTAAGGCAAAGGACAGAATTCTACCCCACAATGCACAAAAATTCATTCTAGTAAAAACTTATGGGCATATTACTATGCTCCAGTGTCTCATATGGTCTCATCTGGCACAATTTTTCAGAGATAGTAAAAAATACAATTTACTCATTTAGAGCATGTTTTAGAGGAGAGTGAGAAATAATTTCCCTAAATTGAATATTTGGGAACCAATTACAACCCCAACTCTGCTATTAACCTCAAAATAGGTAATTGCAAGTTTGTGTCTAAATCCATTTGTCATAATAGAGCAAATTAAGAATCACATGATGGATGTGATTAATGTGTGACAGTTATCATGAGCACCATGAGTGCAAACTAATAACAACATCAAAGAGAGATTCCAAATGTGATGCAGCCATGAAGGCAAAACTAATTTTCGAATTATAATAGCAACGTCCAAGAAAGCTAATGTTTTCTTTGTGTGTAGTCACGGCTGGGCATCTGGAGAATGACTGGCTATTAATGTCCTAATAAATGGCAGGCACACACTGGAAAGGCTGCCACCATGTGATGCATGGAGCACAGTTGCTGCTGCTATTGTCATAATGGACTGGCTAGGTGGCAGGTCACAGGGTGGTAAAAAAAAGTAAGACTCATTACTGCTCAAGCTCAGGGCCTGGATGTACCCAAGGGTTCTGACCCAAGTTGCATAAACACAGCTTCAATGCATATAGAAAATATTCCTGCTTAATTTTCATCTTATATTCCTTATCTATTCTTCTGCCAGAAAAAAACAGTAAGATTAAACCAGTTGACTAAAATAGTAGAGTCATAATAATGAAATCACTTTGTAGATGTGACAAACATGTATTTAGTAACCATCATATTGGCAGTAAGATTAAAAAAAAAAAAAAACCCAAAAAACCAGCCTCAAGATTCTGGCAAAACAGGTGTTAAGCTGATGTCCCTTGATACTTGGAGGAAGAATCTATTTTGGCAGCTACTGGCAGGCATGGTTCATCCAGTTGGTCCACGTGAGACTACGCAGTAACTGGACCTTGCTAAACAGAGTCCCATGAAGCCAGGAGGAGAGCTGGTTTATCACTACATCCCAATCCTGAGCATGGTGCGCTCACCCAGATGGCCAATTAGTAAAAGGTAGGACAAGAGAGCAAGTCAAGAGGCTCAGAGTCCTGAGTCTGCCATTTACTAGCCTGTGCAACCCAGACAACTGACTTTAGTCCTTTAAGTCTCAATTTATTTCTATAAAAAAAATGAAAATGTTGTGATACAAATCAATGATGTTACAGGTAGGACATAGTGTGGTAAAAAAAAAAAAAATAGCCACTTGTTACAGTAAATAGGTTAGGGTTGAAAGTTCACCAGAGGCAGAGTAAGAAGTGCAGCATAAGACAGTCCTCAGCTGTGGAGGTGATAGTACTGAGTGGCAAGCAGGACACAAACAGCTTTGCAGCACAGTCTCACACCTCTTCAGACCTCCCATAAATGTTCATAAAGTATGAACATAGTTTTCAATTTTATATAGAAGTGTGTGGGGGATTTTAGGGGTCTTTAGTGGGAGTTGGGGCTGAATTTTGAATGTTGAAGGTTCTAACTAGAAGACACAGCAGCAGGTGGGCTTTGCAGGGTGCTGGAAGAACAGAAGAGCAGGAAGGGAGGGGCTGGAGGAGGGAAAGGCTGTGTCCGCTATGGTTCCTCTGCTTCAAATGCTTTACTTTTAAAATACCTTTTCACATTTATTTATAATCCCCTTTATACCTCTTTTGATGGTAAAAAAAAATCATCTTTTTCTCTGTATTGCTAATAGTCTTAAAACTCTAGTGGATAATTCTCAGGGGTGCAAATTTCCACGCCTGGACTCAGTATTCCTGAAACTATCTCAGCATTGTGTTTGGCAAAGAACCTTATTTCATGGAGACACAAACAAGTCATCACCAAACACCTCAGATCACCATATATATATATATATATATATATATATATATATGGGAGGTGATTCCATTTCTAAATGGTATAGTTTAAAAATGCAGACATGGAAGCAAAATCATTTGAATTATTTAAATGGCACAAACAGTATACTAAAATATTCACACATTCTAGCTGGACTACACTGAGATTTAACGTAAAGGAGTCCAGCTTTTCTTAGCATAGTAAAGAAGTCAATGTTGCTGTCCCAATGCTTAATAGATAACTTGTCAATACAAACACTGTCAGTAATGCACACACATGCGCATACATGTTTTTGTGACCATGTCTTTTCGAGAAACCCTGCACCACTGAGAGTTGGGTATGCCATGATACCCAACTCCAGACATAAGCACTAGACAAAGTGTCAGGAGAGACACCCTGTGTGCGTTTAGCCCCTCCCTGCCTGCTCTGCGGTGGCTGCACCTGCCACGCTGGTCACCTTTCCTTGTACCTGGCTTCTGTCTTCCCTGTATGCTACACTCACCTCTTCTAGGTTGAAACTACACTGCTCCTCAAGGTTCAGCCCCACTCCTTTATTCCCACTCAATATTTCTCCCTTCTCAGAGGCCACATACACTTCCGTGAATTCAGCGATTGCTTCTGCATGGAAACTTCCGAAAGGTTTCTTCATGGACTGTTGATGGCAAAAAGTGTGTCTAGGTCTTACCTCGTCCCCACTGATGATGTGGTTATGAAGTGAACTGAAGCATGTGCACAGGTTGGCAAACGCTTTGTCATACAATAAAGCCTCAGCTCTAAGATTCTACTGTGTATATGAGAAAATAGAAGCTGGAAAGCATGAGGCTACTGGCCTAAATTTATCATCTAGTTGTGTTACAGAAGAAAGATAAGACCCCACAAGTCTGTTAAATTCTGTTTTCATTTCTAGCCTTCATGTCTCAGCTGGTCATCAGCGCCATTATCTACTTGTCGGGCATTGTCAGAACATGCTAAGAGAATTCTGAGTGCTTTTGAAGAAACTCAACACGCTCACGCACACACATGTACATGCACACACACACGACACAGAGACATGTGACCTAAGCTTCAGAAACAAGGAAATGTTCTTGTAATGTGTTTTTGGGCCCCTCCTGGATGTAGTGAATAGGATTAAGTTTACTTCAGATTACTCCTTATTGATTATATTTAAAACTATCCTTTATATATATAATATATATATATATATTGCCACATGCACCTTATCCTTGTGATTGTACACAGCTTAAACTTATAAGAACTTTACTCATGTGGCCATTCTTAACCGAGAATATAAACTGACAGGTGCTTTGAATAAAGTTGGCTACTGCATGAGAAGTTCTTAGCCTTCTGCCTGCCATCTCCTACCACTCATGTAGCAGTAACAGCACACTTCAAAAAGACCAAACTAGATTCCCTACTTCTTCTCCCAAGCCAGCTTGCACGACATCTTTCTCCCATAGTGACACCTCAAGCCTTGGCTTCTTTTTCAGCATCTAAATTAAATCAATAGAGGTCTTTGATGTGGCAAATATATTGAAATTGTGCCCATCTTTCAAGGGCAAGTGCAAACACGAGATCTTCAATGAAGCTTTTCAAAATAATTAATTCATATTGATTTCTCTTTCTTCTGAAATAATAGAGCATTGATTAGATTCATCAATTATTCTGATACTTAATCATATATATATATGATATTGTTACTAATGACCAAACTGTAAATTGTTTTTTATTTCTCATAAGTCCCTTCAAATAGGTGCATATGAGAGAGAACTTTATTTAAAATCTCATTATTTTGATTATTTCTATGTAACTGGTTACTGACATATCTCTGAAAATAAATGATATGGTTATCACTTTTATATTTCAAATACTAAGAGCAGGGAAACTGAGTTCTGAATAAGTATGCCTTTAATCCATTTTGTTTAATATAATATTTCTAGGTAGGAAGGAAGGTAAATACTAGTGTCATACAAAATGAAACGGGGGCTGAGGGTGATAGCTTGCTTGAAAGCATGAGGACCTGGGATAGAACCACAGAACCCATAGCAGAGCACACGGCCACATACTTGTAATTTCATTGCATGGAGGCAAAGACAGGTGAATCCCTTGTCTCTTAGCTATACAGCCTAGACTACTCAGCATATCCCAGGCCAATAAAATAGTGTCTCAGAAAAACAAAAACAACACAAATGTGTACTTGAACATAAACAAATACATAAACAGACAAAAATCATAATAAGATTGATATAAAATACCTATAAGATATTATATCTTATACTTTATTAAATGTGACTATTTAAATACTTTTTCTGACATACTTGAGTCACACACAAATTTAAACTAGTAATGGCTGTAAGGGACCAAGCCTGTCACATTAGGAAATATCAGCTCAGAAACTAGGCTGAATCATGAATGAATCATAAGCAGAGGGCTTCTAAGTCGGAGAAGAGCTGTGCTGGAATGCAGAACTGTAAAAAGGAAGGCACTCTATTTCAATTCCCGCCATCCAATTTGAGGACTCATTAGTAGGCAAAGACAGCTGATTTTAATTGTTTAGACTGGTACACAGGGAGAATGACAATCTCTAAAGTCAAGAATCTCTCTCCTAATTAGACAAAGTTGGCATACAACGGCATATTCATGAGTCTACAGGGTAGAAGACATTTCTAAAGGAGAGATGAATGGAAAGACAGCAGATGGAGAGAAGGTGTTTTTGATCATAGATGACTCAGAGTAAAGGGATGTTGAAATTAACTAATACTAGAAGGCTAAAATGCCTAGGAAAAGACTAATAAACATGAAAAGCTGGAGAGAAACAGGAGGTTAATTATAATAGGAAAACTATTTCATAGCTTTTTCGTCCATAAATTTAGGCTCTAGAATTACAGACAGCATAATTTCCGCTCTGATCCAGTATCAGACTTTCAAGACAGAGCTTCACTGTGAAGCCCCAGAGTGAATTCACTCATCAATTCATGACACACCTGAAAAGGTGACTCATGGACCATGAGATGCATCTGAGAAGATGCCTCTTTAAAAATCACCCTTTACATGGTAAAACCAGCAGAATGTAAAGGATTTCGTCTTTTGTTATAATTTCTGCTATTAGAATTGTCTGCAACAAGTAGAATACTTTTTATGAGTGACATTAATGCACCAATTGTGGAGAAACACAGGGAAAGGACCTAATCATTCACTACAGACCACAAGGCTTCTTCTTACCTGAACAGATTGTTGTCTTAAGAAAAAAAAAAAAAAAAAAAAAAAGCTGAGCTGTTACATAAATAGTATCAGAAGCATGAGTTGAAATTTTTTTTTAAAAAATCAAAACAAATAATAAAAAGTAATTGGTTATGAAGATATTTTGTTCTCAAAAAGAGAATAGTTGAGAAAGATTACAACACCCTTCCCATGACCACAGCAGGACTCTGAGACTCTCCTAGAGATGGGTTTTGCAGTCAATCACCATGTTGGCAGCTCCAGGGCTACTGCTGATCGTTCTAACAAGAGGGTCCTAAGGAGATAAATCAGATTATACCATTCATTGGAAATTTAATCTGAAGTAGACCTTTTAAAAATGTAACAAACTGTGGTAGAACTTTTGTGACATCAACAACTCTTTTCAATAAAAATGAACCAAGTTATGAAAAAAAACTCATTTCATAACTAAAAAAGGTATTTTAGAATTCTTGTTCCACATATTATCCTGCTCAGTTCATTATTACCTGAGACATAGATTTTCAAAGTAACTATTATATTGCTGGTTCCAGAACCGCCTACCTCTTCAAGAATTTATCAACACTTAGGGCTAACAGAGTCAAAAAAAAAAAGGTTCTTTAAGACACTGACAGATGTCAGTCTTAAATCGGATCTCATTAAAGTGAGAACAATTTTTTAAAAAGCTTGAATTAATTTCACACACACACACATACCTACCTACATACATAAACACATATATACCCACACACACACACACACACGGGGGGGGGGGGGGGAGAGAGAGAGAGAGAGAGAGAGAGAGAGAGAGAGAGAGAGAGAGAGAGAGAGAGAGAGAGAGAGAGAGAGAGAGAGCATGTCAGTTAATGATCCCTGAAACTAATTTCAAAAGAGCAAATTTAATCCTTTGTTTTCTTGGAATAAAGATAGTGGACAGAGAAAGACAAAGTGGACGGACATAAAATAGTCAAAAACATGACTATACAGTAGTAAGACAAATCATTTTTGTTCATCAAGAAAAAGTTACTATGAAAACTCTCCAGAAATGATAAAAGAGACAAATGAATTGAAATTAAAATGATACTTATATTATACCTTTAGAAACTAATTAAGTTGAAATTTGTTGCAGAATTATTTAGGGCACTTGTTAAAAGTTCAAGTTCCTGGAATCCCTGAGGGTACAAGAATCTGCAATTCTACTGTGGCTTCCCAATGATCATTATACAGTAAGGTTTCAAAGCTCTCACCATGGAAAGGTGCTCCTTCCTGTGCACTCAGCATGGTGCTGATAATGCTTGGCTTTCTTCCCAAAGGTATAGATGTAGGGGTTAGAAGCCAGAGACTAAATGTACTAAATATGGCCCTGCCTTTGGCAATCTAACCATGGACATTCTATTTAAACTCAAGCCTTGGTTTCTTTATCTGAAAGTAGGGATTATAAGACTTTGTACAGGTGCTTTGGCGAGTCTAACACTCAGAATGTTCTGAAGGATGGTATAATTAGTCCATTCCCCACAGTGAAAATTGACATCTTCTATAGCCGATCCACAGAAAAGACCTCACATGTGGCCAATAAAAGACACAAATGATTCTGGAGTCATGCACTTAGCACCAAGAAAAGGTGATGTGACAAAAGCCCGGGCAAGGCTACTAAATACTGAAGCCTTACAGAATCTATTTTGTTGCGGTGGGCAGAATTTTCTGTTTACTAGATAATTTAGAAAAACAAATTAAGAAAAGCAAGGAACGTAATTGACTCAAAGACAAAATTTTGGTTTGTAAGAGTAATCAACTCAGGCAGTGACAGTGTTGAGAAAGTGAATTTGCATAGATTTCACAATTAGGACATAATCTGCAACGTTCACAATCCCTTACATTTTAAGTTCCCATCATTTTGCTGCTTGCTTAAATGCAACGCTTCCTTATTATTCCCCCCCCCCCCCCCCCCCCGTTTTCTCAACTTTCCAGGGTTAATGATTAAGACTGCTTACACCAGACCAGAATTATGGAAAGCCTGTATGTAAAGAGCTTCATTCTAATCCAGGTGAGAATAACGGGAAGAGACCCAGGAAGAGAGGGTGTAAACATCACCTGTTCCCAGAGACTGTTCACTATGTGCAGCCAATTAGTGTTATCAGGAAGTAACGGACTAATAAACAGTTCTAACACTGGACTGGAAAGACAGGAAACCTCTTTCCCTCCACTGGTTGGGAAAAACTAGCTTTCAGTTAAATTAAAAACCTAAAGCAGGAGGAGGAGGAGAGCCTTAATTGGTCTGCAGGATTTACATCTAGGATTAGGGATAAGGAGAAAGACATGCACACCATCTTTCAGGGCTGTGCTCACTGGTGATACACAATTCCTAGAGGGGCAGAACTATACTCACCAGATCCCTCCTGGCCCAAGCTGAGCTGCTTTTTATGACCAAACTCCACTGAGAGCACAATTAAGTTTAAATACACACACACACACACACACACACACACACACACACACACACACACACACACACACACACACACACACACACACACACACACTTTTCCTATATCACACACACCAAAGCGCTCCTGATTATTCTTTGGCTGCACAGTAGTACATCTTCATGTTTAAAATATAGTGGTGGGCTCAGAGGGGCAAAACACTTCCCACAAAGTGTGAGGACTGGAGTCTTCATCACCAGGACCTATGTAAAAGCTGGGCCAGTGTGGTAGCTACTTGTAACACTAGCAGCTACCAAGACTCCTGAGCAGAGACAGGAGAACCCAAGGCAATTGGCTACTAGCTGCAATGGACAAGCCCAGAGTCCAGTGAGACACTCTATCTCAATAAATAAAATGGACAGTGACTGAGACAGAAACCCCATGTCAACTTTGGGCCTTTACATGCATGTGCACAAACACTTACACACTCACACAGGTAAAGATGCATATATGTATACTCATACATATCATACACATCCAAACATAGATTTACAGTATGTGGATTTGCATATGCGTGTATATAACAATATACAAATGGTGATTAAAAACTTTCTATTTAATATGTTTTTTAATTGAGAAGAAAACCTCAAAGATTGAAAATGAATAACTGTTATCCTTATTGATAGGCAGTTTTAAGAGGATCCTTCATTCCCATGGGTGGGAGGGTAGTCATCAATATGTGGAATAGATAAACCCTTCCACAGCAATTTGTGTCTCAGCATAGCCATAGAGGAAGGCCTTGTTCATGTACATTAAACTACTGGTGGTGTAAAGGTCCATGCCAAACAGTTCAAAGGTCATGAAAGAAACGTGGACGGCATAACTCTCTACCTCATGGTTATGACTCAGCTCTGTTCACAGAGATGGGCTCTTATAAAAAGCAATGTAAGTGGATAAAATTAAGGGGGGAGGGAGGGAAATTAGTGGGGTTTGGACCCAGAGGCATAGCACTGCTGCTGTATGTCTGCCTAGCTCTTTCCTCATGACCATTTCCCCTTCTCTTCCTCTGAGCACCATCTGCACTAATATAAAACTCTTTACGTCAGGACTGAACAAGCCCTACAATGGACAACACTGTGTGCTGTATCCCAGCCAGCCCACGAAACTGGACAGCCAACAACACACAACGTTAGTGAAAAAAGAAAATCCTAAATTATCTTTTCATCTATAGTTATAGTAGAGATTAGTTGTCTGTACAAAGCTCCATGACACAAGTCTGTTAGCTGTCTGATCTGCAGGCAGCTTTCATGTGTTCCTCAGACAACCCTTATCTTTTGGCACATGAGATGACTGCCAGATAATCCTCCATAACTCATTTTATGTAAATATATTATGACATGTCTCAATATATACTAGGTAAGCTAGCATTTTTTCAGGAATATCTAAAGTTAAAGAATAACATTAGAAATGATATATAAAACAACCCTGCCTTAATACAAAAATAATTTTTAAATGAGAAGTTTCATAATCATTCATATTTGTATGAGTTATTGCAATTTTCAAAAATCTGTACCTTTAATTTATGAATAATAATAACAGATGACTCTTTTTCTTAATATCTGGCACATTAGAGTTGAAAATGCCAACTCTGGTCAAGGTTCTTGAAATTAGTGGAGACATGAACATCAGGTGTTTCAGCATCAGGAAGTGACTTGAATCACCTAGTCTCCATAGTAACAGCCTTACGCTTACATCAACGGGCCACACATCTTACTCATATCCACGCCATCACAGTTCAGAAGAGTGCCTGGGCATCAAATTGTTCTCCTACATAAGGGGCCTTCTCTAGTCAGGGCTCATCATGAAATCTCATTTAAGACAATGATAGCTGAAATTATCACCCAGAGTCTTGGTGCTTGCAGAGTACAAAAAGTTCTTTTTTATGAAGAGATATACTTACAAATATTTAGAAGTATCTCATGCATTCTAAAACTTTTAGTCAGTCACATAGAAAACTAGTGTTTTGAGACATCATGATCATTACATAATCATGTATTGGTAATTACTGTATAGGGCTGTCACACACACACACACACACACACACACACACACACACACACACACATAGAGAGAGAGAGAGACAGACAGACAGACAGAGACAGAGAGAGAATTATCATTAAGATAAATTTTATGCCAAATATACTGGCACACACCTTTAATCCCAGTACTTGAGTGGCAGAGGCAGACAGATCTGTGGGTTTGTGGTCAATCTGCTTATGTAGTAAATTCCAGGCCTGCTGGGTCTACATGGTGAGACCCTGTCTCAAAACAAAAAATGGATTTTTGTGCATATACCCTGATATATTTGACCTTGCTTTCACCAACCTCATGCCTCTGGTAATATATTGTATATTTAATAAAATTTGTCTGGAATAACAGAGGACAGAGTCACCCACAGCCAAGGCATGAATGTTAGAGAGTGGTGACCCACTCTTTAATTCCATTTAACTCAGGAGACAGAGATCCCTCTGGATCTCTGAGTTCAACACCTAACAGCCAGGTGGTAGTGGTACATATAGTTAATCCCAGCACTTGGAGTTTGAGGCCAGCCTGGTCTACAAAGCAAGCTCCAGAACATCCAGGACTGTTACACAGAAAACTATGTCATTAAAAAGCAATACAAAAGGCTGGAGAGATGGCTCTGTCCTCTGACTTTCCAGACTAATTTTATTAAATAACAACATATCAACACACATGCCCCCTTTAACTACTCATCAAACTCACTAGTGTGCTTGTTTGATTTCCATCAACAATCATGGTATGAAAAGTATGCTGAATACTTCATCTTGGCTTATATTTTAATATAACGCTGGGAACATGCCAAAAAGTTAATATCCCCATGGTACAAAGTTTTATAATACGTCTTACCATATGAGGGCTAAGTCTATTATTTACTGCCAAAAATAACCCCAGTTTTCAGGTCCTTCCAACCTAGTGATGATTAAAAGAAGGTGGAGTGAACAGTAATTTGCTGAGATTGTGGCTAGAAGTGTGCCCTGAGTTCCCTATGTCCTTTATATATCGCTGGTTCATCTCTGAGCTGGCATGGCTTTCCAACAGCAGGAAACGATCTCAGCTTTACTCAGCACTCTGGGATAAAATCCATACATACTGCAGGGAATGCTTCTATAGATCTAATCCAGTGACTAAAATCAATCTATGAACCTTTCTTCCCATTTCATAGACCAGTCCCTGAACCTTATTCTGTTGTAGAAACTGATATTTAGATGAATCAAAGCCAACACTGGCATGGCCAGGGATGCGCAGATGAAGAACCTGGTGCCTGTTCTCAATCCCTTTCTGTTCCTGCTCTTCTAGACCCTGGGACTTTCAGGTGGGCCACAGAGTTCATTTATTTGCCTGTGGTTCTGGGGTACAACTCGCAACTCACCCTTTGTAAGCTACCTCATGTATACAGCTGTTCATTCCTTGCCTCTTCTCCAGAGTAACATCAAACTCCACTGTATAAACAAAAGTGTAAATCTAGAAATATAAGCTGCTTGGGTCTGGCAGGCTGACAATAACCAGAGAGATCTGAATACATGGCTTCTACTGCACAATATTTAGGAACTGACTGCGTCCTCCTTGTCAGGCACTGTGCTAGGAAACAAAGATACAAATATGTTATAACCCACGCCTTAAGGTACTCCAAATCCAAAAGGAAAGGCCCACAGGAAGCACTCTCAGTAGTGAGAAGCATGGTGTGAGCAAGTCTACCCAGAAGGCTGTGGGACTGGAAAGACAGCCAGTCTACTGTCAGAGGTAAAGTCTATTCTCTAAACAGTGAGAGCACTGTCTACAGACAAGTGCCAGCCCAAGGTGGGCAGGAACACTTGATGCATAATAAACAATACTCAAGAGACACAGATACTGGACTTCAAAGGTCAAGTTCTCATGAACCACACGGAGGTAGGAGCAGGCATCAAGGGCTGGGCAAAGACTGCGGAAGAAGCCATTGATGATTCAGACTCCTGGCTAAAGAAAATGAATTAAACCTTGGTGTGACGTGAATACCATAAAACTAGTGCAAAACATTTTTCTTCGAAAGACATTTTGTTGTTGTTGTTGTTTTTTTAAATATTCCAGATTTTAAAATGCTTGCAATTGGATATGTAAAAGCCATTTCATACATGTACCATTTTATTAACTGAGCTTCCTCATTTTATACAGACACAGGCTGGGGTATTAGCACATGTGGATTAGGAGGGAACAGACCATAAGAACTCTTGGGACTTGGAGAAGCAAAGACATACATCTTTATTAATCCCTTGTAGTAAATACTACTGATTAGAGAGCGAAATGCCTTTGGGTTTATAAACAGCAGTATTATACACACTATAGATATTTTAAGTAAATTGTTGTTAACTTTTCAAAAGGAGGTAATCATCTTAAAATTAAAAATAGAATGCATTTTCTACTTGGGGTGACTAAAATTTTCTAAACATAATGGAGATAGCTGAACAACATTGCAAACATATTAATGCCACTAAATCATATACTAAAATGGTTACGGTGAGAAATAATGTGAATATTTTGATCAAAGTAAAAAAAGTTACAATTTTATGAAATGAATTTATTTGTAGCGCAAAAGCATTAATGACATTTGGTGATCAGATTGCATAAGCTGCTACCAATGATTGGCTATCCTTAGTGGGGCCAATTATATACATGTACCCTTTGACACTGGGGACATTCTCACTTTAAAGAAAGGAATACCCACTAAGAGGAGGGAAAAATACCACTTACATGCAAAATTTGGAAAACCATTAATAGATGCTATTACTATTACTCTGGTGACAAATGGCATTTTATCTTGTTTTTTTTTTTTTAACATCACTAAATATATTTAAGATATCTACAGACTTATATCTCTAGAATTTAAACACTGGAACATGTTAAAACATTTATTTCTTAAAAATGACTTTGCTGGGCTGGTGAGATGGCTCAGCAGGTAAAACACTTGCTATGCTAACCTGAGTGTATTCCTGGGACCCAGGGAGGAAGAAGAGAACAGGCTCCTAATAGATGTCCTCTGATATTCACATCTGTGCCCACATTCACTTACATGCACCACACACACACACACACACACACACACACACACACACACACACACACACGCAATAATAATAATAACTTTGTTTTATTGGAAGAAATGTAGATACATAAGCTATGTTTTTCATAAATTACAACAGAGTTAACTGTATATCAATGATTTGCGTGGTTCTGTACATTTCTTAGAACTGCTTCAGTTATTTAAACATCTATAAAGGAATGGTTAAAGATGGACCGGCATTTGATGAAGTGTAACATTACATGGGAGATGGTTATTTTACTTGTTATACTCTCAGGGTGAATTATTTATTATTACTATACACCAGGGCCTGTGAATGCAGGCTGGCGCTCATTCGCTGCACCACATTCCCGTCCCATGATCAGTATTTTAAGCTATGAAAGTTGTATAAGTAATTTCTTCTTTGATCTCTCCATTTTTGAGGCGTAGGTGTAACTCTTTATCTCAGGCTAGCCTAGAACTCACAATTTTGTACCTCAGGCTGGCCTCAATGTCCTACTGGTATCCTGAGTCAGTCTCTGAAATGCTGGAATTACTATGTTATGAATCATCATGCTGGGCCTTTCTGAAGATAAAACCCACAGAATCCTAGGAGAGTCATCATCTGAAGGTGTAAATTACAAGTTTGTGGCAAGGAAAAGAGAAAAACCAAAAGAAGAACAACAAATCTCAAATATACTCCCCCAAGCCCCCAAGTTTAAAATACTTGGAAGAGCAAGTGTTGAACTACTAAAGAAGAAACTATTTTTTTTTTTAAATTTCTAAGACACCAAGTCCTGATCTTTTATTACCATACATGAGTTCTAGCTGAATATTTGAAGGGTTATCCTTGTAGTTAGAAGCCTTTTTGGCTGTGATACTGGCACACCCATACCATCCATACACCTATAAAGGACATGATTAGTAAGCAGGCACTGGTGGAAAACACAGACAAGCCCCTTGTCCAAAATGGGAAACAGGAAGTTAAACAAAGAGCAAAAGGTAAGAAAGAAGTGTGGGAGTACAGGCATGTGTGTGTGTGTGTGTGTGTGTGCATGTGTGTGTGCAAGAGAGTGTGTGTGCATATGTGTGGGTATGTGCTTGTGCGTGTGCAAGTGTGCGCATGTGTATGATATGTATGTGAAGTACACCTATAGTACAAATCATACAAATCACATAAAAGTAAATACCATTATCACTACAGTAATCCCCTTTACTCTAGAGTATAAACCCCTAGCATGAAGCATGTTTAGCCCTGGAATCATGGATTTCATTTCTTTACTACACCCTAGGTCATATTGAAACTCAGCAAAAAACATCAACCATTTTATTCTTTGGAAATTCCTTCTAGACTTTTTATAACAGAAAGAAAATTGTGGAGGGAGAGAGAGTCTTTTCTAATAATTAAGGAACATCATCAGATAATTCATGACATCTAAAAATTCAGGGAAAATTACAGTCTTCCTTTCCACTACAAAGGAGACTAAGCGCACTCATCACCAAGGCAAATGTCCAAACAAAGCTGGAGGGAAATGATGAATAAAATCCTGGAACAACTTTGATGTCTGCAGAAGCATTTAAAGATTTACTGTGATTTCATCCTAACAGACACGTGGACTCAGCGCACAGCTGCCGACTTTTATTTCTCTTGTATAGGGTCAACCCAGGCACCTTGCAGAGGTTTCCACTTACTTTATTTCAATGGACAGTTTTGTCCAGAGAAATCACTTTGTCCTGTGAGCTTTTATGTGGTGAGTTTCCTATGACGAAACAGCCTCAATAAAGAGCACAGGGGATGGAGTGCATGGGCAAAGCAGTTACGTCTCTGAATTATGCTCAGGGATAAACATTATTACTTAGAGAATAAACACCATGAAAATACTGATTATCTATCCTTCTCAGAAATTACTCAAAGTGAAGAGTAGCAAAAGGTATTACAAACACCGTACTCGCATCCTAATCACATGAGGTGATAATGCTGAGCCCAGATCTCAGATCTCCATGCTCAATTCTCCATATTTTAAACTAAGAATCTTAATAAAATGAATTTCCATTTAATGCTGTGTCATTATCATTAGTACACAGTTAATACTTTATATAGAATGGATAGCTCTATATTCAAAGCTGTTTATAGGCTGCTAATAACTGAGACCCCCAAAGACCTCAATTTACATAAAAAGGAGGAAAGGCTACATTCACTCAGGTATACAAATCGCAACCATATAGACAAAGGCTCTAAGAACTCATAATCTCTTCTTTGTGGATTTGGTCAGGGATGGCTGGCTAATTGGAGGAACTCATGAAAGCACCTTACAATCCAATTAGCACTTCAGTGCAATTAAGTGCCAGAGACTTCCCTATTCTACAGAGACAGGCTTTGATCTCCCAGTGAAAAGTGTCCTTCCTTAAAGCTGCGGTTTTGATTTTTTTTTTTCTTGGTAATTAGTGCTAATTGTAAACCCAAGCCTGACCTGCTATAAACAGAGTGTTTTACCGCATTTGACACAAGGACCTAAAATCAGTGTTCTCTTTTGTCTATATTGTACTTGCTTATTAGAAGCCTGGCTATTTTACTCATCATTTCATGCACAATGGGTAAGTACATACAAAGTCATCTGAAACAAATGCCTCGATCGTAAGAGCTTGTGCGGGTATTTCCACTGATGTCCTTAAGCCCAGTTACCACAAGGGTAGTTGATTGGATTGCATTTAAGGAATATACTGTAGTTTTTCTACACAAAGAATGACTATTCAAAAGCAGTTTCTAAAGAGGTTTAGTGACCCTTGTATGTTTGGAAAATAAAAACAAAGGAAGAAAATGGTCTTTTCATGGGAACAAACAAAGAACTGTACGAATCAACTGCAGAAGTCTGATTTTTTTTTTTTAAAAAAAGCCTATTATAACAATATCTGTTAAATCAACTCATTGTTGGGATTCATAAAAATGAATTAAAATATAGACCAATGAGTGTGTAGACCAATAAGATATCTCTACATGGAAATAAGATACTGCAAAATATAAACTCCCAGGCTCCCACTAAGGCATAGATAAGATCCTTTGAAATTAGCAGGCAGTTTCTATGTAAATGCAAAGCAGCTGGGTGCTGGATGGGAAATTTCTCCCTCAGACAGTTTTAAATATGCCCCATCCCACTGTTTAGTAAATGATTTCTTCATTGAAAAAAAAAAAAAAAAAACACAAACAGAGCTAAGCATAGTCCATGTGGCACTGACACCAGACACTGAATTAGGACTGATTTAGTGATCTGAAGTAGTCTAGTGTGTCCAGACATACAATTATTAGAGGAAAAAAATACATCTAAATGCATACATTACACAGAAAATGCAAAAGCATCAATTAGCACCCTGAGAAGCAGATGTATTTTCCTTGGAGGGAAAAAAAAGGAGGTCAGAAACAATATTTTTACAAAGGAAAATAAGATTAAATAAGATTAAAATAAACAAAAAGTGGGATGGATACTTAGAAATTTCCCTAATTTTATGCTTTTTAGATTTATTAAATCATTTTAAACAAATGTATTGCACTCATATACTTTAAAGCTAAATAGTAATGAACAAAACTGTGATGCTCTCTCCCCAGAGTTCTCTTCAGAGGCATTTCCTTCTTTTTTAGCCTTCTCTTTGCTTCCTTCCTGTCAAAGTTTTCAAGCAGCTAAGAATCCCTGGTTGAGGGGCTCAGAGGGACAGGCTTTGACTAACTGTATTTCAGAGCTCATTGGGGGAGGAGCTGGTACCTTATGTTAGAACCAGGCATTTACCCTGGTTGGATACAGGACCTTGCCCTCTTCAGATGATGTAGTCTCCATGTGTATTCTGCTCAGATTCATCTTTCATTAATATCACCTAACTCCAGCCGGGATGGATGTGATGAGGTGACAGGGTCAGTGGGTTTTTGGAAATAGTGGAGACTGGGAGGTGAAGTCACATTTGCAATCAGCTCTGTCTTCATTAATGTCACTGTCTTTTATTATTTGGTGGTTTGAGTAAGAATGGTCCCATAGGCTCATATATGTGAATGGAAATATCTGAAAGGATTAGAAGGATTAGGAGGTGTGTCCTTGTGGAAGAGGTGTGGTCTTGTGAACCATTCTCTCTGCCTGCTTCTTGTAGATCTAAAGTTGGAGCTACTGCTCTAGTACCTGGCATGCCACATGTTCCCTGCCATGATAATAACAGACCTCTGAAAACGTAAGCAAGCCTCTAATTAAATGTCTTCTCTTATAAAAGTTGCCTTGGTCATGATGTCTCTTCACAACAACAGAACATTGACTTAGACACCCAGCCTCCAATTTATGAGACCTTCTGGGGAGACAAATTGGCTAGCTGCTCTCTGTTGCTTTCAATCTGAAAGCATTTTGTTTGACTTTACTCTCCTCTACTAAGTTTTTTTGTACTTTCTTTAAATTTTGAAGAAAATATATACAATATAAATTTAGTATTTAAACTGTTTTTAAGTGTATAATCAATGCGGTGACAATTCACATTGTTTTTGACCACCTTCATTATTCACTTGCAATACTTCCTCACCGCCTGTCTCATCTATTTTCTGGCCACAGGTTTTGGTGGTTTGAGGGCTGCAATGATCTACAACTTAACTGAATGTTTCTCTTTTCCTTGCATGGGAATGATTTCCCAAAGGAGGGTGTAGTTTGTTACTGAATCACAGTCCAACCCATGCCTCATCCTCTGAAGACAACTGTTGTCAAGAATGGCAAAGTTATATGCTCTTGGCACCAATGTGACCTGGTGGCATGACAAGATTAGGATCCAGTTTGCCCTGTAGATTCCTCACCTACATTTGTCAAGTCCTTTCTGGGCCTCATGAGTTTGCACTTCCTTTGATGACTCGCTCATCTTCTCTCCCTTCCTATGCACAGCTATACATGCCTAAGAGATGGAGATGTTATTATAAGACCAACAGTCAGACATGTTCTGAATAAGGAGCTAGATCTTTCTAACTTTGATGGTGACAGTAACTAGAAACTGAAGACTATACCCCAGCCACTGAAGTTGACTATGTATACATTGAATAACATGCTAAACAATGTAGACAGCTAAGTTTACATCCCTTTACGGGTGAGCCTGAAGCCCTTACTTTAGGACCCATGTACTACACCTGTAATACCTTACCTAACATGCATTCCAAACTCAGTGGAAATAATTCTATGAATATTTAAATAATGCCATGGATATTTAAAAGTATGATGAAAAAGTATCATTATTGTTTATTGCTGGAAATCACTTTTTGTGATATATTCTAATTTCCTATATTCTCTGGTTCACGTACCTACCTATTATTTCATTAAATTTCGGGTATTATATGTTTCAATGATGAATTGAAAGGGGTCTCTACAAGACAGGAAAACTCAAACAGTACATGAGGTCTTAATTTTAATATTTTCCTCAAGTTTACTGAATTAAATTTAAGAATATAATTTGAACAAAGATCAGATAATGTTTTGATTGAATGTTAAGTTTCAAATCTATAATGATTGGGTGTCTTGGATTAAAAGCAATAGCAAAGAAGGGAAATAATTGGGACAAAAGAATGAAAGAGTCAAGAAAGAGCCTCTCAGGCTGTGTCTATCTTGTGGAGTAAAAGGCTGGGACTCAAAAGATGATAAAGCTTCTTACCAAAACAGCGATGGAGACCAAGCTACAATGCACACTCATATCCTGTGCCGTCAGCAACTAGGCTGTGTATGTAGACTAAGGAGCTCTTGAAAAGGCAAAACCAAGTTTACTTACATGAACAAAGTAAACCGAGGAGTAAGCACAAAAAATTACCGTACTACTGATCATGGCGAGGGCAGGGCAATTTCTTCTCATCTGAAAAGGCAATTTAGTTGCTTCTTTTAGAGTAGACACATCTGTTACTCTTGATAAACTATTCATAAATATGGAAAACACCGGACGAGTCACACTGTACCAGGCCCATGAAAAAGTAGTTGAAGATTTGTTCTTGATTTTAAATGAATGTAATGAATCGTTACAAAAATTCATTGAACCACAACAAACTTGTCTTAACACAAAACTTACGTGAGAAGTCTGCAATTTGTTCAATAATTCAGAAATAAATAAAAAATGACCTATAAGCAAACACGGAGAAGGAACTCCACAGTAATACAAGGTATGCCTTTGTATCAAAAAACAGTGGTTCTCACTCGGGAGCCCAGTGACTCTGATTTTGGCTACAACTTGGATAAACTAGGCATTGCTGCCCCACCAACAGTGCAAAACACAAAGCAGCAGAAAAGTATAAATATTGCAAAGCACAGGGACAGAAGAACAGTAAAAAACCATGAGCTTGATGACCTTGTCAAAGATAACTCTGGAAGGAGGGTGGTATGTGTCAGTGCATCAGACTATAGCCTGCAGGAAGAATTTAATCCACACTGGACTTATGAAAAGCTGTTACTGGAAATCAGGTACGCCAGGTACTGACAAATGGGCTGTGCCTGCTTCCAGTGTAATGGTGGAGTGAGCAGAGCTAACAGAAGCAGGTGTCTCATGCAACTGAAAAAATTTACAGTCCACCCCTGGGTCTAGCCTGTGGAAAGCATGGATGGATAGGAGAGCACATCTCACTAGGTACAGTGGGTATGGCATATCTGAGCCACCTAGAGATTGTGAGCACTGGTTTAGTGAACTTCACTATAATACAGTTTGTTAAAGTCTTGAAGAATACAAAGCATTTTTTTAAAGCCTTCCAGGGGCTGGAGTGATGCTCAGTTGGTACAGTCCTCACAAGGCAACCCTGAGGATATAACCAGGATTTCTCATGTAAAAACCCAGGCACAGCCATACATGTTAGCAATCTCAGTACTGAGGAGGCAGAGACAGGAAGATCCCTGTTCATAGCTAGACAGACTCTGAGCTGACCAGTGAGCGCCAGTTTCAGTAAGGACCTCATCTCTGAGAATCTCTGAGAATTATTTAGAACCTGACTGAAATGGACATTTGATTTGATGTTGACCTCTGGTCCCTGCATATATATATACTTAAGTGCATGCTTGTATGTGTGCACAAATTCATTCTCTCTCTCTCTCTCCTCCTCTCTCTCTCTCTCCAGGAATAATTATAAGCATTTCATCTAAGCAAAAATCCATTTACAGAACTCTGAAAGAAATGGCATTTCTTCCTAATATTGCCAAAAGAATATTCAGAAGTTGGGATCTTAAAAATATTCATTGGCACAGCAGATGAATAAATTGAAATCATTTCAGATGCCCTTGCTAAAATACTTCTCCCTTAAGATCAAAGTTTATGGTCTGATTTCTTTCAGGTGAGCCTGACTCAGGCCTGTAAGAGGCTTGTGCTCCCTTACACTGAGCTAGCTGGAAACACTGATCTCAGGCAAGTGAGCCAGCATGTCTGAAGAATGCTGCTGTAATTTAAACTACTCCTTGATCTTTCCCCAAAGCATGCTAGAGGATCGAATTTCCATAAAACCTTCTAACCCAATTTGAACAGTATAATATGGACAGTGGGGAATAAATGAGTTTGATCAATTATAAATTTATATGATATGTTAGTAAGCCACTCAGGCCTACTCCTACAACTCAGTATTTGGAACACTAATGCCATGCTACCTAATTTTAAAATGCCGCATTTCAGAAAAATCTTGCGAAGGAGCATTTGCATATTTGGAAATCTAATTAACCCAGACATATTTTAAGGCTTTCAAGAGAGAATATACAATAACATTTTCGTCAGCTGAATGTTTGCTTGAGGCTATGTAAGGATTTTATCTGGCACAATTTAACCCTTCAGCTCTCTGTTTTTTATGAAAAGGCTGTCCAATCAGACACTCAGGCAGGAGGAAGCTTCCCTTCATTTTTGGGACAAAGAGTTCAAAAGAAGGACTCTGGTCACATTAGGTGCAGAATGTAGAAGCCCAGGACATATGCAGGCAGATCTCGAGTTCTGAGCCAGTCTGGACTACTTGGTGAGACCTTTCCAAACAAAACAAGACAAAACAAACCAACAAAAGTCTGCCTGGGGATGCAGAGATGGCTATTTCAAACGTCACCCCAAGATTCTCTTCTCCTTTTCTATTCTGCCTTTCCCCCCAGAATACTGGAATTAGACTTTAAGGATTTCCATCAGAATGCATATACAGCAAAATATCCTCAGGTTTTTGTAGAGAAATATTTGAAGGATAGGCGCCCAGAAAATGACATTGCCCAACCTACCTGCTCAGTTGCTACTTTCTCTGCTCTTAATTTCCTCCAGTGGACTAGTAGAGCAGTTCACAGGCCCTCTTGGCTCCTATGACAGGGCAACACTTATTCCTGCATGAATTGTATACTTGGTAGATAGAGAGGGTGACCCAGAGACATGGACGTACTACTGCGCATTTCCTTTTCAGCTTTGCTCATTTCCCTCCACATAATGAGGCAGACCAGTGCTCTCTTTAGTACTCCTTTGCAAAGATTATTGCACACACAGAGGCTCTAGCTAAAAATAGATAGCTACATGCATACATACACAGACAGACAGACAGATAGATAAAATTGTCCTTGTATAGTGCTTAGCTGTTTGGCCAAGCCCCTCGAGACACCTCCCCTGATATAAAAGCCCAATGTGAGAAGTTATTATAGAAGAAATGGAAGCTGTAAGAATTAGCTAGGCAGAAAACAGGATTCACAAAGAACTCTGGTATGCCCAATGGGATCCAGATCATCGTACACTGCAAATTTCAGGAGATGAAGTAAAACTTAAATAATGAAAGACTGGGTAAGTAGCCCAGTGCTGGAGCTTGCCTACTGTTCCTGAGTTGTTAGGATCAATTTCTAGTACTGCAAAGCTATGGAGGAGGAGCAAGGGAAAAGGGGGCAAAGAATAAATTATGAAATTTTTATCCTAGTATAAAGCTTGTTTCCAAATCACAAATTTATTAGAAAAAGATTGACATACTGAGGAAGCACCTGAGGGGCCAGGGAGATGAACTCAGCAGTCAAGAGCACATGCTGTTTTTGCAGAGGCCTGGAGTTCAGTTCCCAGCACCCAGTTAGGAGGCTCATGGCTGCTTCTAACTCCAATCTACATCAGCCTGCCTCTGCTGGCCTTTGAGGGCAGCTTCACTCGTGTGGCACATCTCACAGATACACATAAAGAAAAACATAACTTTAAAGGGGGGGGGGATATAAACACGAGGTAAACGTGTTTGCATATAGCAGTTCCTTGTGGAAAAAGGCTAGATGACCAAAGGAAATTGTACTACAACCAATCAGGTGAGCTGGAACTTCAGATAGCGTATGAAATCACAAATCTGAAGCGCCTACAGACTACTGTGTTTCACCTAAGTGGCATGACTCAGATGCAAGCTAAATTCATCTTCAACTGGTGGTTCATCTTTCTGTATGATTCCAGATAACCCTGTCTATCACCATAACCTTCTTTGTTGTTAATTACCAAACAAAGTGACATGATTTCATATTATGTTTTCAGATCATCCTCCCTCCCATTTCCTGCTCCACTTCTCACCTGGGACCTTCCGTCCCTCATGTTCTCTCTCCCTTTCACGTCACATCTTTTATTACTGTCCCTCCTTCCTCTAAACCTCCTTCTCCCTCTTCATGAACTGCACCCACATTCCTTCCCCAACACACACACATACACACACACACACACAAATACACACATGTGTACACATATATACATATACACATATACACAGACACACAAATACACACATGTACACACATATATACATACACACATATACACAGACACACAAATACACACATGTACACACACATATACATACACACATTAACACAAATATACACACACGCATGCACACATACACAAAAATACACATACACACCTGTGCACACATATATACATACACACACATATATACAGACACACAAATACACACACACACATATACACATACATACAAAGTCAGAAGTTGCTATCCACATATGAGAGATGCTTCTTGTCTTTCTATGCCTGGGTTCAACTGTGGTATAATATTTTCAAGTTCCATCAATTTGACTGAAATTTTCATAACTGAATTATGGCTAAACAAAATTTCATTGCATTTCAAACACAACTTTCTTATGTTAACTTCCACAAATAAATATGTTTTATATATATATACATATATATGTATATATATAATATATATATACACACACGCACACACAGTAGTACTCTAAGCTCAATGTTTTGAGTACTTCCTCCCGGCTCTATTTTCTCATGAGACAATTTTGTGTGTGACGCAGTGAGTTTTAGAAGACACAAACGCTGGACTGATGCTCAGCAGGTGAGAGCACTGGCTGCCAAGCCGATGGATGGCAAGACCTCAGCCCTCAGGAGCCACATAGTCAAAGGAGACAATGAAGCCCCCCAAGCTCTCCCCAGCCGCACACAGTGGAAAAAATGTAATAAAAAATGTGAAAAGCATGTATGTCACCTCATAACAGAGGTCACGATAAATAACATTTTACTGTTGTATTAAAGATCAAAGAAAGGGCAGAGGACAGAGTCAACAGCATTTTAGTGGGTAAGTGAGACAAATGTTCACACACACTTCCTGCTGGCATGCATCTTGCTGGATAAAACATTCAGCTCATACGACTGTTAATGCTGTAGGCCGCCATCCCACCCACATCCCCGACACTCGCATGTCATTTCTTCCAAACCTCTCTCTCCCAGTATCTACATCCATGATGCCACGGTGCTTCCACAGCTTGAGTGTAGCGCTGTACACAGAACAGGTACTTACAGGCACTTCTTGGGTGAAGGAAACAGTGTGCATTCGAGAGGCAGAAAGACAGCACACAATGCTACGTCTTGAGATGCTAGTCCTCACCTAAATATTATAGTATGTATCCTACAAATGGGGAAGGAAGACAGCTATGCCAGTGTATAATGAGCATGGTCCTGTTAATCCCGACAGAGGCTCTCGGATTCAGCAGCTTCCTGCAAAGCTCCATCTATTCCATTTTGAGGATCTTCAAAGATTATGTCTCTGGGTAGATACTGAAAACAATGTTTTATAATCAAGAAATCCCTTCATTGTAAGAATAAGTTCTTCCTTGCTATTTCATACTAATTTTTATGCGGATGAAGAAATGGTCGATACTGGAATACTAAGCAGCTTCTGTTTACTAGTAAGAGTCCTAAATTATCTCTTTACATTCCCTTTTAAAAAAAAATCTTTCTCTACATAACCTTCTTCATTCCAAAACATTTCTGTTTTTCTTGTACAGACCCTTTTCAATTTTCATGCTTTCTTCTAAAATGTGAAACTCAAAGTTAAATACATAATTTAGTAAGAGCTTATATAACGCCACACATAACCAATAATCATTTTCTTATTCTTTAAATCCTAGTATTACATGAATTTTACAACACAATTTGCTAAAATCTAGCAAACCCTGACCATGTCTCTGTGTCCGTTTCCTGTGTTTCCAGAACATTCGGTGTTTGAGAAGCCCTGTCTCCTGTCTCTGGACAATGGGTCACAGAGCAATGTAGAGATGCAACAGTGGACCTTTGGACCTGGAGACTATTCAGGTCACCCTTTGTCTTAAGAGTCCTGTGGACCCCACTACAATGATCTATGTGTGCTGACTGCAAAGCAAAATTACCCTGGAAGCCTTACTTTCAAATAGGCCCTGCCTTTCCCACTCACCCCAAATTCATGCTCTTTTTCTGGTCATGTCTGTTCTCAAAATGTCCTATAGCGCTGGCACGCACTATCAAAACACAACCTACAATTTGTTCCCTATTGCTCAAATGTGATTTATCTAATTGATCACCATGGCTCTGAATTCCAGTCGTAGCTTCCCAAGTGCTTGTGGTTTTTTATCTTAGTGTCCTCTCCAAAATTTCTAAGTATCTCTTTAATTCTGTCACCTACTCAATAATGAAAATGCAGAGCAGAAGTCACCAGAAGCACAAGGACACAGTCCTGGTGGTCTCCAGTCAGCAGGCTCCTGTGCTCTAGGATTGTCTTAGTTAGGGTTTCCACTGCCGTGAGGAAACACCAAGACCAAACAGCAAGCTGGGTTGGAAAGGATTTATCTTGCTTACACTTCAGCATTGCTGTTCACCACTGGAGGAAATCAGGGCAGGAACTCAAGCAGGGCAGGAACCTGGAGGCAGGAGCTGATGCAGAGGCCAGGGAAGGGTGCTGCTTACTGGCTTGCTTCCTCATGGCTTGCTCAGCTCACCTTCTTATAGAACCCACTAGCCCAGGGATGGCACCACTTACCATGGGCTGGGCCCTCCCCCACTGATCACTAAATGACAAAATGTCTCACAGCTGGATCTCAAGTAGGAATTTCCTCCACTGAGGCTCCTCCCTCTGATGACACATAAAGGCACCCAGGACAGGATGAAGACTTTGGGGGGAGGGTTAAATTTACCTGACTGCAAAGATCTAGTTAGACAAAAATCTACCTATTGGTAAAGATGTTAATTTATGGAACTGATTTAAGTTGCTATTAACATAATAATGATTTTATTCATTGCCTCCTTATAGTCTATATGGGTTATATCTGTGTGTGTTGTGCGTGTGTGTGTGTGTGTGTGTGTGTGTGTGTGTGTGTGTGTGTATGTGTGTGTTTTCAGCTGTGATCAAACCCAGGAGTTTTGCCTGCTATTCAAGTTTTTACCATCAAGCAACACTCCCAGTCCTCAATGGAACTTTAAAAACCGCAATAACTGGAGCAGGGGAGGTTCAGTTACTAAACTGCTTAGCATGCAAGTTTGGGGACCTAAATTCAATCTCTAGTACAATTGCCTGTAGTCCTAGGGGTAGGGAGGACACAGGAGCCAGGCAGCTGGCCCCTAGCCTCCACGTGCACGTGCACATGTCAGTAGATCCCTTTGCATTCTACATCTCCTACTATACCCTGTATTACAGAGTGAGGCAAAAGTACAGAAATTGCACCTTATTTGGAGTAGGCTGTCTTCACTAAAACTTTTCAACTAGAAAAGTGAGCTCAATTTTCATGTAAACAGATGTGACCCTGATCAGTTTTCATTAGACACTTGGTGATGGGGGTTGCAATACTAAGAAACAGAAGCTCCACATCTCTAGACAATGGACACATTTGGTCAGTCAGCAATATTTACTAGTTCAAAGATCAACTGCTTTAGGGAGTTTCCATGTTGACTACCTTAAATTTTCTCTTCTATACAGGTTCAGTTATTTCAGACTACCATGTCACACCCTGCCACTGCTTGCTACATATTTACTAAACTACTCCAGGAGAATTATAACAGTTTATTGCAATTGACTCAGATTTATTGGATGTTTGACAACAGTATATATGCCAACAGTAAAAGGAACCTATATCAAAAGAAGGAGAGAAAAAAATGAGCTCTGATGTTCAGCAAAGTGAATGAGCTGACCTTGGAATTGTATAAACACACATTTCTTTCCCATTTAGTTTTCTGCTGGCATAGACAGTTCTGTCTGCACATAATGTTAATGCATCATTTATTTATATCAAAAGCCTGCCCTAGACCAGACTCCTAAAAATACAGCAAGATGACAGTCTTTGTTACCAGAGTAAAAGGACCTGAGAAAGTCTCATTCCTAAATATGCTATTCTATGAAATCAATGCTCCAATATTCTGTTTCTAGTCATTGAGCCATGAGGGGCCTATAAATACACTCGAATCAGTACCTTCTCCTTCCTCTTCTGTATATACCGTCTGACTGCATTTGCACCTCCACAGAGCAGAGGTGGTGTGACACAAATGACCAAGTAATGTGACTTCCTACAAACTCTGGGGAATTTACTTAGGAAATTTGATTTTTCATTCTAATTGTTGCTTGCAAAAAATTCAGATTAAATCAATGTCAAATAACATTCTATAAAGAAATTTTATAACATTTGTTTTCAATGCAAATCTCTCATTATTTCGTAATCTATTTCTGCTAAATAACACTTGATACATTTTTATTCTATGTAATATTCGAGATTAAAGATGTAAGTAAAAGTACACTCACACACAGTTTTTTTTTTCTACCATTTATTATATTAAAGAAAACCTTAATATGTCATTGTCTAGGATTTGGAATATTTTATTATGTGATGTCTTCCACTTAGGGATTTAAGACTGTGGAACACGACTTAAGAACGTAAATGAACAAGGCAAGTTTCCTGTGTTTTGTGTCAGGCAGAATTCTGGAAATGAAAGGGAATGATGAGTCACAGAACCTAAGTTGACCTAAATGTTACCAGTTCACTTCAGTGATAATAACTCAGGTTTTGAAATAACAAGCCTACTGATAGTATCAATGTCTTTGCTCTTGGGGTCTAATGAGGAATCCTGCTCTTACCCTTGCCTTCAAAAGCAGTAATTTCAACCAAGAGATTAGGATGCTACCCTGTTTTAATATAGGAATTTGTGAGTTTTATCTACTATTTCTAAATCTTTCAGCAATTATGCTACAAATAGATGTCCATTTTTACAAATAAAAACCGCTAACATATAAACCCTTAAAGTCAAATGCAATTCTGAGATTGGATGATTTCTGTTAGTATTCTCCAAGGGAACATAATTCCCAGATGTTATATATGATGCATGATGACATCTTTTGCAGCTGACACATGGCCACTGGGAAGAATCATGACTTTATTTTAAGAGGCTATGTCATCTGGACTAATAACATTAGGTATAAAGAACGTTATAGGTATTGAGAAAGCAGAGCAATCCACCATGCCTTGTCATAGATATCTCTTCTTGGTGCTGGATTTCTCCCCAAAATCAACACAAGAGTGAAAAGAACTATTTTTGAACTATTGAGCCTACCTGAAACTAGTACGCATCATTCCATCAACCAAAAGCTATCACATGTCAAATGACGTTATTGTGTGATGAATGACAGACTATGCAAAGGAGAAGACGGGAAGGCACCATCAGCTCTACCTCAGGAGTCATTATGCTAATTACGGACAGGTAACTGTTAATGATTTTCTAGGATTATTTACTTTAGGCTTTTGCTTTGATTATTTCAGAAAACAGTGAAGAAACTATCATAATACATGGGCAGAAAAAATGATTTATTTCTTTAAAAAATGCTTTCATGGCATCTTTCCCTATTGCTTTTTGGAACACGTCACGAAATGACGACCATTTGGAGCAAAACAAAAGGGAAAATAGATCCTAGAACAAAATTCAACATGAATAAGTATTTCTACTGGGATCTCAAGTTACACTAGTCAGAAAGAAGAGCTGAGTTTAGTCTCAAGGTTGTGGGTGCATGCACGCACACACACGTGCACATACACATACACAGAGGAGGCCATTATAAATTTTAGAATATGCTAAGACAATAAAGAACATTCCAAATTCCCTTCACCTTCACTTTCCCTTCATCCCCGGTCTTGGGTATGACTAAGATGCTTCTGGAGTTCACTGAAGAAGAGGTCTGAAAATCTAAATGGCAAAATAACAAAAAATAGTTACCCCTTCAATGAACAAGAGCATGTGGTTCTGTGGGGGAAGGAAAGGGTGTGCATCTAATTATTTACAAGGGATAAACATTCTGAGTTTATGAAGAGTTCTTTAGTAAAGGCAAGGTCAGTAATCTGTGCATGTTTCATGAGTGAGAAGCAATTGTTGCTATTTTTGAGTTATTTTATTAGTAGGTTATTTATTTTCTTTGTAATTTTCAAAATGATAAAGGCATATACATCTGCAAACTTACACACACACACACACACACACACACACACACACACACACACACATACACACTAATAGTCTCCAGATGCAATGCTAAGAACTTTTCATTTACTACAGGTAAAATTTCAGCAATTATGCAAGGTGAGTGGTTACTACCATCTATTCCTCATTTACAGGAAAACCAAAACCAAAACCACTAAGTCTCATGCTGTGGTGGGTATCTGTGAACCTGGGAAAATCCTGGCATTCTTTACAGAAGAAGTTATAATCCAGTCCTCACTGGGAGATTATAATGAACCAAGGAACTGGCTTCAAGCAAACTCAATAAACATTTCACAAGAATTCACACACTGGCCACAACTTTCACTGAATAATATTGAAAATGTTTGCTCAAGAGGGAATCTAGCATAAGAGTTTGTTGTTCAACTAAAGTTAAATATTTCTTGAGAGGTTAGATTTACTAAATTAAAAAGGGCATTTTAAAAAGGGGGTTTGGGTGATGGTAGATTAAAGAATGTGGCTGTAGCTCTTGACACAGACATATAGGCTGGGAAAGCTGGCTGGAGACCTCAGCTCTAGAGGATAACAACTGGGCTTTGAACCTCAACATGTTAGCAGAATCACCCAGGGCTTGTGAAAATAAATTACCGGCCTCCAGTCTCAGAGTCTCTGACTCAGTTGGGCCATGGAGTGGCCCAGATATCTGCCATCTCCCCATTCCCAACTAGTGCTCCTGCAGCTGGATAGGGCACCAGATATCAGGTGTGAGAATTTTGTGCCCAGTAGGCTTTAAATCTTAGGTCTTACTAAATGTGGGACTGCTAACTGATTAACCTCTCCCTGTACCCAGTTTTTAACTTAGAAGATGGAGGTGACTATGTCCTGTGAACCCTACACAGGACAATGTATGTGAAGTGATTAGTTTGGTGCCTAACACATTAACAGCTCTATAGGCTCTCATCATAAATCAGTAAACTCAAAAAACTCAACAATCTTTCATAATAAAGTACACACAGTTCTCCTTGGATTAAATGGAATTACATTTATAGAAACAATTCTCACAGGCCAGGATAATATCAACACAAGCTGGACATAACGTGGTTTTGGTTGTCTTTCAGATGAATTATTGAGTCAAGCTAACAATATCATTAATATCTCCTTAACTCTCGGTGATTCAATCACGGTTGGCATATCAATGTTAAGGGAATCCATGGTAACCACACAAAGTAAACACCCACCCACACATTAGCGCGAGCAATTATTTGGCATTTATTACATTAGTTAAACTGTGTAATAGTGTGTGAGAAATCAGTTTCTGCTTCCTTGACCCTTTGGAAAGCCGTTTTTCCGGCCCAGGAAGTAGGAGGTGACAGCTGTGACTGAATGCACAGACTCTCTCATGGGGGGGAGAGTAGCAAACATAAAAAAATGTTAAGCATCTATTAGTGGGGCCAAATTATTGATAATAATCATTCCCATTTTGAAGACAACAGCCAACCATTTTAATCGTTAACAGGGAGTTCTTGTGAACACAGAGCTACACTTCAGAGAACAGCAATTTTAAGTGCATATAGCACAACAGAAAAAAATTAAGAATTTTTCAAATAATTTTTTTATTTCAAGAAATAGAACTGCCACTTTCTTTAGGACTTATACAGAAAAGCAAAGAGCTTTGCAAAATAAATAATCTTGAACAATAACAGCATTAAATGCAAATGCATCTTGCATGCTCTGACAATCCTTTGGGGGGCCCTGGAGGGTGGTCTTATGAAGCAGACCAAGAGAGTCAATCAACTGACACAGCTCAGTTATAAAGCAGCAGCAAGATGTAGCTGTCAAATACACCTGAAGCTGCAGTATTAAGGAAAAAGGGGGGAGATGGGGGGGGGTCCAGATTGATTCTGAAAAATTCAGAAAACTACAACCAAAGTAGAGCACGGAGGCCCCTAAAATATTGAAAATCTTGTCATGAACTAAGATAAGGGGATGTTTATCAGCTGTGACCTCCTCCTTCCGTCTATAAGAAAGGTATTTGAGGGCAGGAAACAGGGTGAGGAAGGGAGAGGAAGTCATGTCCACACACTCCACTGGGCTCTAAGTGTCCCACTGGTACAAAGGACTCTATCACTCTGCCCTAGGAAGGCACGTTCTCCATAGGGACATCTCAGGTGGTAGCAGCGGCAGCTTCTCTGGTACAGCCTAGCAAACTATGGCACAAGGACAGGAACATTATATAAGAAAAGCATCCCTGCTGTTCTTGCCCCATGGGAAGGGAAGGAAAGCAATGAATAAATAGTATGAGGATGCAAACATCCCGGTCTCAGTCTGTGAATTTGGCCTACCCACTCCACACTCATTACAGCTGAAACGTGCCTCCTTGCAGCGAAAACTAGGCTTGAGTTTAACTTTATTAGACAAAATGTACAACATGATTTTCTAAACTGAGGCCAATTGTGAAAAATGTTCTACATGACCGCTCGCTCTTATGCAACGCTTTCAGTGTTAGCAGAGACCCAACTACAACTGAATGAGGAGGGTTTCATATAATGTTCTTTGGGGAAAATAAAATGCCAGCGTACACTTTATGATAAAGAAATAAACATATCTGAATAAATGGTGCTCTCCACTTAATGTCAGAGAGAGAGAGAGAGAGAGAGAGAGAGGTAATTTTCACTTGTAGGTGGATAATGCACGAATGAATTTTCTTTCATTTCCAACAGAAAGTTAGGGGTGTTTGTATGTTAAGGTACCCAAGGGCATACTTCACGGGATTATTGTACTTGGCCATCAATGCCTTTTCTGTACAAAAGACTTTTATATTAGCGTGTCCAGGAAATCTATCAGGTTCATAAAAGTACAAATCCTCCAGTATCAATAATGTATCAAGTGGTTATTCTGCGCTGTCATCTTTTCATGTGCTGCTTTGATAGATACAATCCGCTGTAAAAACAACCAGAGTTCAAAATGAACCTTTCAGCTGCTGAGAACCACAAGTAAACACACTCATTTGCTCCAAGTGGTGCCTGGCTATACTTCATTTAAGCAGCGTTTAAGTTAATTGACAGAACACACAGACAGGGTTTCCATAAACCCTTTTACTGAACATATATCCTGACTACACCATCACATTATGAAATGGAAGGCAATCTGTCTTCATGTCATATTTAATAGATTTCTAGTAAACAGCCCACAAGTGCTCTTCCTAACAGGTGATGGGTTCTATTAATGTCCTGTTGTACTTTCATAATTAAGGGTCTGGCAGTATTTCCATTATAATCAGAACCCCAGAGAGTGAGCAAAAGGGATGGATGGTTTCCATGTGTCTTGGCCGACAGCAGCAGTGCTACCCTTTGCTCCCCTGACATTACAGGCTACAGGAAACCACTGACAGTTCATCTAAAAACCAAAACAAACAAAGAAAAAGTATATATAAACAAAAAAACCTAAGGGGGGGGAAAGGAAGGGAGGGAGGGAGGTACAGAGGGAGGGAGGGACAGAAGGAGGGAGGGAGGGAGGGAGGGACGGACGTACGGACGGATCTGGAATGCTGGCTTTCCCTGGCAATCCATTTTTGCTGGTCTCTTTCTTTTCCTGGGGTTTGTTCCTTCAGCCCCTGTCCTCCCCTTTCCTTCTGCTGCTGATGTCGCCCCCGTGCTGACCTCCTTCTTTCAGGTGTGACTGGACTTTGACGTTGTGCATGTTATCAACATTTTTTTAAATTTAAAAGCAACTAACTACTTCATAAATATAATCAGCATTAAAATGACAAAGAGGATGAAGATACTGAAAACTGTGAGCCTCTCTCCAAAGACAAGCACTCAAGTCCACCACAAAACCGTAACTTCCAGAGTGCATCCCAGAGGCGCACTTGTAGGAACCCAGAAAAGGAGGGCAGAGTCCGGGAGGGACGATCCCCAGAGATGTGTCACCGTCTCCCTACCAGTCCACAGGAGGGATGGAGACAGCACAATGAAAAGCAAGGATGCCGCTGGGGCAGCTCTGGACTGGTTTAGTTCACTCTGAAGGGATCTCAGAGAGAAGAAAGGAAAGCCCTTTCGGGTCCTCCAGGATACGTGCTTTCTGTAGGTCTCGTTATTTCTAACACAGCGTTAAGTGAGCAAGTACAGTCTTAGTAATCTCTGTAAGTACGGTTCTGGATTCTCAGCTTTCCCAATCTGAACTGGATGCACTGAAGCAGAGATGGTACAGGGAAGCAGGGTAGTATCAACATCCCACAGCTGTTCTGAGGGCTGACATAGTAACTGAAAACACTTTCAAAGGGTCAGGGTTCAGTTTCACTTAATTTTCAAGCTATTAAATCTTATGAACTTGTAACATAAATTGCACTCAATTATATTGTTTATAATATTCGTACGCGGTGTGCTACTCTTAACGAATGGGTGCATACTGTTGAAATGGCAATGCTGCAGGCTCTTCAGAGTCATGCTGTGTCCAGTTCCAGAATACAGAAAGCCAGATGGACTACTGCGGTTCTCAGGGACCCGTGGGCTCCTGGTTCTCATGAACTTCACTGCACATCAACAACATCCTTCATCTGCAAGCATGACCTTCTCTTTACTGGCTATTTTTCAGGAATGAGTTAGTTTCTTGCAAGCAGGACAGCCTAAAGAGCAGCTGAGTCAAAGTCAATTAAAAACTAAAACGCTATCTTGCCATCCATGTCCCTACCTGCTCTACAGTGCAGTTATATTATGCCTTTAAGGTAGGTAAAACATAGCTAAGTACTAAAAAAAGATAATTCTTCACATTACCATTCACTTCAGCATACAATCAGGGCATGCACATAACTTTATCAAATGTGCATTTTGGGGCAAAGAGGAGTATTTTTCTGCTGATATTGTATGTACTTTCCAAGAATAAAAACTTTAACCTAACCTTTTGTAGAAAATCAGAATGAATTAGCATGGTGCATACAATAACCTGCTATGCCATCATGCCAGGAGTTTGACCAATTCCCTTTCACGGAAACCTGAAAATGTCAAGTTCATTTTCAAATCCATGGCTAGTTTCGTCTACTTTAAACCAAAAGTGACAAAATAGGAACTGACTGGGGGAAATTCTTCAAGCTACTATTCTTAATATTTGATAATCCACGTGAAGCAGGTATATCACAAACTGCTGTGACAGAACAAAGATGACAGATAAACTCCTGTGACCAAATTAATTGGAAATAGATGCCTCAGACTTGTGGTCCGATTCAGATTTTGAGAGAATTATATGCACCTTCAGAGCATGCCACGTCTAAATATGATTAGTCCTGTGCTACTGGCATCAGGCTGATATGGCTTGTTGCCAAGGGTCTTGAGAGAAAGTCAACATTCAGCAGAGATGGTACAGACCATGGAGCTATTCCAAAATCACCTCCGAGAACATTCTAGCTTTTCTGTTGAGAGCTCATCCCTGTGTGCCTGTGCTGTGTTTTGAGACTGTCCTAAGGGGCCCTTCTTAAACTGGTCTCTTGCTTTCGTTTTCATCATGTCACTGATAAGCAACATCCCACAGCGTGCTGTGAATCATCCATACCTCCGTGTCTTCCACCCTTACTATTACTTACACACATCAGGATGGTGAAGCAGGGTGACTAAGTCCAAAGGGAACTCTTAACACTTCCCAATTGTGTGAAACAACACCACCATGCAAGAGGCAAGTGGGAAACAGCTAGAGATCTGCAAATAGCTGAGGAAAAAAGGCCGAATGTCAAACACAGCTCCAAAGCTGTTAATTAAATGACCACATATGATACAAGTTGCTAATTGTAAATGAATCACCATCTTTGGGGATCTGTTCTGAAGCAATACGGCAGTGTCTGTAAGGCAAGTGGAGGAGAGTACAGATGACATGCCTAGTACCCATTATTTGAAACGGGGACAGCAGACTTTATTACTTTTTGTGGAGACTATAAAACATAAAACTGGTAACTTTGGAAGGTTATGATGTCTAATGTGGCTAAATGATATTATATTTCTGATTAGAAATGTAATCTACATCCTTATTATTGTGCTATTCACTTCACCCGGAGCTGAAGTAAATACCTCAGGGTCTAATATAGACTGATGCTTGGATACGGATTAAAAAATCCTTGGCAAAGACCAAGTAAGAAATAGACAATTGTTTTAACAGAAACTTCTTATTGGCTTGTTTGATTTCTAATAAAAAATGATAGCAACTCTCACAAATTAACCCCTTTTAGGGCAAAGGAAAGTATGAATTAAATATAAAAGAAAATAGCAAACCACATTAAATTAAATGTTAGAGCAACAAGTGGGATATAAAGGGTATTTCAGAGATATCTATCACTTTATTTACAATATGATTAATATTAACTCATATGCTTCATTTGGTAGGGGTAGCTTTTATTACTGATATATTTTTGCATTTGATATACAAAATAAAAGCCAAATAAGTAATGGATTTTCAGCTTCTTACAGCTACTGGTTAATTATTAATTTACATTTAGTGCTGTAGAATAGAATATTTGTTTAACTAAGTAAAGATGTAGTTGATGAGTTGATGCAGCATTTGTTTAACTGTGTAAAAATGTGTTGCTGTTTCACCTTGCCTGCCTAAGGCATCTGATTGGTCTAATAAAAAGCTGAATGGCCAATAGCTGGGCAGTAGAGTAGAAGCCAGAGAAAATGAGTCAGAGGAGGAATCTAGGGTCCAAGAGAAAAGAACGAGAGACAAAGAGAAAGGTGGCCAGGGCCAGGCAGGCAGCCACTAGCCAGCCAGACCTGGAGGAAGCAGGAAAGTGGGACATACAGAATGGAAGAAAGTTAAAAACCCTGAGGAAAATGGAGATGAAGAAAAACAGGTTCATCTAAGTTATAAGAGCCAGTGGGGCAAAACTAAGCTAAGGCCAACCACTCACATCTAATAATAAATCTCTGTGTCATGATTTGGGAGCTGTGGTCCAAGAAAGCCTGTTACTATTTACTTTTTTTTCTTAAGCGATAGATATCAGAATCTTCATTTAGTAATTAGAATGCCACCATTACAAAGATTTTCCCCCTAAACTTACATGTATTATTCTAATAGGAATAATACCAAACAAAAAACATATACATAATCATGTAGAGAGTTTTTCAATACCAAGTTTTATACTAAGAAAAAAATCAAATAAAAGGAGAGGCTATGAAGCAGGTGCTTGTGTAAGATCCTCCATGTGCTCCCTCCTAAATATTTCAATGGTTTCGAATAGTGGCTTCCAAGCTGTGGGTCAGATGACCCTGTCACAGGGATACCGAAGACCTCAGAAAACACAGGCTCTCATTATGATTCATAATAGGAATGAAGTAGCAAAAAAATAATTTTATGGTCACCATGACATGAGGAGCTGAATCAAAGGGTTGCGGTGTTAGGAAGGCTGAGAAGTGCTGCTGTAGATGGAAACAGTTCAAGTGTCTCACAATGTCATTTAATGCGTCCTGGTGGCACCACCTGTTCTTTTTCATTCTGCTTGCAAGCTGGGTACCCAGAAAACAGAACCTGTCTTTACATTATGATCCTGTCTACCGTTTTTAAATATGGCTTTAGGATAAAGGTATTTAAAGGCAAAAAATTTAGGGTACATTAGCAGATCTTAAATAAGCACCCTGCAATCAATAACTGGGAAAATGAGAAAAGAGCCTTGGAAGCCCCTGACCAGCCTCTGGGGAGGCCACACAGTGCCCACTTCTATACCTACTCTAATGATAAAAGATAACACTTGCTGTGGTGACATATTATGTAGTTTTCCTGAAGACCAAAGGCAGAGCCAGCCATAGAGTTAGCAATAGAGGCAGAGATCCAATCTCTGTGAGTTCAAGGCCACACTGGGCTACATGAGATTGATCCAATCCAGGAGAGAAACAGAGCCAGCTGGCAGTAGCGCACACCTTTCTTGTGAGCACTTGGAATCCCATGCTTCTGCTCCACATACTTGGAAATACACAAAATTAATCCCAGCACTAGGAAGGTTGAGACAGGAAGTGATAGATAGAGAAGAGAATGTAAGACAGGAGGAGACAAGAGGTCAGCTCTTCTATTTTGGCCTTGTGGTTGCCTTCATTTCCCCATTCAGTATGAGGATTCATGGAGACAGGATCTTCCCCTTTCGGTGGAGGAGTTGACAAGGTAAGAAGTGGCTGTAGCTTGTTCCCCTGTCTCTCTGATCTTTTAATATTTGCCCCAATATCTGGCTCTGTGCTTTTATTATTAATAGCAATTAGAATTCCTGCAACAACATGCGGTGTTCAACTCATCACAGAACATGTTGGAAGAAAGTGAACTGCTGCTGATAGCTGAGAGCGTTATTTTGTTAATTATTATGCCTTGTTTAAAAGAATGAAGCAAGATTTATTTTACTTTTATAAATACATGTTTCAAAACAAGTACATAAAAATCTATTAATGCTAACTTAAAACCATCAATAAAAATAGGAATAACTTTTTTAAACACAGGGACAATTTTAATGTGTTTTTCATTCTTTAAAACAAAATTTTAAGAGGACCAGATGACAAACTATTTAGAAGTGATCTTCATAATATGCCTGGTAGGCAAAACATTTACAGCATCCTCAGTTTTGTGACAGGTCTGAAACTGAGGAACTGTATTGGAAGCCTCCCAAGATATCACCTTGCAATTCACTCCCCTGTATGCTTCTCCAGTGGAAACAAGTCATCTGAGAACTCACAGGTCAACACTTTCTTTCCACTTCTGCAATTTAAAGTTTTTCAATCATTTTCCCTGGAAGATGTCACCCAGGGTGTTGACACTTTCATAAGCACAATCAACACCTTTGGAGCAATTAGAAATTAATATGAGTTGAATCTATAGGTTGATACAGATAGTCTTTTTTCTAAGAAGTTTAATTTTAAAAGATTTTTCTTGCAGGGTTTCAAAGAATAACTCTTAAAGCACCAGAATGTATTTGAAGGTTACATATGAATGAAATACCAAACAAGTAATGAGCACTGTCAATAATAGGGAATTCTGGATGCCTAGCCTTTTAATGTGAAATTGTTAATCATATGAATTAGAAGAATTACATTTTTTATCTAGATATGGAACTATATCTTATATTTTAAAATTAATTAAAACTGAAGATAATGTGCTAGAGAGATGGCTCAGTGATCTGATCTTGCACAGGACCTATGTTCAGCTCTTAGCACACCTACTGGGTGGCTCACAACTGTCTATAATTCCAACTGTCTTATAGCTTTTTTTGTAGTGCATGCACCTGCAGGTAGCTGTACAAACCCAGAAACACACTCATATACACACAAGTAAAGATAAAATCCACCTTTTTAAAAAGTATAGAGATGCCATGACTACTACCCCATGCTTTGTTTAGCTTAATGAGGGAAACTGTTCACACTGGGATTTAACATCAGGATTAAAATTTCCCATAGTCAAGAATAAAACTCTTCAGTATTTGTATCATGAAGTTAACTCCTGATTCCATGAGTGTGAGAAGGATAGTGTGCTATGTGTCTATACACATATGGGTTGTCTTCCTTGAACCCCAGAGCAGGGTACGTTTGGAGTTCATACTGTTCATGGTAACTCCCTGGGCCAAGAGGGAGAAACTGGCTAATTTATATACCAGGTTTCTTCTCCTGGAACTATATTCCTGGATTTCTAATAAGAAAAGACCATCGCTGATGGGCATTAGAAGGTTAGAAGCTCTCTCCTAATTTCTTTGCACTTTCCTATAGAACACAGTGTGTGGATTCCAAACCTCTATGCCCATGTGCTATACATGACATCTCCAAAGAGAAGTTCTTTAGCTCTGGAATGCAAGGCTTCTCCTGGAACCCTCCACGGAGGAGAGGAAGCCATGTGAAATCCTGCTCTGGACCTTTCTCCTTAGCTTGGACTGGCACAGGTGGGCACGACTCTTCACTCTGACACGGTTACTAATTGTGCTGGGCTAGGGACCCATCTGAGCCTTAGGTCAAGACAAAAAGGCATTTCCTGTCACTTCTAATAATCAGGTTCCGTATTATATTCTAGGCTGTGTATGCTCACCATCACTTAACAGTGAACAATTGTTTGGTAAAGAATGATTCAAGGAATGCTCTCTGGAGGGTCCCTATAAAGTGGAATTATGGCTCTCTCAGGGAAACTGCATTTCGGTTTTCTGTGCCTTCGTTTCTGTGAAGCAGAAAGAATAATAATTCTATAAGCAGCTTATACGGATTATGTTCATCATATGAAGTCTTCTTAAACCAAGAATGCCATACAGTAGTAGGTGCTTGGTGCTGAGGATTTCTGTTATTATTTAATGTAAGAGATTTGCTAATTTCTGTAGCAAGCAGGTAAGCAACTGGAGGTGCAATGTAAACATGAAAGATGAAGGTCCCTGATCCCTAAAGACTGTCTTTTGGCACCAGGAATCTTCATAAAACTGCCAGGGTTTGTTTCTGCCAAGAATTCTGATGTGAAATGTCACAATAATGATCAACTTTTATCATGAAATTAACACTAACTCTCAAAAAGGTGATAGGTCCACATTTAAGGCTCACTGGCTAAATCTCCTGACTTCATCTAAAGAGTTAATGTTATAACTAATGTTATAACTAATGTTATGCTTTGGGTCTGGCTTATTAATGAGGGGTAAGTAAGTACCTTCCAGAACATGACTTAGAATGTAGCTGCATATAACTGGAAGCCAACAGCACATGAGCTGGCTGGCCTTTCTCTTGGCTCTTTGTGTGTCTTTCCCAAGTCTAGAATCTTACTTTCTTAGTCTCTGGTTTGTCCAACAACTCCATAGTGAACAGGCAGACAGTATGGGCAGGAACAAGTGGGGCAGGCCAGTGTTCTTTCAGAAAGAAGAAACTGTGGTCAGAGTAGCCGGTTCAGCATGTAAGGCTGAAGTTTCTCTATTATTGGAGGTCTAAGTGATGTCAGAGAAAACAGCTAACACATAGGCACACACAATGCACACAGAATCCCATGATTCTTAAAGCTTGATCAGTGATATCTAAATCTAACCAATTATAAAAGCCACCAGAAGAACAATAAAAAACATCTAGAAAATAGAGCTCTGGGCCAACACCTTCCTCAGGGCTAGTCTGCCTGACATGATGGCTTTAGAAGGTCTGCTGTGGAGGTGATAACCTGTATCCCTGTTAGGAGACCACTGAGTGCCCTGGCAATGATCTTCTCTTTAGACACTACCCAGTCCCAGCTCTCCACTGACACTGACTTTTACCATTCAATCTGCCACAGGACCTGGAGGTGGCTCATTGTTTGTTTTTAACTTAAATTTATTTTTAATATACAGGTTCTATTTTATTAAAATATTATTTAGTATATTTACCTTTAGATCAGGCTAATTAAATATACCACTTAATATACGGGCTGGTTTTTCATAAAACATATATAAATATTTCTAAAATGCAGCCTGAATTAGATAATACAGGTTTTAGTTAAAGGCATTCTTGGTAGTTTATTAATCTGCCTGATCTCTGTACTTCAAAACAAATGCACATTCCACTGTTATTACTGGTAAAGTTCAGCAGTGAGAGAAGGCCCAAACCTAACTTGGGCATATAACCAATAACGAGTAACACCAAATTACATACGATACTTTCAAAAAGTTCATGAAAACTTCCACGTAATGACCGTGTTAAACATCACTCTCATAGGGAAACAGGCTGAAGAGCACAGTGCAATGAGACCACCATTTGTACTGAACCATCTGAGAGATAGGAGAGTCAGGGAGCAGATCAGAACTCCTCGAAACCCAGGAAGATACTTCTTCAGTTCTTCAGGCACAATTGGAAAATACTTCTTAATTCCCCCACTTCCCACATCCTAGTATCACACCAGGATCAGGTACCATATGCGCTGGGAGAGACGAAAAAATGACACACCCAAGCAAGCTGAATAACCTCAGCTGGTGTTCTAAGAACCCAGACTGGAAACATGACTGGAGGGACTCTAAGCTAAAGCCAGCACCAAAGGGGGACATATGACGTGTAGACAAGGGGAGTGAACCAACTAACTCCTGGCGCCACTTCTCTAGAGACAAGGAAACAGCAGAGGCTCCATCCTGGAAGGCTAGCTGCCATTGAGGGTTCCGAGGAGAAGAACCAAACAGATACTGGGGTAGTTCACCCTGGAGGGAGCATGCGGGCCTCAGGATCTAATTCCCAGACCTTAGTTCCATTTCTCATTTGCTGACAGAGAAGGGACTGATGAGAAAGCCTCTTGATTTGCAAATGGAGATTGCTAGTCCTGGGAGCCACAACACTCCCTTAGAGAACACTTCCTATTGTTTTTCCTTTGGTCCCTGCTTGTTCATGATTGATACAGTTTCCTGCCCAATAAATTCACTGCGGAGTGTGGTTCCAGGAGTCAGCGAAGATGACTGTGTTGGTCTTGGCAATTTACTGTGTTCTTGCCCGGGTGAGGTTATAATATACAGAAAAGAAGGAGGCCATGACAGGCACACTGGCTATATTTACCTCTCGGGTTCCCCAGAGTTAACTTGCTTCTTCAGATCTGTTTTTCCTTCTAGTTTATCTCTCTCTGTCTTCGGCAATTCAAAACTATTTATTTTTGGAGGAAAAAAAATAATCTCTGAACTGTTTATCAGTTATTTTATAATATTCTTTCCTCAGCTTGGAAAATGAGGAGTCAATGTGACTTACTTTCAGGGATACTGTGGATAAAACATACTTTTACCACACATAAGTATATCATTCCATTGCTTAAGGTTGGCAGATTTAATCTAATACTTACTGAAATAGAATCTGCTGGACTCGGAATATCAGAATTTCTTTTAAATGAAGTCAGAGGACAGACGAAATACGATTTTACCACTTCGAAATGTCCTTGGCAACATAGTAAGATTGAGGCCAGCCCTGGACTATATAAGTCCTTATTTAAAAACAGACAAACAAACAAAATAAAACAAAACAAAACAAAACAAAACAAAACAAAACAAAAACCCACTAAAGTCAACCAATTTTCTTAAATGTTAAAATAAAAATTACACACACATACAAATATAGACACATATAATGACAACCTCTCCACCTATGATGCTTTTAAAAATAATATATTGGGGCAGGTCTATAGGCCATAGAATTTTGAGAGTTTTTTCATAATGAATGAGAACTGAGTAAAAATTCTCTTCAACTCGAATGTTACATGATGATGGAGTCATTTTCTGTACGAACACATCATGTATCATCACCTCGGACCCACATTCAAAGGACAAAACAAGTTTTTCTAATTTTTCTAATATGGTTTATCAAAGGAGACCATGACTGTTGCAACTTCCATCGCTACTGAATATGTGAGAATTCTGCCACTGCTAAGTAGATTCCCCTTGATCTTCTACAATGAAAAGGCTAATAACTCTATAGAAATAGGAAGAACTGTGTATGTCAGTTCAGAGCGTGTTTTGGCAGATAAAATTCTAAAATATAAAAACACAACAAGAAAAAAAATAACAGTAACTTTCAGGTAGCTGTTATCTGGCCAAAGTGATTTCAGTAATTAACCCTAGGCTAACCACTTGGTATCCATCTCCCCGTGTGCATCTGCATTAGGGCACATTGCTACAGTTGCTTCAAACAAACAATAAAGAGCAGGGCACTTAGTGCCGGACAGCATTTCATCTACCCATTAGCTACATCTGAAAAGTTATGATTTTCCTCATTTCACTTTGCCCATGTTTTAACCCATGCCTAGGCTTGCTGGAAGGCTGTGAGAGGGTCTCCAAGGCACGAAGAAGATGGAACAAGACCATTCCCATCAATGTGTGTGCTTCTGATGTGCTCTGTTCCACACGAGTGTTAGACTGTCGGATGAACACTGAGAGACACAGGCTTTACTGATGTCCCAAAGAACATGTTCATATGCAAATATACTCAAGCGAAACCTCTGATGGCACAGGCAACCTCAGTGTCGGGGCAGCTTCTACTTTCAATTTCTGCTTACTAAGTAAGAATTTAGGCACAGATATGTTTCTGGTATATCTAAAATCCAGGGCCCACAGAAATGAGAACATTTCTTGTATTTTCCCTGACACTACTTCTAATATATGTATTAGATTTAGTAATACATTATACTTATATATATGGTTTTAAAAAAATACAATACATACCTTTGAGGTAGCTAATATTGACTGCCAACCTGACAGAATCTAACGTCACCCTGGACATAGCATCTGGTAAGCCTGTGGGGGATGTAGAGACTGTGTTGAAGGGGGTGGAAACGTCAACCTAACTGGGTCCTGGACTGTGTAAACAGGAGCCAGGGAGCCAGGCCCCAGGCACCTCTCCCTGCTGCTTGCAAGGCTTCTGCTGCTGTTGATTCCTCCCCATGAGTGGCTGTATACAAGGAATAGAAAATGAAATAACTTGCTTTCCTGCCCTTTTCAGTCAGGCATTTTGTTCCAGCAACAAGAAAACCACTAATAACAATACTGAAAATAGTACATATTTTATTGCCTTTATTCAGAAATCTTCTGTTAACATCATAATTTCTTTGTGTCAGGGTACTATCTACATAAATTATAATAATTCTAAAACAAAATCATGTGTCAAGCCAAAACTTATATCTGATCATGTCATACTGGATCAATCTCACTGAAGGGTTTATCTTATTCAATCAATCAATCAATCAATCAATCAATCAATCAATCAGTCAATGTTTTAGACTAGTGTCCTTTCAAGAATACATGTTCCTTTCAGCTCCCTGTGTCAATGCCACGGGGGGGGGGGGGGGACGGGGACGACACATGTAGGTTAAAGAATTAGTATGTTCAAATCATACTAAAGATACAATTAATCGTATATATTTAAAAATAAATTTTCAAGGTAGGATTGTGTCTAAAATACGGCAAACATATTGACATAAGCTAGATTGTTTCCTTTGATTATCACAGGTAGTGCTTTGTTCCATTAAATATTAGAGATCATTACAAACACTGTTTGAAAAAGAAAATCCTCCGTATTTGTCAAATAACAATAAATGTTTTTTTTTAACTTAAAAAGATAACTTACACTATTAATATGTTACTCGGAGTCATAAAAATTTTGACTAAATCTACATCTTTTTATGGTATATACTTATGTAAGTGTGTATGTTCACGCACATGTATATCCATGTGTGTATCAGTCTTCTGCACTACCCTTGAGATTGTGGGTAATTAATGAATAGTTTATCTTCAGGTTAAAATTGGTACTAGAATTATATTTTTTCATGCAGTGCTGAGGGCTGAACTCTTGGGCACGGAAGGCAAAAATCTATTAGCAAGTTACATCCCCAGCACTAATATAATAAGCAATAATCTACCATAAAATATCTATATACGGATTTCCATAATGTTATATGTCTAAGAATAACTAGAAAAACACCATTAATACTGCCCACTGGAATGGGTAGCAGGGGGCAAGGATGGGAAAGGGAAGTAGAAGTTTAAAAGAGTTATTGATCTGGGTCTGGTTCTTGGATTATGTTCAGTTTAGAAAGTTGTGTGTTTGTAAAAAATATACATTCTTCCATTATATATCATACACCGATAACAATTTCTGAAAAGTTAAAAAAATAAAAATTATTATTTTACTTAGAATATTTTATTCTTGCCATATTTTATGAATTAAAACAATACTATCTTACAGGTTTATCTTGTCAATGTAGTACAAGACAAGTTATTTCACATTTAATCTGGTGTGTTTAAATACATGTTCCTGTGAAAAATCAGGAATAACACTGCATACAAGTTAGCCTCACTAAGACTTACATATTGCTACGTGAACTGTTTCCTATGGAACATTTAAACTATCAGGTGAACACGGGAACAAAAAACCCTGAGTGCACCAATTCCAGTATGCTTTATATGAGAGAAGACCAAATTATCCTTTCTCAAAACTCAAATGTTCCTGGAGAATGTGTGTGCATCAATGTAACTAAAACCTAACGAAATTTCTGAAGGCTTTAATAAATTATTCAAGATCTTTAAAATACTTACTTTTGAAAAATGATATGAGTTTTATATTAGAACTTTCAACGAATCTGGTCTCATTTAAAGTTTAATTTAATAATATTACCAAATAAAAATAAATACTATTAAATTAAATAAATAGTATTACATCAATCAGAACTTAACTAAGTTCTGAGCAAGCTACTTAAAGGCATTAAAAAAACAAACTTTATTCTTAAAGTAAAAGTCCAGAATATGTAATGTGAAAAATGAATATATGAAAAAAAGAAGGAACTTAAAGATTAAAAATAATTCTAATACAAGGCTGATGAAGTCCAGGGTGGACCTGAGTCGCCCTTCAAGCTGAAGACAGATGTGTAGAGACAGAAGAAGGCTGCCTGAACTGTGACCTGCTACAACCCAAACCTCTACATCCTAGATTGTGTACAGATGCCCACAGATCATGAGGAATGACAGGCCATCATGTGCGCCATGTGCCTGCTCATCTTTCATCACAGGTCGCCAGTCTCAACTATGAAGCATTCCTATCCAAGTCTGGGCCCTCTTTGCCACGGCAGCCTAAGGATTTTCATTCTTTCTGAAATCTCCTGATCACATCCTGGCTCTCACTTAATTTTCCTTTTCAGAATTGCTAAGATATTAGAAATGAGACTGTGTTACAAGCTCAGCTTTCATTCTTGTTTGACGGGTAAGAGAGCAAAGTGCCAATAATAACTGCTGCATCTTCCCATTGTATCTTTACAGTATAAACCATTTGCTTATCTTCATATACACATTCAGAACCTGCTTCTAAATTCAGGCCTGACTCACTCCAAAGCAATTAAACCCTGAGCCTTCAAGCAAACAGATTTGGAGAAGAAGATGATCCTGTCACCTGAAAACCACAAAGACTTTCATATGCCCACATTAGTGGCCAGAGCTGGGACTAGACATCACTTCCCTGGAGCCAGGGAGCTTTGCTCCAAGCCTCACTGCAAACTGAAGCTCAGAGTTTCTCTGATGAACAATGGTCACCAGGCTGATAGCACAGTATCACGCAAAGGTGCGGGCACATTTAAATCATGTTCCTGCTATTTATGTTTTATCCTTAGGCAACAGAGGGCATACTTCTGTTTCAGTGTAACAGCAATAACAGATATTAAATCTACAGGGCTGGAGAGACGGCTTAGTGGTTAAGAGCACTGGCTGCTTTTCCAGAGGACCTGATTCTCAGCACCTACATGACAGTTCACAACTGTCTGTAACTCCAGTTCCAGGGGCTCTACCACATCAGGCATGTATGTGGTGCACATGTCTGTGAACGCACACACAAAAATATCATACACATAAAATAAGTATTTTTTAAAAGAAAGTTTATAATTAAGATTAAATGAGCCAACGACTGCTAAACTAACCAAGATCATACTCAAAACTAATGTCCTGGCTCACCCCACAACCAGCTTATATGTAACCCTGAAATCATCACTCCACGAACAGGTTCATTATAAGGCAAAGTCTCCAAGTCATTTATGCACATCCTCCACAGTGCATCTAATCCACACAGGGGCTGTGGCCTCTCTAGGCATCTTAGAGAGCAACAGTGCTCTCTGCTATCCATTACTTTAAGAGCATCCAGGTAATGATACCCTGAAAACAACACCAAGAATTCATTATCATCCAAATGATACAGGAGTCACTGGAAGAGAGCAAGAACTCGTGACGCCCCTTTACTCCTGTCTGCCTTTCCTCTAAGGTATTAGACGAACAGTCTGCTGTATTTATAAATGACAGTGCAGCTGAGAAGAGGAGAGGGAGATTATTAAAAAAAAAAAAAGAAAAGAAAAGAAAAGAAAAACTTAGAAGGGTGATGTAGGAGGTAGACCGCAAGTCTCTGACTGGTTGTAACAGAAAACCTAGTTTCAATGACTGGTTTCATATTTGCCCAATTAAAAAAACAACTCACAGTCATTATTTGCATCTTATTAAATTTAGGACAAACCTACTAAAGGTGGTAAACCTACAGCTAACCTGCCCAGCACAGGTGACAAAAGTCCACACAGTTACAGAGTACCTGAAACATGGACGTTGAAAATGAGTACTGTAATGTGAAATGCACATATGCTTCAAAGATAGTATGAGAAAAAAATTCATAAGTAATATACATTGACTATCGGCTAAAGTGACAGTATTTTCATTATATTCCATTAAGTATTATTTAAATGAATTTCACCAGTGTCTGCTCCTTATTTTTAATGTGATGTCTAGAGAAATATAAATTACTTATGGAGCTCTCATTTGTGATTTGCGCTCTATTTCTGTAGGACAGGGCTAGGTTACAGTGAGAATTAAATATATTGTACACAAATAGCAATACATAACAATTACTTTGTTCAATTTAAACAGGAAGCACTGGATTTCATTAAGAATACCACTGGCAAATTGTAATTGAGAAACAGATGTTTATGTGATGCTAAGCAGAATGTAATTAGCATGTTAGGGAGCTACATTAAACATTTTTACCTTTTAAATCAATGTCCACAGATATTCAATTTAAAGAATTTAATTCTAGGGTTGAGAAGATGGCTTAGTGGATAAATCTCTTGCTGTGCAAACATGAAGGCCCAAGTTAGGATCCCAGAACCCTCAGAAAATCCTGGCATGAGAGCCTGTGTATATAATACCAGCATTGTGTAGGAGGAGACAGATGACTCTTCAGATACTGTGAGAAAAACGTTAGCTCCAGGTTCAATGAGCCTGTCTTAAAAAATAAAGTGAAGAGTGACAGAGAAAGATGTCTGCAGTAGACCTTTAACCTCTAAACATGCGGATACTAGAGTGTGTGTGTGTGTGTGTGTGTGTGTGTGTGTGTGTGTGTGTGTGTGTGTGTGTGTGTGTGTGTGTGTGTGTATGTGTGTCAGTGGCGGGGAGAGGGGGAGATGCACTTTAATTCTTAATAAAAACGTACGTAGATTTTATTTTAATATAAATTCTTCATTATAAGAGTTTCACAACTGAGCTATTTTGACCTTGAAATATAAATCCTAAGTAACAGATCATAGTAGCTAGGAGTCAATAGAATAGCAAAGTACAACATAGAGACGCACTAGGAACACTTTCTGCAAACAATTCCAACATCATCCTTGCTTGGTTTCTTTGCTACTCACTTATCCCTACATCACAGCTGACTCCACTTTTTCACTTTCTGCCTTCCCTGTCAGTAACTCAGAGCATTTGCAGCAGGACGTCTAATTGTAGTAAAGCTTTTAACATTGCATTGTAAATGACCTACACCCACCAAGGCTCCTTAACTTGCTGAGATCCAGCCTAGTGAATGCCTGCCCCCCTCCCCCGCCCCGCCCCCAACCCCAAAGGATAACGATGTGGGGATGGATTTCTCTAACTATCCAGGTAGCTGACAGATGTAATCACAAATCCTGTTCATCATATTATACTGTGAATGTCTACAACTGGCTGGAGATTATTTTGAGAGTAAGTAGGTAGGAGAAAATTAAGAACAAACACTTGTTTGGGGGATTGTTGGGACTTGGTGCAGGGACAGACACATATCTCCTCTTTAAGAGCTACCTTCCATTACAATCATGAAGAAGAGAGACTATCAGCTTGAAAACGGGTATTAGGACATGGGAGGGACTCGAGGGAGAGGATCTGAGGGTAGGGGGAGGAAGGAAAAGGACAGGAATGAAGAAAACTTAAAAATAAAATAAAACTTCACCACCCACCATCCTTGCCCTGTCTCTTAGGTACTAGATATAAGACTCCTTCTCCTCTGCCCCAAATTACATTCATTTAAATTTATTCATCTTACATCCCAGCCATGGTTTCCCTTCCTCTCTTTCCAGTCTCTCCCTCCTATGCCCCCTCTGCTCCCACAAATCTCCTGCTCCTCCATTTCATGGGCAGGTCTCCCATGAGTATCAAGAAAACATGGCATATCAAGATGCAGTGAGACTAAGCAACTCCCCATGTACTAAGGCTGGGCCAGGTGACCCAGTATGAGGAGTAGGGTCCCAAAAGTCCTAACAGAGTTGGAGACATCCCTTATTCCCACTGTTAAGAGTCCCACAAGAAGAGCAAGCTACATAACTATCAGTCCCATGTAGGTTCCCTGGTTGACGGTTCAGTCTCTGAACCGCTGATCCCAGGTTAGTGAACTTTGTAGTGTCCATGACCCCTCGGTTCCTACAATCCTTTCTCTTCCTCTTCTGCAGGATTCTTCAAATTCATTTGATGTTTGGTTGAGGAAGACTCATGTTTTCAAAGCAAGTGACATGTTTCAGCACAGGCGACATACTTTTAAAACTGTGTGTATGTATGCATATTGTCACTGTATATACATAAATATATGTATATACCTACACACACACGAAGAGAGAGGAGAGAGAGAGAAAGAGAGAGAGAGAGAGAGAGAGAGAGAGAGAGAGAGAGAGAGAGAGAGAGAGAGAGAGAGAGAGACTTTATTATGATGGTGGGAACAAGTCCAGGGATGGCTTTTGCTTTGCCAGGGTTCTACCAGTGAGTAGAGCTCCAGCCCTGTGTTTACTTACCAGATAACATATGCAGGACTTATTCTCCTTTAAAAAATTGAACAATATAATCAGCAGTTCCTTCTCATCCTCAAATCTAAGGCTCTTAAATCGGAACTTGAAATTCTTAGTTTTCTTTTGATTCTTTCCTTCATTCTCAGATTTCTAAACTATACACGTTATCTCCCTTCATCCCTCCCCGCCTCTCTCCATGAAGAAGAAACAAGCACAGGGAAGTGGGTCTATTTTTATTTCCATGACATCTGAATTCTTCTTCTAGAGGACTTTACTCACAATAACTGTGCAATAAACACACTTTTAAGAATGGTTAAGTGAATGCAGGTGCTCTTTGGGACTTGAATGTAAACTACTGAAGAGCCCAAGCAAAGAACCACAATGGGATCCCAACTGAGACCAAGTTAGAAGGAGATGGTAAAAGCCAGGGCATGTGGGTGCAAACAGAACATGTCCACAGAGTCAAACAACAGTGGTGTACCTTTGACCCCGACACCACATGGGTGAATCTGGTGTCTGATGGCCTCTCTTCACACTCTAGCTCGGTGATCTTGGGTCACTGTCCCTCACCTTTCAGTTTCTCAGTTTTTTTATCTGTAAAGTGGATCTAGCATTCTCAACATCCTGATCTTTTGTGTCTTATGTGCTCTCAAAAATGAAAGTTTTTATTACTACTATTCAGCATAGGCAAAGACCACACTGAGGTCACCGAGGGCAGACTGACTTCTGAGTCTACCAGAATCTTGCCATCATCCACTTTGCACTGAGGCTTTATAGCAGGGAGCATACAAAAAGCAGCAGTGGCTATACTTGACCGTGGGAACTACACAAGGCCAAGGAGACTGGACAGGAAATCATTCGCCTAGGAGTGCAGAGTCCTTTTTGTTTGCCTCAGCTGCTCTATCAAGGAAACCCATCTGTCTTCTTCACGTGGACACTCACTCAGAAGTTAAAATATTATTTAACAAATAACAAAGACACCTGATTCCTCTTCAAATTTGACATCATGCATTTGGTGGAAACAGAGCTTCATTTGCAAACAGAACCTTCCCACTGATTAAAATCTGCATTCAACTTTGTATGGACTCAAGACAGCAAAAGGGAGGTATTACATATCACGTGATATACTCGCTTCAAGCTCCTCCAAGATGCTTCACTATGTTCATGTTCAGAGATTGGTTAAAAGCATTTAAATATGCCTTCTATTCTTAAAATGTTCTGTGAATGAAACTAACATCTATTAAAATTATCTTTCAAAAATTATTTGGTTTGAACAAACAGTACAATAAATTATTGTAATCCACTTGAAAGCAATGGGAAATATAATACAGGCTATAATTCTCACACTTAAGCACACAAGTGGCCACCTCCATTTATTTTAAAGTATGAGTTACGAAACTGCCGTACATATTTTCATTAAATTAATTTGCAAATATAATAGCATTAGAGTGGGTCTCAAATCCCTACACGCTCCTAAGGATAGAAGGTAGAAGAATTCTCTTCACATGTACAGGCAGATTTAGCTAGTTTTATAATTTTATTTTTTATAACAACTGCTAAAAATTTACCAGTTGGTATCCAACTTAGAGAAAATAAAATGATTGGTTACAAAATAAAGACAGTTTGTATGGATGTTTCAACTAAAGAGTTATGTTAAAAGAAATATATTCTTCACTTAGTCAAATATTTATATACATACTACTAAAATCTAGATTTACTATTGTAATGAGAACTCACTTTAAATTCTGTAATGATGAGTCATTTAATTTGAAATGAATTTTATTTTGGAGATTTGGTTTTGACTTGCCTTGTTTATTAAAATCCATTACATCATGGAAATGAAATTATAGAATATTATCATATAACAAGGTTTCCTGTACAATAAGCAGGTTTCCACCCTTTCAAGTCTGGACAGTTTCACAAAAAACCGTGAGTAGGAGGATGGAGGGAGGAACCACAGTCAGCCAGGAAAGGAAAAGAGGGTGGTGTGGAGGCAGCCGGTGCCAGTTTCCACAGATAGAAAACTGGGGTCTCAGAGGATCCAACATTTTCTAAGAGCTAGAGAGACTGGCAAACCTTCCAGCCCATCCTGTCAAATTTCACCAAAATTTCCACCCTCTTATGATCTCAGAACTGGGAGCCAAGCTAGTGAGAAATGGTTCCTGGTGCGATCTGTAGAGTATATATGGCATTTCCGTAATACTTTCGCCTACTACTCTTATAGATAGGATCTGGATTCTGATCCCTTGTGCTGGCCCTAAGACTTGGTGTCCATGCACAGAAGCTTTGGAGTGTTTGCCAGACTATGTTTCTCTGGGGATGCTGTTCAGTGTGCTGTCAAGCTTCTCGGTGGCAGCAGAGCTACAGTATGGACTGTCAATGACTTTCCTCTCTTCTCACTTTGGAGACCAGGCAGATACAATAGGCAGAAATGTGTTCTTGGTGATCCAGCTACCTGGTGTTGGTTGTTCTTTCCTCCCACATCCTCAAATAAAATGAAGGAAATCTAGAGAGGTGTGGTCCTGTGTATGAGGCCGCCTCAGGCCAGAACCCAGTCAATCCGGCTTACAGCAGAGGGTCAGTGTTAGCCACGCTGTTACGTCTGTGTCCTCTCTGTCACTGGGAAACAAGCCCTACTTCTCAAATTAAAGAGCCAGGCATGGGAATGATGGATGCTTTAACATTAAATCTGAAGCTGATTTGGAGCTTCCCATAGTGGACAAAGAGCTGATGAAACCTTGTCTTTCTGCATTAGAATTTGTCTTCTGGCTAACTCCCCACATCTGTCTTCATGAAGAGAAAGAAGTGTTGATCATGTCCCTGAACAACACTGCTCATGGAGACAGAAGCCATACCTGGTTGCAAAACAGCCAAAGTGTCACTGTGGACACTGCTCCATCAAGTCCTCATGGCTGGCGCTTTGTAACTGGAAACAAGAAGCAATGTACAGCCATGTGAATGAGTCTCCCTTCATCTGTTAGGTGAGGGAACAGGCATCTCTGACCACTGGTGAAACTGAGGCATAAATCTTATAGATTTCCTGCAGAAATGGACTGAAGGGCAATGACCTCTAGTAGACTGACTCTAGCCTTCTAGTCCTGAGTGAGTTCTACCAAGAAAAACCTGACTAGCAATGCCTGATGGAGGTCAAAGCACCTGAGTGTTTAAATTTTAATATGTATATTATATTTGGTTTGGGGGCTTCAAAAAGTCAGGCTAAAAAATTCCTTTCTTGTCTTTCTCTTTTGTCTTTCAATTATTTTTAAAAATATATGTTCACTATGTAAATGCTACTCTGGCATCAAAACTGGGATACTCCTGCCTTTACCTCTCAAGCACTAAAACTATAGGTGTATATTATGCTAACTAGCCGAAAAGGATATATTTCTAAAAGCATAAACAACTGGAAATATTTTATTTATTCACCTGAAAAAACATTTTTAGAATGTTTTACATTATTAGAATGTTTATTCTGTGAAAAGTACTTCTCCACTGCTGTCTATATTAGGACATTTCCATTCCTTACACCCTCCATTAACAACTATGATAAAGAGAACACTGGGTTTAAATAAATGTTTGCAATCCTGTTACCTGTTTTTCTTTTCCTAAGAGTACACTATGCTGAGTGGGTTATATGACAGATGGTACATGGCAGTCTGGTGGTCTAAGCAGAATGGCAGAATCAAAAGTAATAGAGAACATAGTTAGATGCCTGAGGGATCAATACAACAGCTTTATTAAAGATATATTTTGTGAACAGATCATCCTGGCTTAGTCATGGTGGCAATGAGAGTGGTATGAAGAAAAGAGAGGCGCTGAGGATACCTCAGCTTTAGCTGAAGAACACCATGAACACTGAAGCATTTGCAGAGCCAGAGAAGACCAGTAATGGCCATGAAAACTTTCAAAAATGCTGAAGGTAAACATTCTGCTCTGCATTTGGATCAACCCATTGAACAGGAAAAACTTACACAAAAGCCAGAACAGTGAAACGATGCTTTTAAAATAGTGGTAATATGGATCCAGTTTTATAATAGGTATTACATACTTAATTCCTTTTACAGGAAGTTCGAGAAAAAACACTAGGCAAGGCAGGCGGCAGCGTGAATGTGCAGCACATCATGTGTTAAATTGAAACAGCCCGAAGTTCAACTTTCCTCACTGTTCAAGGAGAAAATCTGCTTCTATGTACTTCAGGATAAAGGATTTGCAACTATATGGTGCTTGAGAAATATGCTATTGCTGTAATTTAACTCACTGTATGTGGGCTTCAAGATGCACAGTGGCATTCCAAACCAACTTTTAAAGAAAATTGCATGGAATTTTCAAGACATCAGGAGCGTGCTTAAAAGTTATGCAGAGAAAACGGATTTTTGATAGTTATGAATTACATTTAGTGCAGCCAGATTGTAGAGAACGCTCTTTTCGCCTCAGTATGGTTAGAATTACTGTTGACAAAGTTTTAATTTAAATTTTTAAGGATTTAAACTGGAGAATATAGGTCACTGAATTTTCATTCACTGGTATAAGTATCACTACCAGCAGAAAGCAAGCTTTGTTATGAGGGACAAATTCTGGCCCCAGAATTCATCGTTTCTGTAGTGGTTGGGACTGAGTATGTGCTCGTGAGAATGATGTGGTTCTCAGTCAATCAGCAGCGTGAACATGCCTGGCACGGAACAGAGGCTCAGTTCAGACAATACTAAATGCATTTGTGAGATAGACCAGAGTCCATAGAAAGCATTTATTATAATCACAACTAGAAGAGAATCCATCTTTTCTAGCAGGTTGTAGGTTTATATATATTTACAATAGTAGAAAATACACTACATAGCTCCAAAGTATAATTCTATGATTGTTAACTGGCTTCTTGTACCAAAAAATATGTAATAAATATCTGTAAGATCTACCACATGTAAAAGACATCCAAAAAAGCCTTTCTATAAACCACGAAACCACAAGAACTTACAATAGCTTTCTAACTTAAATACTATCATAAGACAACTGGTTTACTAGTATAGAGTATTAAAATGAATACCACTTTCAGGAATAGAAACTTAAAATTTGTATTTTTCATAAACTAAGAGAACTAATTCCAAATCAATAATCTATCAAGCAAAAAAGATGAAATTTTGTTCAAAAGCTGCATATTTATGTACAGGATTACCCTTCCACGTGTCTACACTGTGGGGGAAGTTCCTTCTTGTATGCTTGGTGCTCATCGCTCTGAAGGGGCCTCCACTCTGGTATGAGTCTGTCCTTGTGCAGACTAAGGGGTGAGACAGACAGAGGAACATGAATGTATGTGCTAAACATATATGTAAAGCCCATTTCCTGAAATTGCACTGATCCCAAATATTATCATAGTAAATCAATGTGACAGAAATCTAGAGATTATGTATCTGGGTCAAGGCTGACATCTTTAACAATGTCCAGGTCACAAATATGAAAGCAACAATAATCACATACTGTGGTAAGTGCTAGGCGCTCACAATTCTGATATGAGGGAAGGCAACAAATGTGTCAATTTCAGCTAGCTTCATAAACTCACCTCTCCCCTTGACATTTAGAAAAATATTTTAATCAGAATATGAAAGGGAAAAGATATCTGAATCTATACTAATTTATAGTATTTTAGAAAGCGAATCATTTGTAAGCCCTGATTGCAAGGTGTGCTGGAAAGGCAGAGTTGAAAGTGAACACAGTGAGGATTTCGCCCAGTTTCTTAAATAAACCCGAGCAGACGGCACGATTCTCAAAAAAGCCAAGTACATTTGCCTCACACAAAATAAGACTGATTGAATTTCAAGCTTTTCACTTACTTTACAGAGCTGAAATTTAAGTTCCTTTTTGTTGTTCAAGATGGGCAGCATGAATCCTGTGTGTGTGTGTGTGTGTGTGTGTGTGTGTGATACGCATGTCATTATAACATGCTTATCTAGCATATATATAGCACAGATATCACTATTTTTTTCATTTAACAGGTAGTGAAATACTATAGAATCCACATAACTTAGGATTTTGAGTATGTGCTCCTCATGCAATTTCAAGTCATCCTCGCAGATGGCTCCTGACCATGACCTGCCCCCTGTGGAGTGTCTGGGACTCTTACACCAAAACGTATCTTTCCAGGACCGACTGCAGAGAAATTTCTAAAAATACAGAGGACAAGGAGGACCTGGATCCTATTAGGGGATTATTGGGAATTTTCAAATTTAATAGTAGAATATAAGAATCTTTATGGAAGGAAATAAAATATCTTCAAAGCAAAACTGCTTTCTTGGAGAAGCTCCTAAAGCCACATGTGAGCAAAGAGGAGATAGTAGAAATAAAAACAAGTCATGTGCAGTAGAGAAGAGCTGAACATAAGTAACAGGGATGCTTGTAATATGCCAGGATCCATCATCAAAAAGAACGCACATAACTAGCTTTCTACACACTTTTAAATTCTGCACCAAAAAAATTATTTATCATTTGAAAATGCCATGACTAGTAGCAATTGAATTATATTAGTGAATATTATTCAATTGACAAGGATAGATATAGACTCTAAACGTATACACACACCAACCACAGACCACACACACATACACACACACACACACACACACACACACACACAGAGAGACAATCATCAGACATTCTTAAAGACAGTGTAAATTTTGGTTTGTTTATCTCCCTTTCTCAGTTTTTAAAAACTTCCCTTTCTCTGCTCTGTTGCAGCCATGTTCAGTGACAGCCAAGTGACTCTCAGTACGAAATGCAATACACGTGGCACAGAGGCTGGATCAGCCATGCCAACTCAACTCAATTGTTTGAAAAGTTGAAAAGTTCAAACTATTTATTAAATGTCATGGGATAAACTCTTGAAGAGAAACACACATGACAGATACATTCTAGGTGACTAAGTCTTAAGAGAATGTTTTAGAATAAGGGTTAATGTGAACCGTTGAATACCAGAGTTAAAAGTAAGTCTGATTTACTTAATTAATAAAGAAAATTAATACGCCAGCCTTTCTGCACACGAGAAAGCTGTTTAAATCCACACTACAGAGAAATCATCAAGAGGTTCTATTTCTTTGGACGGCTGGAGGTAGATGGATTATTCCTTTGACCTTCAGGTAACAAAACTGACACAGTTGATGACCTTGAAAAGGTTGACACTATCCACCTCAAGACATTCTTGAGGTGACCGCACTGGAATAGACTGGTTTCCCACTCGTGAGAAGGCCATTTACTGACAGGCCCACGATGTCATCTATACTTTGGAGAAAGTAGAAATGCACAGCTGTTTTACAGATCGTTGGCTCTCTATGACATGTATTGTGTCACAGTGACTGCTGGGCAAGGGATCTTAAAGCCCGTGTAGATTAAGGCTACATAGCATGATTAGCCTTATACTTATTTCCAAGTGGCTGGACTCAAAAGTTCCAAGAAAACCTGAGAGTAATCAGAGAATTGATAGAGTAGTAAAAACATAAAATCATCATTCCTTCTTCTGTTTATCTTTTAAATGTTTTGTTTTTTTTGAGACAGGATTTCTCTGGGTAGCCTTGGCTGTCCTGGTACTCGCTCTGTAGATCAGGCTGACTCGGATCTCAGAGCCTGCCTCTGCCTCCCAAGTGCTGGGATTAAAGTGTCTGTCCCAAGCACCCAGCTCTAGCTTTCCTTACTACGTCCCTTCCCTTCTCTAGAAGCAGGGCTGAAGCTGCAGATGAGGACAGGGTTCTGGCAATTCCCAAATGACTATGCTTTAAAACGGACTTTGCTGAGTTACAGAGGCTTCACCTCCGTGACTCATATACTAGAGTTTAGGCTGGACTTTCTAAGCAGAAAACTAACAATCGGTGATTCGGGGTACAATCAGACTTGAGAAATTGACAAAATAAACCACAGATTTTAGAGAAATGGCCAATCCATGTGTTAATATTCCTTATATAATGAGTCCATGTCCAAGGAATAGAAGAATCAACATGAAAAGCATTTCATTACCAAAGACAAGACTGTTTGGATGTCAGTGAGAGAAAAAAGTAAATAATGGCCAAGCTTAAAGTGATAGCGAATGATAACTTATTAGTCACTTTTAAAGGGTGGAGTAAACCAATCAGGATCCTAAAAACTGCTAAAGAGAAATGATCACGATTCCTCCCAACTTTCTCCACAAAGACATGAGATATTACATGGGGGGGGGGGTCCTGATGCTCTACAAGGAAGGAATGCAGGCACTACTCACCCCTTCCTCTCCCTCTTATTTCAGAAAATGGGGGAGGGGGGGCATTAAAGAGTAGGCACAAAGGGAAGGCAGAGCCACACTGATGAGGGATTTGATTTTGAATTCTAAAGACTGTTCAATAGTGGAAGCTGAGGAAAATCATGACACTGAGGTCTAAGAGCCTGTGAGTTTCACACCTAAAAAATACAGGTTTTCATGGTTACAGATACCCAAACATGCATGCGTCCTAAAAAATTTATCAAGTATCCTATGTTATTGGAAATTGGTTTAAAATAAACATTTAAATGAAGAAATAATACTTGCCTGAAAAGCTAAAAAAAAAAAAAACCCTGTAAAGTCACCAGCTGTCAGACCCAGCAATGATGGTTGCACCAACCGACCAAACTGTCTTGGGCTCGTCTATTGAAAAGTCCTAACAGTTCTAGGTCTTTAACAAATTCATGTCATGCCTTAAAAAAAGAAGTCTATTTATTTATTTACTGTGTGTATAGTGTTCTGCTTGCATGTATGCCTGCAGGCCAGAAGAGGAACCAAATCTCATTGCAGATGATTGTGAGCCACCATGTGGTTGCTGGAGACTGAATTTATAACCTCTGAAAAGCAGCCATTTTTCCCAGCCCTCATATAATACTTTTTAAAAAGGGAATTAAAAATTAATTAAGTTTATTGTATTTTATTTATTATTGTATGTGTATGCACATACAGAGAACAACCAGCCACAGTTACTACAAGGAGTCCTAGAGACTTGAGTCAGGTCCTTGGGCTTGAGGCAAGAGCCTTCACCTAATAAGACATGTCCCGGGCTGGAGCAAATTCAATTTATAATTATACAAAGTTTGAAGTTAAGAAAATAGTTGGGCTGGGGATGTAGCCCAGTTGTAGGATGTGTGCCTAGCATGCATGGGGGTCTGGATTTGATTTGTGGCATCAAACATGCTGGACATCGTGGACACAACTGCAATCTGAGCACTAAGAAAGTGTAGGCAGGAGGATCAGAAGTCCAGGACATCCTCAACTACAAAGTGAGTTTGCAGGAAGCGTAAGCTAGAGACCCTATCTAAATAAAAAAAGAAAAATATTTAATATGTCAATGAGAACTGACAACTACATAGTGAGTTTGCAGGAAGCAAAGCTAGAGACCCTATCTAAATAAAAAAAGAAAAATATTTAATACATCAATGAGAACTGAACATCGAGTATTTTTAAGAAATATTACGGTCAGCTACATCATTGACCTCTGTGTAATTATGTAAGAAGGTACCTTAATACTGACGTCATATAATATTGTAGTTCAGAAACCATGTGAACTTACACTGTATCAGATCTCAGTTTCCACATCTGCAGCCTCAAGTATTACCAGTAATTCTTAAAATGTAACGTTTAAGAAATTAATGTCTTCAGAAAATATCAAATAAACTGCACTTATTCTATCATTATTGGGACAAAAGTTTACATTTTTTTCTCAGTACAGCTATGTATTTTATTAGCTGTTATTACCCTACATCATGTTTCCCTCCACATAATCTATGTTAAGTGAAGTCGTTGCCATGGGAATGATGAATTAGACAGGATAAATTGCAACAAAATTAGAACTTCCTCTGAATTTTCAAATGGAACATTTTCATGAGGTTTCTTTAGCATTTGCCCATGTCATCATTTGGGATGATTTCTGGTCTTTCTTTAGATTAATCAATGCATACGAACTCATCCATTCAGACACAGTTCACGCTCTAACTGCTCCCCATGACATCTACCTCAGATGTCCCCTTCTGCTGCCTCATTCACAATCATTCCCCACCTAGGGCAGTCCACAATGACTCTGTCTTCTCAAACGCCCCACATCTCACAGACCTACTCTCTAAACTGGCACCATAATATTGCTTAAAAGGATGGAAGGCTTATTAATGTGTGACTATTATGTTTTAAGCACTTCCCTATTTTTGGATTTCCCATAGCATCCCACTTAAGAGCAAAGCTTTGCTGAGTGAATGAGTGCAGAGAAAAGACTAGGACTGGAAAAGAACCTGAAGACCGTGGAGGACAAGTGTCTTCCCAGGCTTCTGTCTTCCCACCTCCTCCTCAGAGAATCTCTGCCTGAACACATCTTTCAGTAGAGAACCATTACCACCCAAGAAAAGCATTTTCAAGGAGGTGTGAGCATCAAGATGTCTCTTTCTTTTGTTTTGTTCCTATGGTGGTGGTGGTGGTGGTGGTGGTGGTGGTGGTGGTGGTGGTGGTGGTGGTGGTGGTGATGGTGGTGATGGTGGTGATGGTGGTGGTGGTGCTCAGTGTAGGTGTCCTAAGGCCACTTATCACTGGTAGCAATCACCCTGGTGAAGAACTATCATGATTCTATTTGTATTCATACTTAGGACACAGTAACAACAACAGTAAACATGCCCGATCTGCATAGTGGAAAGCGCTAAACAATGAGATGTAAAAGTGGGCATGTGGTAAACACTGGCCCTGTGATTTGGGTTAAGTTTTCCCTATGTAGAAAAGGAGATTGATTCCTTCAGTAAATGTGATGTTAAAAAAGCTAATTAAAACCAAACACAGTACTTTGTAAATACAAAAATAACATATTTGCCTGTGTGTGTGTGTGTGTGTGTGTGTGTGTGTGTGTGGGTGTGTGTATGTTTGGAGATATCAGACCATTTATGCACCATAATTATACAAACAGACTTATTTATCTTGAAAATATAGGTTAGGCTATTTCTTAACTTAAAAACTCTACTAAAGGCAGAGTTAAAGTTCAGTCAGTTATGGTAGCATTTTTTTTTCATAAAGTTTCAATTATTTTATTTTAAAAGCTAAAGGGTTTAATAAATTTAGCAAGATAGAAAAATACTGAGTTAATACACAAATATTGGCTTTCTGTACATGAGGAAAATCTATTGAAAAAATTTTGCATATATTTAAAATAATAATGAATGCATACAATATATAGAGATGAGCTTTACTGAAAATCATAAAGCACTGATGATATAAATTAAATAATAATAAATACTACATATATGTAATAGAATTCTTAATGTTGTTAAGATGATGGTTCTCTTCAACAGTGTATTGTTTGAGTAAGTATTTAAAACCCTTTTTACTCAATCTGAATACTGCAGCGTATCACAGCAAATGGCATAAACACTATCACTGTTAAATTTTTTATTTCAAGGAGACCTAGCTACAATCTTGTGATGATGTAACAATCAGGGGAGAAAGTCAATTCCTTCTAGCAGCCAAAGGTATTTACACGGGGTATAGTTAAATATTTCAGGGCAGCAAAATGCCTCTGCCAGAGTTTGATCCAATGGACCACATGGTGAAAGATGAAAAACTGACCCCACACTGTCCCTGTCCACTGTCCACTGTAAGACACAGGGGAGGGGGACTTCATTCATGCATATTTCCTCATTCTCTCCCTGTCTCTTCCTTTTAAATAAATAAATGTAACATTTACCAAATTTCAAGTGAGAAATAAGATGCATTATTTAGGAACAAAAGAGATCATGTTACCCGTTAAATGCAGCAGAATGAAGAATAAAGGAAAAATAGAGAAATTTTTAAATAGACATATAAAAATGGGAATTTGAAAACAGAGTTCAGTAAAGTAGTACTATTCTTCAAGCACCGATGAATGCTATTTATATTGAAATAATAGGCTGGGAAATGAGCATAATAACAGAAAGCAGTAAAGCGTTTCTGACTTGCAGATATATGCTCTATAGCTCTTCCCTCACTTTACAGCTATTAGAGTTAGTCCTGCTGACAAAAGAGGTGAATCTCCCAGCAACCTCAGAGCACTTTAAAATACAATTTAAAGGGAAACAAAAAGCTAGGAATTTATTTTAAATGGGACATCATTGCAGGCAGTACACACCTAATGATATGAAAAATAAGATGATATAATAAGAATAAACTGATTTTTGCTATAAGACTTAAGGAAAGAGAAGCATTTGGCGGCGGGGGTCTCGCAGTCCTTGTTTGGATTTCTTTCGTCTCTCAAGCTCTGCTGCTTAGATTGTGCCTCCCAGATCCTATTTTGAATGGACTAAGGGCAAAAGAGATGTGGGATCCCGAGGATGGCTGGGGAAGGTACAGCTCATTAATCTTTCAATAGTAGTAGAAGGTCAACACAGCCAGGGTGAAGCATCGGTTAAACCAAGGCACAGATTCATCTTGCCAGACCACACCCACCATTCTTCCTTATACTATACCCAGCCCCACACAGGCAGCCCTGGCCCCTCAGTTCTTCCATTATGGCACCAAGGGTAGAGAAGCTACACCTCCCCACAGAACAGTGCAGGGCACACTGTGGATGCCGACTTTCTATTCTGACACGAACCCAGGCCTGTAAGCTGTGAGGTCAGCTGAAATGACAGCTCTATGACAACAAAGCCTGAGCAATATAAAAGTCTGTGACATGACTTACTGTCAAGTTAAAATGCCCCAAATCAGAGAAGTCATGTGACCAAGAGTAATACAGAGGAGCCTGTGGAATGGCACTGAGTCAACCATGGGGCTGGGAATGTTGCTCAGCAACAGTCAAAAGTCTGGGCTTGACTCTAGTACTGAAAAAAATGTCAAAATACCTGTGGGTGATGGTGACCTTGTAGGGCTCAAAATCATAATGTCAGTAGATAAGTGTTTACTATTGTCTTTAAAGGTTACTTGACACCTGGAGAATGGAAGCTAAAAGATACTCCAGAGTATGTATCTAAGAATCTTCTGGAATGCCAAAGTAACAACTCTCAGGTAAACTGGGTCCTTTTTACAACTGCCCCCTAGTGCAAGGGCCACACAGAAAAATTGGAGAAGCCAATGGAGCTAAGAGCTGTCTTCACCCATTACATCTACTGTATCTTGTGACGTTCCATGCTACCAGGACAATGACTGCTTCTGACCTCTGTAGCCCTGGACGATATGGCGTGATCCTCACTCTGTGTTCTCTTCTTAAAAAACAGACACTTTTCTGAATAAGAACTTTCAAAAGTAGTGTTTAAAAAAGAACAGAAAGATATTAGCTGACAAATTATCCTAGAAACATAGAAAGACACAAGAAGCCAAGAGAGAGCTTCCAGAAGAAAATACAGCAGAAGGGGGATAAAAACCCAAGATATGGATGGACATGACTTAAATACGCTAGGCTTCTGCTGGACTTCTTTGTCTCCCCTAATGGTGAAGATCTGGAAGTCATAGAGGCAGCCACACACTAACACAAGTGTGATGTAACTAATGGTTTCCACAAACGGAGCTCCACTTGAAGGAAGAGAGTGTTGTATGTGATAGTGGGGGCAATGTCCAAGAACTATTAGTAGGTGTCCAAAAGACCAGCAGCTATTTGCTTTTGATGTGCATATCTTTCTGCATGCTGTGAATTATCATCGGATAATAAAGGAACTGTTTTGGCTTATGGCAAGACATCTTAGAGGCAGGTGGGAAATCTGAGAATAGATAAAGTGGAAGGGTGGAGTCAGACAGACTGTGAGCTGCAGAAAAGAGAAGAAGATGTAAAGAAATTCTGGTAAGCCATGGGCCACGTGGCAAGGACCAGGTGGATAGAAATGGGTTAAGTTGTAAGAGCTAGCAAGTAATATGCCTGAGCCATAGGTCAAACAGCATGCAATTAATATAAGCTTCTGCGTGTGTCTTTGAGACTTTAGGACTGCTGGTCTGGGCCAGAAACTTTTTACTACACATTTTTCCGACCTCCTGTGTTACATGTTATGTGGCTTCCTAGACGGCAAAACTAACGGAGTAAGGAACATGCTTCAGGGTTAAGAAGAGTCACAAACAGAGTGGCTGTAACCCACTTGTTGACCCTCCCCCACTACTCCAATACTGAGTACAACAATTGTTCACCAATAGAGGAGTGAAGTATTAGCTTTTTCTTCAGGGAGCAATTTTTCCACTTAGATGTTTCTGACTTACTAATTTGCTTATAAATTGCTATCTTTTACCATAAAGATCTGGTTAAGTTGCAGAGTTAGGAGCATATTAATAAATGGCTTTCTGTATGACAACTGTATGGTATATCAATTTAAACAAACGTAACTTTGTAACAGCCTGGCTACGTGTTGCTGAGCACTATAACCACATTCAACACCTGTGAGAATCTTGACAAAAATCATAAATGATATGCCCGGTGAGCTGCAACTTATGAGTCAATGTGCCCACAGCACTGTTAAAGGTATCATCTTCCCCCACTCAAAGCAGGTCCATACCTAGTAACATAGAGAGAGGATCAGGGAGGAATACGACCAATTTGAACATGGGTAAAGCAAAAATATTTAGTCACCGAAAGAATGACACCCCTTAGGAATAAGGTGCACATAAACACCTCCAATTTTAAATTGGGTTCAATAGTTACATGGATTAGATCAGCTGGTCCAAATTGGTTGTAGGAAGTTAGAATTTATGCATGAGCACAGAATCGCTGCTCCAATCCCACTATCTAAAAGTTCTGCTTCAACTAGTTACACAGAGGAACTGAGTCTCTACAAACGAATAACTGAGCCTCCAATATGTGAAGGGACTTCCCAAAGGTCAAGGAACAAGTGAAAAATTTAACCCTAGAATCGTCTCAATCCAATGCCTTTTCTCTTCTCTGAACCTTCTGGAACATCCTCTGCACTTCCCAAGTTAACAGCCACAAGCTAGACAGGGTCTTTGTTGTTAAACAAATAAGCCTCCAAAACACAGTGTAATTTTAGTGACATTTTTCACTACAGAGCCTCAAATGAGTCCTTGAAAAGAAGGAATTTAATCCATAGCTCTTGCTCTTAGCTATGTGACATGTGGCAGAGCTTAGGGAAGGGAACAAGCACGGTGACTTAAGGAGGAGAAGCAGACCATCAGTCACAAATCTGATGAGCACATGTATTCTCTATGTTGTGAGCAGGAGACTTTCCAGGACCCGGACAATCAGGGGCTTAGGAGACTCCAGAGTCAGGTACGGAAGTGTAGTTTAACATGCTGTGAGGCAAGAGGCCACAGAAATGGGAACAGAAAGCGACACATCTCTACAGTACTCAATTAGGAAAAGAAAACAACATTAAAAAAAAAAGATGTAAAAGTACTTCAAATCTGAATATTTCTTACTATTTTTTGAGGGAGTAGCTATAAATTAAACACAGAGCCTCATACACGCAAAGCAGAGTGTCAGTGAGCACACCCTAGACTCTGTTGTCCCGTTGTGGCTTTATTAGTTTTTCTAAATGGCAAACATGGGATGTGACAAAGTACTTATCTCCTCGCCAGGGCAGGTCAGCATGACATCCCAGGATTGTAGTGAGTCACAGCAGATATAAAAGCTAACAATAACAGACTTAATGGAATATTAATTTCTCTCAAGATGTAAAATTTTCAGGTCTAAATAAACAATGTAAACAGTCAAAAAAAAAAAAAAAGAAAAAGAAAAAAAAAAAAAAGAAAACAATTTCTCCCTCACAGAATGACAAATACCTGGCTAAAACTATATATAGGTCAAATACATGCTGATAAGAAAACAATGTAAAGCAGAACAAGATAAAGGCTTATTTTAACAGGGTGAACTCCTCACATTCTGTGTAACAATGTGGTTCCAATGCTGATGCAAACAGGCACTGCTACCTTACATCTCTCTAAATGTGGACACTCTGATGCCTTAGAGCCTCTCTGCATTAACAAGGCTTGCCTTGACACATCAGTCATATACTTTACAAAGTACTAATGTGAGCAAGTGAACTCAATGCACTTTTTATTATTATGAGATCAGAAATTGAATTAGCCTGAAAATTATTTTCATTTCCTTCCTCTTCAATCCATTCTTTAATACTGTGTGTTAGGTGCCCATATAGCATTGTGCACCACTACAGACTCATGCACATATTCACTGTACTGTGGCTTTTAGACTATAATTTCTTTTGGTTCATTATAATTAGCATAAGTAAATACAAGTTGTCTAAAAAGATTCTTGATTTTTCTTTAAATAACTTTTTGGTGACTTTTAAGACCTTTATTCACCTAAGGGTAAAGGAGTTAGTACGAAGGCTGGTTACATACCATAATCGGTGATTTTACAGGACACCAAGTACAGCTCTTTCAAGTTTTGTCCCTCCTTCGCAATGACCTCCACACACCTGAAACACACAAAGCGGTGGTGTTACACTAATGCAGCCCCATTAAGCTGGCGAGCGTCGGACCGTGGATCCAGAGGTCAGTATTGCATGGAACGCCCCAATCCTCTGCTTTCGACACACTTCCTTCAAGGCGTCTCTGCTTTCACCGTAACTCTCTATTCCTAAATGGTTTCATCAAATCCTTGTTTGAACAGCATCCTTTAAAACCCAAGAGCTGCGAAGGATGTATTTCTTTAAAACTACTATAAATTTGGGTACAAAAAGCTGATAAACCCATGTGCTAAAATTTATGTCTCACACATAAAATTATATAAAATAATTAACCAAAATTGCAATATATAAGTACACAGTTATTTCAAAGGAATGATAATTATTCAGAGTCCATTTTTTTAATTCTTAAGTTTGATATCATTAAATGCACATCTGAAGAAATTTTATTCAACATAAAATCCAAAATTATAAAAATCTATAACGGATAAAGAACATAAGACCAGGCCATACAAGAATGATAAAAGTTTCACTTTTTAAAAGTTTCAGTTTTAACTTTTTAAAAGAATTGGTATATAGACTCTTTTACATATACACAGTCATATAACATTTTAGAAATCTTGATTTTTATTTAAACTAAAAGGTTTTTCAGTAAAGCCTTAGCTAAACTGTAGTAGAGAATTTTATGAATTTTAAAAATAAGGATTAGCCACACAACCTAATTCATAGTTCAGTTCTCTTTAGTATCAGAAAGCTGTACTCAGACTGACACAGAGGCATGGGTGCCCTTCAACACAGTCTCTGTTTTAATCTATATAGATAGCAGTTAAGCCAAAGGGTAAAAATCAAAACAGTCATTAACCTTTTCTAGGGAGTCAGGATCAGGTAATTGGATACCTGTGTGTACCATCTATCAGAACTCACTTGGCGTCCGTCTCTTTCTTTCAGATATTCCATTTGCTGCCTGGCTTATGTGTAGGTATCCTCACAAAATGTCAGGGAGTTTGATATAATTTGTGTCCCACATAATTCATTATTGAAGGTTAAATTAGTAAGAAAGACATTTTTCTTTTAAAGTAGTTTTATAGAATTCTGTCCTAATGAAATGATAAACATTTTATGTTTCCTAAGGCATCCTGGAAAACATGCTTCTTTGGCCATTTTATCTAAAAAGATTTATGATTAAAACAGACATGTTTTTCCATAACCACAAGAGAGAACTTAAAACACACTACAATTACAACAGACACAGATTACTGTGAAGGGAAATGTTAAACCTAATTTCATATCATTTGGCTTTAATGCAGCATCTTAATAAATTCATAAAAATATTAAAAGAAGCAATGAAACCATCCAAGCAAAGCCCACATATTACATACAAACAACTTACAGTGAATTCTCATGCTAAGAATAAAAAATGAAAGCCACAGACTATTACAAAATCCTTTATGATTTAACATTTCCTGAACACTTTCTGTAGTATCAAAGATCCATATTCTACTGTCCTTCCTGAATAAAAAAAATGTTAATCCACTATATTGTCGGACAATGAGAAAAAAGTAATTATATTTTGTTCTCATGCTTCATACAGATAGTTTACGCCTGGTGTAAAGCTGATTGTGGAAGACGCCAAGCAAACGCACTCTCTCATGGTACCTCATCATCCTCAATCTGCACTGGATACGCTACAAACACATGTAAACATTATAGGTTCACAGAGGGCCTGCAGGTAGCAGGTAACAGACAAAATCAGCATGTATACACATCAGGACAACCGCTAGAGGATGACTGTTCCCAAACAGGGCAGTGGACAAAATGTGTGGGTGACTAAGAGTAGATACTGAAAATCATGCTTCATAAACTATTCCTTAAAGGGTTTACAGCAAAAAAAAATTTTAAATCATACGCTGATGTGACATTTAATGACAGAATTTTCAAGTTCAATGAATCTAGACTGAAATAAATTCTTCCTTGTTTGCACATGCTTGTGTGTGGGGGGGAAGGGGGTCAAGGTAGGGTTTTTCTTTGTAGCTTTAGCTAGAACTCTATGTAGACCAGGCTGGCCTCAAACTCACAGAGAGCCATCTGCCTCTGCCACCCAAGTGCTGGCATTAAAAGTAAGTGCCACTACCTCCAGGTGAGACTGAAATACAATAATAAACAGATTCTTGCTATAATATTAAAACAAACCCAGAGCTGAGCAGTGAAAATGCTTGCGATCTGAATGTGGAGTTGGTTTGCATTACCCCACTACTGCAAACTGATAAAAAACACACAGCACTGTGCACATCCTTGGCTGGTCTCTGGAGACTTGTGGGTCTGCCAAGTATAGCTTCCCAGGCAGGACTGATGACAGGTCTAGATGAGAGACAAGGGAAGTAACTAATCTTTTCTCCTCAAACCTTTGAAGTCCATTCCAGAATACATTAGAGAAAGCATTATAGTGTAACATGTCTATGAAGCACATCTGTCCTGTTTACAGACTTTTGGTATGAGCACACACACCTCACTGCACAGTATGTATTAAACAATGGCAAATAATAGAAATGATAGACATGTTCATGATAGGTACTTAGGAAAACTTTTAAGGGGGTATTTTCAAATGCTTTATAAGATAAAAATGTTTTGAAGTGATAATCCTTGATGATCCTGAGCAGCGTGACAGAAACATAAATGACATTGAGAACCTATGTATCTTCAGTTATATTACACAAGAGAACACTCTATACAATGTGGTTAAAAAACGATATATATATATCAGTCCACAGAGGCAGAGCACCTATAGATTTAAAATATCTCCAGCCTTTCTATACTTTGGCCCTATCATTCCAAAGACAGACTTCTTAATATTATATGATAAACATTCTACATAGATCCAGGAGTTCTCATGACAATATAGGAAAAGAAGAAGGAAGGAAGGAAGGAGGGAAGGAAGGAGGGAGGGAGGGAGGGAGGAAGGAAGGAAGGGATAACAGAGGGAAGGAGGGATGAGGAAAGGAAGGAAGGAGGGAGGGAGGGAAAAACTAAGCCCCTAGGAGAAGTAGTGAGGTTATAAATGGGTAAATGTGTAACACAGAAACATATGATAGAAAGATGCCAAAAACTATGAGAAACTGGTAAAGTATTTCATGCAGCCACACCCAGCTAGGCCTGCCGCTCTGTTACTGAGCTCTGAGAGCTCACAGGGAGGCATGTCCTCAGCAAGAGAAAAGAATCCAGAGACACTCTCAGCCACACCTGAAAGGGATCAAGGGGCAGATGCCTACCTTCCTTGGAGATTCTATATCATTTGCTTCAAAATGAGTTTTCGTGTAAACGTTTTCTTCCAGATCAAATGGCTTGGGTTCATTTAGACACTCTTTAGTTTATTCTGAATTGTCTGCCCCTAGATTATGTTCTTCCTCTTATGCTTCAGCAAGGGTGTGAAGAAAAAAATTTTAAAGTCTTACTATTGTAAATTCCTGAGTAACAGCTGTTGAGAATGAATATATAAACATTGTGTATATATATATTCATTCTCTCTTTTAGAAACAAAGAAAAGTGCCAGAAAACGTGCTCTATGATAGAGTCCAAAATTATTTTTGATAATTTTATACTCACTTGCTTTTAAGAATGTTCTAAAATACACCTGAAGCATTTGTAAAATTTAAAAACTGAAAGGTTATTTCATGAGATATTTAAGGTATATTTTTTCTTTCTTTTTTCTTTCTTTCTTTTTTTTTTTTTTTTTAAAAAAGAAGCATTTCTCAGCTTTGATGGAGGGAAAAAATCTGTCTTCTTAGCAATAGATTCCTAGTCACCTGATTTATGAGGAGGGTAAAGGTTAATGAATTAAGCTGTGTAAGTTTCAACATTATCAAAGAAATTCCAAAGAGCCTTGAATTAAGGAAAACAATGACCCATTCTACATACATACCACATTTTTATGCTTTTTAGTCTCCTACTCAAAAGACAGAACATGGCATTAGTGACAATTGAAAGGAACTAATGAGGAAATATGACCACACTGTTTCTAAGAGGAGTGTCTTAGGAGACCTTGTTACTGTTTGTGATCTGCTTGAGACCAAAAAGAAGCTAATTGGAGCTGCCAGACACTGGTTTGCAAATCTTACTTTAAAGGACAAGCTCAATCACATTCGAGGTGTGAAAAGAAATATCCCCCATTAGAGATGCATTAGTATAGGGCTTGGTGGAGTTCTAAAGATGCTTTGGAATCTCTCTCTCAAGCCACACTCCTATTTGAATAACAGACAGATCTTTAAAGAGAGAAATTGCAACAAGACAAAAACAACCCCAGAGAGTAAAAAGAAAATAAAGAAGTTGGTAAATACATACAAAGCTTGATGTGTTTAAGGTTGAACAAACATGTAGCAAAAACCTCACAATTCAAAAAGACACCATAAAAGTGATGTGAAGGCTATAGAAATAGGGCTGGATTTTCATCATTTCTAAAACTGAGCAAGCTACTAAGAGAAATTACGTTTTATAAACTGGAGTGTACATCACACACACTCACACACACACATTCACACTCACACACACACACTCACACACACTCACACTCTCACACACACACACACACACACACACACACACACACACACACACACACACACACACATATTCTGAAAAGGACTTGAGGGTACAAGGTCTAAACAGCGTAGTAGGGAGGAAGCAAGGCCCCAAGTGCTGCCGAAAGACGCCATGCAAATTCACATATGGGCTACTTAAGTGATATCAGAGGTTGCCAAAACATAATTTGGCATCTGACAAAAAGCATAATAAGATGTGATTGATTATTTTTAAAGTCTGTAATTGAGTTCTACTGAAGAATAACCTAATCATAGTGGATATGGTTTACAGTGTACCATGCTTTTAGAATATGTGAAAGATCAAAGGTTTAAAGAAAAATCTACGAACATATTTATATCAATTCAAGAATTTAAGACTAGCATATTTCCTTTATTTGAATAAAAGCTTATCTATGAGCATTATATTTGCAGGTTCTTTTTGTAGTAACAGGATAGTTCAGTCTTATAAAAACAGAATAACATAGTTTTGTCTTTAAGTTAACAAATTGAACTTGATGAACAAACATAAGATCATTTCAGGAATGCATATGTCACCAAGCTGATATATTGAGGGCACTTTGTATTTCTCCATATCCTTTCTCATAAATGTTCTATGCAATACCAATAACTGCAGAGTACCAAATACATACAAACACACATCTAACTTTTAAGAACACTTACGAAGATATTTTCATAGAAGATATATAAGCTCATTTTTTAAAAGATTGATTTGCAATTAAAATGCTAACTCATTTGCTGAAAGAACATTCTTAATATACCACGGGGTAGAAACGAGGAGTGACATGCAAAATGTCACCAGCTCCACCAGTTAGCAACAATTATCTTGGGACACCAATTAAGTTCTCACTTACCAAATGTCATTCTCTAGAAAGCCAGTAACTGATTAGTGAACCAGAGATCTATTTAGGTAGACATTTCCCACTTAAACAGTGGCAGACTCCTGCCCATGCTGTCCCACAGAAAGGTAGTGGAAAGTTAGAAAATGACCACTGTAGAAACTTGTTCCTGTGATTTTCACAAAAGAGAAGCATCTCAAAAGACAGACAAAGCTTCCTTCAGGCCCATGAGTTCGCAGTCCTTCAAGACTTTTGAGGAGGAGAAGGCAGAGCTCATCCATAATTGCTACTCCTATCCAGGCATGGGGCCCTCACCCTGAAGGACTCTGAATATCTGATAGGTTTCTTCTTGTGAGTCACGGTACTCAGCAAGGAAAGAATACAGCAACAAACTTTTCCAATGTATTTATAAATGCCATCATGAACAACTCATGTGGGAAATAGTTGTCTCTATTCATATAGCCACACACACTTTAATTGAGCTTAAATGTTTAATAGGATATTTAAAATATTCTTCAGGCAAAGTAAGGTCCACATATAAATGGCTCATTCCTTTGAACTACCAAGAGACAAAATGGCTGAAGTTTTTCGAAGAGGTAAAAATGGGGACTTGAACTAAAAGGTTTATAATAAATTTGATTCTGGCATTAAATATTATTTTTAATTTAGCCATTGCTCAGTTCTTTTTTTTTTTAAACACAAGTTCATTAACAAACTGAAATAACTTTTAAAAAGCATTCCATAATGCAAGCAAGAACAGAAAATATACTAACTTCTATTTATTTCAAATCAACACTTTATCAAATGTAAAGTATGATCCAGGCATATGATGTTGTAATTGTGAAAGTGTTCATAACCACAAATAGAAAAAAATAAATCTTTGGACTTATTATGATTCAAATAAAGGCAGTCATTTTCAGGGTAAGTGGGAAAACTAGAAAGAAAATTTAAAAAAAAAATAAAAGGAGAGACATCCTTTTATAAAGATCTTCCAAATGATTAGTTTTGGTTTTTTTTTTTTTTTCACTAGGAGTAAAATATAGCAGTTTGGAAATAGTGGAAACCCTTGGAAACCCTTCTATGGTTTTGTTGCTGTTGGGTAGGGGGGTTGGTGCTACAGAGTCCAGGCACTGTACAATATGGATGAAACTGCCACTGGTGTGGGATTCTGACAATTTAATACACAGTGGAATAATGCTCTGTACGCTGTAAAGATTTGGCACTTGAATTGGTTTAACAAAATGCTGACTGGCCAGTAGCCAGGCAGGAAGTATATAGGTGGGGCAATCAGACTAAGGATGATGGCAGGAGAAGGATGGAAGGAGACAAGAGAGACAGCAGCCAGCAGAGGCCAAGCAAGCAGAACATGTAGAAAATGAGGCAAGAAGCCATGAGCCATGTGGCAAAGTAGAAATAGAAATATGGGTTAGTTTAAATTTAAGAGTTAGTTAGTAACAAGCCTGAGCTATTGGCCGAGAATTTATAATTAATATTCTATCTCTGAGATGGTTATTTGAGACCAGATAGTACGGGCAGGAAATGTCCATCTACATATCAGTGTACATGTTACAAAAATTTGCTGTGTGGAGCAAAAGCCTAGACATTTATATATAAAAAAATAGGCATTCAAAAACAACATTCTTATCTACTATGATGAGCTGCAGTCTCTCAGGGAGCACTCAGATCCACTATGATAAGCTACAGTATAAACATGAGCACTCAAGACCCACTGTGGTGAGCTGCAGTCTCTCCTGCAAAAAGTCAAGTCAGGGGGTACCCTGGCAATCTCCCACCATTCCTACCACTGATAATGAGTAATAACAATTGTAGTACTGCCAGAAATATTTTTAAAATATTTGTTAGGTTTCTGACTTGCCAAAATACAAAGTGTGAAATGTATGGAGAAGCATAATACAAAACTGATAACTGTCTCCCTTCCACTATCTACCTTTACCAATCTGTAGCAAACACTGACATCAAAGTCCTAACCGCACTGTACATCAAACAGGAATTTTATTTTGGCTCATTTTAATTTAAAATGGCTGACTACACTTAGTGAGTAATTCAGAAGATGAGACTTCAGTTCTCACTTAAGAAAGAGTTAAGCATGTCCACACTCCAAGATTGCCACAACTCTGCTTTGCAGTGACTAATTGCCTCTTTACTAGGCCACTCTCTGGGAGCTGGTCCACCCTCCACAGGAATTTTGTGAAACAGCCAAAGACCTCCCTTGACCCTGTATAATCAATGAGGTAACCTGGACAACACACTGACGAAGGGTTCCCTTCTCCTTTGGGAAGGCTGGGAATCTCGAAAGGCTACAGAGCATGGGAAGTAAAAACAAAAGGTAAGTAAAGAAATGGTTCCTGCTTCGGCTAACATTAGTTCGTAACATCCCAAAACACTAAGCAAACTTTTGAGGAAACAACTGTAGTGATATGAAAAATAATTCCGTAGTTCTCCAGTGAACGAGGAGAGCAGTAATTTGATATTGTTGGAAGTTTGTAATTAGATGCTAGAGTCAGACACAACATTGTGTGGGTGACTGTTCCACTCCGCATGCTTCCCCTGGGCTGAAGCACTTATCCTCGGGAAGCCTGCACTTAGTCATTAGCTTTTCCACCCGAGTAGCCCTCGGTCCTATCTACAAGACTAGTGAAAGAATTCTTAGAAGAGATTTTGGTAGAGATTATATACAAGTAATTAGGAGAACATGGGAGTCAAGCACTCTTAGGCTGCAAAACAGAAGCAATGGGAAGAGGGTCTGGACCAGGCATCATGGACAAATGATACGCAGATGCTTCCAGAAAGAGGAAGGAGAAAAATAACACACGGTGACACAAATTTCACCTCACTGAAGGTCAAATTAGATTGAACTCTTAGCCCTCTGCAGCTCAATGGTCATCACAGCTAAATACGCAAACTTGCTTTTGAGGCTCCAGACTACCAAGGCCCCCGCATCCTTACATTCTAATGCTCCTGTCAGAGCCCAATCATCTTTGTTCTAATATTTATATCACAGAATGACAGTAGGTCAAGTTTGGTTGTTTTGGCCATTATATTTACACCACCAGAAAACATTTTACTTAAAAGAAATAGTTACACTTATAAAAACTGTTCATATACTTCTATAAGGGACAATAATGGTCTCAATCAAAAACTTGCAAGGGCAGTAATATAGTTTGCAGTTTCTAAAGACCAAAGGGAAATAGCTGATTTAATCTGATGTGCGTTTGTCTGAAGGTAGAAGTACAAAGCTCCTACAACTTCTTAACATCCAGTCAGAGCAGAAGGGCTGGGGTTAGAAGTGACAGGACAGCCTCTTGAATATTTGTTTCTCTGGCTATGATAGCAGCGAAATGATCCTTTGTAGTCTGACATTCGTCACTAGCTAATAATGAGCCTAAGCCACAGGCCAAACAGTTTATAATTAATTTAGCCTCTAAATAATTATTTTATAAGTGGCTTCGGGACCAGGGGTGGAAGAGACTCCTCCAGACCAGGGCCCCAATGAGTCAGAAGACTTTGGACCATAATCCATCACATCTCAAACTCCACTGGCTTATAAAATACATCTAAAGATTTTACTCCAAGCTTTCATATTCAACAATACAAAGACTTGATCATAAATGACATGCTACAATTTAAAGAAATGAGTATTATATCTGGTATTTATATTTCTGTATATCTATAATTGTTTTCTTATTTCTTTTTTTTGGGGGGGCGCATTTCAAGATAGGGTTTCTCTGTGTAGACCTGGCTGTCCTAGAACTTGCTTTATAGACTTGGCTGGCCTCATACTCAAGAGATCCACTAGCCACTATCTTCTGAGTGCTGGGATTAAAGGCATGCACTACCACCAAGTCAAATGCGACTCTTAACAAACTATGTAGGTGTCCACAGCTAACTCTGTCACTACATTAGCAAATCATAATTGTGGAAGAGCACTAGACTAAGGAATTTGGCAACTGAAATACCATAATCAGTAAAATTCAGGTAGCTTTACCTGGACTGGTCATTAAAGTATTTCCCACAAAGGGGAAAAACATCTCTTTAATCTTAGGGAAAACTGTGGAAAACTAAACTAGATCTTAACGACAGAAACCACAGGAGAGTAAGGGAACATTGCCCATGTGCTCATGGCAACTTACAAAGACAAATCAGTGAAGAAACATGGGCAAGGGAGAAGGCTGATTCACTTTTTCAAGACACTGGGTTTCTCTGCCGTAAACAGCATGATGGAGGTGCAAGAGGAGCAAGCACATTCAAAGGACAGCATCCCGTTGTTATTTTATGGATGAAGAAAGGAACTCTCCAAGGAACTTCTCAATGACCTGCTATTGGTTAACATGGTTACTTTCTCAGTCAAAAGCAGATTGATAGATAGCATTCAGGTTTCTGTTCTACACAGGAACACACTTCTCTCAGGACCTAACAACATAAACAAACCGGGTCAGCCTTCTCAGCAAGTTAGAGAGGTCAGGAGAAAGTTTGTTACTTTCAAGGGCTACTAACAGAACAAAGAAGTAACAACAAAGCCAAACATTAAAAAGAAGGGCAAGTAAGTGTGCTTGGAGTCAGTATTATGCTTCTAAGATTCCTGAAGGAATTATACAATTTATACTTCAGTGATGCTAAAAATAATATAGTTGTTTTGTTTTCTTTTTTAGTAACCTTGTACTGAAATGTACGCAAAGCTTATCAGATACACAAAACACACAGGACATTTGACAACGTTAGAGACTTAGAAAGAGTCATGGCAATTCAAAACCATGCTACTGTCCAGAAAAGGGGAAACTATGAAATGTTACTGTTTAAGCAAGACAGGGCTTCCTTCAGGCAAGCATTAGATTGAATACTGGTTCAGTTTAAATTTCTAGAGAGACTATGTAAAGAGAAACAATACATCCACAGACTCAGTAGTTGCTAATGGCTCTAAGTTTATTGTTTATTTATATCAGTCATGTTCTAAAAAGTGTGTCTGAAAGAAGTATTTGAGAGAGGCCAAGTAGGTTTAAAATACAGGGGAAAAGTAAGTTATGTAATTCAGATGTGAAAACATCTACCCATGGCAGGAGACTCTGGAATAAGCTTTCAAGGAAGCACAGGAGAGAAGGAACATAACCATTCCTAAGATTCACAATGCAGGTGCATTCATAACAAGAATTGAACCTCAGGACAAGCCACAAAGACAGAAGGTATGCTTAAGGTGTTCCTAAGGAAGGTCCACTGCTTTAAAAAGTATCAAAATATGCTGTAATTCACAAAATTTCCACCCACATTGTAATACAACTGTGTCCTAGACATGTAAGAAACTGGCCTCATAGAAAAGTTAGGAAGCATGGGAGATGACACTGGAATACAACACAAAAACAAAACCTAGTCAATGGGACCAGAATTTTACTAATTTTTAAGGTTTCATGTAGAAAATGAGCCACAAGGACTGTTTAGTGAGTAAACACTTGCTGTGAGGCTGGTACCTGAACTTGATCCCGGGATACACATAGTGTCAGAAGAAAACTCACTCCTGAAAGCTATCCTCTGCCTTCCACATGCACATCACACACTACACAGTAATAAACAGACCTATTAAAAATGCCTTGAAAATGCTCTGGCTATGTATAATAAATCTCTTTCCAATGTTTGGCTATGAACTTCCTGTGTTTGTGTACACATGAATGACAGAGTTCTGAAATGGAGATACATCAGCTTCCAGAAGATTCTTCTCTTGGGCAGAAATCATAACATAAGCCTCCAATGATTTAAGGTTGTATTTCATGCCCCCAAGGATGCTTTTACTCATGCAACAAGCATGCCCGAATGCTCGTTTCCATTAAATATGTGAATACAAAGATGACCAAGTCTCTTTCCAGAAGATCTCATGGTTTTGTCAACTTCCACATCCTCCATATGAACAAGGTGGTGATGCTGTTTAAAACAGAGTAGAATTTCCTAGAGCACTACCACTGACCCCCCCCATTCATTTGTTTTGTGATCACTCAGAAGCTTTAATAATTGCCACACACAAGAAATAAATGCATGGGCTAGTAAGTTTATATAAAATATGCCCATTTTGACCTCTGTTTAAAAAATTAGTAAAATATATACAGCATATATTTAGCATTACCTAGGAAACAGTATGCAGCTAAATGTTAGATACAATTTGAGCCCTTGTACAGCACACCATTTCAGCTATAAGAACACATGTGCATGTGTATCACGCCCCCCACATCCACAGAAACAAAGACACACACACACACACACACACACACACACACAGAGAGAGAGAGAGAGAGAGAGAGAGAGAGAGAGAGAGAGAGAGAGAGAGAGAGAGAGAATATTCAGTAGGCTAAATCATGGCCTCCTGAATGTCCGATTAAAGTTCATGAAGCCTGTAAATGATACCTTAAATGAACAGTTATCCTGTGTTGTATCATGACCTTCATGGCCACCAGACTAAAACATTTGGTGGTGGCAAATGACAGGGAGAAAGCCTCATCACTATGAAGGCAGGTGGCCTTCAGGGTGCAGCCATGCCATCATGCTTGCCAGTGGCCACCAAAGCTAAGAAGACACCTTCAGAGGTAGGCTGACCCTTTCCCTCAGACAGAGAAAATGGCTTGTTGACATCTTTGTCTATAGCTGTGAGAGAAAAAAAAATTTAGTTTTGTTTTACAACAAATTGGTATTAATTTGCTATACAGTAGTGACAGGAAGCTTCCACAGAGCTATTAATGCTATTAATGCTATTAATCAGGATATTGCATGTATGAAGTTTTTATTTGTAAAGATAACAACCTAGTGACATTAAAGATGCTTTAATAAGATATTATAAATTTTTAAACTGTGACAGAAAAAGAAAAAAAAGGAAAAGCCCACATCTTCAGTCTGAATCAGAATAAAAGGTAAGTGCATACTTTTTAGGATAAACATTCATTATTGTCAACACTTTTACATAGAAAATTTCAAAAGTTGAAAGAATTCTGCAGTGACAATCCCACCACCCAGCATTTATTTCTGCAAGTGACATTTTGCTTTATTTTCTTCGTATCAGATGCATTCGGCTTCCTCTGTCCATACTTATATGTTTTCATTGGGTTATGCTCTTTTTAATGACATAAGTGAAGACTATTGTACTTTACTCCTAAACACTAGCACACATCATTAACTGAGTTCAAAGTTTGCTAATGGATCTTTTATTACACGGAGATATACCTATTGTCCAATGAATAAATCACAAATGCTACTAGTTTTGACAAATGTTGTGTGTGTCTACCTTGACCTGCTACCATGTTCAACACCCAGTGAGTTCTCACATACTTTGAGTCAATGCCCACTGATCCCATTCTACCTGCACAGTCAACTCCCTTGTGGATGCCCTTGTTAGCCTGACTTAGTCTGGTTTGTTAGTGCTGTTGCATCTCAGGTGCTGGCTCTTTAGTGAGAGACATGCCTTTTCCATTTCTAAAATTTACCCTTCCTTCCTTCCTTCCTTCCTTCCTTCCTTCCTTCCTTCCTTCCTTCCTTCCTTCCTTCCTTCCTTCCTTCCCTCCCTCCTTCTTTCCTTCCTTCCTTCCTCCCCCCTTCCTTCTGTATCCTAGCGACTAGGTTAACTATACAGCCCAAGCTTAACTCAAACCTGTTGTAATTTCCCTGCACCAGCCCCCAAGTGCCAGGAGTACAGTCATGCACAAGCATGGCCAATTTCCTGCTTGCCTGTTTTTTATTTTTATTTTTTTAAACACATCTTTGTTTGTCTACAGATGTACAACGTGGCAAACAAATCAAATGAATATAGCTAAGCACACCACAGGGGTTTTTAATCTAAGGATTTCTGCTATGTGGAAAAGGCCATTTTAGTAAAGAAAATAAAAATGAGAAAATATTTGGCACATTACTATAGACATCATATTTCCAAATTCTGGTAGTTAAAGATAAAAAAAAAGACCTATCATTATTTCTCAGCTATGTGAAAACACACTAAAAATTTCATGGCTCGCTATTTTATTTTTGACAAAGATTGGTATTTAAAATGAAAGCCACTGGGAATAATTATAAAATTATTAACTGTATGAAAACAACTTACACTTTCATATTATTCAATAAGGATGTGCGACTTCAGACCATTAAAGCTAACTGTTTTAAAAGTACACTCAGTGTCACTCACAACACAAGCCTCGTTAACAAGGAGGCCGCTCCTTCCTCTCAGCACTCTGTACCTTCTGGAATTTCCTAGCACGGCAAATGCTATTTTTAAGTATGTTCTTCCAGTACATTACCTTCCACCTTGTTTTGGTTAAAGATATAATTTTGAAGGAGGCACACAAGGACCCAAACTTTGCTTTCACTTTTAAATTAGAAAAAAAAATACATATCTGAGGATTACTTATGCTTAAACTTTCTTCTAAACTAAACTAAAAGTCTATAAAGACACCAAGATTAAGTGCCTTTTCACTGCAAAAATTGATAAACTCCAAAGGTGAGTGTGAAAATACCCAACATAAGCATAACCAATGTCAAACTGTAAGAAGTACAGCTTTACTTGGTGGACATCTCTCCACCAGGCTAGATGACCAAGTGTTCACACAAACAAGGAGTGGCTGTGTTCATTACTGAGCCTGGCTTTTGATGCCTAGTCCCAATCATCTGGAGTCAGGCTCTCAGATGAACACTAACACTGTCTGAAGCTTGAAATCCGGTGTCTGATGTGTGATCCAGGCCAGCAGGTGGGTGGAAGCCATAGAGTCCTATGGAAACAGTATTTCCTCTCCATATATGACTTAATTAACAATTATAAGACAGAAAACTGTAGAATCAGCAAAGGATATGCCTGGCATGTCCTCTAGGGCTCCTACACAGTGTTCACCTTGTCAGCAAACCTCTGGTAGTCAATTTGTACCTTTTCCAGGCAAAGCACTTCACCTATTTATACACTTCATGTTATGTTCCCTAAGGATTAAGTACTTGTATCTTTTTATAATGACTACTGTCTGCAGAAATCCCTCCTTCTGGTTTGACCACTGTAGCAGTATGTCACCATGTAAGCTGATTTCAAGTTCTACCAGAATTTTTCTATTCATATTTGATAATATGGTCAAGACAGGTTTGTGGAATGAATGAAAAAAAGAATGTCACATGCTAATAAGACAAGCCATACCACTTTATAAAGCTGACATATGGGAAACCCCACAAACATTACTTTTTGCTGAGAATATTTTGGCTAAGTGTGGCATTATTTTTTGGATGAGAACTAAACTACATGTAGTTAAGAAATACCCATGCAAGTACCCATGCAAAACCCTCTTAATAACAAAGGCAACAGCAACAAAATATACAGGGATTCAAAAGGAGGAAGAAAAATATTCCACCTGAGGATCTCCACGGCTGAGCACCCAGGTAGAGTAGGACAAAAGGATAAAAATATGCAGTGGACACACAGGAATTGTTCTAAATGTCTCTCGGCAAAAACTCCTACACGGACCCATGAACCTGAGGGAGAAGGCACAGTAACGTTTACTAGCTTAAGAGACGCCATAACCTAATGCAGTTTTTGAAAATACTATATCTGCTGAAAATTAAAAATTGCCACTAGTTTCAAGAAGTTCATATTAAATTTCTTCATATCAGGAAAGAAACATTTCTGTTTAAATGGAAATGGTTTAAATTTACTTTCCATAAAGTGTTCCAATGCAGGAAAAGAAAAACACACAATTTGTGTACGTGACAGTAAAGACCACAGAGGTGGTAGTGGAGAAGGAACAGGCTTTAAAGGGCATATCTTTCAAAGAAGATAGATGAAATAAATAATTTATAACTCAAAAGTACTTTAATTTATATTACTTTGACATTTCCTTCCTTAAGAGTCAAGACAGTATTTTGACTGGAGTGGTGTGGACCATGACAAGTGCTGGGATTCAAAAACAGCAGCCATCCCAGGGAGCATGGCTGCCACAGAACTGCATGGACTCAAAGGTTCCCAGGCACGGCTCTAACTACATATGGAAGCCCTAGCTGGGTCTGATTTCTTATGATGTTTATGTACCTACTTTAGGCCTTTCTACAAATTACAAGAATTAATATATCTGAGTATACAGATACATGCTTTGCTTTGGCCATTATAACTTAACAGTATTTCTATTAGCTGTAGACATTTTGTACCTCCTGACTTACTAACCATCAGGGCATGGTATTTCAGCACTATTCTTCCAGCCCTCAGGAAGCTGAGGTACAGAAAGGAGAGAAAAGAGACAAAGGAAAGACAGGACAGAAAGACAGCCAGCATAATTTATGTAGTACTTTCCTCCAAATCTAGAATATTAATCATATCAAATTTACTGAGCTATTTTAAGGAAATAAAAAGATGAATAGTAGGACATATTGAGTGGCAGCATAAAAACGCAATTAGCTAAGTCCCAAATGTAAAAAGTCCTGTCAAACTAATGATTCATGTTCTTCAACAAACAAACATCATGCAACAGTGTTAGTCATGAAGAGAGAGTGTGGATCACCAACATTCATCTCATCTTGACGCTTACTCAAAAATGAAAGAGGCTATATGTATGTTCTTCTAGTTTGTCCACACCAAACTTCCTAAACTCTAAGAGCTAAAAGTATAATAAGAAAACCTTGTTATGGTGGTCAGAATGATAATGGCCCCCATAGGCTCATATATTACTACAAATTATTTACTGGAATTGCTTGGAAAGGATTAGGAGGTGTGGCCTTGCTGAAGGAAGTGCGTCGCTGGGAGTGAGCTTTGAGATTTCAAAAGCCGATGTCAGGCTCAGCATCCCTGAGTCTACTGCCTGTTAGTCAGTTTCACAAGTCACTTTATAGAATAAAGCAGGCAACAAAAACACATATTTCTATATGTATGACTATGAAGGTTATTCACAGTTGTATGATACAAAGCTATAAGAAAATGAGTGGTATTAAAAGTGTAAACATAGATAAAAATGAGTATGATTGGCAAATAGGAGCATTCAGCTTTGTAACTTTGGCCATATGTTTACCATGACTGATTATTCTTTGTTGTTACTGATCCAAATCTACATCACATTGTTACTGTGGTGCTTTCAATGAAAACTGTCCTGCATCTACTCGTGAGAAGGAGTGCTTTCCCAGCTGGCGGTACTGTGTGGAAGCATGTGGCACCTTCCTGGAGCAGCTGTGCACCTGGGGCAGGCTCTGAATGCTTGCAGGTGGCCCCAACTGCAGCACACTCTATCTGTTTCCTCTGGGTATAGTTCAGATACGACCTCTGAGCCCCCTGCTTCTGACACCAAGTATACACCACCATCGTGGACATCTAACCGTCTGTGACCACATGCCAAGATACACTCTCTTAAGTTGCCTTCGGTCATAGCATTTATCACAACAATAAGAACATAAAGTATACAAGTACAGGACAAGATGCGGGAGTTCTAAACTTCACAAATGCAGATATTCAAAAAGGACACCTCTGTCTTACTGAGGAAATGCTGATTTCCTTCTTGTCCTTTTGTACAAAAGTCCTGATTGACTTTCTACATCGTTGTATTTATTGGAACGTGCAGTCTGTGCCCAACGTCGGGAGGCTCCTTCTCTCTTTTCACCATCAGGCTTGGCAGCAAGCACCCTTGTCTGCTGAGCCATCTCACTGGCCAAGTTCTTAATAATTTTTTACTTATGCACAATTTTTATATTCAAGTGCTATAATAACGCATTTTCAAGGAATCGAATGTGCAAAATGTGTAAAACTTAAAATTTTCTGAAATTCTTTATAGTGTTTATACCTCTAGTACAAGATATGAAGCTAAGGAGGAATATACATCATGGTGAATTATAAAAAACAACTGAGCAAAAGACAACGAGAAAAACCTATGAAAGATCATTTGACATATACAAAAGTACACTGTGAGGAGAATGCAAGGCCATTACTGGAGACGGTCTCTAAGAGCTGGCCCATTCTCAGGATCATTAGCTACAATTTTAAGTCTTGCTTCTAGATAAAGCTATTTTTTTTTTTTTTTTTATCTTGGGGTCCAGCTCTCCTCACTTTCTTCACATATCCAGAGACTCGGCTCTTCTGTACACACAACATATAGGGCTTTGGGGTTTTCCTTGTACCTAACATCACATAATCCTATGTCCTACTAAAGACACACTGACCCATCTCCCTTGAACCAAGAAGTCGGCTTCACAGCTTTTCCTTCCTCAAACAGGAAATGGGATTTATTTATCTTGGGTGTATGGAAGGTTTACTTGTTTGGGTGTGGGGAGTACTTTTAGTATTCTACACTGGGGACTTTGGATTCTAGGGATGTAGGGACCATGATCTTTGTTGGTTATAGAATGTTGACTTAGGGAGATCCAGCACTTCAGACCATGTCTTTGATTATTGTACTGGTAGCATATATTTTCATTCTCATAATTTTTTTTACATGGGATTGGCAATATAAATATATATGAGTGTTATAAACACAAACATATCAGTGGAAGTGTTTGTCCAGTGAGACCCCGGGTTCTGTCCTCAGGTTTTTATTGTTGTTTTTTAAATTTTAGCTATCAAAAAAACCAAAAAACTCTGATGAATGTTTATCAGCTTTCTTATTATGGTCATGCTTTTCTTTCTTACTGCCAAGTCATTTGCATAGCCCACAAAAGCTAGTTTATATTAAAGGTTTGTCTTATAATTAAGTCTGTGATTCCTTTTTACTAATTATTATAGAAAGTATGTGATTTAAGTTGAGGTTCGAGACTTTTTTGCCTGTGATGCTCAAGTTTCCCCAGCACTTGCCACTGAAAAGGCCACCCTTTCCATACTAAATTGTTTTCAGAGTTTTGTTGAAAATTACTTTGCAACAGGGAATATAAATCAGAGGACCTGTCCGGCATGCACAAGCCTGAGTTTGAGCCTAGCACAGGAAATAAAAATCAGTTTGCAAATCTTTTGTTAAAAATGGTTGTGAGGGCTAGTGAGGTGTGCAGGCGAATGCCTGAGCTTGATCTCTGGGACTCACACGGGAAGAAGACAAGCTGCCAGATCTGCCCCACCCCTTCCCATTTCACCCCTTCTGTCACCCCGACACAAAATGACCCCACACCTTCCCATTTCACCCCTTCTGTCACCCCGACACAAAATGACCCCACACCTTCCCATTTCACCCCTTCTGTCACCCCGACACAAAATGACCCCACACCTTCCCATTTCACTCCCTTCTGTCACCCCGACACAAAATGACCCCACACCTTCCCATTTCACCCCTTCTGTCACCCCGACACAAAATGACCCCACACCTTCCCATTTCACCCCTTCTGTCACCCCGACACAAAATGACCCCACACCTTCCCATTTCACCCCTTCTGTCACCCCGACACAAAATGACCCCACACCTTCCCATTTCACCCCTTCTGTCACCCGGACACAAAATGACCCCACCCCTTCCCATTGCACTCCCTTCTGTCACCCCGACACAAAATGACCCCACCCCTTCCCATTGCACTCCCTTCTGTCACCCCGACACAAAATGACCCCACACCTTCCCATTTCACCCCGTTCTGTCACCCCGACACAAAATGACCCCACACCTTCCCATTTCACTCCTTTCTGTCACCCCGACACAAAATGACCCCACACCTTCCCATTTCACCCCTTCTGTCACCCCGACACAAAATGACCCCACACCTTCCCATTTCACTCCCTTCTGTCACCCCGACACAAAATGACCCCACACCTTCCCATTTCACCCCTTCTGTCACCCCGACACAAAATGACCCCACACCTTCCCATTTCACCCCATTCTGTCACCCCGACACAAAATGACCCCACACCTTCCCATTTCACCCCTTCTGTCACCCCGACACAAAATGACCCCACACCTTCCCATTTCACCCCTTCTGTCACCCGGACACAAAATGACCCCACACCTTCCCATTTCACCCCTTCTGTCACCCCGACACAAAATGACCCCACACCTTCCCATTTCACTCCCTTCTGTCACCCCGACACAAAATGACCCCACACCTTCCCATTTCACCCCTTCTGTCACCCCGACACAAAATGACCCCACACCTTCCCATTTCACTCCCTTTCTGTCACCCCGACACAAAATGACCCCACACCTTCCCATTTCACTCCCTTCTGTCACCCCGACACAAAATGACCCCACACCTTCCCATTTCACTCCGTTCTGTCACCCCGACACAAAATGACCCCACACCTTCCCATTTCACTCCCTTTCTGTCACCCCGACACAAAATGACCCACACCTTCCCATTGCACTCCTTCTGTCACCCCGACACAAAATGACCCCACACCTTCCCATTTCACCCCTTCTGTCACCCCGACACAAAATGACCCCACACCTTCCCATTTCACTCCCTTTCTGTCACCCCGACACAAAATGACCCCACACCTTCCCATTTCACTCCCTTCTGTCACCCCGACACAAAATGACCCCACACCTTCCCATTTCACTCCGTTCTGTCACCCCGACACAAAATGACCCCACACCTTCCCATTTCACTCCCTTTCTGTCACCCCGACACAAAATGACCCCACACCTTCCCATTTCACTCCGTTCTGTCACCCCGACACAAAATGACCCCACACCTTCCCATTTCACTCCCTTTCTGTCACCCCGACACAAAATGACCCCACACCTTCCCATTTCACTCCCTTTCTGTCACCCCGACACAAAATGATAAGTGAGAAAAAAAAATTTAGAGGTCAGTGGTGAATCCATTCCTGGCTCTGCTTCCTCTGCCTATTGGCACACCAATGTCACAGTCTTATTTGTAGCTACTTTAATTTTAAAATCGAGAGATGAATGCTACTTCATTATTTCGTTTTAACCATCTTAGTTCTTCTGGCTTTCTATGTATGTTTTAGGGTAATTACTATATTACAAAAGAACTAATCAGGACTTTTGTGTAGAAATTTTGTTAAACTCACTGATTTTTGAAAACTGTCATCTTTACAATGCTGAATTCTTGTAGTTACATGGGGCATTTCTGGACATTTAGAGGTTTGCTGTTGTTTATTTTTTCCCAAGTGCTTGCTAAATTCAGGACTCCTTACATGCTGGAAAGTTCTCTACCACTGCTGATGCCCCACCCAGGTTTTTATTTTTAAGTGTTGTGGAGTACTGGGGACATGATCTGTAGGCTTTGTTAGCTTTAGACTCACGAATGTCTTTCTTTGTATTCTTTGTGGTGAATGTAAATGATCTGTGATTTTAATTTTGGTAACCATATGTTCACTACTACTTGTAGAAATACAATAGATTTTTGCATATCTATTTTACATTGTGAAATCTTGATTATTAATTCTAAGAATATGTTATACATATATAATCAGATCAACAGCAAACAGCTGTGGATTATTTTTTCTTTTTAATTTGTACGTCTTGGAGGCATTCTGTGTGCACACACTGTTATTTCTAGATTATCAGTTTCTGCTCAAAAGTCTGAGACAGGTAAAGAAAAACTTCAGGGAAACACTGACAGGTCCCAAGGACTCTGGCCAGGTCTCTCTTCGTTCCAGCCTTTGGCATCTTTTTGTAAATGTTTCATATGCAACATCTAAGCCATAAAACAAATTCTTCATTTGGAAGGGAGGGAGGGAGGGAGGGAGGGAGGGAGGGAGGGAGGGAGGGAGGGAGGGAAGAAAGGATACATGAAAACAAAAAACAAAACCATGTATTCTTCTAAAAGTCAGGGGGCTGGAAGAAGGCTGGTGGTTAAGAACACTGTCAGATCTTCCAGAGGTCTGCATTCAATTCTCAGCATCCACACGGGGCTGAGAGCTTTCTGTAATGGAATCTGATGCCCTCTTCTGGCATGTAGGCATACACACAGATAGAGCACCATATACATAAAATAAAGAAATCTTAAATAAAAATAATTTTTAAGAAGCCACATAGCCTGAAACAGAAGATGAATTTTAAAACTGAGAACGGGTTAGGGGTTGGTTCAGCCAAGTGCAAAGTGTTTCTCCAGCACGGATCAGTAGCACAAATAAACATTATTAAGTAAATAAAAATTGAGATGTAGGCACGCAGGCTTAAAATTCCACGTCTTTATCTTTTCTTGGAGAAATCAAATGAACCTGAGTAAGCACTCTCTCTCTGTCAGGAGATTTTCATAGGTAAATACTTCCCAATCTCCAATCTCCGTGGGAGTAGGAGCATGATACATGTTTGTTTTGATCTGGTCTTGTTCTAATCTCATTTTCAGCCTGAGTTTGAAGTAACAATTTATAATATAAGATAGAGTCCATGATGATCAGGAACTTAAGCTCTACCTGGAGTGATATGCCTTTATTTCTCTGGCTCTGACCCTGGCAGCTTTCTAAGATTATTTACATTCATTTTTCAAATGAATGATGGTTCAATACAAAATAACCTCATTATAAACTTCCTCTGTGTTTAGGGACATAGCTCAGGGGTAGAACATCTGTACAGCACATGAGATTTCTCATTTCCCCATCATACAAACACACTGCTCACAAATAAGGAAAGCCTTTGCAGAACACGTCAATGCTCCACCTTTTCCTGGAAACTGTCTGTCTAAGAAAGGCCAGTCTTTGGCCAGAGACTTGATTTTCAAGTCCTGTGCATTCTTTGAAGACAGTGCACAACAGCACTCACCTGAAAATTTCAGGTTTCATATTCCAGTGACTAAATGTTCTGTAATTCATTCTCTTAGTTTTGATCACTTCCTTTCTGTGCTGCTTACCTGCATGTTACCAATTCCTAACATGATCCTTCATATGAGCAGTGCCTAAAGTGCCCATGTGGCTGTATAAACTCTAGTCAACACATAATGGAGTTTTACAAACACACAAAGGAGGCAAGCCTAGCAATGGGGAAGCACTAAGAGATCTTCACTGAGATATAGGCAGCTACAGGGCTGAGATGGTGCTTTGCCTAGAAACAGAACTTAGATTAGAAACCTAAAAATAACATTCTTGAAGACCATATAAAGATCCACTACCATCACTCATTGCCTGAAACACGGACACCAATCTTCTGCTATGTCATCAATGTAAGTACATCTAATATGGAGCATTGATTTACAGGCTTGGAAAGACTTTTCCTTTCCTTTACGTTTAAGACTTTTTTTTTATCTATGCGAAGAATCCCCGCAGGAACCATAAATCTCCATTTAACTGTCCTCACATGGAATGCAAACAACAGACAGAATAAAACGCCGGACTTTAAAGGTGCCTGGTATAGATCTCTCTATATGCCTGTGCAGCAACAGGATGCTTACCAAACAGGCATGCAAACTGCAGACATTACAGTACTATTCTGAAAATCCTTCAAATCTATTAGTCTTTTTCAAGAAGAAAACGTAAGTAAAAACCTTGGACAAAATACATTTTACATGAAAATTAAATATATTACGACTCAACATAAAAACTTCAGTTTTCAAACGAGTTTAATGCCAGGTGCAGTGGCATACACCTGTGATTCCAGCACTTTTCAAAGTGAAGACAGGAAGATCATGACTGGGAGGGTAGCCTTTAGTATGCATTGAGTTCCAGACTAGTGCACCATAAACTGAGACTTTGTCTAAAAAACAAAATGCCTCTAACTTAAAAACAAAATTTCACAAGATATTAATTTTAATGAAATAATACTACTAATAGCACCTTTGCATTATTAAATCAGTAAGTTTAATAACAGTAGACCTCAAATGTAACAGAAAAAAGTACAGCCTGCAAAAGGGTCTAGAGTTACTCAGCATTCTGAAGTGTAGACTGTAAGCTGCTGTGGAATAATCCTCCTATTCACTGTGTTTTTTCACTCAAATTGGTTTAATAAAATGCTGACTGGCCAGTAGCCAGGCAAGAAATATAGGCAGGGCAGCCAAACTGAGAATGCTGGGAAGGAGAAGAGTGGAGTCAGGAGTTGCCAGTCAGAATCAAAGGAAGCAAGATGAGAATGCTGCAGTGAGAAAAGGTACCAGCCATGTGGCTAAAAATAGATAAGAATTATGGCTTACGTGTAAGAGCTAGTTAGTAATCAGCCTGAACTACTGGCTGAGCATTGGTAACTAATATAAACCTCTGTGAGTTATTTGGGAAGTGGCTGCCAGGTATTTGGGAGTTTATGGTGGGACAGAAACTTCTACCTACAAATGGCATCCAAACATTAAGCAAGAATTTCTACATAAAGGTTGAGAAAACTTAAGAAGGATTTTAAACACTCAACTCTACTTCTTGGTGCCTCACCTTTTCTTGGTGGGCTCTGTTCGCTAGTGGCAAGCAGAGGAGTAGTTCCTTTAAGAGATGGCTTCCTGACTCAGCATTAGCAGCAAAAACCTTAGAGCTCTTTTAAAAGGCCCTCCTATCAAACAAGTAAATAGGGTTTACTGGCAGCATAGACTCAGAAATTTCCTATAGTAAGAGGTGGTAAACATGGCTCCAGCTAGTACCTCCCCCATGAAGCTAGGCACTCAAGGAACAAAGGAATGAGGTGGAGGCAGCCACAAAAACCTCTGCTTGGGTCCTAGCCATGCTCACTATAGAGATTTACAGAAAAGACAAATTCAGATCAAAACAAAACAAAAATAAAACTCTAAATGGTTTACAGTGTGTTTAAAAATATACATAGGCTTGGGAGAGAAAAGAGAAGGTATAGACAGTCATAAAGATATATTTAGTTTTAAAATAATAATGTCCTTAAAAAGAAATAAAATAATATTTAAAAATAAGCTACATAAAGATGAAAAATACATAGAAAGTATGGATACTGTATGTTATTGTGCTGTATTCAAATTGTTTGATTGCTGAAGAAGAAATAACAGCTGCTAAAAGACATTAGATTATAAATGCTGCTAGATTAATTCAACCTTATATTTAAAAATATCTTGATGTTAAAATTTAAGTCAAAAGATATATTACATTGGGAAAGAGGTTCTGCTTTTCTTTCTGCAGGAAATGAGAGGCTCTGGATTCATTCTGGGTTAAGAAAAATTATGTTTGACCAAGGAAGACCCCTGGAAAGTCTCAGACGGGAATGGATGGCCCAGATGATCCAATGCTTCAGAGTACCTCTACTGTAATTTCCTCTGAGCTCTGCATCCAAACAGCTTTGAGACTGCAGGCTGAGATGATGCAGCTTCACAAAATACTCCAGTTAAGACTTGGACATAATCCTAAATTTTCTCAGGATCCCCCAATGATTACCAGTGCCCCAATCAATAGGAAGTAGTCAAGAACTATGCCCACATTCACAAAAATAAATTATGAATGCTTGTCATAATTCAGTGGGGGTTGTTACATGGCCAAGAAAAAAAGCCAAACTAAGAATATTAGGTTCAGGGATCCTGTTCTGAAAAGAGGAATATAGAAATGATAGGATAAAAGGCAGATTACTAAATGTACTTTAATTCAAAAAATAATTAATATTCTTACATATTTACATTAGTATGAATTTCAGTTTACTGATATAAATCTAAAGCTAATTTTCTTATACTGTATATGTATTTCCACTCTTGTTTAGGATATTATATTTATGAAACTCATTTAAAAATCTAATATATAATTAAGAAATACAGATTAAAAATCATTTATAATAACAAACTTCTTGTCTTATTAGTTACGTTTTCATAACTGAGATATATTTCAAATAGAGAAGCAATATTCAAACACTTCAAAGATCTACAGAATACGGCATTTAAATTATTTTAAGAACTTAGACCTATGAGACATGTCTGCTTCTGGCAACAGCAATAACTTTAAAGAGGATGATGAGCATAGAAGAAATTCCACATATGGAGGTTTTTTATGGCAAAAGTGAGCCATGTAGGCAAAGGAACTTCCCCTGCCTCAATTGCTGACAGTTACTGTCCAAACTGGATCAGCAGGATGCAAAAAAAAAGTGACTGCTGAACTTTGGCAGGACAAGGTAGGACAGTCCTTCAAAATTCCCTGCTTTTCAAAAAAGTCTGTCTGATAAGCTAGGCCTATAGGCCACAGTTGGAGGCTTTAACACTGCAGAAAAACTTTGGGTGACTGACCAAGTATTAAGATGTTCCTGACAGGAGGTAACATCTCACCCTCCTGGGGTCTTAGATAAAGTTGAAAAACAACAAGTGATAATTATAGTTTTCCTTACTTATAATAAATAGTAAATTAGATACAAAATTTTAGATTCACCATAATAAAATCCAGTTAAATATTTTCTCTAATTTTGCCAAATTCAAATGAGTTAGATGTTACTGTAATTCTTACTTGATAACGGTTTTTGTTGTATATAATCTTATCAGGTTAAAGTTAAAACCTTTCTTTTTAATTAAACAAAAATGGAGAAATGCTGTAGGATGATCCTCTTATACACTGTAAAGAGTTGTCACTTGAGTTAGTTTAATAAAATGCTAATTGTCCAGTAGCCTGGCAGAAAATATAGATGGGTCAGCCAAAACTGAGAATGCAGGAAAGGAAAAGGGTGGAGTTAGAAATCATCAGCCAGATGCAGAGGAAGCAAGATGAGAATGCTATACTAATAAAAGGTACCAAGCCACACGGGTAAAACATAGATAAGAATTATGAGTTAAATTAAGTGTAAGAGCTGGTTAGTAATAAACTTGAGCCACCAGCCAAGCATTGGTAATTAATATAAGCCTCTGTGCAGTAATTTTGGAAGTGGCTGTCAGATATTTCAGAGTTTATGGTGGATAGAAACTTCTTTCTATAGTAAGTCTTTTTTAAAAAAGTTTTTATCTCTCCTATTTAAGAATTGCAAGGATTTAGATACTTTTTTTTTTTTGCATGGATGACTGAGGGTATTAGATCCCTGTGGTGGGTGCTATGAGCTGTCTTGTGTTGTGGGTGGCAGGAATTGAACTCAGGTTCTCTGGAGGTATAGGTGGTGTTCTTAACTGCTAAACTACATCTCCAGCCCCAGATTTATAAATTTTATCTTTGTCTCCAAAGCTTCTCAAATTATTTCTGGAGTGTTTCTGATACATGAATTTCATCTTTCTACAGCTCAGCTAAAAATCTAAAAGCTCAAACTCATTTATATTTGTACAGTTAAAGATTAAAGAATTTGTGTCCAAGCATTTAGATGCATGCTAACTTCCATAAGAGGGAAATAAGGAAGTTTAGGGTACCATCTAAAGTCCATGCTAGGGGATTATGCTAAAAATAACATGTTTTAGCAAACCCATTCTGACAGAGATAACTAGCAACAGGAAGTTCTGCTGTAGCACTGATATCAGTAATAACTTGACTTCTGGTCATATTGAGTACCATCAGCTGATATCATTTCAACCTTTCAAGTTCACCACATATCTGGTAATCAGTTTATTCTATAACCCCATCTAGATGTTTTACCTTTATTTGACAAATAAGCTAGAGTGAAGTTAAATGGAAATTTGATCCCAAGGTGCACAGTTTTTAGTATGTATACTAGTTACTGATGAGCTAGCAATGATAAAGAACAGATTCTTCACCACCTAGACTCAGGCCACCTGCTAGACAATGGAAGCAGCACCTGCTGCTAAATCAAAACTCCCAGCTTTCAAGGAGAGTATATATAACTACGATTCTTACTGGTTTACTTGGCATTTTCTCTTCTCTTCTCTTTCACAATCATGGACACAGCCTCATCTCATAGAGGCCATGATTGTTGTATAAAATGAATGGAAGCTCTGGGCATATTAAAAAGCAAAGGACTTCCCCTGAGTGAAACAACTGAAAGCTAGGAATAATTCTAAGGCTAAAAGGTCCACTCCATCCTTAATTTGCCCATACTCTTGTCTCTTCATAAAAGAAGAAAAGGAGGAGGAGTAAGGAGGAGAAGGGGAGAGATGAACACTACCTACTAATTTGGACAAGGTCTGTAATGCTTCGGCTATCTCTATGTGTATCCTTAACAGATTTTATTAGGCACGTCCTCCTCTCAAAGCTGAAGTATCCCACAAGTGCAGTATTCAGAATACTTGATGGCTGTCCTTGCTGACAATATTATCACAGATTGAGAAAAATAAAAAATGCCATTTCCATAACTGGAGTTTTGACACAATAAAGGGAGATACATTCAAATCTCTTGGAAAAATAGCTTTTCTGGAACTTGTGGATTTGGGCCCACAATAATGTGTACAAGCATAGAGAAAGCTGTAAGTGGTTCTGTAGGACAAAGTCTAGTTCACTGGGTTTCACCTATAATTTTCCAAGGGTAGACACATTAGTATCTCCTGGAAGAACTCTGTGAACACTTCAGATGTCACCAAAAATAGACAGGACTGCAAATGCGATCCATGATGACAAGACCTTGGAAATGGAGGAGGAGTTGACAGCTCCTGGCCTCCACACTTGACTGTGGTGACTTGGGGATGGAAGGTCAGTGTCCTATTCTACACAATGGGATTCTATGAGGGTCTGGTCTTGGGCTACTTGGAAGAAGGCAAAGGGATCATGGCTATAAATGAAAATTACTATCTCAGGATACTATTATTCTGCCCACTTCCTTTGCTTTTACTCTCTTCCAAAGGGAACCATTGCTGTAATTTTGAACATGAAATATTCATAATAAAAATGTCAAAATGTTCACTTCTCTGAGCAAATACACACTCACAAGTTCCTGTAAAACTATTGTATTGACAGATACATAAAACATCTAGGGGTATGTCTAAATTTAACAAGGAAAAATTGAGGGAAAAAAAAACCCAAAAATACTCTCATCATCCTTATATAAAGACCTACTGCAAAGTCTGTGTGCATACTAGGACTTGCTAGGAAATCCAGTTACTAAATATTTAGTAATATGCTAAGCTTATATTCATGTTACTTAAACATTTCTATACTCATATAGGCACTTAAAGATATAAGAGTAAAATATATTGATAGGTATTAGAAAATTCTGTTCATGTAATTTCTCATTTAAATGAGAAGCAAGATTTTTTTTTTTTTGTAGTGATGACTTAGCAGTTATACCAAGAATTTAGTTTAGATGATAAACAAAATCCATCTTGAGATTATGTGCATGCCCTTCTATGGTTCACACTAGTATTTGATTTCATTTGTTCCCAGCTGCTTTTTCGTTAGGCAAAAAGTGTTCCTTGCCAGTGCATTTGGTAATCCTGTTAGTACTGCAATTATATAACCGTTCAATTATATACTTCTAAAAAAAAAAAAAAAAAAAAACCTTTTCATTAACCTGCATCCTAAAGGTCCCGATTGGGAAGCCGATTGGGAAGCTGGTCCTCTATGCTCTCCAGCCTAACCTCCCCATTCTCCTGTGCACTCCCTGATGCAGATGCTCCTGCTTTGACTTTATTCACCCTCCTCCTCACCCAAAGCACCATACTTACTTCTTCAATGGAAGTCATATTTAAACTGTTCTTATACTCACTTCCACACACATTCATTAAATAAGTCTCCCTTAAAGTGACATGAGATACAGATTTAGTCCTCATATTTAACTTTATAAATCCCTTAAGAATTTCCCACTGATACCACTGATAAAAGGCAGGTAGGAAACCACATACCTATATCCATACAAGTTCAGAATAATGTGTTTTCTTACATTAAAATTTTATTTTTATTAATCTCTTACTTATGCTTTTAAAAAATATATATATATACTTTTAATTTGCAATGATGTTTTGGCTGCAAGTATGTCTGTGTGAGGACAGTAGGACAGTGGAACCAGACTTACAGATAGCTGTGAGCTGCCATGTGGTTCTGGGAATTGGACCTCGGTCCTCTGGAAGAGCAGTCAGTCTCTTAACCATATCTCACACTTTTACAGATACTTAACCAAAGCTAATTTACTAATGTAAGAATGGCTTACACCCTCAGCATGAGGAAACCAGGTTGAGGTGTGATAAGCCTCCTTTGTACAGCCAGTTTTTTTGGCCGCTTGACTCAATCCCACCCTCCACATACCTGTTTTGTGGTCTAATCATTTATAATCACATGATTCCTAAAAATTTGACCCTGAAACTTGTGTTTAAAATCCCCAGTTATTTTACGAATTTTCACACTGAGAGGCACTGAAGTCAGGTTCATAAAATTCTGATATTTGCTGCTACTATTTCCCTAACAAGGCTGGAATAAGAATGTGCTAGAACCAACTCTTAACTGTCACAACTTTGTTACTCTTCAAGCAGAGCTTGGAACCTGAAATCCAGGTCAAGAAATAGACTATGTTCACAGATACATATTTAATGGAAGCCCTGGCTTTTGTTGGTTCAGGTGTGAGTTTCTCCAAGTCATCTAAGATCCCTGGGCTTCATGTTTCCCCTTTAAAAGCCACAGGAAATGCTACTTACCTATAAAACACTTTGAGCCCCCAAGATGAAAGCCCCCATGTGTGAGTGTGATGTGTATTTATTGCCTCTTCGCTGATGAAAAGTGCCAGCCTTCTGCTAGAGATGGGATTAGAGATTCAGACTACAACAGGAAAGAGAGAGGCACAAATGACTAACAAGCCGTCACGATAAATAAAATTGAAAAGAGGGGGAACAGTACTTTTACAAAAGAAACATCAGTTATGAAACTGGTGGTTTAATTTGGTATGCTTTCCACTTTTAAAAAATTGAGCTCAACTGCATATATAATGAGCTACAAGCAGAAGGTGCATTCAGTAGTACATGAATAAAAAATGACCTTTTCATTTGCTCTTCCGTAGCCTGGCATTCCTATATTATTAAAATGTAATGTATTAAAGATTAAGTAAGCATATTAGCATACAGACATCATGCTTCTATTGCTGTGGATATGATGACTAGCCAATACTAAGCTCAAAATCCATCCATATATATTCATATTTTAATAAGGAAAGAATCAATTAAATGAACACAAGGCCTTCTAATAACAATTAAAGTCAATTATTTCATTGGGTATGGAAGAAGGCAATGAGGAGTGACTCCCTAAAGGAAGTCACAAATAACAGCCACAAAATATTTAGTTGCTGGGAGAAGCTAAATTTCATGTTACAGAAAACAACGAAACAGATAAAGTCCCTGGCCTACTGCAATGTATCACCCTCAGTGCAGAAATTAAAACCATTAAACAATCTGCATAATATTTTTGAATCAGCCATTTATTAATTTCTAAAAAAATAACTGTTTATTTTTCTGCCACTTAAAAATATACAATAGGATATACAATAAAACCCTCAAGTTCCAAAGGACAGGTTCCCACGTTATGTATAAACAAAGCAGGTCCATAAGAGAAACATGGAGTAAAGACAGGTGGAAAGGTGGAGGGTGACGCTGAGAGTTTAATCAAGTGCTGTCACTTACGTACTCCCTTCTTCTGTACTTTACTTTCTTCCGTGACCTTTTCTTTTTAATCTCTCTCACAGTTATGCTAGAGATACAATGCTCCCTCCCTCACATTCTTTTCAGAGAAATATCCAGCGTATTTTATCAGGGTGCATGCTCCCTCTCCAAACACCCACTTTAATCATCTCTCACACTGTAAAGCTGGCATGCTCTAATGTACAAAGAGGAGGTCCTGTGGACCCTACAGTTCGTCATTTGTCCTGCTGTTTCCCAAAACACTGAAAAATGGACGAGCAAGTGCCTAAGCGACTGACCATCAAAAATGACTCAGACTTGTCCAGGACAAATAACTAAGATTTTATTCCTGTATTCCCATGGCTAGGAAACCATGTGGTGGACGGAAGAGTAACCTAAAGCTAGTCAGCCTCTTCCCTGGGTTTAGCTTGAGTTGCTGTCTACTTCCTGATGTGCGATGGCTTTCTGTATGCTGTGGATTATCATTGGATAGAAAAGAAATGTTTTGGCATATAGCAGGGAGGAAATCCAAGCAAAGATAAAGAGGAAGAAGGGCAGGGGTCAGAGAGCAATGAGCTGCTGCCAAGACGGCAAGATGTAAAAGTACAGGAAAAGCCAGGAGTCACATGGCAAGACACAGATGAATAGAAATGGGTTAAGATGTAAGAGCTAGACAATGAGTCTAAGTCATAAGCCAAACAGTCCGTAATTAATATCAGCCTTTTTGTGATTATCTGGGGCTGCTGGTCTAGGTCTCAGGTTAGTCTGGGCCAGAAACTTCATACTACAACTTCTCTCCATAGTTGGCCCTCTCCATGCTCAAGACCCTCAGCTGACAATCCTCGATGAGCAAAGATACAAGAGACAGTCTTTAAACTGTGGCTCCTAGTCTGAATATAGAATGTGTACTAGAGAGAAAAGAATTCATTCATAAAGGTGATTAAAATAAATTAAAATGTTGCTTATGTTTTTAAAAGTAGATAAGTGGAAATCATACAAACAGCATACTATATGAAATCTAAGGTGTGGTGGTGGGGAAATACTTCCTTTAAAATGATGTAAATATAAACAGACCTTTATCATAGACATGGCTGTCTGATGTTCTCTATGGTCTCCTTGGATGAGAAACAAAAGTAACTTTATTTTTAAAAATCACTTTGCTATGAATAAAATTTATCATGTACTGATGCATTATTTCTCAATTTCTTTTTCATATTATCTCTTGGAGATAAATGGCAATAACAGACACATTAAAATGACACTAAAAGCAGCTTTTTATAGTTTTAATTATTTTTTTCCTTTTTGGTAATAAAAATGATGGGGTGTTGTTTGCATGTGCTACATATTGAGAAGCTATAATACTGTTTAAATATTCATAATTGTGGAAATAACTCTCACTTGGTATTTTGAAAATAAAGTAGATTGCTTCTACTCCCTTAATATTATGCCCCTTTATTAATGCATATTGTGGGCACACCCATGTTGATGTCAATCAATCACTTACTGTGCTTCATATTCCATCCCTGAATAATGCTGCATAAGGACAATTTTCTTTCATGAGTCCATCACGTTTCACTTTTGTGAGAAATAATTCTACAATTTGTAAGATAGGTAATAAGCATTGCTTTACCACTGCTCTTGGAACCTGGACCTTAGCAAAGCCAAGTGTGTTCACTGTCCATGCAGTTTCCCCTGCCCTGGAGTTTCTCCTAAGAAACTGAACCCACTGTGATGGAGCAGAGATGCCACCAACATTTTACGGAGTGGCTTGGCACGATCTCCAGTGAGGTTGCACTCTCCTCTGAAGTCCAGAAACTGTTTTATTATATTATACAGAAATGAAGAAAAGTCCCTGAAAGCCAAACTCGTGCTTAATGCTAGTTGAGCAATTTGGAGACATTACTGTAATGAGATGTTCACATGCAGAAGTTGACAGTGCAGTGCCCAATGTGGGTGGGCACTGTCCCTCACCTCAAGGAACTGGTAATAATCTCAATTCTTTACCAAACAGTTCAGAAAACTTTCCAGTAAATTCCGTGAATCTTTATCACCTGGGACTTTCCATTTAAACTATTTAAACTTAATTTTAGCTATTTTATTTTTATGTAAGTATTATACAGTAGCTATCACAGTGAGACAAAGCAAATAGTCTACCTGTCTCCCCTGTCACCTCTAGGTATGATTACCTCCCACGGAGTTTACACTATTAGCAATTTCATAAAGAAATTCCAAAGATAATCTGTAAATTCAGAAATGAATGTATATGTACTGGACTACATGCATGCAGAAATACTATTTGCTTTCATGTAAGTTACAGCATGGCATAAGTGCTTACTCGGCACACGTGAATCCCTGGGCTCAATCCCCAGACTCAAAAGAAAAAAGGAGCCTTTTTCAAGACATACTGAGAATAACATATACTGTATGTCCTTACATACACATACATAAGCTCATCTGTTAATGAAATTTTATGTCAAAAGATATCTACACTTTTTACCTGAAAAGATGGTGCCAAATTGCTTTATATATTTTTCAATGCTAAATGTATAAATAAAAACAAAATATTAATTAATAGATTTATTATGAACACACAATGACTTACTATGGTTTCTTACATGAGGAAAAGACAATTCAGAATAAGCAAACTTGATTCTAACTGCCTTTATATTTTAATAATTATTCTAATAATTTAAGTTATGTGATTAAGTATAGATTTTTAGGAATCAAGATAATCGTAGGAAATACATTCCTAAACAGACAGACAAGAAATGAGAAATGCATAGTATACCCAACATCAAGATATCTCAACTTTTGTTTTTAAAAGGGTCTCCTTGGGTAGGTGCCACAGTCCATGTGTATACCTCAGACTGGCACAGGGCTTACTGGAGCCCAGTGTGGTGACAAAGGAAGAACTCGTCTTGAGTGACAGAGATGAGTTTCTGGGCCAAGTCCCTGGATGCTTGGCCTTCACAATCAGGAGGCGAGGCAGAGGGTCAGGGGAGCAAGAGTAGCTAAAGCCACCATCAGTGTCTGCTGTAGAAACCCTCATTTCCAGATGAGGAAGGGGTGGCTGTCAAACACTAACATACTCAGGAGGGGTGTTTTCACAGCAGGACAGGACCCTGTTAAAGTCAGCCTTCCATTGGCATGGTCACCAGTTCTTAGTTCAGATCTCTAAGTGGTAAGGGGAGGAGGGGAAGGAGGGAGGGAGGGAAGCAAAACTAGGCTCTGAAACTTTCAAACTTCCAATTACCAATCAAAAAATATGTCAACTCGAGCCAAGAGTACCATAGCACTAACCAGGCCAGATTACTTCATCGAAAGAAACATCTAACAAACAAAAAGTTAACCATGCAATCTAATAGTAACATACAGGACATATAAACTAGATACATGGTTACCCTGCCATTTTCTAGACTTAAAAGGTCTGGAAGGTGTCTGAGAGCCAAGCTGATCTAAGTGACCTGTACTACCACCTGGGGCCAGTAACATCCAGACCAGGCTGCTGCCAAGGACCATGTCTGGGTCTGTGGTCCTACTGCAACCAGGGACTGTGTTGGAGCATCGTAACAAAGGTTACATGGAAGCCCAGGGTTAGGGCCACAACGTCTGTGGCCTTGCTGGTCCAGGGACCATGCTGCCACCACAGCCATCCTGATCTAAGTAACCTGTGCTTCCACCCCAAGCAAGGATGTTGTCTGGTCTGGGCCCAAATTGTTGCCAAGGCCTTGTCTGCTGCAGCTGGGGCTCATGTTCATGTCTGTGGCTAGTATTACCATAGAATGATGCTTGATGAAATCATGCTGAACTAGCCATGCCCTTCACCTCTCACTGGACACTATAGCAGGAGAGGTGGCCCCTCACCACAGGCATGGGAGAACTGACCCTGATGGCATGGTCTTAGGGAAGCTGGTTCTGCCCCTCCCTTGATGAGGGGGGGTAACCTTAGTGGCCTTGACTAATCAGTTCAGCTACCACCCATGGCTACAACCTGGGTCAGGTTGGCCTAGGTGGACCTGCTGAAGCTCCTGGAGAGACTTGTCCTGTGGAACAATACCCCTAGGATCTCAATGACTCTGGCAGATGTGGGAATATCCAAGAGGTGTTTCAGTGAGTGATGGTTTATACCAGAAAGCAGAGGCCTTGAACCAGACCAAAGATGCACGGCAATGAACATTTGCAAGTAAAGGGTACACTGTCACACGCCACTGGCGAATAATGTGCTGGGGAAAGATGAAGGAGCAAAGAGTGTTTGCTTGATTGCTTGTTTGTTTGGTGGTTTAAAATTTTTTAAAATTTTCTTTTTTAAAATTTTCTTTTTGGGGGCACTGCAAGGGTGGGGGCATGGAGGGATTGAGAGGTGAACATAATTAGGGTGTATAACGAGAAAACTCCCAAAGATTCAATAAAGACATGTTAAAACATTCTCTCTCTCTCTCTCTCTCTCTCTCTCTCTCTCTCTCTCTCTCTGTGTGTGTGTGTGTGTGTGTGTGTGTGTGTGTGTGTGTGTGTGTTTGGGTGTCTATATAATGTGTATTTCACTTATTACCTTCTAAGACTTAACACAATTAATATTAATTAATAAACTTAATGCTAAAGAGTTTCAAATAGCTTACATACCATTCTTAAAGACAAGTATTATCTCTTATTGATTACATATGAATTCCCCTAAATAACCAGGGATCTGTAAAGCAGTTTCAGTTGTATGGTTTGTATCTACAATTTGAGAGCAGTATCAAATATTCAAATTTCTTTTCCTTACATATCATTTTAGGAAGCAAATTACTATAATTTTCCTCCATTTTATTACTTAGTTGTTTAGATCAACTTGCATATATTCATAAGGCTTTAAGCTTGTTTTATGATTTCAGTATTTACCTAAACTAGAATATAAGAATTTATTTGGGCTCTCAGTTCTTCAAAACAGAACAGATAATGGCTTTAAAATATCTTATGGATATAAAAAGTAATTTTGACAATTATGCATAAAGTAAGTTAAAACATTCATTATCTTGAAATTAAAGTGGAACATTTATATTGCAATGTCTGAGTAACAATACAAATAAAAATACATTATTAAGCAAAATTATTTTCCAAAAATGAATTATTTTCATCTTAGATTTATGATAAGGAAAGGTCACATACAACATTCTACATTGTGTTTTAAATAACTGTCCTAACAGAGATCACTAAAATGTATCTTACTTTTATTGAATTAATATTCTGAAGGAAATATGATTCATAACATGAAAAGGATAACTATGAATTTTGTGTAGTAACAACATATGCTAATTGAAGTCAGGTGAAACAGTTAACAAACACCTCAGATTAGTTTACTATTGTATGTATATTTCTTGGAACAAAAGTGATTTTGCTTCTATTGGTAAGCCTTCCCATACACAGACTGAGTTGAAACATAATTGGATAAATAGTCAAATTTGTGAAAACATTCCTAGAGGTAGTGGCAAAAATGTTTTAAATTCACTCCTATTCGTGAATGGGAAGAGATCAAAGAAATAACTTAGTTCTCTAGTAGCTCAGTTCTTACTGCCTCTCGACCTTAGGCCCACGTGCCAGCAAGCACTTCAACACTAGGTTGCATCCCCAACCCTCAGTTTATAGAACTTACTCACTTGGTCAAAATATTCATAAACTGTTACATTTGAACTACTTAAAGAACATAGAACTAAATTTCCCATCTGTAACTTTTTGCTTAATTTCTTAAGGACAGAGAGAGGGTAAATGTAGCGAATTATAGGGCTAGAAATTAGATTTGCTCCTCTGCATTTCTTACTACAGTAAGCAAACCTTTACATGAAAGCTAAAACTGAGGAGTCATTCAGAGAAGGGAAAAGAGACTTCATTTACAATGGTAACTATCTGTCACTTGGGGGACAAGCCAGTGGGAAGCTATGACTAAGTACATAGTTGTGAAGTACACTTTATAACCTAACAAATTATATAGTGAGCTCTAACTATGCATCAGTATGTCTTCCCCAGTGGAGTTTCCGCTTCTATAGTTCACATTTGGACAGTTAGCAACTGTCAGATGATGTTGCCCTGATAGTGGGAGCTCACATTTAATATTCACTTCTAATCTCAGGCAGCCTAAGGAGCTCAAGAGAAACAAACTGTGTATTACACTTTTCTAATTCTTTACATTCTATTCACTGTGCTAAAATATCACAAAGTTGTTGATTTGGGGCTATATGAGCTAACATGTTCATTTAAAAGTGCATTAGTTAAATTATACATAGAACATTTGATTTCAATTAAATGTTTTGACATATTCATTCAAGTAAACTATGAAAAGTCAATTATCTTGAAACACTTTTAAGTCAAAGATGTTTGTGTTAAAGCTAGCAAAACAATTTTTTTAACACCAATAAAATATAAATAGTCCTAATTGCTAGCGGACATTTTCTGACAAGTCTTAACCCAAAAAGAAGGTTTATGCTTAGGTGAGCAATGGACAGCTAGAAGACAGCATTTACAGTGGGAACAGCGACATGGTTCAAATCAAAATCAGGAAAACACATTGACCTTGGGCCTGGGTAGTTAACTAGACAGTAAGAGTGCGCTCAGCATTGGAATATATTAACAACACCTGATCACATTTCCAGCCGACTATGTCAGAACTAGTACCTGCGCACACACACACACACACACACACACACACACACACACACACACACACACACACACACACACACACACACACACACACACACACACACACACACACACACACACACACACACACACACACACACACACACACACACACACACACACACACACACACACACACACACACACACACACACACACACAAACAGCCACTACACACACACACACACACAGTGTTCTTTTTGATGTTCTTAAACTTCAGAGGCAAAGCTATGAGAAATAAGAAAAATTATACATATCATAAAGATTGTAACTCAAATCAATTTTGGTGAAGTACTAATTTTACTAGATGTAGCTTGCTTCTGCTTTTTGTGTGATGGTGCTTCTGCATTGAGTAAGTTACTATCTTAGGTGATATCAGGGGCTTTGGAATGCAACTTAGCATTGTTGTAGTAGAATGCTTACTTAGCATTCCTTCCCCAATGCTGACATTTTTGTTTGTTTGTTTTAAGTGTAGGTAAGAATTAGAAGTCCAGCTGGTTGGTGCCTACCAAGCCTTGACCCAAGGACCAGAGTGTTCACAGTACTGAAAGGTACTCACTTTGCATGCTAACAAAGGAGAGAGTAAAGAGCAACCCAGCTACAGGTTCTTCAGTCTACAGTGATGCACTTGAGCATTGGTGGAACAAGCACTCAACCAATGTGACTGAACCTCAGAGCAGATAGGCTAGGATTGTAGGGAAAACCAAATACTACTTCTCTGCTAGGGGAATGTAAACAGAGAGTATAAACCATTTTTCTTTTATGCATAGTCTTCAAAATATACATTAATAAAATGAAATTTTTACGTTTAGAAGCAGAAAAAAAAATAGAAGACGTGTAGTTAATTTAGCAAGTTGGCATATGTTTATGTCTAGGCTATCTGAGAATACATATTTTATTTTGAAAGCAGGAATGTGAAAGACACATCTAATTTAAGCCAAGAAAATAGTGAGAAATGAATGAATGATACACACACACACATGCAAGAAACAAGGAGGCTTTTAATTTTTATAGAAGACATTTCTAAAGGCTGTATTTTGTTATATCTATTAATAAATTTCTATGTATATGTTTGTGCCACAGTCACATGAAGAGGAAATCCAAACTCACAGGCAAAAGTAACAAAGGAACCATTCTCATTAGAAAGCTAGACTCTAGGAACTGATTCAGGTCAGAGACATCTCTTCCGCCTTGGTTTCAAAAGATGTCACAGCCTGTCCCTCACAGAGGAAGGAAGAGGAAATGGGAGCTGATGATTCCTAATGCTACTCATTCTCATTTCAAAGCTTTCCACAAGCAGATGCCTGAAACAGAGGTCTATGGCACAGAAGAGGGCCATTTGTCACCTCATATTCCTAACTGATATCTAAAGTCATTTGGAAGATAGCTATCATTCTCTTGATCAAATAAGAAGGCTCATCTGTAGACACCATCTCACACAGAGATTTGCCCATCTGAGTCAGGGGCTTCATCTCTTCTGTTGGTGTCTGCCTTAGTCACTGTTCTATTATTGTAAAGAAACACCATGGCCATGAAACCTTTATACAGAAAAGAATTGGGGCTTCTTTACAGTTTCAGAGGTTTAGTCCATTATCCTCATGGCAGAGAGCATGGTAGCACATAAGCAGACAGAGAGTTCTGCATCCTGATCCACAGGGAGAGGGGGAGAGAGAGGGGGAGGGAGGTGAAGGGAGGGGAGAAGGCTGGGCCTGGTGCCTAAAGCCCACCCCAGTGACACACTTCCTCCAAGGCCACACCTCCTTCTCAAATGGTGCCACCCCCTGATGACTAAGAACTCAAATATATGAGCCTGTGGGGGTCATTCTTATTCAGACTTCCACACTGTCCTAAGCTATTTGTTTGAATACATGGCATATTTTTCCATTAAAATATTTAAAGTTAGAACAGCTTTTTAAGTATAAGTATTCCCTCAATGTATTGATTTGCAAATGAATATGTCAATATTAAAAATCTTTTCAAAAGGCCAGGACTGTATGTAGCTCAGTGGTAACATTAGGTCCATGGTACAATCTCTAACACCAAAAGAATACACACACACACACACACACACACACATACTTACACACACACATACTCACACGCACACATACATACACATACATGTACACACCCACACACACATACACATATACATGTACACACATACATACAAACATACATACACAAATAATAACAATAAATCACTTCATCAGAGATTAATCTGTTCACTATTCCATTCCATTTTATCTATAGGTCCTACAAAGCTAAATTGTGCTAAAAGATTCAATGCACGTGTAACCTAAGCCTTCAATTAGATTACTGCTGGTTTCTGTAACGACAGTGTTCATTTCTAATAAGTGTACAAAGCTCTTAAGAACACTACAATGTTCAGACATTCATTCTTAAAAGATATTTAACAGATTGTTTCTTTTAATTAAAATTTTATTTTTCATGCTGAGAAATCCAGAGACCTTTTCATGACTGCATGTAAAAAGAAAATTCCATAAAATGAAAATTGAAAAATTATACAGTTTTCAAGTCAATGGAGTTTACTTAATCAGGATAAACCATATCACTACAATTGCTTGGAAGACATCACACAAGAAGTATGGGCCTATGTTCCTGTCATAGCTACTGAGTAAATCAAACAGGACTCATTAGGATAAACCCATTAGGGCATACCAAACCTCAATTGCTAAGATCTCAGCACTTCTGCAAACAGACATATATTGAAGTTAATGTCACTTAATAAAAAGCAGAGCGTTTGCTTTGGACAGTTTCCTCTAACGCTGGTCCTTATTACCTGGAAGAGTGAGCCTGAGATAATTTAAGGCTGACGAGTTCCAGTGTGAGCAGACCATAAAGGCTTCCAACCCACAACCCTGTACACTGGAAGCTGTGATTTAATTTGCAGTGTAGCTTTAAGGAAGCATTTCACGGGGGGGGGGGGGGGGGGGGGGCGGGGGGGGACGGGGGGGGGTACGGGACGGGGGGGGGGGTACGGGGGGACGGGGGGACGGGACACGACCTTAAAAGAGACAAGAGTGTCTTAACCATTTTATTTAATAAATCTAGGAATTGAGGTTTCTTACTAGTGGAAAAGCTGTCTCAGTTAAATAAACCCAAACACCTATGGTTAGAACAAAATTACTCAAAGAAAGATGAGAGAGCCTCACTGCACTCGTGACCTGACTGACTACCAGGTCTGAAGCTGTCCAGTCCCCTACATCTCACCCATCCTTACGATGTGCTGAGGGAGAGTCAAGAGAGGAAAGCTCTAAGCCCTTCTTACTGCTCATCTCAGTCCTCTTGTGCTCTCTACCTTGTGAGCATCTTTCCATGAGCTAAAACACAGACTCATGGCACCGAGGTCTCCAGCTCTGACGACCTCACTGAAGGGCGGCTATCTAACCAATCTTTATACCAATTAATTCCCAAGTGCCCTTTCCTTCCCTTCCCTCCCTCTTCCCTCCTTTTGCTCTTCTTCCCTCTTTCCTTTTTGTCTCTTTTTTCCTCATCTTTTCCCTTCTTTTACTTCCTTTTGTCCTCAAAACTAACTTCTTGAATTTTTCTTTGCATCAGAGGGAAGCCACTACAGAAAACCACACAGCCAATGGATCCAACCATGAGACATGCCTGTACCTAAGGTGCAGGATCATGGCAGAAGAGGGGCAGAAAGGTTGTGGGAGCCACATGACCAGGGGCTTTGCTGTGAGGTTATGCCTCCTGGTGACATCAGAAGCTACCTCCCTTCTCACCCACACGACCGCCTAAACTGGAGCTGGACAAGGACACCAATGAACATGCCAAACTGGATGGAGATTATCCCACAAGGTATCATCTGACACAAAGAACTACAAGCAACTGAGTAAAGTGGAAAGCAGGAGAGGTGTCCCCCAGGAAGAGCACACAGGAGAGATGATCCTCCCAGGGGAAGAGCACACAGGAGAGGTGTCCCCCAGGAAGAGCATACAGGAGAGATGATCCTCCCTGGGGAGAGCATACAGGAGAGGTGCCCTCAGGGAGAGCACACAGGAGAGGTGATCCCTGGGGAAGAGCACACAGGAGAGGTGATCCCTGGGGAAGAGCACACAGGAGAGGTGTCCCCAGAGAGAGCACACAGGAGAGGTGGTCCTCCCCAGAGCACATCAACTCGATGTCTAATGTCAAAGAGTCAGCCCTGAAAACCTAGATACAAGTAACGTTACATATTATGTAACTGGTAAATTTGAAAATATATAGTGTGTGTCTGTATATATGTATATACAAATACATATATGCATGCAATGTGCAGTAAGTGCTCAAGAAGAAGGCCATGAAGTTGATGGGGCATGAAGAGAAGTGTATGAAAGAGTTTGGAGGGAGAATAGGGAAATAAAAAATATTGTAATTAAATAATAATCTCAAAATAAATAAAAGAAACAGAAAACTTGCTTCCTAAATCCTAAGAGAAACTGCCCTCAAGTTAGTCCATGACTTTGAACTATGAAGCCATCCAGCCTGCTACCTTTCCTTTCCTATCTTTGATGTATTCAGTCAGTACACGACAAATCAAATTCTTGAAGCTAGAGAGAGATGGCCCAGTGGCTCAGAGCACTTGATGTTCCCACAGAAGACCCAGTTTTAGTTCCTAGCACTTGGACAGTGGCTCACAACCATTTATAACTCCAGGTTCATGAGATCTGACCCTGACTGCCATGGGCACTACACTAGGCACACATGTGCACATGATATATCATATATATAATAATTTAAAAATTTAAGATATATACATAAATCCTATATCCTACATGTTAGAATATAAACTCCACTAAAGTTGCCTTAACCGGATTTTTTACATTAAAGGCACAATTTGGGCTTCCATCCCACTCAACTTCTGCAGAGTCTGAATTTGCCAAGTTTCTCCCACACAAAGCCATACATGCCTTTGGCAGCCTCAGGCTGACTCCATGACTGCTTTGTGCTGTCCTAGCATGGCGTCAGTCATGCTACCAGGGTGACGTCTAGACGCATCCTGGGTCCTGACCTTTGTTTTAATTTTGATGTTTGTTTTCATGTGTTTTGGTTTTCAGTTGGAATCCCATGCGTTTAAGAGCCAATATCTATATCATTTCCTTCAAGAATCTAGTTTTATGAAGCCTAGTTTTAAAGAAGGTCATTTGGCAAAATATAAAGAATCACAATTACCACAGAAGCTTCTTATAAAATCCCTGAAACTCTTACAATATAATGTTTGAATGAGACAGTTGTTAGAAACTCAAGTATGAGCAACAGCAAGATAGTGAAAGTCTCAAGTTGCAGACTGCAGAAATGTTCCAAGAGAGTATAATAAAGAAATTCCCACTTTAGAAACAGAGTGGGACACTAACATGTGGTTGCCTATTTATTCTTTGTTTGTTTGGCATTTATCACTATGGTAGTTTAAATGAGATATTCCCTATATCGTGGACATTTGAATACTTGGTTCCCAGTTAGTGGTGCTGTCTGGTCAGGCTTAGAATGTGTTCCTAGTGGCAGTCATGAGTCATTTCCTAAGTGACTGTCTCTGTTTCATGCTTCTTGATTAAGATGTGAGGTCTCAGCTTCTGCGCCAGCTGACTGTGCTCCACCATCGTGAACTCCAACCATTTAGAACAGTAAGCCCCAATAAAACCTTTTATAGGCTGCTTTGGTAACAGTGTTTTTCCTTAATAGAAACAGTAACTGACCCTCTCTGCCAGACTATGTCAAGAATCAGTGAAAACAGATATAGCAATTAGTAACTGGGAACTCAGTAGGGTTAAGTACTAAGAAAAGGAAGGGAACACACCTAACCCAGTAGGTATCTGCTCATTGTTAGACATCCCAGTTGAACTAATGTTGTTTAGTGCCAATGAAATGGGTTAACAGAAGGAAATACACCCAGAAAATTGGAAGGTTCTTGGTTAGGGGTGAGATCCTAAGTACCTCCTTTCCCCATGCATCTTTCTAGTCCTATGAACTGGCTTCTCTCCAAAATATTTCCCACAACCTGGAATCGTGAAGGTTCTCTACATTCATATGATCTTGTCTTCCTCTAGACTACCTCGCTTGACCTATATTACAATCGCTAATGAGCTGTGGTGATCTGTATAAGAATGGCCCTCATGGGCTCATGGATTTGAATGCTTGGTCCCAGGTTGATGGACCTTTTCGGAAGGATTAGAAGGTTTAGACTTGTTGGAGGAGGTACATCAATCACTAAAGCAGACCTTGAGGTTTGGAAAGCCCATGCCATTCCCAGGATGCTTTGTGGTCTGAAAGAGAAGGTCCTGGCTCCTGCTGAACTGCCATACTTGCCTGAGGCTATACTTCCCAGGTCCCCTAGAGAACAATGAATTTGAAATCAAATGCTTTCTTTTATAAGTTGCCTTTGTCATCCTTTTCTGTTGTTAGTGGTGGTTTATTTGTTTCCACAGCAACAGAAATGTAACTAAAACAGGAGCCATCTCAGGCATATTACCTCAGACACCTGAGGTCCAACACCTTTGATGTCTGAGAGAAGAGTGAAACATGAACAAGAGAGCAGACATGGCTGGACGCAATCCAGCAGGAGCTAAACTCACTGGGCATGCCTGCTTGATATCTGGACAGTGCCTCTCATGAGCCCAGGGAGCCCTCTGCTGAGAACTTTGACTGTGTTGTGGAAAAATAATTCGGATAATGATGAGGCAAAATGATTCTAAACCATCTTCCACAAGAGTCCTTTACAGAAAGTTGGTCATATTCCTGGGACATAGACAATTTAATCTATAACTGTTGGCTCCTAGTTAGAAACAAAAACAGGATTAATGTATCTCATGTTATGAAAACCACTGGGTGGAGCTTTAATTCTATTAAATGGAAAGAATTCTTTACTCATTTATATATTATCTCAGTATTATTCCAGGGCCAGAGAAAGTCATTAGAAAAAAATAAAATACCTTCAAACTCAAAAATCCTATCATTATTAACCTCTGCTTAAAAAGTTAAATGTGTAATTACAGGCTCTCTGGGAAAAACAATAACCAGTGTGATTTTTTGAAAAATATGTGGTTATTTGTGGGTGTCAGCAGTGGGGCTTTAAGGATTATCCCACAGGAGATAGAAGAAGCAAACCTGTGAAGTGTTTGGAGTTGCAGAACCCAGGCTTGTGTCTTGTTTACTATCCAGCAATCGCAATGGGCCTAATTTATACAACAATTACTTAAAAGTAATTTCTTTGAAATGTGTTGTGTGATTAATTGACTGGGTTCCAGGAATGTGATGTTGTTCCCACATTGTTGTTCACTTCAACCTAATGCCCCCTAGAGTACAGATCCAATTAAGAAACAAGGTAGGAGACAGATATTAAGCACGGTATTTCTATATTGCACGGCACTTCTGTAGAGAACTGAACACCTCCACCTACTGTCTTCTGGTACCCAGTCACTCAGTTACGCCTCTGTGGCAACGGTGTGGCCGATGCAAACGAACAAATGGGATTTAAAGCTAACATAACAGTAAATAAATGCAACTACTGGTTAAATATAGGAGGCTTTAAAGGGGGGGGGGGGCAACTACCATTCAAGTCTTATGTAAAATACAGTGGATCTGTGTTTTCATACTGACTTTTCACACTACCGCCTACCTGCAAGAGGCCACACCCCCATCCCAGCAGAATCCAGTCCCTAGGGACTCTACCTCCTGGCATGGACCCAGGTGCCCCCACTGACCCACTCAGCCTTTCTTTCTGGCTCATCTCCATTCCTTTTTGTCAGCTGCCAATCTGCAGAAACACTTTCTACCATACTCATGCTTTTCTCAACTCACATCGGAAAAGCTTTTTGCTTTACATGGTAAATGACAGAGACCCACATCTGGACAGTGCGCATGGAGTGAGAGGCTTTAGAATACTCAGTCCTAAACAGGATGGAGGATGGCGTCTTCAAACGTCTCTCCTCCTAGCTCAGGGTATCTATGAAGAAGAGGAGGCAGAAAGATCCGAAGACCCAGAGCTGATACATGAGGCCAAGGAAAGGTGGTCTTCCACACACAACAGGGCTGGCTGATACTCACAGGAGCCCACAGACACTGTGGCAGCATGCACAAGTCCCACAAAGGTTCAAGCCACTGCATGGGGAAAGGGGAGACATAGGATCTCACCCCTAACCAAGAACCTATCTACAATTACTATCTGCTGTCAATGGGAAATTCACTGGGTGTATTGATCACACTCCACAGCGCAGGGATGTGGTGGGATTCAGGTGTCAGCTGATACGGTCTGAAGACTCTTATCCAAGGTCCCTGGCTCCTAAGGCGGAGTGGCCAACTCCATTAAAAAGGGGATGCTGGGATCTTTTTTAAATAAAGGAGCCATTTTGGCCCATGACAGGCACCATAAAAAATATAAGTAAAAAATCAAAATAAGTTAAAAAAAAAAGAAGACAAAGTCAGAAGACAGACAGAGCTGCCCCCCCCCCAACATGTAAAAACCAAAGGTGAGCCACGGGCCACGTGGCAGACAGATTAATAGAAATGGGTTGATTTAAGATGTAAGAACAAGCTACCAGTGTGCCTGGGCCATAGGCCAAACAGCATGAAGTTAATATAAGCGTCTGAGTCATTTCTGGGGGCCTGAGCGGTGGGCAGCTAAGGGGTCTGAGGCGCAGGTCTGTGGGTCTGGACCTCTGGCCGCCCTGGGCCAAGAAACCCCACTGTAACACAGGCCCATGTCCAGAAGTATTTGGCCAACACAAAACAAACTCAGTGTTATTTGATTTTTAGTTTTAATTTTTTGTCTTTTGCTCTGATGGGTTTTTTGTTTCTTGTCTATGGGCTTTTCTATTTCATTTTGTTTTGTTTTGGCCTTACTGGTCTTTAGTGTGTTCTGATTTTCATTTTTGTGTGCATATATATATTTTTTCTTTCTTTTTTGAAAGAGGGAACACAAAGTTTGATGGGGGATTGAGGAGGGGTCATCTGAGAGGAGCTGGGGAGAAAACAATCAAAATATATAGATGAAAAAAATACAAAAACAACTGTGGTGACATATTGTCTATACTCTAAACAAATAAAGATTGCCTGAAGATCAGAGGACAGAGCAGCCACAGTTAGCCATTGAGTGTAGCACACACCTTTAACCTTAGCACTCAAAAGGCAAAGACCTGTCTGCATCTCTGTGAGTTCAAGGCCAGCCTGAACTACACAAGATCAATCCACTCCAAAAGAGAAGCTCACACCTTTGATCCCAGCACTAGGAAGGTTGAGACAGGAAGTGATAAGACTAGGCAGAGAAAGGAATGTAAGGTGGGCGGAGTCGGGAGTTGGGCCCTTCTGTTATTCCTTTCCCTTTGGCTGAGAATGCTGGTTCATTCAGTCTGAGGTCTGGAGACAGGACCCGCACCTCCTTCGGCCTCAGGATTCAGTGGTGTTAAGTCTGTCTAGTTGCTGGTTTCCATGTCCCCCTGATTTTCCACTTTACCCTAATATCTGGTCCTGGGGTTTATTATAAGACCAATTAGAATTTGTAAAATAGTCAACAACCTTCCTGATGGATCACAGGCAAGAACTGTAGTTTTGACTGATGGTGTCTGGGTCTTGGAGAAGTCCCACACAAGGGCACCATCCATGTACGCAATCAATGAGAACATTTATTATTCCTTCCTGCTGGGGCTGCCCCTCCTACACCAAGGCAAAATGGTGATGATCCTGAAAAGTACATGTGAGCTCCCTTTAAGCAAAGGTAAGGGGAGTTTCAGCGACAGTTAGACCATCTTAGATATGACTGGTTCATGTGAGCAGCAATCATCTTACTATGTTCCTATACTGGCAGGGCTACAGTTTTTCCTTTTTGGGTAGGCTTGACCTAGTCCCAGGTTATGTTCTTATTTGGTTATCACCTTGGGCTACTGTGGCTCAGGCCTGGTCCACACAGTCCTCCTCCACCCTGCTATCAGGGGCATCAGTGATTGATTGCCCTTTGTGGCTTCCTCAGAAGCTGCCTGCTCAGTTCTAAGAAGCAGGGACACAGGCCTAGTTCTTACCTGTGTTATTAGGACAGGCTGTCATGATAATTACCTGACCCTCTCAACAGCAGTGAGAAGCCTAAAGTTGCAGAGGCTGTGGATTCCTCAAGGAATCTGGGTACCATCTTCTTCAGTTTTTCCCTTGAGCACACAGTAGGCTCAGTTAGTTAGGAGGATTTCAGAGTCAAAACCACAGAGAGACTCTGGAAAAATTTTAAGCATATAAGAGTTGTTTAAGAAACCCACCACTCACAAAAATTAAAAGAAAAAAAAAAAGGATGAGGAGAGGATACACTGGGTATGAAACAGGGCAGCAGCTGCCAGCTTCAAGGAGATATCCATAGGGCTGGGAACACGATGACAGTCTGATGTGACACACCCTGGCAACCTTCCCCCTTTAAGTTTCAGCTCTGCACAGTACCAAGGTGCATGGCAAACATGGGATGCTTGGTTCTTAAAGAGCCCAGAACTCTGCTTTCTACTAAATCTGCTTGTGCATGATTTAGAATCCCTCCTTCCCCCTTTGACATGGCCTTATTTGTTGACAATCAGTGACTAGTTCTGTTTAACTTCTCATGAAAATTTTCATGAGTGATTCAAGGGTAACTATAAAAATGGATGAAGTGAACGTTAAGTATAATACAAGTTCATGGGAAATTCCAATGATGATTATGTTTTATAAATATATGCTTTGCAATATTTTCAAATATCATTTAACTTGACACTGAAACTTGCAGCAAGTATTTATTTGATATATGATATCCTTGTTGACTTTTTATCAATTTGATTAAAAAAATATCAGACATATCTAGGAAGAGAAAAATCATAATTGAGAAAATGCTGCCATAAAATTGGCCTGTAGGCAGATTTGCAAGAGTATTTTTTTTTAAATTAGTGATTTATGTGCCCACTGTGGGTGATGCCACCCCGGGGCAAGTGGTCCTGGTTTGTATACGAAAGGAATGAGCCAGTAAGCAGCATTCTTCCATGACGTGGGCTTTAGTTCCTGACTTCAGGTTCCTGCTTTGAGTTCTGGCCCTGGCTTCCTTTGATGATGGACCAAATGTGATTCAGAAGCAGAAGCCAAATAAACCTCCTTTTCCTCAAATTGCTCCGAATCACAGAAAATGAAATCTTATCTGATATTTAGTTTCTTATTAAGTTATACTTAATAAAATTCTGCAATATTAATCAACTGGAGATAAGCTTAGGTTTAAACACTTTGGCACCGTGGTTTTACATCAATGTGGATTTGTAAATAACATTAAAATTTAAGGAGACACAATATTTATAAAATGGTCAGTACTAATATAAGACGGTTTGTAATGTTCACTAATTTTCATAAAAAAATAAGGAACTGCATGTGCTAGGCACTGTGTAATCAATATATTTCCACCATTCATGTTATCTAACACAGATATTCATATAATCCCCACAGAGAGGTTTTTATTAATCAGAAATTCTAATTAAAATATGGTAATTAAAACTAGAAACAATAATGGAAAGCAATTCCTCCTTCAAGGAAGTTAAGGCATGTGAGAAGTCAGGAGAGACAAGAGGAAATATTTTTTTGTGTGTGCTAAAGTAGTATTCTAAAAAAGAAAAGAATATGGTTTCATTAATTTATTTTCTATAAGCATAAAAAACAGTTGAGCTTGGTAAACAAATAGGTTTACTTCTCTGCCAGTTCTGTAGTTTCCAGGGCATGGCACTGGGGCCAGCTCAGCTTGGGTGGCAGCCTGTGATGGTGACTACGATGCCTATTCTTGGCTGTCAACTTGACGACCTCAGAAATTAACTAAAACCCAAATGGCTGGGTATACCTGTGAGGGATTTTTCCTTAATTAAACCATTTGAAATGAGAAGACACGCCCCTAATTCAGATCTTTGAGGTAGTAAGATCCTCCTGAAATCTGGACCACCCTTTCTGCTCACAGCCCATATACAGGACATGTAAGAAGGAAGTTTGCTCTCTTTACCTGCTTACTCCAGTTCTTGACAGCAAACCTATTCCTTCCTTTCCATAGAGCCTACTTCTTCAGGATTCTGGCAAATATACTCAAGGCCAGCTGAAAGATCCAGCCTCTTGGACTGGATTTCCACTGCTGACTGGATGGGCCACAGACCGTAAGCCATTCTAATAAAGTATGTGTATATATTTTAATAAAGTCTGTCCATACCCCCCCCCCCCACACACACAGAGCGTTCTGTTCCTTTAGAGAACCCTGGCTAACGGAAGCAGCATCTCAAAGGCAGAAGGAGTGTAGAAGAGACCACATCGTATGATAACTGAAGACCAGGGTCCCAGGAGAATATGACAGGCACATGCTCAATGACCTAAGAGCCCCTCACTATGTTCTGCCATTAAGCTCCACCATTTACACATTGCAAACCACAAAGGAACACTCTCTTGGGAAATAAACAATTAGCTATTCTCTGCTTTGTCTATAAATCAAGTTTATATACAGCAATAATGTTTGAGATTTTGAAATTCATCCATTAGTTTTTCCTTGCTCATGACAGAATGGATAAACATACAAGAAAGAAAAGGAAATAATCGGTGTTTAAGTGGGTAGAAAATCTGAGAAAGCTTTATTACAGAAAGCATCACCTAGCATGATGAATATAAAGCTTCTTAATGGTTTGCCCACTCTCTTGTGTCAGAAAACACAGACATTAAGCCAGTGACTGTCACTCCATACAGGAAGAGCGTCCCCATGCTTTCTGCGCTCTATGATTTTCCAACTTGTGAAACAAAACATCAGCCTCAGAATTTATGGAAGCAGTAAAAATCCACAGATATACGGATGTGTAGATGCTCGATACACTGCTGTGCATGCAGATTCCTTCCTTCGTCTCCATCATCACTTTCATGTGACAGGAAAAGGAGCTGAGGCCTATACCAGCGGCACAGGTGGAAAGCAACAAAAATATAAAAGAGTTTCGGATTATTCTCATTAAGGTGTAAAATTCTCTGCGTTTAGTCATCGTATTCTTATAACATGTCTTTCTTCTGTACTATCAATAAAAACTAACGCTGACCTTCTCCCTGGAAGGTTAAACTGCTCATTCCTGTTTGAAAAGCTGGTGCTTTTCCTCAGAAGAAACGCTCCAGATACGTGCCTGGAGCAATGAAAAAGAACACACAGTCTCTCCGACCCTTCATTAGGAAGAGGGTCTTGGCAACAGAGATGCCGCCTGTACAGGGCTCTGCAGGAAAAACTGTTTTCAAAGGTAACCTTGCCAAGGGCTATGTTCTGTCTTGGCAAAAGGAAGCAAATTTTACTTTTTCTACCGATCAGTTTGCTCTGCATGAGAAACAGGTGTTAAGGTTTGAAATGGGGCTGTGAGGAGCAGCAAAATAAAACTTACCTAAAATAATTTTCTTGTTAAAAAGCAAAAAAACAATGACAACACAACCCTGAGAGAGAGTAAGCCTGCAGGGCCGACATGTTTTTGTAAAATGCAAATCACGAAAAGTGGTTAAGGGATTAACTGCTCTTTTGCAAAGATGACCATGGAGATTATAATCATTAATTAAAATCATGTAAATAATTTTCTGAGAGAACTCTCCCTTTTATCTCACAGGTTTCAAACAGTCTAATGGTAAAAAGGTTTAGTCTCAGAAGAGTCTCTAATTAAAACTAGAAATCTAGTATAATTAATAAGTGTCAGTCTGCAATCTTAACCATTTAGTAAAGGCATAGCAATCAAGTACTGTCAGTTTACAAAAGAAAAAAAAATGAAGAAAAATAGAATCTCCCAAGAAAGTGAAACTTTTCTAGGGTCTGGTTCCCATCAGTACAGCAGGTGCCCAGGATGAGCCCAGGGCCTTGCTAAGTGGGCAAATATCTTAATGCAGCTCAGAATATGCAAGCTGTGTTCAAACTGATCTCAAAGTCAGCTTTCTGGGACTTAATTTGCACCACATTTTGAATTCTCAAAAACTCCTTGATTCCTTATTTTTTCCCCATTATTCTCTTCACCTGAGGTAAAACCAGAACAAAAGGACAAGACGAAAGTCAGACATATCAGTTTCAAATTTTGATGATAAGTCTTGTACCATTCTTGTGCCCGTCTCCTTGCTGTGGATGCCCAACTCTTCAAGAGCTTTACAGATAATAAGTTTAAATTTACCCCCAAGCAACAGCTCATAGAACAAGGGGAACCAATTACTACGAGACAGCAGTCGCACAGCCAGAGGCATTTATTACCAACCCTCTCTGTCTCAGGATCCCACGGTATCTTCCTTTCCCGATTCCACAACCCTGGCATCTACCTGCAGGGCCTGGGGACCTAGTCTAAGATGAATCCATCCTAGACCCAAAAGTGGTGGGTGGAGCCGAGGCTTAGCCTTCCTTCCCCTGCTGCTGTACTGACCTACACTAAGGCTGAGTTTATATAAAGACTGCCTCACAACAGATGCCCTGCCTTGCTACAGACCACATGGTATGCAGATGGAGTATTATTGCACCTGATAACACCACAGAATAGGGCCTATCCATCAAAGAGAATTACTTCAAGAAAACCCCAGAGGATGTAGCTGGAGTTGCAGAGATAAGAAAAATCTGAAACCCACTCAACGTGTGAGATTTTGTTCACTAGAGCTAGTTAAGTCTGAGACTGAGAGTTGATTTGTGTGAGTGTTGCCTGTAATACAGATAATCCAACTCAAAACATGAAAGGCATTCAACATTCAATCAATTGTGCACAGGAATACAATGCACTGGGATGGAGATAGATGTGCATTCTCCCTTCGAGCACGGACTGCCTATCTATTCAGTGAGTTAGTGCTAGCACACTGCCTTAGCTGATGACTCTTCAGGGTCAACCGTGACTGCAGAGAGCCTCCCCTCCCCAGCAGCAGCCCACAACCGAGATGAAGCCATGAAAAAGTAAAAGGAAGTCAATTTTTCCAGGAAGAATACTCTAACAGACAAAATTTACTCCAAACTCCTGCCTAGTTTGGCCTACTACTAGTTAGGACAAAATGCCTAAAATAAGTCAAATTAAAGGAGAAAAACATTTAGTCCACTGGTGGTAAGGCAGAAACATGTTGAAAGGGTATGGTGGTACCAACTTATGACAGTCAGAGAAGACAGCAAGAGTGACAGGTAGGAGCCAGAGACGAGACGCAGAATTCAAAGACATGTGTCCCATGAACTAAGAGCTCACTTCACCTGGCCCTCCTCCCACTAATCACTACTCAACAGTGCCTTCAGTATGGGTTAGCCACTGATGTAGCAATACCCTCACAATCAAATAACCCTTTAATGGCACAGGAGCTCAGGGCCAAGCCTTCAATATACATGCCTTCTGGGGTGATAATTCATATTAAAACCACAAAGGAATCTTTGTGCCGCTATCATTTTGAATTTTATCTCTACTCAATCATTTCCTTTATGATTACTCTTACAAACTCTGATTCCTAATAACCCTCCAGACTCAACCAACTTCCGACTGATACACTTTTTCTTTTTTCACATTGTAACGTTAAAAAAAAAAAAAATCAGCTAAACAAAAGAAGACACATGGAAAAAAAAAAATCCCCACTAAACTCTTATGACCAAAATGTGTAACCCTGCTTTCCGCCTCACTCTCTCAACCACTCTTTAATAGTTCTTAAGACAGAAATGCACTATTTAATAATAACAGTTGCTGAGAACATCCTAAAAAGACAAAGCTGTGAGGAGGATGGTTTCCTAGGTCACCAGTTTTACAAGTGTAATTTTAAATACAGCAATGAACACTCTGTGTTCTTTCACATTAAGGGGGAAACTAGGGAGGAAGTTTTGATAATAAAACTTTGAACCAAAACTGGCTGTGATGCAATTTTCATTTACATGAGCCCCATTTTAAAACAGTGAAGATGGTCGTCCATTCATATGCTAGGGATGTCAGTGCTCTTGAACATAGTTAACAAAGGGTATAAATGATTTTGATGAAACAATAATTTACGCTATCTTCTTTATCTCGTTAGGATCTTTCTTGGTCTAGTTGGCAGAGACATTCATGTCACAAACCCCAAAGACACTAATTACTTATCCTGTCACCTCTTCTAAACATTCCTAAGCCCTGAACATTTCTCCATCCTCTGCTTTTACCCCTCCGTCTCTCCTGTGTGGACTGCTGGCCTTAGCCTTGTCTCTCCTGTGTGGACTGCTGGCCTTAGCCTTGTCTCTCCTGTGTGGACTGCTGGCCTTAGCCTTGTCTCTCCTGTGTGGACTGCTGGCCTTAGCCTTGTCTCTGTGTGGACTGCTGGCCTTAGCCTTGTCTCTCCTGTGTGGACTGCTGGCCTTAGCCTTGTCTCTCCTGTGTGGACTGCTGGCCTTAGCCTTGTCTCTCCTGTGTGGACTGCTGGCCTTAGCCTTGTCTCTCCTGTGTGGACTGCTGGCCTTAGCCTTGTCTCTGTGTGGACTGCTGGCCTTAGCCTTGTCTCTCCTGTGTGGACTGCTGGCCTTAGCCTTGTCTCTCCTGTGTGGACTGCTGGCCTTAGCCTTGTCTCTGTGTGGACTGCTGGCCTTAGCCTTGTCTCTCCTGTGTGGACTGCTGGCCTTAGCCTTGTCTCTCCTGTGTGGACTGCTGGCCTTAGCCTTGTCTCTGTGTGGACTGCTGGCCTTAGCCTTGTCTCTCCTGTGTGGACTGCTGGCCTTAGCCTTGTCTCTCCTATGTGGACTGCTGGCCTTAGCCTTGTCTCTCCTGTGTGGACTGCTGGCCTTAGCCTTGTCTCTGTGTGGACTGCTGGCCTTAGCCTAGTCTCTGTGTGGACTGCTGGCCTTAGCCTAGTCTCTGTGTGGACTGCTGGCCTTAGCCTTGTCTCTGTGTGGACTGCTGGCCTTAGCCTAGTCTCTGTGTGGACTGCTGGCCTTAGCCTTGTCTCTGTGTGGACTGCTGGCCTTAGCCTAGTCTCTGTGTGGACTGCTGGCCTTAGCCTAGGCTCTGTGTGGACTGCTGGCCTTAGCCTTGTCTCTGTGTGGACTGCTGGCCTTAGCCTAGTCTCTGTGTGGACTGCTGGCCTTAGCCTTGTCTCTGTGTGGACTGCTGGCCTTAGCCTAGTCTCTCCTGTGTGGACTGCTGGCCTTAGCCTAGTCTCTCCTGTGTGGACTGCTGGCCTTAGCCTAGTCTCTCCTGTGTGGACTGCTGGCCTTAGCCTTGTCTCTCCTGTGTGGACTGCTGGCCTTAGCCTAGTCTCTCCTGTGTGGACTGCTGGCCTTAGCCTTGTCTCTCCTGTGTGGACTGCTGGCCTTAGCCTTGTCTCTCCTGTGTGGACTGCTGGCCTTAGCCTTGTCTCTGTGTGGACTGCTGGCCTTAGCCTAGTCTCTCCTGTGTAGACTGCTGGCCTTAGCCTTGTCTCTGTGTGGACTGCTGGCCTTAGCCTAGTCTCTGTGTGGACTGCTGGCCTTAGCCTTGTCTCTGTGTGGACTGCTGGCCTTAGCCTTGTCTCTCCTGTGTGGACTGCTGGCCTTAGCCTTGTCTCTCCTGTGTGGACTGCTGGCCTTAGCCTTGTCTCTCCTGTGTGGACTGCTGGCCTTAGCCTTGTCTCTGTGTGGACTGCTGGCCTTAGCCTTGTCTCTCCTGTGTGGACTGCTGGCCTTAGCCTTGTCTCTCCTGTGTGGACTGCTGGCCTTAGCCTTGTCTCTCCTGTGTGGACTGCTGGCCTTAGCCTTGTCTCTGTGTGGACTGCTGGCCTTAGCCTTGTCTCTCCTGTGTGGACTGCTGGCCTTAGCCTTGTCTCTCCTGTGTGGACTGCTGGCCTTAGCCTTGTCTCTGTGTGGACTGCTGGCCTTAGCCTTGTCTCTCCTGTGTGGACTGCTGGCCTTAGCCTTGTCTCTCCTGTGTGGACTGCTGGCCTTAGCCTTGTCTCTCCTGTGTGGACTGCTGGCCTTAGCCTTGTCTCTCCTGTGTGGACTGCTGGCCTTAGCCTTGTCTCTCCTATGTGGACTGCTGGCCTTAGCCTTGTCTCTCCTGTGTGGACTGCTGGCCTTAGCCTTGTCTCTGTGTGGACTGCTGGCCTTAGCCTAGTCTCTGTGTGGACTGCTGGCCTTAGCCTAGTCTCTGTGTGGACTGCTGGCCTTAGCCTTGTCTCTGTGTGGACTGCTGGCCTTAGCCTAGTCTCTGTGTGGACTGCTGGCCTTAGCCTTGTCTCTGTGTGGACTGCTGGCCTTAGCCTAGTCTCTGTGTGGACTGCTGGCCTTAGCCTAGGCTCTGTGTGGACTGCTGGCCTTAGCCTTGTCTCTGTGTGGACTGCTGGCCTTAGCCTTGTCTCTGTGTGGACTGCTGGCCTTAGCCTAGTCTCTCCTGTGTGGACTGCTGGCCTTAGCCTAGTCTCTCCTGTGTGGACTGCTGGCCTTAGCCTAGTCTCTCCTGTGTGGACTGCTGGCCTTAGCCTTGTCTCTCCTGTGTGGACTGCTGGCCTTAGCCTAGTCTCTCCTGTGTGGACTGCTGGCCTTAGCCTTGTCTCTCCTGTGTGGACTGCTGGCCTTAGCCTTGTCTCTCCTGTGTGGACTGCTGGCCTTAGCCTTGTCTCTGTGTGGACTGCTGGCCTTAGCCTAGTCTCTCCTGTGTAGACTGCTGGCCTTAGCCTTGTCTCTGTGTGGACTGCTGGCCTTAGCCTAGTCTCTGTGTGGACTGCTGGCCTTAGCCTTGTCTCTGTGTGGACTGCTGGCCTTAGCCTTGTCTCTCCTGTGTGGACTGCTGGCCTTAGCCTTGTCTCTCCTGTGTGGACTGCTGGCCTTAGCCTTGTCTCTGTGTGGACTGCTGGCCTTAGCCTTGTCTCTGTGTGGACTGCTGGCCTTAGCCTAGTCTCTGTGTGGACTGCTGGCCTTAGCCTAGTCTCTGTGTGGACTGCTGGCCTTAGCCTTGTCTCTGTGTGGACTGCTGGCCTTAGCCTAGTCTCTGTGTGGACTGCTGGCCTTAGCCTTGTCTCTGTGTGGACTGCTGGCCTTAGCCTAGTCTCTGTGTGGACTGCTGGCCTTAGCCTAGTCTCTGTGTGGACTGCTGGCCTTAGCCTTGTCTCTGTGTGGACTGCTGGCCTTAGCCTAGTCTCTGTGTGGACTGCTGGCCTTAGCCTTGTCTCTGTGTGGACTGCTGGCCTTAGTCTAGTCTCTCCTGTGTGGACTGCTGGCCTTAGCCTAGTCTCTCCTGTGTGGACTGCTGGCCTTAGCCTAGTCTCTCCTGTGTGGACTGCTGGCCTTAGCCTTGTCTCTCCTGTGTAGACTGCTGGCCTTAGCCTAGTCTCTCCTGTGTGGACTGCTGGCCTTAGCCTTGTCTCTCCTGTGTGGACTGCTGGCCTTAGCCTTGTCTCTCCTGTGTGGACTGCTGGCCTTAGCCTTGTCTCTCCTGTGTGGACTGCTGGCCTTAGCCTTGTCTCTCCTGTGTGGACTGCTGGCCTTAGCCTTGTCTCTGTGTGGACTGCTGGCCTTAGCCTTGTCTCTCCTGTGTGGACTGCTGGCCTTAGCCTTGTCTCTCCTGTGTGGACTGCTGGCCTTAGCCTTGTCTCTCCTGTGTGGACTGCTGGCCTTAGCCTTGTCTCTGTGTGGACTGCTGGCCTTAGCCTTGTCTCTCCTGTGTGGACTGCTGGCCTTAGCCTTGTCTCTCCTGTGTGGACTGCTGGCCTTAGCCTTGTCTCTGTGTGGACTGCTGGCCTTAGCCTTGTCTCTCCTGTGTGGACTGCTGGCCTTAGCCTTGTCTCTCCTGTGTGGACTGCTGGCCTTAGCCTTGTCTCTGTGTGGACTGCTGGCCTTAGCCTTGTCTCTCCTGTGTGGACTGCTGGCCTTAGCCTTGTCTCTCCTATGTGGACTGCTGGCCTTAGCCTTGTCTCTCCTGTGTGGACTGCTGGCCTTAGCCTTGTCTCTGTGTGGACTGCTGGCCTTAGCCTAGTCTCTGTGTGGACTGCTGGCCTTAGCCTAGTCTCTGTGTGGACTGCTGGCCTTAGCCTTGTCTCTGTGTGGACTGCTGGCCTTAGCCTAGTCTCTGTGTGGACTGCTGGCCTTAGCCTTGTCTCTGTGTGGACTGCTGGCCTTAGCCTAGTCTCTGTGTGGACTGCTGGCCTTAGCCTAGGCTCTGTGTGGACTGCTGGCCTTAGCCTTGTCTCTGTGTGGACTGCTGGCCTTAGCCTAGTCTCTGTGTGGACTGCTGGCCTTAGCCTTGTCTCTGTGTGGACTGCTGGCCTTAGTCTAGTCTCTCCTGTGTGGACTGCTGGCCTTAGCCTAGTCTCTCCTGTGTGGACTGCTGGCCTTAGCCTAGTCTCTCCTGTGTGGACTGCTGGCCTTAGCCTTGTCTCTCCTGTGTAGACTGCTGGCCTTAGCCTAGTCTCTCCTGTGTGGACTGCTGGCCTTAGCCTTGTCTCTCCTGTGTGGACTGCTGGCCTTAGCCTTGTCTCTCCTGTGTGGACTGCTGGCCTTAGCCTTGTCTCTGTGTGGACTGCTGGCCTTAGCCTAGTCTCTCCTGTGTAGACTGCTGGCCTTAGCCTTGTCTCTCCTGTGTGGACTGCTGGCCTTAGCCTAGTCTCTCCTGTGTAGACTGCTGGCCTTAGCCTTGTCTCTCCTGTGTGGACTGCTGGCCTTAGCCTAGTCTCTCCTGTGTGGACTGCTGGCCTTAGCCTTGTCTCTCCTGTGTGGACTGCTGGCCTTAGCCTTGTCTCTCCTGTGTGGACTGCTGGCCTTAGCCTTGTCTCTCCTGTGTGGACTGCTGGCCTTAGCATTGTCTCCTCTGCTGACTGCTAGTCAGCGTTGTCTCCTTGAGCAGCTTCAGGGCCTCACATCCCTACCCATAACTCTAAAGCAGTACCTTGCTGTAGAGCCTATGAATATGCAGCTGTGTAAGTAGTACACAGATCTTTCCTGTATCAGGACTGCCTCGAGACCTCATTCCTCTCTTGCAAATCTGAACCTCTAAAAGGCCTCCTCAAGTTTCCCGCCTCTGATAAGTGGCACCACAACTCATAAAAACCCTAAGAGTCCTTCGCTCTTCTCCAACCCAGATCTGTGGGGTCCTCACCAGCCTCTAGAACCCACATCTCCTCCTGAATCCAGAGCTCCCTGGGGTGACTGGCGTTTGCTTCCCCAATTCGCTTCTGTAGTTACTCTTCGTTTACACGCTCGGACCTTTATATGTCAATTAAAGCTTTACTATGGTAACTCTGCTTCTGCTTGTGACTGCTTGAGAAATCTTCATCTTCATAAACTATTTGTTTAATATGGCTTTGGTCATTATACCTACAGTTCTTTACACAGTGCCTCATACACAGAAGGCACCGTATCTTAAATTATCTCACATTTTTATGTTTGATTATGGCACAGTAAGTTGGGTCTCTCAAGAATGGAAATCCCTAAGTCTAACCACATAGCCTGGGTTAAGACCAGCTCCTCCACGATGCCTTTCTAGCTTTCACACTCAACGGTTCCCTCCTTTTCAGCCACAATATTTCTTATAGCAGAGGTTGGTAAACATTTTCTCTACAAGCCTACTAATAAACAGTTTACAAATCACATGTTCTCTCTACCACAATGACTACTCTGACACTGAGACATGAACGTGTCCTAGATATCAAGGAAATGAATGAACTTGGCATTTACCCACAGACAATATCTTCAGATTTTACCGTAATGGTTTGCCATGAAAATCTCTCTTAGAATGTTTTAACTCTTGAAAACATAAAGGTCAGTTTTAGCCCTGACCACACCAGAACTGGTTGTCCAGGTTTGGTTTAGAAACTGGAATCTGGCTCCACCATGAAAAATAGGAACATTGTCCACGAATGCAGTCCAATGAGGAGAATTCTGGATGTTTGTGAGCACACTCACCAAAAAAAAAAAAAAAAAAAAAAAAATCAGGACAGGAGCCTGTGACCTCAGTTTCCATGCTCCTCCCAGGTGTGGTGGATTCAATTGTTTAGATGCCTCTACAGAAAGATGTGTTTTTGCCATGGGTGGCTTGTCCTTGTGACTGTATACAGCTTGAACTCATGAGAATTTTACTCAAGTGACCGTTCTTAACCCTTAGAGTATAAATTATTGGAGGCTCTGAATAAAGATGGTTGCTGCATGAGACTTTAAGCAGTTACACATGTCCTGCAATTTTATTATGTGAGGGGTTTCCTATATCTGGAGTTTTCAAATACACTGATTTTATTTTGTAGGCTATTAAACAATAATACAAAACCATATATTTATGCTTTGTCCATACACTAAAATAACCAATAAATTTACTATGCCACCCAAGTTTTCTTTTTGTTTGTTTTCTTACCAGGGAGGAACATCTAAAACAGACAATACCTGGAGCACACTGAAAAGAGTCACAATGTAAGTCTGAGTGGAAAGCTGTTAAAATCAATTAAATTTTAATGTTTTGCCATCTACAACCACTCACGTAAGGCAAAGCACACATCTCTCACCCTGCAGTGTTTAACCTACACGAAATAAAAAGAAGAACACAAAACAACAGGAAGAGCAAAGCTCTTTGGAAAGCAGAGGCTCGCACTGCATAGCAACTGCCATCTAGAGCACCCCATAACAACCACTAACAATAGCAACAGTAATTAATGTTTACAGGGGCCTCGCCATACTACAGCAGCAAGTCCGCTACTCCTTTTAATGCCTCTTTCTCAATAAACTCTTGAGTAAATGTGACATACGTCTTAATGTGAATGACAAAATTACAGCAATCTAAGAGCTCATTTCCTATCTTCCACTCTCTGTTCTGTGTGCAATTCAATAGAAGGGGAGGCCCGCTTTGGCTTCTCCTTCCTTTAATGCAGCGCCCACTTGCAGACCGTGCTGCATGTTTCTGGTTATCATTTTCCCCAATGCTGTTTGCCTCACATAAACCTAACTTATTCTCTAACAAGTTGTTAAACATACTTATTGAGGACAGGATCAGGTATCATGGCTTTGTTCCATACCTGATACAGAATTCTTATAACTTCTTAGTGTTTTCTGTACACTATAGTATAGTTTAAACGTATAGTCAGCAAAATAAAATATTTATTTTAGCAAGAGTAAAAATAACTCACAACATATTTTCTTTTGTTACCTTAAACACTATGCACCTCGGCCTAGAAGACAGGCGTACACCCCTCTTCATACTGCGACATGGGCTTTGCCTGCTTCTCCATCTGCGAGGCTGACACAACTGTCTTCAGACGCTGTGGTTCTTAGTTCATATGTTATTACAGACTCAAACTTATTTGAATCACATGTTAGTTTCTGCCTTTAAATTACAGTATATTCACTGTGATTAAAAAAAAAAAAAAAAAAAGACAATGTCCACAAAGCTTTTTCCTGATATGTCTGGATCAATCCATATCCACCATGTCTTCTGGGGACACTTAATGAGGCAGGGAAAGGTGGGTTCAATGAGAGGCGCTAACAGCAGGCTCCTATACCCAAAGGGTGACTACCTGACTGGAGAACTTCTCTACTTGCAAGAATTACTGACAGGTCTTTTAACAGATCTTTTCAAGTGTGTATCCACAGATGAATACTTTCCAAGGAACACAATGAAAATAAGTACCTTTTGTTGTACATATTGTTAGGATTTAGGATGTACATTTTAAGAATTTGATTATTCTTGTTCTGTTGCCAAATAAAAAAGAACTACAAATATACTGATTATAGTACCATTTACTTTATCTCCAAATTTTATAAAAATAAATATTAGCAATCTGGGATACTTATTTAGAGAAATAGCAACAGAATTCAATAGGAACATTCCTAAACCCGATAGTTAGATAATCAATTATTAATAATTTAAAAACTAACTTTAATCATGCACAGATCTCTTTATTAACTATTGTACTCTACATAACTTCATCATGCATAAGTCTATCTTCAATTAAGGAACAATGAAATTCAATTTTGGCAGTTTGTTGACAAAATTCTTAAATATTTCAAAATTTCATTACTTCATATTCCATAGTCAACTCTTAAGACCCTGCTCTTATTTAAAATCTCACTCTACTTTCTAGTGAAATGAAATTCTATAATTAATGAACTAGTCAGTTTCTACTGAGTGACCGCCTCCTTCCATAAAAAAATGTGGTCCAGCCTCGGCCTGGCTTCTTTGCCAAAGAGAAGAGAACCCTAACAGAAGTAAAAACTAAGCCTCAAACAATGACTAAAAACTTCCTTTGGGCTTTGGGCTTTGGGCTTGCAGTCAGGACCCATTCCCTACAGGTGGTCAGCAGGGAAAGCTGAAACGTTAGGTCATGTTTGGCACCTTTTAGAAGAATCTCATTTCCTACCTTCAAGCTTCACAAGCTTACATTGTCCCCCCATTGTACTCATTTTGTTGTACTTATATTTGTTAGAAATTATAAGCAGACTTTAAGAATTTAGTGGATTTAAGAGTAAGTAAATACAGTAAGTTTTGAAATCTTTAATCCAGTGCGCTGTCTGATTTATTCATTTTAAAATCTAATGTAAATGTCTGATTTTTAAGACACCTAATACATTAAAAACCACACATTAAGGATCTTGGTTCCATAGCCCTTACTTAATTCAGGTATGTAGATAACCCTTTGTAAGTCTTGGGTCATTTGTTCTAAAATGTAAGCATAATATGTCTATAGTTTAAAAACCAAACTCTGTACTTGCTTATAATGTGTTCTCTGGAGGTAGCACAGTTCCTAATTTCTGACTGATTAATTTCCTAGAGGGCAGGTGCAAAGTACGATCCCCACCCTCAGAGGTATATGTGTCAGTCAAGTCCTGTACAAATTGAGCTCCCTGTGGTCAGTAAGCTAATCAAGAAATAAGAGTAAATCACAGGGGAGAATCCAATCTATGAAAACCAGTCATCATCGTTCTGATTAAGAGAATAAAATTAATTATGTGTCCCTACATAGCTTATGTCTAGAGATGTGTTGAACACCTGAGAATGTGGCAATGATGTAAGGAAGGGAGACTGTTACCTCATCAAGCTTTCGGGGGGGAGGGTGGTGAGAGGGTCCCCAGAGAGTGAACTCTGTCGAAAGAAAAAGAAAGGGGAATTTCTGTTGAACTTCACCTCTCTTCTGTGTTTGCTCAATGAATGCGGAAGCTGTCTCTAAATATTCTACTTACCCAGAAGGGCAGTATTTAGAAGTTCCTCTTTCAAGTGAAAAATGGGGCTCAGTGCAAAGCACCAGGCTACGGCGCTACTGCTGACTACTTGCATGAATTTAAAAGCTAAAAATCTTAATCCTCACATTAAAATGGACAGAAGTAAAGATGGAAAGGGGCCTGGTACCCAATGAAGAATCGTCTCACATTGTCTCCACACACTGGGTTTTAAGGACTTTTCAGAATATTTGAGAGCTACTAGAAAAATAGCTCCGCCACACGTCATATGGTGGAAGAACAAAGCTTGGGTTTCTCAGGCCAAATATGATGTGATACACACCCAGTTCTGCTATAAGTGAGTTCCATTTAAAGTAAAGGCTGACACTTGCTGCAATCCTGGCACTTGCAAAGGGGCCACATGAGGATCAAAATGTCAAGGTCAGTTTAGCCTACACAGTACAGTTTCATTTGAAAATTACAATGTCAGCCAATTCTGTAATCCCAACACCCATCAGGCTGAAGCAGGAGTACCCCAAGCTCCAGGACAGCTGACTTGGAGAGTTAGAATAGCTGTCTCTAAAAACTTGGAACAAAAACATAAACAAAATTCATAAGATCACATGTCTACACTGGGTGGGGTGAGGGCTTTTAACATCAATGTGTCCAGAGTGTTAACCAGACCCCACTTTCGAAGACCTCAAAATAACACCACACAGTAAGACAGCAAAGTTGTTATCTATGAACAAAGTACTGAGGTCAGAACTCAGAGTATGAGTTCTGTTTTTATCACAACATATGACATTTATTTTATATTTTCTACATTGTTAAAAAGAAATGAAAACCGGCATTTATGTCCATTATGTGGGAAATTCAAGCTACATAACATTTAAGTAAATTATTTTAGTAAACAATTCACAAAGACATTATAGACGTTTTCCCCAGTCCTAATCCTCAATCTCACAGATAAATTGTAGCTAAAAACTAAACAAAATATTATCCAGTGATTGTCTTAATAATTTTCTGGTAATTTTTGTGTTGTTTAAAACAATCTTAGGAACATATGATGTATTAGAGATCTACTATACAATTTCAGCCCTGTCTTTATTAAAGCCAAGCCAATCAATAGTGAATCTAGCTTTATTTTATTCATCTAATAACTGATGTGACAATAAAGGGCATCGTTCATAGGGCTTTCACCTGTCCAGTCAGATGCACAAAATGACATAACTTCAACTGCCAGAGAAGAACTTGGGGGGAGGGTTGTATGCGGAGACCTTGGGGAGAGGGTTGTATGTAGAGACCTTGGGGGGAGGGTTGTATGCAGAGACCTTGGGGGGAGGGTTGTATATGGAGACCTTGGGGGGAGGGTTGTATGTAGAGACCTTGGGGAGAGGGTTGTATGCGGAGACCTTGGGGGGAGGGTTTTATATGGAGACCTTGGGGGAGGGTTGTATGCAGAGACCTTTGGGGGAGGGTTGTATGTGGAGACCTTGGGGGGAGGGTTGTATGTAGAGACCTTGGGGAGAGGGTTGTATGTAGAGACCTTGGGGAGAGGGTTGTATGTAGAGACCTTGGGGGGAGGGTTGTATGTGGAGACCTTGGGGGGAGGGTTGTATGTAGAGACCTTGGGGAGAGGGTTGTATGTAGAGACCTTGGGGAGAGGGTTGTATGTAGAGACCTTGGGGAGAGGGTTGTATGTAGAGACCTTGGGGAGAGTGTTGTATGCAGAGACCTTTGGGGGAGGGTTGTATGTGGAGACCTTGGGGGAGGGTTGTATGCAGAGACCTTTGGGGGAGGGTTGTATGTGGAGACCTTGGGGGGAGGGTTGTATGTAGAGACCTTGGGGAGAGGGTTGTATGTAGAGACCTTGGGGGGAGGGTTGTATGCGGAGACCTTGGGGGGAGGGTTGTATATGGAGACCTTTGGGGGAGGGTTGTATGCAGAGAACTTTGGGGGGGGGACTGTATGCAGAGAACTTTGGGGGAGGACTGTATGCAGAGAACTGTCTTTTTACAAACGAGGAAAGCTGCTAAGGCAATTCCCTGGACAGGTAAAATCAACGCCTGACATAGCTTAAGACTCCAAACCAAAAATGACTCTGAAAATAGAGACGGCATTGTTTTGGGGGAAAAAAAATTAAATCCAGGAGTTGAACTGCTCTAAAACGACATAAATAGCACGATTACCATATCAATCTACTTGCTGGCTTAAAATTGTTAAACACTTTAAACTTGCTAGCAAAAAGTTAAGGAGTCCAAAACAGAGGACAGGAAAAGAAAAAGCGTGTGCATGTACACACACACACACACACACACACACACACTACAGAACAATCCCAGCACAAAGCATTGGATTTGACACTCTTCATAAAAGTTGACTGCCTTTTACATATTCACTGAAGCATTGACTCATTTAGATATGAAGAGCCCACACTCAAAGAAGCTCAGTAGGAGAATATTAATTTGTCACCAGTAACACTTATGCTCAAAGAAGAAAATACTTCATTTTTCCAAGTGTGCAACAGATCTTAACTTAGATAGTCACAGGAGGGCCTCAGTGCTACAAAACCTATTTGCCCCGAAAATATCCATGGTGACTGCTCAAAGTTACAATAACTTATGAAAATTGTCTCAGAAAAGACTACTAAAAACGTGCTTATGGTTGCTGAAGTGAAAGGAGATGACAGAGTGAGGCCAAGCACAGCTATGAACTTACAGTAGAATTTAAAACTGTTTTATGCTTTATTTCGTGTGTGTGTGTGTGTGTGTGTGTGTGTGTGTGTGTGTGTGTGTGCGCGCGCGTGTGTGTGTGCGTGTGTGTGTCGTGCAGCCACATTGTACCTGTGGAGGTCAGAGACCACTGCAGTGAGGTCTCTCCTCATCCCCTGGGGAGCTGAGGCTCAAAGGGGCTGTAGCAAGGTGCTCATCCAACCGTGGAGACACTGAGCCCATCCTACAGTAGGTCAGTTTTCAAAGTGCTTTAAGGTTTTGGTCTCTGGGGACTCACTTCCTCTCAAATTTTTAAGTCAGCTTGTCACAGAATCGATTGTTGATTTTTACATATACTAAGGAAATAATGCAGGGGAGTTGTGGGGGTGGGAGTGTACGGACACCAGGCAGTGGTGTCACACGCCATTAGTCCCAGAACTTGGGAGGCAGAGGCAGGATGATCTCTGTGAGTTCGAGGCCAGCCTGGTCTACAAATCTAGTTTCAGGACAGCCAGGACTGTTACACAGAAAACACTGTCTCAAAAAAACCAAACCAAACCAAAAGAGGCTGGAGAGATGACTCTGTCCTCTGATATTCCGGACTAGTTTTATTAAATATATATCACCATACATATTATACAGGAAAGGGGACAATTTGCTGGGGTTTGTCTCTCCCTGTCATATGGTTTGGGAGTATGTGTGTGTGGTGAGGGGGTACGGATCAAACTCAGGCCTTAAGGCTTAGTGGCAGGGACTTTTTCTGCTGAGCCAGCCTCCCAGACTCCAGTCTGACAACTTTAAACAGATTTTTCTTGGCCTAGACTTCTCATTTTTAGTGAAAATGTTACTTCCTTCTAGCATAGGCAGGACCTGTTTTGCACAGGAATTCCATCTCTTATCAAAATAACAAGAAGAGAAGTTAGCTTCAACTTCCTGTACCTACAGTTTTTCTAGTTCTTTAAACTCAAATTATTTGAAATTCCAGGGTCTTTGCTGATAAGTTCCTAATACCATCATATTTCTTTCTTCTGATGCTACGCTAATCAAGCATCCCACAGTGATCAGTAACCATGAGAACTTAACAGTACCACTGTCCTGATCACTGTCCACAGACCTGACTGTCTGATGCTGGCTTACTCGCGAACATTTCAACATACTGGCATTTTCTATGGATAATCTGTGAAAGATTAAGACACTCTAATTATTCTAAGGGCCTAAACATTTCAGGTATCAAACTAATTGATAGCCCGATTTTAACATGCTCATTTATAGCAAGTATTGTACATGACATTCTACAAGTAAAGAAATGATCCTTTACATTCATAGCCTTACCTGCTAACATAATTTAAAATTACTAAAGATTTTAGAATTCCAGACTTCATTTCTCTAGCTGAAAAATACTGCACCTTGTGGAACTGTGATTTCTTTTAAAACAAACCATAAAATATTTTGTAACGTTTTACTATGGCGAATTTCAAACTTCTCAAGAGTAGAAGACACTGTATGGAGTGGGTATGTGTGTGTCAATCAGATCAATTTATTTAGGACTAAGTCTGGCTGACCTGCTTCCCCTCCAAACTGTTTTTAAACAAACAGCAATAGTTATTTCATCACATTTTTATTTCAACATGAATTTCTTAAAGATCAAACTGGTAAATATTTCAATAATGAAGGTTTTTTGTGGTTCTATCTAACTATTTACACCCTGTCAAGATTCTGTTTTAAAACACAAGATTAAAATATTTCAGATGGTGCCTTCTTGATAATTTACATGTCAGCATTAAGGACTTTCTGTGATGGAAGTGGGCCCAGAATCTTTAGGTTCTTCCTGACAGGCTCTAACTATGAAATTTACATTTCATTTTTAAAAAATGAGAATAAGGAAAGAAAGGCAAGTTGTAACGTCACATTTAATCAGTCTTAGGAGCTGAAAAATTCCTCTGCATTCAAGGGGAAGCTGTTCATAAGATCAACTCATTCTTGGAATTAAGATGTACAGAGACAAATTTAGACCTTTCACTCCAAATACAGATGGAGCTGTAAACATAAAAAATCAGAACATCAGAAGTTCCACAGCAAAAATCTGTGATTACCACAGCTTTCAGGGAGAGACATTTTGAGGAGAGAAATACTGGCTGTCATCGCGGCTCTCCAGTTTAGAGAGTTTGTTCTTGAAGTCTTTGATGTGAATTTCGGAAAGCTACCAAATAAAACTGTAGGGCTCTGCCATTTTTACATCAGCTACTTGTTTCTGGGTATACTTAGAGAAGAGAGGAGGCATTCACAAATCTCTTCAGACCTTTGCTTTAAAAGTCTCCTTGTGAATGGAATACCATACAGGAAGACAGAAGTCCAATGTGTGTACACAGACCTCTGTCAATGAGCCAAGATTTTATTTTCAAAGAGACACAGGGCCTTCTTTTTTAACAATGCCATGGTTAGCTCAGCATACTGACACAGGGCCTGTGCCAGGGCATTTAATCCTTTGGATGTTATACTATTCATTACTCCAAATGATGCTTGCCAAAGACCAGACTGAACCCATTCAGTATAAAGTTAGCACTGGGCACAGTCAAAGGAGGTCAAGGAAAACATGAACAAGTGTTTTGTATGCAGAATCCAGCTCCTGGCAGTAACTATTAGAATAACGGTTCCCAGCCAATTCCTCTCATTTAGAAAATGGCTTCTGAATTAAACTGAGTCACCCCTTTGCGTATGTAGTTCAACATTAACTGATAAAGGGGAAAAATGCTTATAGTTATTTTAAAATATACTCTGTGAACACAGTTTTCCATACATGCTTTCCGCATGCTTCTAACCGTGTAAGAGAAGGGGAAAGCCCTAGGTTGAAAGCACCAACTTCTAATACCAGTCTGTGGTTTTTAGTAACTAAGAAAAATCACCAAAGCTACACACACACACACAAACACACACCACAAATTCCAAAACAGGCATCAGAAAATCAAGCCCCCTGGGAAAAATGACACATCTGAAAAAAATCGATGTGAATGGGCACAGGGCAGACCAACTTCAGGGATGCAACATTCAATGTGGAGCAGACTGCTGTGCAAATTTCGGGGGCATCAGTGAGATGAGTTAAACTCATTTGACTAGCCTGTACCATGATTGAGGTTTTAGCATCTGAGGGAACATGGAAATCTGTATGACAGTATTAGACAGCCCAGTGCCCGAACGTGCAATCTCAGACGTAACGTGTACCATTTTTAAATACTAAAATTGTTAGTCTCAAATCATTTCCAGTTTCAAATTAGGAAAATAAGTTATTACAAGTTTAATTTCATTTGACTAAAATAGTTCTATTTCTTCCATTTTTAGAGTCAAGGCAACAAAATCAAGAATGTGGTAAGGAAAAAAATAGCTTTCCAATCAGACAGACTGAAGCTAATCTTCATTCACCAATCACTAGGATCTTAGTCAAGATATTTAAGTCCTTCTGAGCCACAGAACACATATCCATCCACAAAGGAAGAATAATGATTGGATTGCTGCTTTGGACTTGAAACGTGTCTGGTGAGAGTGAGGCACCCTCCCATCTCAGCCCCACGCACTCTGGAGATACCGCCTCTGTGCAAGGGGCCTTGCCCCGGGGTACTTATCTGCCCTTATTCAAACTCATCACTGCCCAGACTGCTGGTGTATTCTACCAACAAGCAAAACTCAGAAGATTAAAACCTTCGTGAGAATATATTTCAGGCAAACAACACTCAGGACTAAATTTTCTCTGGGTATCACTAATGTTTAACTGTTAAAGAATACACGGCAGAAGAAATAAGTTTTGGAAGTTAGAAAAATCTTACTACAAAGTGAATTTTTCATGGCTTTTTTTTTTTTTTCCTGTCAACGATCTGAAGAATGTAAGGCAGACTTGAGAGTGAACAAAAGTCCTAACATTTGCTGATGGAGAGTGGAATGTGGTAAACATCACAATGAAGCCAATGGGGAGGTCAGGATTACTGAGTACTTTGCAAATGCGGATAACATGTTGTAAAGAAGGGTATCTACTTCATTTTTTCTGTCTCTAACGGTTATATTTTACGTGAGCCAGTTAAGCTGTCCATGCTCTGCTTAAAGCCATCAGCTGGGAATTCACTTGAGTTGAATTTGGAAAGGCAGCCAGAGCAAAAGACCCATTTTGTGCAACTTACATGCGTATGCTGAAGGTGCCTGTATTTGGTAGTTCACCTTCTGAAACTTCAGCCTACTTCCTACAGTTTGAAGATTACAGTTTGAAGCTTCAATCTCTCCACTCTTCAGTGGCAAAACACTTCAAAATTCAAACACCTTCACTTGAAAATATAGAAAACCAAATCATGGCCTCTGTTTAACAATAACATATTTGTTGCTGTTCTTCAAATTATTTTTTGATAATCTGTGGCTCAGTATCTTTAATATGAATTGTTGATATAAAACATGATTTTAAATAAAACAATTAAAATAAAAAGTAAACAAATCTGGTGAGAAAAATAATTTTTAGCTTTTATGTCACGTTGTATATTATCATGCAGTTTATGCTCTTTCAGCAGAAGGTTTCAACAGTTTCAAAACAAAGAAATGTTTCCCACAATGTTTCTCTCTTTTTCTTTGATGGAGGTGTTTTGGAGGTCAATGCGGCTTTTATTATAGTTAGAGGATAATACAGTCCCTGATAGCTTTGCATGGGCTGCTTGTATTTACTCCTCCACTCATCCGACCTTCCTCAGGCTCTCTGACCAAGTCACTCTACAAGTTGGGTTAGTTTTCTCCTGCTGGTTTTCTCCTTAATTCCCTTCTTTGATATTCTCTCCTCTATTCCACTGAGTAAACTGTGTGAGCCACTGTGCCCATAATAGGTCTTCTCATATTTCCTTCATCAATTGGGTCCACTCCCTCCACTCTATTAATTTACATGTAATTGTACTGCTCAATGTCACTTTCATTAGAAAGATGACCCGCATTTAAAATAAAGAAATTAATCAATCTTCTAAGACTTCTGCATTTGTAGACCATCAATCTAAGCTACAGGCTCAAAATGTTCAATTAAATGCATAATGCTTATTGAGTGTCTCCTACATAACTGGCCTCTGCGCATCTCTGATAGGGAAGGAAAAGCGGAAGAGCTTAAGACACGGACTGTGCCTTCCAAGAAGCTTAGTTTCATTAGAGGACTAACACACATGAAAAGTTAAAGGCAGACAAACAACAGATGTGAGGAGTAGCATCCTCTGAACTCAGAAGATGAGGACCCGCAGTCCTGCTGCAAAGTTAAAGTGCATAGTACATATTGCATGGTCTTATTTATGTGACTGGTGTATTTGGCCATACACTACAGTTAAGCAGAAGGATGCTTATAAGATCTTTGTGAAGCAGAATAAACTAATCTCTTCATGGGGTTCTGCTTTTGTTGGTTTGCTGTTGTTGGGGGTGGATAATAATAAGTATTTATAATAAAAAGTAACAGTTAAAAAAAAAAAAGAATGAAGAGAAACTTCATAGAGCAGAATGGACCTTGAATGCCGGGTAGAGTGACAGGACAGGACGGCGGCTCAGAAAAAGCAAAATAGGTGGAAAGCAAGTTGCTTGGGCCTTTGCAAGACTAACCATGCCAGCTTGGCTTCCGGAGATGAATCACAATCATGAAAGCTGTAGTGGGAAAGTCTGGCTGTTGTCAACTGGCAAGGGCTTCGACGTTATGCTGTTATTATGACATTAGACCTTGCATATGTTCTCAGCGTTGACTCTCACTACAAAGAAGGCACAGGAGAAACCACGGCTCTCCTTGGATGTACACCCAAGTTCTCAGTATAAACAGGAAAAATGTGGGAAAGGGCTTTTAAACGCTAGAAAATGAAGAGCTCTGTTCAGCCCAAGCATCTGTGAAATGCAGCCTCTACTTCATTGCTCATCTCTCTCACAGAGCGACAGGGTAAAATCCAAGCTCATTCTTCATTCTTTTCTGTTGACACAACCACCTCTGATGTTAACCAACAGTCACAAAGGAAGAAGGGCCACTTTAAACTCTATGCCACTTCAAAAGGCCATCAAATCAAAATTACTATCTCTTACTTACTAAAAACCATACATGAGTAAAAAGGTCAGAGATGGAAAGGGTAAGAAGTCTGATGTTCTAACAGATTTCCCATGGAATTTACTAGATCATCACCCAAAAGAAGGGACTGATGGTGCTATTTTAAATTGTGGGAAACTGAGGCCCATAAAACTGAGGAGATGGACTGACTCAGAACTGTTCAAGCAGAAATGAGTCAGGGAGAGCTCAAAACCAATTCTAATCTCAGGTTCCTTTCTCTTATGCCTTAACCAACAACCCTATAGATACAGCAGAGCGAACGGGTGTGGACTACACTTTAGCCAGGGTCAGCCTCACCTGTGCCAGGCATCCAGAGAACAGAAGGAGCTGGCTCGCTGCTGCCTTTGCTGCTGTTTTGCCTGCTGCACTGAAACCTCTCAATTTGTCCTCTGCCCCTCTGGCTGGTAACTCTGGGTTTTCTAGGACTTCTGTTTTTTTCCTCAAGTTTTCTACCACTGAGCTAAATCCCAACTCTTCTGCCTTGCTGGGAAAAGGGAGGCTGAGGTCAAGCCCATGGGGAGAACACAGGTATCAGAGATAATCTATACACATGGAATTCTTCCTAATCCTTCATCTTCAGTTCTACTATAGTCTGCCTCTGGCTTACGAGTCCTTGTCTATGTGGCCCTTTCTCCCACTGACACAGAACCGTCAATCATTCAGCCCTGTCCTACTTAGTACAGGCTCTATGGAGGGAAAAAGAAGAATTATTTTTAAAAGAATTGTTCTAGAATTTTGAGTGCGAATCTTCAAAACAAAAGCAACAGTGAAATTTTCCATAGACAATATAGTGACAAAATAGTAAATTCTCTTTAGACCCTAAATTCTGCTACTTAGAACATTTTCTGTACCCACTTTTTTAAAATATGAGGAAATGGCAAAAAGCAATGAGCCAGAAAATTTTGGAAAATATATCTTATCTATTTACTGAAACAAAATTAGAGTGTGAAAATATTCAGCACCTGAAACCTCCATTGCTTATGTGCTGTGGTGAGAAGCATCTCAGGAATGAGACATATACCAAGACAGGTAGCTTCATCTCACTCCTCTTGCAAGTCTCCACATTGATTTAGTAGTCAATGTTCCTGGCTATATCCTCAAAACACATTAAATCCAACCACCTGCCATGATCCTTGCTCCCACCACCAAAATCCACATTATCACTGCTCACACTTCTTCAATATTCCATGATTTCTGTTTTCATCATTTCCCCAATATATAGTTGCTCATCATACATCCCAGGTGACATATCCTAATGATAATTTCAAATAGTTCTTGTGAGGTATACAGAAGATTGTGCTATGCTCCATTCAAAAGCTTCTGCTAACTTTCCATCATAGCTAGAATAAAATCCACACATTTTCATATGATCCATGAAATCCCAAATAGCCTACTTCTCAGACAGGACTCTGTGCTGGCTGAGCACTCTTCCCTCTAGTTTTCACCAATGTGCTCCTGTTTTAAGAATGTAGCTAGTCTGTGGTGAGATTCAGGCATTATTGAGGGAGACCTAGATGGGGTGTGACCAGCCCCCATTAAAAAACCAGTTGCAAGCTGCCTGCCCTTCCTGTTTGTTCCCGTATTATCAGAAAAAAAGATTGACACCATCATTGTGTGAGACTATTCCACTCCCCAAAAGTTGCCTTAAAGTCAAATTTTATATCATGCTTATATAAACTTTTTGATAAATATTAGTCCTTTATTTAATCAACTGCCAATAAATAATTCCTACAAAACTATTCCTTGGTGTTTTCTCGTGTATTTACATGGCTCACTCCATGCCTTTACCCAGTGCCGTCTTCTCTATGAAGGGCAGCCTTAGGATCCTTTAGAAGGACACACCCAATGCCCCATAGCCACTCAGCCTGATGAGCCTTTTTTACCGCTACCCAGTATTTGAAAAGTCCTTACTTGTTCACTTACATCCATCCACTGGACCATAATTCCCCAGAGGCAGGGTCTCTGTTTACTGGGTTATCTCCCGTGTTACAGTTATAAAGATCACAGAGCATTTTCTAAAGAAATGGGTAAAAAGTCACATAAATTTTAGTGAAACTTCTCAGAAAACTATGAAGTACAAGTTCTCTGGACCAAAGTCATTTGTATAGCTTTTGAGGTGAGTATATAAAATACATGTAGAGTGACACATGAATTGAAGAAGAGTGTAGCCATTACATTTTTAGGTAAGAATATATTTAAATAAAGGTAAGCTGTATATTTAAACAAAGCCATGAGTAAAGACCAGGAAAAGCTTAAAGCAACAGTAAAGTTTTTCTACTATAACCTCTCTCTTTTTCCACTGAGTAGATGGCTCCCTAGAAATCGGCTTATAGTCCTGTCGCTCTCTGTGGTTCCCACAAAGTTAAAGGCTCCAAAATGAACAGGGAGAAATGTGGGGTAAACAGCAGCATCTGAAAGAGAGGGCACAGAACTGGGGGACAAACTGATGGGAGTGTCTTCATATCTAAGCAAACACCAAGAATAGACAGTGTCTCTCAGTTTCCTCCCCACCTCTGCTCAGAAGTGTATGACGAAGCCTGGAAAGAACTGCTCAGATCTTCCCCTGAACTGTTCTGATCGATATAAGAAAACCTTCTCTATCTCCAGAGAAGGCAGGAATTCTTATCTCTGAAGATACAGAGACAGTAAAAAGACTCTGAACAAATAGGTTTTGAAAGTTCCCCCAAGTTCGTGAGTGATGGCCACACCTCCTCTCCACTCAGCACCATGGCCATCAAGCCTTCTTCATCAAGCCTAACATAAAAACGACACACTGCTTTCCATTTTCATTAAGTCTTCACTTCAAAGGCTGCTAAGGCTGCATAAGACTGAAAACACTTTTATCCTGTCACAGAATGCTCAGCTGTGGACACAGCAATGGAAGCAGAATACTTGTGAGTATCTCACTTCTAAGTTTCTCAGGCATGCAGGGTGAGTCAATTAAAACTCTGTGTACACCGAACAAAACAAGTTACATAAATGTAAGAATAATATATGACTCAAATGTTTTGCTGTACCTTTGATAATGCTACAACTTTTATAGGGGGAATCACTTTTCTAATATTCAGTTCATTAAACCCACATAAGTGGGGGTGGTGGGAGTTCAGGAAAGAACCGACCCACTTTGCTGAAAACAGAAAAAATAGATTTCTTGTTTTATAGTAAAGATTTCTGTCTACTGAACTTTGATGTGATGGATTTAATGCCTTTATTTTCTCTGACTTCCAGGTCAATGAAGCAATAAGGCATCATGGGTCCCTGGCATGAAGCTGTAGTTATGTTTCCACCCAGCTCTGGTGTTGAGGCCCTAGTGACACTGGCTCCCTGGCCAGCCACGCAGATCCCTGCTGCTCTGTCTGCTCCTTTCCACTTGCTTGTTTTAAAATTCATATGAGAAAAGCCACTTGATTCAAGGACACCCAGGCAGAACCTGAAGCATACTTTTGAATTAATCTTTTATATGCTTCTTTCTTTGAGTTGAATTTGAAATAAATTCTTTAGTAACATGGGATATTTATTTTTGTTTTTAAATGCAGAAAATGTGTGTGTATTAATAATCGAAATAATCTAAAATGGAGTATTTCCAAAGAAAAACTTACGAAATTTCTCAAAAGGGGACTAATAAAAATGATTATAGTTCATTAGAACAGCTATTAACACAATGACACCCTAAAACCGCTTGATAATGAGAATTAATTTTAATTAATGGCCCTTTGAGTTTGTTTAAATGTGGGTTCCTTTTCAATATATTCGTTTCCACACAGGATAGAGTTAAACAATTTCACTTTTCAAAATCTGAATAATGTAGTTTTGTTCCAAAGTATTGTTCATTTTCTTGTTAAAAGATTTGTCATTTTGATAAGGATCATCACCCATCAATCCTGTATCGGTTTTCTACCCTTTTATAGTATTTCATTCTACTAAACGTAGCAGGTTTGTGCCTAAAATATTTGGCAGCACCACTGTTGACTATACTTAATCATTCAAGGAAAAAAAATCCTCCTGCATCCTAATGAGCTTTTATGTTTCCTGTTACTAGCAAATGGTTAGCAGAATGTGCCAGCCTGCTCTTAGCGCAGAGCCGGAACCTTCCCCTTCTCCGGGAACACAGAGAAGAGTGTCAATGAGTCTCTTACTTGGACAATGGCAACAAGAAATCTTCAACAAGTGCCGTCCTGACCCCTTTTCTTTTGCTTCAGATCCAGCTGAGCAGCAAAAACTGCTTGAAATTCAGCAATCACATTTCTCACTGTTCCAGAATGACCTATTTCGCACTAGAATGAACCAGTGAATTCATACATATAAATAACTATCTTCAGACACTGCGTTTCAAAATATGAACAGGGATAAGGCAAAAAAAAAAATTAAAATGAAAATAAAAAAGACAGAAGAAAAAAAAGAAAAAGACCAAAAGGTTAGGGAATATATTTTTAGGTTTGATAAATCAGCATTTTTAAACTTTTTGATATGATAATGAGGAAGTAAGCAAGACTGAACAACATAGATATTAGTGATACACATACGGCACTTTGGAATTTTCCTAAATATATACATGACAGTGCATGCAAATATAGAGGATATAGCAGGTATTCTTAATGTGCATGTATAGAAACTGCCTTTTCTTTATAACTAAATAAAAATGTGTTGATAGTATTACTAAACAGAATATCCTGACAAATTACTGAATGGATACTGTATCCATAGTATTTATTGAATATGTTTTGTGTACAAAACTTATGCCAAATTTTGCAACCTTCCTAAAACTTTCTGATCCCTCAAAAGTGTTTTGTTTTTGTTTTGTTCCTTTTTTTTTTTTTTAAACAATATCCCAGTATATAAAAACGTACATGCTAGTATCCTCACTAAATGCTGGCAGCATTCTCCATCACCATTTCCAGTGACCAACAAAAGGTGACCACATAGGAAACTCTCAAGCAATTAACATGGCCCTTGTAGGTACAGACATTTCAGTAGTGTGTATAGACCCACTGTGTGCTTCACATTAACACCGTGGCAAAAACCTATTGTCAGACAGTGAGCAAAAGGAGATGCACTCAGGGATCTCAAGAGGGAAACAGATGAAGGGCACCCTGCACGTAAGTAAAATACTCACTGGGCAAGTTTGCAGATGCTGCAAAGGGAGAGAGATCTCAGCACAGAGACCAAGAATATTTGTTATAGTAGTTTTTGAGATGCCCAGGTTTACATTCTGTGAATATATCACAAATCCAATCAGTGCACAGAACTGAAAAACAATCCTTTGGGGCAATTGTCATTTCTTAAGCTGTGTGCAATGTATCATGAGTGGGAATAAATACAAGGGAGGTAAAAATGGAAGCCAGTCCAGTAACGTGGATGACAAATAGAAACTGGAAAGAATAAGGTAACTCCAAAATGAAATGTTAGCCTCAGAAGCAAAACAAAACTACTGAGGAACCACAGACGCTGTCAGCTTCCAAGGCTAAGCTGTCTCCCGGAGGAATATTCCCACAGAATGACACTCATCACATTAAACGTTTTTATTCTTACTCTCCTTCTAAACCTGGAAGGTGTTTACCCAACTCACTCTACTTAGTATTTCCTTACTCTGAACCAACCCTGCATAAAACAACAGTATATCAGGTCCAGGAATGAAGCTGCACATAACTGCTTTCAGAACACCGAGAAATAAATATTTAAAGTAATAAATTTTAGTTTGTGATTTTACAGCTTTTGCAAATAAAAGATACTTATAATCTTATCAGTAGTCACTTAAATACATAAAATACTCATCTGCATATCTTTCCAGTTATAGAAATACACTTCAAACAGCAACCCTGCATAATGTATATGAAAGTCAAAGACCTTGTATTGAATGTTGTTCTCTGTAACACACACACACACACACACACACACACACACACACACACACTCAAAAGCACCTTCCCAGAGTTGCTTCTCCATTTTGCAAAAATAAAATGTGTCCATTTCACAAACTGTAACTTCTCAAATTTCACTATCAATTATGGATTTATTGTGAATAGTAGGGATCTGTTTTCTGTTCTAAGTTTGAATGAGTCCCTTATATTCACTTTCTCTAGATTCCAAATAACTATAAATTCAGTATTGACACCAAACACAAATAATCGTTTATATTAGTTGAATGTTGTTATTGAAAGACAATTAGGTACACATCACTAATGTCTGATTGAAACAAACTAAGCAAGAAATAATATTATAGGCAATAATGAGAAATAAAGCTGTCTGTTCACTGGCCCTAGGCTGCCTGAGATGGTGTGGGATGCTAAGTGACTTTTATACTCTTATGTGGACGTGTATATCAGAAATACATTCAAAGGTGAAAAATTCTTCCTGAGCCTGAGTGGAACACACAAATGCTTGGCACATGGCAAATGGTTCAGGCATGGTTAGCCTTGACATGCCTGAGCAGGAAAGCATAGGAAAGCTCCTGAATGCTAATCACATTCCAACTAGTCACCACATTTAAATTCGTACAGTAAACATATTTATCACTGACTTGGATACTACATCATTTTTTAATATTGCTCTCCAGCTGTTGGATAGAATTTCATGTCTTCAGCCCAGAGAACCACAGAAAATGACAAACACGTTGCAGATTTCTTTTCTTATCTAGAATATTAAAAGAGTTCTTCTAATCTTATACAGAAATATGGGGGGGGGTAGCCATTTTAGCCTAGTGTGCCTAGTTTGTTTAGAGTAAACAAAATCATAATCTCTAAACAATTTTTAGGTGACTGCATCAATTACTTGATAACTAGTAAATTCAAGATGGCTGAGAATGCTTTGGGAAATGTAGGAAGCTATCTGCAGTGCCCCAGTGCAGTGAGTACCCAAGAGCATGGGAGCACTTAAGTCAAGTAAACAATGTGGCCGCCTCTTTCTTAAGTCAAGAGTGAAACATCAAAGTTTGCAATATAGAGAAGAAAAGTCTAGGAGAAACATAGCTGTTATTTGCTTAATTTTAAACCTAAATTGTTTTCAAAATCTAATAGTTGTATATGTTGGTATACATTTATAGTGATTTTAAATTTTTTTATTTAATTATATAAACTAGCCTCTCTACAATCACTACTGGATTCACTGTTCCTAGGTGTGTCTATCAGGAGTCATCACCCAAGTGCTATAATGTAGTTTGAGTGGAAAGTAACAGACCCATTCAAATGTCGCTCAGCTCAAGTTGCTAGTGAAAAGTTGACATGAACATAGAATTTTTCACTATCTTTCTATTTGAAAAAAAGAGAAAATCTCAGATCTTATATTTTTATCAAAATGAAACATTGAAAATGTATTTCTTTGAGCAGTTCTACAAAATTACTGAGATTTATTGGTGACATCAGCAACTGAGTAAGAAGGAAGTGAAGCTATCAGAAGCATAAGAGAAGCCGCCACTGTACTTTCTCAAATGGCCTTCTGCCTTCGTCTAGACAGCCAGGTACACTATCTAATTAGTTTAAAAGCTGTACCAGTCACTGCAAAGAATAAAGTGAGCTTTCAGACACACACACACACACACACACACACACACACACACACACACACACACACATATGCATTCAATAGCACAACAGAACTTCCAGAACGGTTTTTGGTTTATTTTTAAGCTAAATAAACATTAACATATTTCAATGAATAAAGCATGGCTTGTGGGGGAGGGGGAGATGAAAAGACAGAAATCAAATTTAAAATAAAGATGACAGTGAATAAAGTTGGCCTAGAAGAAATGTGCTTCACAAAAGAGAGGGAGGGAGGTGGGAGGAAGGGGGGGGGAGAGGGAGGGAGGGGGAAGGAGGGAAGAAAGGAGAGATGGAGGGGGAGGGAGGGGACAGTAAAGCAACAGCAAAGTTAAGGAAAAATATGCTGAAGATCATAACAAGGACCCCTGATCCCTCTCAGAACAAGTAGCAAGAACAGAGTCCCGGAGAAAGACAGGAGAGCAAACTCAAAATGAGCAGCGAATCAAGACAGGTAATCCTTTAGGGGTAGAGAACCCCACTGGACAGCAAAGCTTCCAAAGGTGAAGCCAACAAGTAACAAAGTGAGGAATGCAGGGTATGGTTTTCAAGGAAAAGCTAGGGAAAGGAAATACACAGTTTGCTCAGAAGCTCTTCGGGTAAGCTCTGTGGAATGCACCAGGCCACCTAACCCTCAGTTTGGGCCAACCCCACAACCGCAACCATGTTTTCAGCATGGCTGACATGACAACTCTCTTTTGTCTTCAGGTGAGCAACCTCAGAGAAGAAAAACACACACAATCAAGATGTGGGTGAAAATACTTTTCATTTGAGAAAGATATTCTGTCTATATATTTACAAGGTTTGAAACATTTAAAAGGAATCTGACACAGGAAATCTGATACTTGCATTTTTAATTTAAAACAAATAAAATAGGCTGGCTAATGGTAATCTTAAATTTTTAATGTGAAATATTTCCAGGAGTTCTTTGAGTAAGTCACGCAGAGTTTGATAACACTCAAGTAGATCACTACTGAGACACCGTAGTGTGTAGGCGCTTGGGGAGGTTTCAGTTAGATGTGTAAGGTTGTTTTATGAGGGGTTAAAAGTGTTTGGGAAAATTGGTTAGATTTAGTTTGGAACAGAAATGAATTTAGTCAATAAGACAACAGTGTGAAATGTTTAGTGAAATTCAATCTGTCAACTGTATATGCTGATTTAATCACCCTTGAAGAAACAAAATTGTTTTAAATATATCTCCAATAAAATATTTATCAATAATAAAAACTTTGTAAATTCAGCTTAAAGGCTTATAAATATCCAGCTTTGTAATTTAAGACTATTCAAAAAAGATTATTAATTATGATACTGGAAATGTTACTTATCTCTTATAGATTAAAAGTTCAAATGACTCTGTGAAACCACTAATTTCTCCAATCAAAAGATGAGCATAATTCAAAAGGAAAGAATTTTTGAAAGATAATCATCTGACAAACCTGAGATATTAACATTTTCCATGAGGGGATGTAGGAAATCTAGAAAAGAAAATTTTAAAAGCTAGCTAATATGGCCACCCTCAGAAATTCCTCATATACAGTACTAAAGGTTTGTAAGAAGCATTATAATTTAAAAACAGGCTTCAGTCCTTTGTTTTTGATAAGGAACTTAATTTAATGTTCATCGATTTCTTGTAGAATAGATGTTACTGAGGACAGCTTAGAAATTGCTGTACTAGATAGCTGGACACAGATCCTTTACAGGATGCTAGGTACCATAAATAACGAAAATTACAAATGACAGAAATTTTCCTTATGTGGTGGTACCACATAGTACTTGACAAAAGGCTTCCTTAACAAGATGGGATGATCTGCCCCATGATACTTCCAGGGTCTTCGGAGGGTTTACACCTTTCTCATAAACATACCGTAGCCCTTTCCTTTTAAAACCTCAGACATACTCATGGACTCCACTAACACCTAAACTCCTGAAGCTTCCAAATCCTTGTCACCAATTCCAGTTTCTGTCACTAAGTATCACTGCCTCACTGGTATACATGAACTTGAAGCTGAACATCCAAAGCTGACTTCACTCTTTTCCATTTAAAACAATGTTAACCTCCAACCTTCTACAGAGTACCATTTTCTCACTGCTTAAGCCAAAAACAATGTTAACCTCCACCTTCTACAAAGTACCATTTTCTCATTGCTTAAGCCAAGAACTACTTAGTTCTGGAATCTCAAGTATTCAGGTCTCAAGTCACTGTTCTAAAATCAACCTCAATGGTCCTTCAATTCATGTTTTTCTTTTCACCCTGATGTTTATTATTTACACTAAATATACCATTATTTTCTCAGCAACTACAGCCACCTGTAGCAGGACACCTTGGCTCTGATGTCTCCCTCAATACTTTCTCCAACCTGAATGTTTTAACTGTCTATTAGAAACCAGGGGCTTTCCCTTCATTCAATACCTTTACATCCTAGCTGAGGTCCCCTGCTCTGGTCCCTACTTCTATCTCTGGAGCTCTCCTGACTCCAATCTCCTAAGTTAAGCTGTGGTCCAAACACATCCAACTTCCTGCATTTTCTAGAATGCAAAGATCTTTTAGCTCTATCTTTAAAGTATGTTTTCTTTGTTTGAATGTCACTGTGCTCTTCTTCCAAGGAAATGCCTCACACCTTTCTCTGGAGAACATCCCTCTGCATCTGATTTATACAGAACTTCAAACTGTCACCACTGAGCTTCACGCACAAAGAGTGGGTGCACAGGCTGCTTACTACCCAATTTAAACATTTAAATAACTAGCATAGTCCTTGCATTGAAACAGTGATTCTAAAACAAACTTAAATATCGATTGCGATTTTGACTGCCTCTTTCTTGTCTCAGCTTCTCTCTCAAGTGTGTATCCTCATCTATTTCCCCAGTTTCCCTACCCCTTTACCTTTCTCTCTCTTAATAGTAACTTCTAGATGAATCCATTACATAGAAATACTTATTTCGACACTGAAGTACAAAATACAGCCAAGTTTCAAATGTCTAATTATAGGATGTCTCTTCTTAGTCGCGACTCCACAAGCCTATGAAGCCTATAAGGATCGGAAAGACACGGGCTATTTTCCACTGGCCAGGCTAGGACTTTATAGTCTTTCTTCCCCTACAGAGAAGACTGACCATACTCAATAGGTATCTACCACTCAGCCACTCAACAGAAGCCAGTGCAGCTAAGAAGACACTGGTGTTGTCTACTTGGCAGAAAGTGGTCCTGCATCAAGCATCCATCATGCTCAAACACTGTACAATGAGGGGCAATTTGCAACCTACACAGAACCTTCCTAGCTGCACACCCTCCTTTCTGCCCCACCTCTCTGTGCCGTCCTTGACTCCTTCTTCGAATTTAAGGAAATCTCACGATTGCATTTGTTCATCTCCTCCTTTCTCCGTTCTTCCACACTGACAGACTTTTCCCGCCTTAGGAGCAAGCTATTGCTTCCTGTTTTATTTCTGTGCTGCATAAGTTATGAATTCAAAGAACACACGTGTTCTGAAAGAAAACATTCTAAGACTATGATTTCCTGATTCATACATTAATATCTTCAACAACCCACTGAGTTAATGAATTTTATGGGGCAAGGCTCTGAGATAGATGCAAAGGAGGACATAGGTGTATGACATTCCGGCTAACCCTATCGCTCTTGCTAAGTGCCCAGGGTGAGAACTCTGCAAGGTCAAATGGGAAGATCCTGCCTGACCCTGGTGTGGATAATCATGTCCTGAGGTTGTGGAAGGGGAAGCCGCTGGTCCCGAATCACCAAGCTTATTCTACTCAGAGCCTGGGATAAATTAAGCACTTTGGGGACTGGAAACTGCCGTTCTCCCCAGGAGGGACCAGAACTCTACCAACCAACAGGTCACAGCACCTGCCTTGGGCATGTCAGGTGTCCAGCCAGCTGTGAAGTTCTTCCTAGCGCTCTCAGTTGGAAGCAGTATAATAGGGCCCATTGTTAACAATGAGAAAATCAGGACCCTCAACTTCAGGAAGACTTTATTCCCTCTCGCCAAAGACCAAAGGCAGAAAGTTCTGGAATACAGATCTACCAGGATTAATAATACCGCATCATGCATATTTTTGTCAGACAATTAAATAAGAGCGCCCTACTACTATAATGAAGAAGAGTTGTCTGTCCAGCACATTGTTTCTTGAATAAAGCACTGTACAGAAAGCTCTAAATAACAAAGTACAGCCAGCACAGTCTATTTATTTTGAGATAATTAATCCCCTCCACTACAACAATAAAAGCAACTCCTTATCACATCACTATGTTTTTTTAGTAATTATAGAGACCAAAATTTACTAAAAATCGCACCATGATTTTGTTTCCCTGGTATTAATATCCAGGAAACAGAACTTTGAAGAGGCAGCCACTGGCTCCAAGTTGGCTCAAGCGGGTGCTGGCATCAGTCTTGCCTCAGATTGTGCCTCGTCATTAAGCCTCTGTATTGTCAGCATATGCTGCTCTCACTGTCAGAGCTGGTCCCACCATTAACATTCACATATCCTTCATCTCCTTCCAAAAGCCATGGGTAGATGAGGGTGACCGTCTAGAGAGTAGCACCTTAAAGCTTCCTACAGGCAGAGGAGGGTAAGAAGAGCCCTGTTCCAGTTCCTTAGCCTTTCGGAAAAAAAAGGTCGATCAACAGTGCTGTGCCAGCCTACAGGACAAAAGGCTGGCAGAAGCTTGTTCATGTCATAGAGAGCAATACTTCCATGACCTTCATGGCTTTCTGAATTTGTGTTTCCTCAAAAACAGCATTACCATAAGTTTAGTAAGATTAGTCCATTTACCAATATGTTTAGGTTTGATTTTGCAGGGTATACAGCAACAATTTCCTACTTGAGGGTCAGGTTTTGATTATATAGGAAAAAACACTCCAAAAGATTGATGCATAGCTTCAAAAACACTACTTAATTCAGGTGCTAAGACATCCCTTATTATTCAAAGTGGGTTATACCAAGGAGGAAGTCATATACATCCACATGCTTAATCTCATCTTTGTAAAATATGCTTCAAATTTGACCCCTGCATTTAGTAACTACTTACTTCATGGAAGAGAATAAAAACATGTTAAAGATTTAACACAAATAAGAGCCCCTGTGTACTCAATGTGTGCTTGGATATTAATAACTGTTAAGATCAACTGGGAATGCAGCTCGGTTGGTGCAGTATTTGCCTAGCACGCACAGGCTCAGCACAATCAAAAAATTAAGAGCATGAAATCCCTGTAACAGAGAAAAATAAAATTCTATGTTCACTATCTCATCCAAAAGTTTCCTCATTATATCCTTAATGTCTAGGCTAGAACTGGGAGCATAACAGTACTCAAAGAATAAATCTATCATTACCACAACTTTACTTTTTTTAAAAAAAGTGAGAACATAAACAATTGCAAAAAGCAAATCCAAAAGTTTTAAAGATTAAAAGATTTAAATTCAACTCTTAATTGTTACATGGTTTCTAAATAAATGCAGTGCATTAGAAGGATCTCCTCAGGGGCTGGGACATCCCACAGTACAGTCCTTTCTTTAGTTACAGTGACCCGAGTTCAGTCCCCTAGTACTACAAAAGAAAATCATTTCAATGTACTTGGCAACAGGATATATGAAATGATGATGAAGTGTACGCATATTTTACCCCACACACGAAGATTTGAAAGCAATGGAAACCATGAAAGGCTATCGTTCTAAGCTATATACAAGGAGTTCATATAGATTTCAGTAAGACTTACTGTATAAAAAGAAAAACAACATGAACTAGTAGATATGAAATGTGCTCTCAACTTGAAAGCTTTCTTTCTCTTCTCCCCTCCCTCCCCCCTTCCTTTGTTGAGACAAGGTCTTCCTATGAAGGGCATGCAGCCTTGAACTAGTGAATCCTACATACTCCTCCAGAGTACTAGGATTACAGGACTGTGCCTCCATGTCCAGCTCTTCAATTTACCCTAAGATGATGAGAAATGGTACTTTTACTGCTCTGTAATTTTACATCAGCTTTAACTTAAACTTTTACATCTGGATAGCACTAATCCTATCCACTAGAAAAAGGACAAAGTCAGTAAATACTAAGATCATCCTTGAAATGCAATGAAATATTATTCTCTAAATTCCAAAATCATACTTCACAAAATATCCCTTTTTTAGGATGAAGAAACTAATAGCATCAATAGCAAGCTCTTAGATCAACTTCTTGTGCAGTAAGTAACACATTAATAGTACATATCATACGTTAGTTTTCTATTATTTGTATTACTCATAAAACAGCATCTCAGGAATGTACATATGCACAAAGACATGTGTGTATATATGCACAAATATGTATACATAAACACACACATATACATATATATATCTTTACACAAAGTCTATGAAATAGATGCTATCCTTTCCCTCCATATTAAGATACAAGGACATTGAGGCATACAAATGTGAAACATCTTGCAAACAGTACATAACATAATTGTAAAAGAGCCAAGATTAAAATTCAGTCAGCCTAGCTCCTGATTCCGTATTCTTGATGACCATACCATATTTCAAAGCCCCAAGTTTTTTTTTTTGTTTTTTTTTTTGTTTTTTTTTTTTTTTGTGAAAACTCATGAAGTGGAGGCATTGCTACCTAATGATAAATATTGGCAGCATATTTTGAAAAATATACTTATTAATTTCCCTCAAAGAGCCTTCATGAATACAAAGGAAAGAAATTCCTAACCATATAAAGCCAACATAAAGTCAATATCAAGTGTACTCTAACAAACACACACAAAAATATACATGCAAAGTCACTGAGGAAAATGCAAGTAATATTTTTTTTCCATGATGTCCGAGCCAGAGAGTGTTAGGAGAAAATGTCCACAAAGAGCCACCCAGAAAATATTTCCTGTGCTGCTCCTTAGGGCTCTCACTGTGTTCTTAACAGCCACCTCTGGTTGCAGGCAAAGATATACACTCATTGGCTTAGCATTCCTTTCTGAGCATCTGCTTCCAGCACTCCTAACATATGACCTTGCTTTGCGGCCAAGGGTTGGGGCCTAAGCTCTAAAGGCTCATTTCTCGCTGCTTCTCACCTTCCAACCCGACTTTACCCTGTGCTCAGTAACTATGGTTATATTCTCTTCTTCACCATGCTGCATCTCTTAGAAAAAACTTTGTGGTTGTGATTCTTGTTTGCATGTGTTTGGATGAAAATTCTAGGTTTTTACTTTTTATAATTGCCACCATACAGTCTCCAGAAATCCTTCTGCAATAAAGTCAAGACTAATACTATTCAAAAGAGGAAGAAGGTTTTCTAGGAACTGATAATACGCATCGATGTTCAAACAGTTTTCCTTCCCTCCCACACAGGCAACGCTGTAAGGAGTAACAGCAACAGCTGAAGAAGGCAGGTGGCCTACCTTCAGGTCAGCAGTGATGTCGCCTCCACATCACTGGATGCACTAAAACATGCCTGCTCCATTGATGACTTTGGTGCAAACAAACTACTTTCCAGTATTTTCATGAAAAGGGGGGGGGGGTTGGGGGGGGGACCGGGAGAGGGAGAGGGACGGGGGGGGGGGGGACAGGGACAGGGACAGGACAGGACAGGGACAGGGAGAGACACTGGCTACCTGGCAAGGGAGAAGGAAAAGAAGAAGCTCTGTCCCTAAACTGTTCAAAGTCAGCGTTCATCTGCAGACATACCATGCTATTGTCCTTGTGGACCACACTCTGTGCTTTTTCCTAGGTCTGGCCTACAGAGCAGATGCTAATCAGCTCCCGTTTGAACCACATTAAATGACGAACCAAGTCAGCCAGAGTCACAGTCTGTTTATTTGAGTAAAGAATCACTCATGGTCCTGATGCTGACATCACTAAACTGCCTTAATAAAGTAAGACAAACAATGTATTTGTCCACTTTTCATTTTTAAAGTTCTTCCAATCTCTCCTAAAATAAGTGCTATAGATTTGATTTAAACACCGAGGTTTTCAGTCATATGAAGACTACATGTGGACTAAGAGGTCGAGACATTTCTACTACCATATGAGTGCATATTAAACATACGGCTTTTATAAGGTAGTGAGGTGTATCAGAAAAGCAGCAGAGGAGCAGAAAAATTTAGTTTCAATTCCAAACATGCAGATTTCAGCGTCTTTGACTTTTACTTCTTAGATAACTCCTCCAAGCTTCAGGTTCTTCACACATGGCAGACGGTACCAACTCTACATCCCTCAACACCGAAAAACTCTACACTTAAGCAAATGTAACTGGAATTTAAAGAACAGACATAATTACAGGTATTTGGGCACTGCCGTGACTGAAATGGCATACTTCAGTAAGCAATGCCACTGAAAACATTTCACTTTGGCTCAAAACGTTGCACTTTATTAAGAATGCTACCCAGCTACTAAGCAAATACCTGTACACTGAAAATATTTTTACAGCAAGCATAAACAGTTTGACAGTAATTTGTATCATTCTCACGGGAAAATAACTTCTCCAATCTCATCTTTCTAGTCTGTGTAGCAGTGCCAATTTATAGGCATATAAAATTTGAAATCTCTTCTGTGCATCAATTATAACTTACACAGCTCCCTGAGCAGCATTTAAAAAGCAAAGAAGTGCAAACAATATTCTTCTTGCTGACATAGTAAAAAATTTAGCTAACATTGCTTTAGAACTTCACAATTTAGCTGCAATCAAATATCCTCTTTTTGAAAAAAGAAAGCAACTAGAGTAATAGCTTAGGTGGATTTAAATTCCACATCCAACTAACCTGTACCTTAACTATTTGGTTCGTCACCTACGGAAAGGCAATGAGCTGAGAGCAAACTAGCCATCATTTCCTTCTAGACTCCTGGGTACCAGGACATGCAAAACTCTTCCTACATTTTATTTTTTTAAGGCTACATTTCAAAGCATAGATCTACAACAATAAGAAAAATAAAATATAACAAAGATGCATAAAAGATCTTAACTCCTGGGGATATTTCCTGTCTGGACTAGAGAGAAAGAGAGGATATATACATACATTATATATATATATATATAATTTATATTATATATAATATAATATAATGTTATATTATATATATACATACATTATATATATATATATATATATATATATATATATATATATATATAAACTCAAAATTTGAAAGTTCCTGAAGAACCAATGAGAAGAAATCACAAAACAAGTACCACATACTATTAACTGGAATTTAACTTAGAAGCAAAAACATTCTAGATGTGCAATTTAGAGCTCATTTGTAACTCTAGTAGCCACTGGTGGAATAGAGATTGAACAATAGACATTAGACCTTTTGAAATGGCAGATGGTTGTGACTGTAACTGATTGAAGTAGCTTTGGTAGGCTCCACTAATACATTCTGGTTGATATTTGCATATAACATTCATTAATTAACTACAAACTGGTTAAAATTTAAATGTGTGAGGAGGATCCTTTTTGAACTGAGTGAGTAGAAATTTATGATAGAATGCTATCATTCAAAAAACATCCAAAGCCCAGGAACTAGAGATTAGGTTTCTTTTGCACAAATACAGTCTTCTGTCTCCCCAAGGCATGAACCCAAAGGAAACACACCTGTAAGTCCTCACAGTCCACGAGATCCAAAGAGTGAACAGAAATTCTAAAAGTCCACAAGTAAAAATTCCTATTTCTCAGGTCCCTAATTTTAGATTGCTCAGATGGAATGGGATTTGGAGAATTTCCCCTAGAGCAATCATGGCCACTGACAAGAGATGCAGAGGCAAGCAGCTTCTGTCCAGCTGTGGACCAGAGATAGGACTAGGGGGCTGTGCTAATGTAACATGGCTCAACTACAGAGCAGAGCAGAATTTAGCTTCTAATTTGATCAGTTTAAAAATCAGATTGGGGGGGGCACCTTGGGCCCAGGCTAAAACTTGACATATGAGAGATCAGCCCAAGGGTAAATTTACTTAGAGACTATTTGAGTGTTCTATAGAGTGAAGCAAGGAAGTTCATTCACATCTCAAAATTGGAGATTCAGTCTCCTGTGTTATACCATTACATATTCTTCAAAAGATAGCTAATAAAGGAATAAACCTGAAATCTTCACCCAGCTTAATTGACTATATTTACTTCAGATTAAAAATAATTTTTAATAACTTTCTAGTTGGCTATATCACCAGGAGAAACTGCTGGTCTGTAATATGCCAACAGTCAAGAGAAATGTACATCACCCATATAGCAGTGGGCCAGCTATAAGCCTATACCAGGATTAGCATGGTCTTCAGCTCACTGAAAGGTTTATTTAGCAACTAATAATAACAATCAAAATAAAAAACATTAATATTTAAAGAGGAAATGTTATAAATGTTCAAGGAATCCTCTAGAGCTCACAGGAAGCCTTTGAGTGCTAACACTTTCCAGACAATGGGTCTTCTCTTACTCTCTGTATTAGGCTCCCTATTATTGTGTACATGTGTTTTGCTTGCTTCTTAACTTGCTTATACTAACAGATGGAAAAAGGAAATATGAACTGGTAGCTCCCAGGTTGCATCCTGTCTGCAAAGCTAGGCTACAGCAGGACAGCTGATGAGCTCTGTGACCCAAGCTCTACAGTGATGACCCAACCATTCCGGAAGTGCTGCGATCATACCGCCTACACTTCAGTAGCTACAATAGGGACAGATGTCCTCGGACCCTCTCTTACCCATGAGAGTGAAATGCAGACTAGGACTAGCATAATGGCCATGGTTTTAGGGGTTAGTGAGGCCTAATGATTGACACCTTGGAGAAAGGGGGATTCTCAGTGCCCTGAAAGAGCTAAAAAAGGAACACACAGGACCTTTGGGAATTAAAGGGGGAATTCCATAGAAAGTACAGTGGGAAAACGTGGCTGACACTTAACATTCTATTTTTTAAATTGCAGGAAATATGTGAACTAGAAAATGTAGTTGTGAATAATGTAAAAGTTTCCTTAAAACTAATTTATTTTTTTAACAAAATTAATCTAATAAAAAAGAAACTAATTAAAATAATTTTGAAAAATATGCTGCATCTAAATGCATCCTCACAGTGAGATTGATTCTTAAAAACAGCCCACCTGGGGCTTTCCAGAGTCACCAATTTTCATAAAACAATACCTTTTCTTTATTCTGCTTATCAGTTACTAAGAATTTCTCTTTAAAGCTTGATTACCCCAAAACTGCAATCATCATCCAGGATTCTGTTTCCACTGAGCTTTCCACTGTACTTGGAAGCTATATTTGATACTCTTCATTGTAGCTTCCTCTAATACAACAGTCACTTGAAGCAGTTCACTGCTACCATACATGCATGCATACATACACACACGCGCAAACACACACGCACACAGAGATACACAAACACACACACAGAGATACAAACACACACACAGATATACAAACACACACACATGCATGCACACACAGATATACAAACACACACATGCATGTACGCACACACACATATGCATGTACACACAGATATACAAACACACACACATGCATGCACACACAGATATACAAACACACACATGCATGTACGCACACACACATATGCATTTACACATAGATATACAAACACATACACATGCATGCACACACACGTGCACAGATATACAAAATACACACAAATAAATGCACACACACAGACATACACACACACATAAATGCACACACACAAATAGACACACACAGAGAAGGCAATGAAATAGAGAGTGAACGGGTTACCACATTGGCCATCATCTGTCACCTTGACCCTTAAGCAACACTTGCCCCACAACACTTCTGAGGCTTTGCCATGATAACTGCTTAAAATAGTAAAAATCAACAAGCACAGTTAAAAACTATGTGGAAATCTGCACTGCAATTTTATTTCAGGCAGTTTTAGTTTTTAATGAAATATAGATCACTCAAAAGTAGCTACAGAAAGCAGCTACAAAACACAAGGACGATGGCTACCAATGTATACTCTAAGTGCCGACAACAGGGAAAGGAGCCTTGTAATCTATGTGTCATTTCAACAGTCACACCTGGGTATTAAAATATCTGCAATATTAGAACACACTAAACCAAATTCAATGATTACTTTATGTTCATAGTATATAGGGTTCTTTCCCTATCTGACTGAATGGAATTTCCTGGTTGATGAGTTTTAATGGGTGAAACTGAGGCTAGATAAACTACATTCTCAGAGAACTGTATCAAACACACTGACTTTGAAAACTCAGCAATCTTGACTGCTGTTTGTAGAAAATTTTGGTTTAAGTATATTCTTTCAACAGTAAGCGATTAATCTACTTTTACTGCACCCTGATAGAGGACATGAGTTAAGAATTAAAAACTAAAAGAGGTTCTTTTGGCACCAATTTTCATGAACTAGGATTTCACCGATTTGTTCTGGGGTTGTATAGGCTGTCACATATTAAGAAATCAACACAATGTCCTCAGCAGTTGTCAGTCACAGGTGACACCGCTGTAAATTAAGGGAACGCATCTTCAAGCAGAGTTGCACACACGTATTTCTAAGGAACCCATTTGCAGTCTGATTTAGTCTCTTAAAATAGACAACCTAAAACTATCTCTTAAACTCTCACGGGTATGAAATTGTCTAATTGACTATCATTTTCTTTTATAATCAAAGGATGTTCCCATTTAGCTTCAATCACTTGCTACTTTAACTTTAATATTTTCTATACAGTGAAAATGAGTAAAAGACTTCAGAAATAGTTCCAAATAACATTACTTATTTAAATAGGTCTCTACTGAGAAGAAAATTACTGAGTGAAAATATGTCATGGTAGTTGCATAACCCCAGAGAGTTTAATAAACAGCATTCATTGAAGTAGTAATTCATTACCATGATAGATTGCCAAACCTTTTCTCAACCCAGAATACAACAAAGGCTTTCGGAATAAATAAAAGTAATGATTGAGTGGTAAATTATCATCTTTTATATATAAAATAACCTTGCTACAGTTTTCAGATAAGGGTTTTCCCGAGTGTACTGCACATCTCTATTAACCGTATATGCTCGATGACCTAATAAAAGTGTCTCAAATGAGTCAACACAAGTTGTGGTAAGTTCACACAGAAGCCCATTATTGTGGTTGCTTATTAAAATAGTATTACTATAGGAGAAATTTTGGTAAAAAAGGAAGTATAGTCATATGTAAGCTGTCTACTTTTTTTGTCTACTTTAAAGCTCTGTCCTTCATTTTAATATAAACATACACATGATAAACTTAACTTGATGTTAAATGATGACTATTATGTTTAAGAAAATATATTAAAAAGACTTTGGTGGAGCAAAGCTGACCCTTTAATTTGGTAACAATGAAATGTAAGGACTCTATTGCATACATACAAGAAATGAGTTCTAACCTCAGAATCACAGTGAGCATCAAAGTGAGTAAAACAACAAATCCCACATATCCTCATGATGAAGGGGCTTAACTTAGGAGCACAATTTGAAAAAATTAGTATTTGCATACAATCATACAATTTTTGGAGATGACCTAAAACTATCAGGCCTCTGGTGACATGTCAGGATCTGGGTGCACACAGATTCAATAAAAATGAAAAAAAAAATCTGTTCAAGATTTAAATTAAGTAGTAAAATGCCAACGTGTGCATGAGGACAAACACACAGACAGACAGACAAACACACACATGGGGGGGGGGCAAAATCAAGTTCACTCATAAAGATTTTTTCTGTATACTGAATATTTCTCAATACTTCTTTCCACTGCCATCACATAGGCACATTTATTACTGTCTATGTTCATAGGTATGAGAGAAATTTTGCTTTTCCATTTGATTAGGAGAAAATCCATGCAGGCAGTCACTTCTGAGTGCACAGTAAGGTGTACAGGCTCACAGACGGTCACACGAGCCAGATGTGCAAAGGAGGAGAAGCACGTACATGAAATTAACAGCATAGTTCTGTGGTGATCTAGCTTGGAAGGTCAGTCCTCCCTTTAACACATTTCTCACATTTTTCTTCTGAAAAATAAGATTACAATCTTTTCCATTACTCCAGATAGCAACAATTTTCCTAAACCTTCAAATTTTAGAAAAATTGTAAAACTCAAGAGACAGGTGATCCACATAAATCTCTATGTAATTCTTCACTTAGCTTCTGAGCTAATACACTCCAAACAGGAAGAAAAAACAATTCTCCAGGTTAAGTAGTATTGCTATCTACTACTTCTTTATGTTTGTCCTAACAGAAAGTTCCTGATTGAGTTATTTCTCATGTCAGTAAATTACTTCCTGCCTCCAATAAAAGGTGCTCTAAGATAACTGCTCCCCTGCCTACCATCCAGTCCAGGCTCCAAATCTTGGCCTTAATAAACATGATAAGCAGGTTACAATATTTTCTTGTACAATGATTTGCAAAGACCTGTAAGTTGCCCAAGAATTCGGCTCCTAAAATTTCACATGAACAGCTGCACAGTCCTCAATTATGAGTGTAAATGATTTTGAAATAAAGGGAGGAGGGTGAATAATGAAATGACTTACATGTACATTACTGATTTTAACAGTAGAACACAGACCGTTGATGGGAAATCCTAATAAAGCATTTCATTAGGAAACACCGAAGGTAGATGTGTTCCTTACAAACTAATGACCACGGTGAATCCCCTTGCACTATCTAAGCAGCAATAAACTACATTCTTATCAAAATACAAATCTTCACTGTGGAGGAAATTTAGAGTAGAGATTTGTGAGAAATAATTATTATAATATGTATTATATCACAAATGTTAATTTTTTACATGACTGCAATAATTGTGATTCCATTACAACTTCTGGTTTTCTCTTAGGGTTTTTAAAATTTATCTCAATAAATATAAAGGTTAAACCACAAGAATCTTTTAAGAAATCATTTTACTTTTTAAGAATAACTGGCATATAAAGTTTCATGTACAACCACATTCAGACTACAGGGCTGATTATGTTTTACACAAAAGAATTATTTTATATTTTATATACACCTTAAATGAAGATAGTTCTTTTTAATATATCTAGGTATGATTAGTACATGACTCTCTACACCTAGCATCTCTTAGATGCGGACAGCAATGACCACTATCGTTTGAGATCTGTACCTGTTCATGCCCAGTAGAAAAGCATGAAGTACAGGCATGTCATCCAGATACCTGGGAGGATGGAATAGGAAGATCCTAAATTCAACACTAGGCTGAGCAACTCAATGAGCTGCTGTCTCAAAGCCACTGAGTGAGAAAGGCCGTGATATAACTAAGTAGACAACCCAGGGCCCTGGGTTCAGTGCAAACTACAAAAATCTTTAATTAGGAACTATGTTCTTTATTAATAGGTAGTATTAGCCAAGTAGACATTAACTAGGAAAAGGGTGTTTTGTTTATTTGTTGTTGTTGTTGTTTTTTTTTTAAAGGTGTACATCATCCTTTGGTTGGTTGTTCTGAGTAGTCCTCTGTAGATGCCCTTTGTACATAAAGCATTCTAAATCATACCAATAATTTCTCTTTAAACACTATTTTCTTAGACTTAGAGAGACTTTATTTTTAGCAGTCTCTTAGTCAAGTACACATCATCTACAGAATAGTCTTCCCTTCACTGTTATGTCTTTTTGACACTTCCTTATTAATGGCAGCCTTATAACACACATGTAATCTGGAGGTTAAGGGCAGGCTGCAGAAACATCATTGGCCTGTGTCTTTTTACAAGCCATCAGATGATGTGTTATCAGTCGACCTCTAACTCAGCACGCAAACAAAGAACCATTCATTGATTAACAGTTGCTTGCATGTTAGGAATGCTAAGACAATTTAGAAATAGTTTTAAATGCCTTCAGAGAAGAATCAAATGAGCAAATGCCTACTTCCTCAAAGGCAAGAGCACTGGGCAACAGTGAAATCACTGATCACAACTCCAGAGACTCCGGAGGACTCTTTAGACTCTGGACACTGTTAAAACTGTCTGTAAATGATGATTATCATTTAAAAGGCTATCTACAAGAAGTGGGGGGAAACATTTTAAAAAATAGTAGGGTGTATTTTAAACTTCTCCCAAGCAACTAGCTCCTCCCTAAACTATTGCCTCTCTGTCTGTTGCTGCATTTATATTTCTAATTGCTGCCCTTCTCTGAGGGGTATCCAGCTAGGACTATTCTGTTCTACTAACAACACACACAATCTGCAAATTATAACAGAAATAGAAAATTCCTATTTTATGACTTCCAACTTGTCATGCAAGCTCACTTAGAACGCAAATGGATGTCCCATACTAGATATTTAAATGTTAATTTTTTTACTTATGCGTATGTGTTTATGTCCATATTTATGTATCCATGCTCCAAATACGTATGGTGTCTTTGGAAGCTGGAAGAGGATACTGACTCTCTTGGGGCTAGAGGTGTAGGAGATTGTGAGCTCTCCAACATAGGTGCTGAGAACTGAATTCAGGTCCTTTGGAAAAGCAGCAAGCACTCTTAACTGCTGAGTCTCTACACACAGAACTTTAAATTGCTGAAGGGCAACACTGAACTTTGAGTCAGCTCTGAGAATCTAGACAGAGAGAAACACTAGAGAAAAGAAGGGAGATTGAGAAACCCCCTCAAACTGTGGTATCAAACACATCAGCCTAAGTTTTACTTTTACTGCCTGTAAAATCTTTGTACTTAAATGTCCCGTTCCCTTTTTCTTGTTTGTAAGAATAGGTAGAATGAGCTGGCATATAAAAATGTTTTGTATAATTCCAACATAAAGCAGAAATTTAGTCAATACTAGTGCACCAAAAATGGATACACTTCAAATCTTAAACAATCTAAGTTTTAAAAATCACTACTAATGCTCCAATACTACAAGGGATTAGAATCCAGGGCTTCTTGTCAGCTTACTTACATGTATACTCAGGTGCTTCAAAACAACATGTAGATGTAATTTCAGAAATGACACATTAAAAATGCAACTAATTTTCTCCTCAGACTACGTAACTAAACTGATAGCTGTAGTTTTCTTTCCAGGGACATCAGGCACAGCATGGCAAAGAAAAGATCTGCACAACAGTGCCAGCACGCTACCATGGGGAATGAACAAAGGGACAGGAGTGAATTCCCAGCTGTGCATGACAGAGGGCATGAAAACCATGCCAACGTGCCAGGGCATCCCTACAATGATGCACTTGTTGATGCCCTATCAATTCCAGCAGGCTCTTAGCTCCTGAAGTCACCCATGGTCCTGCAGCTCCTTCTGTAATGTCCTTGGGACACAATGCCCTCTCCTGGGCTTCACATTCAACTTCTTCCACATGCTCCCTCTGTACTGCATCCCCACATTGACTATCCTCACAAAAGGTCATGAATTCAGTCATGTTTAATGCATCTACATTTTAAAAGTTACATCATCCTCTAGACAGATCTTTATCACTTTTTTTTTTATGTTTTAACATAAAGCACTGCTCCTATTTTTCGGGGATAAAATAATTCTTTGCAACCATGAACATCCATACTCAGAAGGATAATATATTTACATATCCAGTGACAGTCTTGAGTATGGTTACAGAGAGACCAGCAGTGAACTGAGCATCCCATTGCTGTGCTGATACAGTTGGCTCATAGCCTCAACATGCTGTCTGTGAATTTAGTACAGGGTTAGACGGGGAAATGGGTGCAGTTTTGAGGAAGTTGGACCACTCTGTCTTTATTCACATTTGAAAAAAGAATTGAAAAAGATTATTTCCTGAGGAGAAGTAGGAGGGGGTACTCTGGGTGGAAACCTGGGGGATACTGATGCACAATGTGCTTTTTTCACTTCTGGGCCTTTAACTTTATATTTAAGAGAGTAACCACCCTGCAACCACCTCCACCCTGGTGAAAACTGCCTTGGTCAACACTCTTGGAATTAAAGCCATGTTCCTAAGAGATTTAGTGTTCCCCTATCTCAAGCTCTTCTCAGCAGGAAAGTGAAGTGAGCAAACCTACATCTTTCTAGTATCTATCTTCCTTAATTATACTGTGTAGACAATTATTTAATTTTACTGTGTAGACAATGGGAGTCTTGGGGAGGCAGAGGGGGCCAGACAGGGGAAAATAGATAAAAATCCTGTGTTTTAAATGTTACATTTGTATCTGAAATCCCCTTCCTGCCCAAATACTAGATCTGGGCCGTGCATTTAGAAGAATAAGGTCAAACAGTTCTATTTGCTCTTTCAATGAGCTATTCTAACTTCTGTAATAAATGACACATCTCTGATCTTCCACAATTTCCTAAATGTTTTAGGAAATGTTACAACAGTGGTAAGGAAGCAAATTCCAAAACATTAACCACTTCCTCTCACATCACGAGAAATCAATGCCTCCACCAGAGCTCCCTGTCAGCCAAGGCAAGTATCAGTGAGAGGAGCAGCGAGTGTACACAATGATTCCTTCACATAAACACGCCATGAGCCATTTACACTGATCCCTAAGAAGAAAAGGAAACAATGAGATTGAATTGGTCTGTGAATAGCTCAGCTATGAGCAGTTTACTCTAAGGACTGTGGTCTAAATACAGAGAAACTCATGCTCCTAAATGAGCATGAAGAACTGATTCCACCATCTTGCATTTCTAACACAGTAATAAAGAATAGTATTTGATAACTCTAGGATGTCGTTGATATTATTTTGAAACCAGACTGTAATCTGTTAATTACTTTGACAGTATGACTGAAAATTAAGCTGTGGAACTGTTTTCTTTGGGTCTGATATAACTATTTTCATCTTGAATTAGAGTAGCTGTGATCAACTGCAGGTAATGGGTACAAGACCCACCCTCATGCCAATCCCTCATGGAGGGACAGAGGAGGCTTGGAGACCAGCAGGTCCCTTCCTTCCCCAAGGTCATGAAAGAGGTAAACAATTAACTGGGTGGGAGGAACAATTTGCAAGAGCAGGTGCCAAAATGCCACCCTTGGGCAATTTTCAGTGTGCAGATCTCAGGGCCTGTCATTATGAAGGTGTGAGTCCCCAGGGCTGTTTCTGTTTGTAAGCTGGCGAGGGGACCTTAGCTTGGTGCACCTTTACAGTGAGCCACCCATGCTTCTGTAAATAATCTTTTGTTCACCAAACTAGCTTTGGATAGGAATCCTGTCTTTGTTTGGTCTGGCAGTGCCTTACATACCTGGTGTAAATAGAAATAGATGGGAATAGGCAGGGACAGAGGCTAACATTCATCTAATATTTCAAGAAGCTAATTTTTATACTCAATAATAACATCTAATCTTACAAACTATGAGAAATAAAAGCTAAAAACCAATCATCACAAATACACTTATAGTATTGTAAAGTTACTTCATCTTGAATTTTCTACAGACCGAATACAAGATCAATCAAGAACACTGAAATGTCACTTCAGTTTTAAAGGAGGATAATTACTTTCAGTACAATATCTTCCAAAAATACTCAGTTTTGTTCCATGGATAGTGTGTGTGTGTGTGTGTGTGTGTGTGTGTGTGTGAGAGAGAGAGAGAGAGAGAGAGAGAGAGAGAGAGAGAGAGAGAGAGAGAGAGAGAGAGAGAGAACCTGAGGCTGGATTTCTTACACTCATCACTCTCTTCAGCAAACACAGAAGAGCCTCCTCCATGCAGCAACTCACAGTAGTTTCTTCTCTTCACTACCAGAGTGTCAACAGACACAGGACCCACACACATGTACTTTTACAAACTGGAACCATGACCTGCTAGTCAAAAGTATGAGGAAAGTAGCACACCGCCATGGAGAAAGCTGCCATAGGTGACAGCTGCCGACTGATGGCATCAGTCAGTCCAGAACTGATGGCTGCTCAACAATTATCTGCTTCAGAAACACACTGTACTTACAAAGTCTGCACTGAAAGGGAAGTCCTGACATCAGTTTAAAAGACAAAATTTCCCAAGAGGCATTTTTGTAGTGCGCTTTGTCCTCACAATAAATATCTCAGGATATCCACATATACATTTATTTCATATAAAGTGAAATGTCAAAACTGGAGAGAATACATCACATTTAACTTCAGTCCGGTGATAACTGAAAATATATACAAACTGCCTGTGTCTAGACCACTGATAATCCAAGCATGATATTTCCAAGATAAAAACCCAGACACTATTAAAGCTACTTAAAGTGCTGTCCTTGCTCGGCTCACCTTTGGGTAGTCCTATAGGTGGGACTTTAAGAAAGGCAGGTCTGTTAGTGGTTTAAGATATTGTTTATTGCTAGGTGGTTGTGGCACACACTTTTAATCCCAGCACTAGGGAGGCAAAGGCAAAGAAAGGCAAGCAGATCTCTATGTGTTCGAGCCAGCCTGGTCTACAAAGTGAGTTCCAGGATAGCCAGAGCTGTTACACAGAAACCCGTCTCCAAACAAACAAACAAAGATCATTAAGTAATTTTTCTGAAGTTAGCTAAACAAGGGACAGTATCAAGCAAGCAGGAGTTTAACGAGGTCAGGTCCAGTGGATGTGTCCACTGTCAACAGCATCACTGGCGTTCAGGAGGAGCCTCCTTCGGCCAGGTCCTGCTCTTGCCCAGGCCTTGCTGATCCTTCACTGGCTTTAATGCAAATGCAAGCATGCACTGCCTTCAGAACCTACTGAACTGTTTCTCAGACTGAATTGACCTTATTTTGTAAGGTGTTTAGACAACATGAGCAAATATTAATATTATACCTAAAATATTAAAATATGTACATCTTGGAAGGTTTACAAACCAGCCAATGTGACACTAAAAAAAATGTACTAAGCAGTATTGCCTTTTAGAACAAAATGCCATCAACAGTTTGACAGCTAGATATACAAGCATAAGGAACGTGCTTACACACCTAACTCCTCCAACTCCAAGTGACCGAGTAAGCACTAGCTGCCAGGGCAGCTCGCTGCCATATTATGCTGAGAGATGAACTGTGACTGCATAACAAAATTAAGCAAAAAAAACAACAAAAAAAAAAACCCCCTCTGATGACTAGGATTTTAGTGTAAGGTTGTATTTTATTATCACGTGTTCCCTGTGTTCTATGTTCTTCTTTCGAGTAAGTGACCAGCGGTGGTCCAAGGATCCTCAGCTACTTCCCAGTTTATCACAATGCAGACTAGGCTGGCCTAGAACCTAGAGCATTTCTTCTGTCTCTGCCTCCCTAACGCTGGGACTACAAGCATCACCACCAAACCTAGTCTAAGCCATGAGTATTTTTAGAAAATTTCTGTCCCTTTTAAGAAATATTTAATTTCTAAAACTTTTTTTAAAACAGAATTTTAAAGTGTCAATTTTTTGGCCCATTAATAGGAACCTGCTTCTGCACCCACGGCCTTGAGATTCAAAAGTCAAGTCATCATAGTATTTCTTGGCTTGTAAAAAGTCACTTTAGATCTACCTGCTACTCATGTGGTTATGATTTACATCAGACAAGAGGATGAACGAAAAGGAATGATGAGAACTCCCTGCTTGTCCTGGCGGAACCACAGACCACGGGATAACTGTGATGCATGCCCTGCTACAGTGAGACAGAAGAAAGCATCAGGCTGACCGTCTCAAAGGGGAAACGGTTCAATACAAGTCTCCACAGAGCAGGGCCACATCAGAAGCAGTAGACACCAAGGGAAGAAATGCCGCAGCTTTATCAACTTATGAGGGATGAGCATGTGCCTCCTTCTGACTCAGAGATCTCTAATACTTAACAAAATGATACAATGGAAACAAAGAAGTTTTCAGGCATAGAGCAGGCACTGGGAGATTTAAGAAAACACAATACACTGGGTATATGTGTGTGTTGGGAGACAGGCAGGAGCCCGTGTACTGACAGTGTGCAGTATTGAAATACCACACCCAGGGCACATGATGTGGTATCAGAGAAGCAGGTGCCTATGAATTGATGATCTGCAATAATGAAGTAGCCAGGAATGTTCCTGAATAGTAAACAAGTTGCATCCATTTAGAGACACAGCACTTGCCAAGTGTAGAATTATTCCATCTATTCTGTCACCTACAAATTTGAATTCATGGAATTTGAGAGCTGTCTTATAACATCCTGATTCACGGCACCTTCAGTTTCAATCAAGGTTTTCTGCGTTCTCACAAGGGGCTGCTGAGCTCTGCTGGAAGAAATGGAGCACTGATGGGGACTGGTGCCACTTCATATTTATGCCTTCCTAGCTCAGAAAACCAATCAGCAATTCTACATTCTGTTCCTTGGCTCCTTCTGCCACCTCCCATAGGGCTTCCAAACTGTAGCTCCTGACAAGAGGCCCCAACAAGTCCTTCTCTGCCTCAAGCCTTTAACTTAGAACTCGATTAGCTTCAAAGAGCAAATAAGGGCCATCAAGCCTGTACTCTCTACACTTCTGTTCTGTACAAGCTGATGCTTAAATGGAGCCCACCCACCATCTCAGAGCATGAGAACAACTCTTCCAGGCTTTCTTCCTGATGTTCCCTTATTCCTAAGCATGCCTACCAATTCCATCGCCCCCCAGCATCCCCTTCTCCATGCTCCTGCATCTCCCATTTTCACATCTCCTTTGTCTCAGGCTCTGAACACCTTCAGGCCTTTCCCTCTCTAAAGGGCAAAGCTCATCATGCAGCAGCCTGGCATCTGTCACCCACTTTAGGTGGCAGAATGTTAAGTCCAAAGTGCCTCCCTAGTTTCTCCACCTCAGGTTATCTCTGATGATGCTGGTACCTTCTTGAAATGCTCTCTTCTCAGATTCAAGTAACAACAGGGCTCTGTCTGGAGTTTGGAACCCTTTCATTTTCCTCATGATGTCTACTTCCTCTGGGGTTCTGTCTAGGCCCTCAAGCACATCCAACCACAGAAGTAACAGTCATCAAGATAGTGGCTCAAATTCACCTCTCAATTTCTAACCCTACAATTAAGTAGCAAAGTAGATACAAACTCGCGGGTCAGCCTGTCCTCATCAACTTAGCAACAGGCATGAAAAACTCCAGCTCTCTCCTGACATTCTAGAGCAAATGATTACTTGTGACTTCTGTTGAATTCATCAACTCCCACAACAATGCTTTTTAGATCCGCCTTCAACTTAACTGTTACATCCCTTATCTGGACTGTCCCTCCATCACGTCCTAAACTTTTACCATGAACTTCTCCCATTTGTCCAAACCTGAAGTCCCTCCTCTGTTCAGCACCATCTGCCTCTCCTGTTTTGCCTGTGTATTCTAGTAACAATGAGCTTTGTTCTTCCATACAGTGTATTCCCACTGAGGCCTATCTTCCAGAACACTCCCTTAAGCCAGCAGGACAGATAATCGACTTGGAAGCATTCTGCTCGGCCTTCAAGTCTCAGGCCCAGCATTCTTCCCTGCTGTGTGAACCACCCTTGACTTCCTCTGTCTGCATGTCCCATCATACACAGACTGGGAGCTTAACATACTCCTTCAGCTTCTGTCAGAATGGCTACTGTTGACCAGGCTCTAAAGCCATTCCAAAATATCTGTTTCCCTAAAATCCTGCAAGCATGGAGGAAAAGAACTGTCTTTGCTTTATGACTCCAGAGTCTCAAACAATGTCCAAATGACTGCAGGAAAGAATCAATATCTCTTTTTGATGAAAATTCAAATAAAATAAAGCATTCATCTATTTTCTTTCCAATAGGTGCCCCACATATCAACACAAGATCTGCTTCTAAATACAGACCCGTTCAAGTAGCCTTATCAATTAAACTGTAGTCAAGGAATAGTTCTTGAGGGAATTTCTAAACACCGCCAACCACAGCTGCCTCAACAACCCTCTCCAGCCACCTTCTACTATTTACCCTCAAACCAGAGACTGCAAAGCCAACAGCTTCTACACTGCTTTATGCCTCCAGGCAGGTGCCCCTGGGTTTGCATTCCCTCAATGCACAGGGGCAATGGTCCTCATCCTTAAGGCTGCTGCTCTGATATCATCCCCTCTGAAGCAGGCCTGACCTCACCACTCCCACAAGGTTGTGTTGATTAACCTGCCTCCTGGCATAGTCCAATGTATCTTGTGAGCTGCAAAGCCTCATGAGTTTTAATTATTTGTTAAGAGAATCTCAGCTCCTCAGAACAGGGGTTGTTATATTTATCTTTTAAACACTGGCACTTACATGTTCAAGAGCTCGGAGGATGAGCAAGGGGATAATCATTTACAAACACAAAAATACAAACACATTCTTATTCCAATTGGCATTAATTTACCTACACTGAAAACACCCTTTCCCTCATTCTCAACATTTTTTCACTGGTACTTTAGGAACAAAAAAGGCTACACTCAAATTATAATTATTTTGAACGCCATGTTTTGCTTCCCCTGTAATCTTTTTTGTTGCAAACAGTAATTTTTCAAAGGCTGTTTAGGGAATTTTTTCCCACTTTACTTGCAGCAAAAGGAGGCTCTTAAAAGGTGTTTAATGGGCTAAATCTGCACAGACACCAAGTGATGTGCACAGAGGATCAGCTGGCCTCAGCTTCCAGATGCTCCCTATCATCCATCTTCGTACATCAGCTCACAGCAGTACCAGTCCAGCATCACAAGTGCCCTTTCTTTGGTACAAAGATGCTCTCTGTTTCTCAGTAAATATCAGGTTGTTAACTCATTTTTTCCCTAAAGTTTTTGTAAGCAACAGCAATAACTAATAATAATCATTGCATTTAAAACTCATTGGAAACAAGGACAAACCACAGTGGGGAATGTTGATGACGTGGAGAGGATTTTGTTTAAACTGTAAAACCTCTTGTTAAGTGAATTCCATTGCTTACTGCAGAAAACATGACATTGGAGATATCACCGAATAGAATCATTGAGAATGTAAACATTCTCCAGTGAATGTTTCATCACAACAGCACTCATATATACATACAAACAACACGCAACTGAATGTATTTACCAGTCCATTCTGGAGAATAAGAAACATAGCCCCAAATATCTCAAAGCCAGGCTTCCTAAAAGACTCATTTAGGCAGAATTAATCAAACTACCCTTCTGATTATCTGATGATCTTTTCCACATATCTTACCAATATCTATACCAAAATTTCCTACTTCCTTTTATTTAGATAAATATTTAAGTATATTTGAAGCCTAGATAGCTTCAACAATCATAGCCAGGGGACCCTCTTGAACTGAGTAAAAGTGAAGGCACGTCCTTCTGCTCACCATGTTTGTGAACTCACTTTTTAACATGGAGCAGGTGGACAGCTGAGCAGGTGGGCAGGTGAGGATGGCAGGTGGGCAGGTGAGGTTGGCAGGTGGGCAGGTGAGCAGGTGGGTAGATTATTAGGTGAGCAGGTGGACAGGTGAGCAGGTGATCAGGTGAGGTGGGCAGGTGGGCAGGTGAGGTGGACAGCTGAGCAGGTGGGCAGGTGAGGTGGACAGCTGAGCAGGTGGGCAGGTGGGCAGGTGAGGTTGGCAGGTGGGCAGGTGAGCAGGTGGGCAGGTGAGGTTGGCAGGTGGGCAGGTGAGGTTGGCAGGTGGGCAGGTGAGCAGGTGGGCAGGTGAGGTTGGCAGGTGGGCAGGTGAGGTTGGCAGGTGGGCAGGTGAGCAGGTGGGCAGGTGAGGTTGGCAGGTGGGCAGGTGAGCAGGTGGGCAGGTGAGGTTGGCAGGTGGGTAGATTATTAGGTGAGCAGGTGAACAGGTGGGCAGGTGATCAGGTGAGGTGGGCAGGTGGGCAGATTGTCAGGTGGGCAGGTCAATAGGTGGGCAGAAGGATGAATAGATGGATACGTGGGCTGGTGGGTTGGTTAGCAGGTGGGCAGATGGACAGGTGGGCATATATTTATATAAATATATCATAAAACCTTTAATTTAAATCCTCGACAGTAAAAGATATGGGGACAGGATTATTATCAAACAAAAATAATCCCAAATTCATGAAAATAACTTTAGATTGAAAATCCTAGAAAGACATTATTAAATCACACGACCTTTAGGAAACAGGACTTCACTTGTGTTTCTGAAAACATACGCACTTTCAAAACAGGAGAAAATGGCTTCTTTCCATATCTCACTCTAAGCCCCTCAGAGAGTTAAGACACACCTGCTCCCTCCCGGGAATGGCCATGCTTGTAAGATGCTTCACACACTAACTCTATATAGACTCAGAATGAGATGATAAATGGGCTTCGGTCATGGACACACACACATACCAAGCACAGGGCACACAGTAAACACTCTGGTTAAATCCTTTGTCAATCAGAGGGAGTGATTTTCCACAGCAAAAATATTTCTGAGTCTGATATAAGAACACAATTACATTCAGAGGCCACAATGCTTGGGTTTGGTGACGGGCAGGGGTAGATGTCGACTTCTGCACATCTCCTTTTCAAAGATAATGCCAAGCATTCCAGCATTTCTAATTCATGGTCAGCTTCTGTAGGCAAGAAAACTGTTGCCAGTAATCCTGTTCTGCCTATGTACCACTCCACACACAATGCCTAAGAGACTGTACATGCTCCTAGAATTCTCTAAATAAATAAGTTCAAAATATGACAGACACTTGACGAAATTTTAGTTGGTCTGCTCTACCTTGAGAACCCTGTGAACTGAAGCCCCTGACCTACTTTCACATCTAATAAAATAAACAGAATTAACAATTGGAGTACCTCAGACTTTCACACTAACATTGTGCATGTGTGTATATTTAAGAAGCAAATGTGTAGAAAAGAACAACACTTTAAATGCATTGTTCTAAAGCCGTGCAGTTTAATTCAAATTCAGTAGCACCGAGAGATAACGGCACCAAAGAGAAAAACTGTTTCATTAGCAGAGTTTCAAAGACAATTTTAATTAAGTAGTAAAATAAGGCCCATATTCTAATTAATAACATTTGTCAATGACGGATTCAAGCCTGTAACTTGTGATTTATAAAATGTATCTGAAGTATGGAAGGTTTGGGCTGAGCACTATAGCTCATGGCAAAACAGTCATGCAGCAAACATGAAGATCCCGGGTCCAATCCCTGCAGAGGCAGCAGGAGAAGCCGAGGGAGAATACATTCCTCGTCAGACAAATATACAGAACAGATTAATAAATGCAAGTAAGGGTCCCATGATGACAAAGAAAAGTGTGTACTCAGAACAAGAGTCTTAGAACACTTCACTCTCCCAAGTATCAGAGCCACACAGAGCCTTGAAGCTTCTAGCCCACTTCACCACACCAGGACGTAACAGCTGTCACTCAGGGACCCTCGGTTGTCTCCCTTTCATTTGTGGACTCCCAGAAATGCTGGCACCTGACAGTATTTGCTACAGCAGAATCAAGGACATGGAGTAAGCAAGCTGTACACTGAGCGCCAATCCTACAAACAATTTATCATATAGGCAGTAAGGATTAGAAAAGCAAACACCTAGGAGAGCGGCCTGATGCAGAGCTGCTGAAATCAGAATTGTAGGTGTTTCCAGTATTAGTATGCAAAGGAACTGTGGGCCTCACGGGGAAACAGCATTAAAGCCATCATTGCCTAAAATAAACAAGTAGCTCTTCACAATTTCAAAGCAATTGCTATCGACCTCAAGAGAGAAACACAGACGTGGTAGGATAGTTTTCAGACTTGGGGCCATAGCCTGCGGCCCAGCAAGCTATGTCTGGCCTCCTCTCCTCAATAAGCCAGTTAAACTGCCAGTGAAAAGCAGAAAATGGAGATTTATTCAACAGGGCAAGGGGAAGGGATGAAGGCATTCTGGGACCCTGAAGTGCTCTTCAGGGCTCTAACATGAGACCTGGTTACCGGCTGTGCATAAGGCAACAGGGGAGTCAGGGTGCTGCCCTTCCTATCCCTGTGTTAGTTCCCAGACTCCCTACACAGTGACTGAATCTTCCTCCAAGGAGAGAGTTCCATCTCTGATTGCCTGGGGCTCTAAGCTTTTTTTTCTCCCAGCCAAGTTTCCTAGGGAGATACCCATTTCTTGGGATTCACCACTCCAGTAGTCTAAAGGGGAGAGTGGAGCGGAGCACGCATCCCTTTAAAATATGTATACTCCTTCCTGGCAGGCTGCTTAAGGAAAAAAAGTAAGACAGGGAGTCAAAGCTGAGCCACAACTTTAGAATCTCCATGATGCTGTCACCTCACTGTGCACAGACAGGATGATGGTCCGGGGAGAAAGCTGGGTGCCCTTCCTTTCTCTCACTCCCACTAGAAGACAGTCACTTTCAGGCCAGTGTCCCCACCCCATTCAGTTTCTGGAATTCTATGCCCTTGTCCCAGTGGCTAGAGCAATCCCATCCACTGTCTCAGAGAAGCAATCACAGGAAAGCAAGAAATAAAGTGTCTTTGAACTTCAGGAACTCAGGCTTCTGTGTTACAATAACCTGGTATCTAAGTTTCAGAAGTGGCAAGGACTAAACTTGAAATAGGTTATTCACCTCCCAAGGAGCCCAAGACCCTTGTGGAATTGACCATATTCCCTTCGCACTCAACTCTCTACTTTCCCTACCAGAAAAATAAAGAAAGGGAGAGACTGCATCCTGTCATGACCCACTAGAGAATAAGCTAAAGGTGCCAAGAACGGGGAAGGAGACAACCTTAGATGCAGGCGGGCATGCTGGAGGAAATTATACGCACAAGTTTGGGCAAATACATGGATAAAAATAAACAACTGTCTAAAATATTAAATCCTACTTTATGCTACCAGACTGACATAGGTCAGAAGCCACCGAAGAACAAGGTAAACTGGCAACAGTATCTAACCAGAGGAAAGTAGTCATTCAGTGTCACAGCAGTTAAAGCAACTTGAAGATGCACAGTAACTTCATCAAGGTGCATCAGAAGTCACCTAAGGGAAAGTGGAATGAGCTGTGTGAGGAAGGAGGGGAGGAGGGAAGAGAGAGAGGCCTAGGAAAATGGAAATGCTTCAAGCCAACTCAGAAAATAAAACTTAAACCTCTCATGAAACTTCCTTTTCTGCTTAGTGGTTTGAACAGTCAAAAACGAGCCCTCAGAAACGGCCAATTGGTCTCCAGCTAGGTACTTACTTCAATGAAGTGAACAAGGCTCTGGCCCCTTTCTAACCTGGAGTCCTTTCTCGCTTCCACCTCCCACCCATGGGACACCAAACCACTGGTGGCCCTAACTGCCTGATTAGAAGTAGTTCTTAAATTTTTAGTAAATCTTAGTATATATTTTATCAAGTAAAATAGGTCAAAGAGCAGTTGAGTATGATTCCTCAATGTAAGCAAAGACAAACTGTATTATACAGAATTACATCTGTGCCTGATAAAAATTTAATAGAATAGGCTGGAATTTTTGTGGTGAGGTAGACTGTGACGATCTGAAAATTGAAATTCTAAGGATACAGGCTAGTGTGTCCTGGAGGTCTCAAAGGGCACATACACACACATTAGGGTCAATTTCATCTTCTACAATACTCTATGTAATTTTAAAGGCTGCCACAAGGTGGCAGCTGTGGTGCAGGTTCTAAGTAAGATACAGCTTTGTGAACTATAAAATAGGTTACAATATTAACACTCTCCTATTGACTTAATCTCTTAAATGCTAGCTATGTGCCTGCCACTGTCCTTCTGTGAACATAATGTCTTTTCATGAATGAAGTAAAACAAGAGTTTTTCACTTTGCTAATAATAAACCACAAACTCAGTAACTGTAGTGAAGGTTCCAATTATTCTCTATTTTCTTCCCATCATCATGTTGTGGCATTTACATAATTTTTCATTTACGCTGACAATGACTTATATACATCCATATCTCATATAACGGTATATAGATGCCCTTGATGGTGAGATCTCTATCTTGTTTACCATTTTTTTGTATCCCTTAAACTAAATACCCTGTCACAAGTGTTTTATATCTAAGGTAATCACTAATTTCTTGATAACGCCATTTATGGATTAGAGTAAATAAAGAGTCCAGGCTCGAGTCTCACTCCACCACTGCACTGCACGACCAATCTGCACCTTGAGAAAGGGAGTCAACAACTTATACTGGGATGCTGTTATAGAGGAGGAAGATAATTTTATTAAACAAATTAAACAGCCGCTAAATAACTGGTTAAACATTACTGTTATAAACAAACATTCAATAAAGTCCACCAGGTGAAGGACTGTCATGGCCATAAACTTCCTCCTTGGAACAAAACTCTTGCTGGTGTTCAGGCTCTGGGCACTCTGATGTCTCACCACCTAAATTGACCTAACATGTACGCTTCCTTAGGCCCAACTGTAAGAGGGCTTCACATTTGCTAAGCACAAGACAGCCAGGACAGTGACTTCCTTTAGCAGCCTATTAATTATCTCAGCTTCCACACCAATTCCAACATCACAATCCACATTCACTAATTCTACTGTTTACAGGTCACAACCTTGCTGCTGATGCTAAGGTAAAGTTAATAATCCATTAATGTAGTAGGAATGCGGAAGAATTCCTAATTTTAAGATATCCTATATCATCTAAGTGCTTTTTCTATATGGCTTTTATTTTTTAAAATATTCATTTTTGCCTTGAATATTTGAGACTAAATGTTCAATGTTAGCTGACATCCCTTCAGTTTTTTTCTTGAGTTTGGGTCCCTCAGTTTTTAAACTTAAATGTCTTTTGAGACCTGATGCATGCTTCTCTGCTTTTTAATTTTTAATTATGAAACATTTCAAACACGCAGGAAGGTTTGCAATATAAACCCATGAACCTCTCTCCAAAACATCAAATGCTATTGTTTCACAGCATCCGCCTGCTTGTTTTCACAACAATGTTTCTCTACAGTCCCATGTGAGAATAAATTAAAAACTCAGTATCTATCTACTAAAAACATTCTTTTATGGAGTTACATTATATATCACAGTCATGGCCAAGAAAATAACTCTGATTTGATCATTCTTACATATATGTATATCTCCACTTAACATTTTTATATTTTGTTTGTTTCAATCCAAAGAGCGGTGAATAATTACACATCACAAGCAACTGTCACATTTCATACACTTTTGTTCTTTCCTTCATCACACTGACAATCCTGGAGTTCACTTCAGTTGTCCTACAGAATGCCAACTGTTGTGACTGCTCTGACTCACTCCTGAGACTCAGTGCAGACAAACCATCTTGTGGAAGAACTATGGAACGCAACAGAAGCTGGGCTTGCCACCAGCTTGCCGCTGATGAATAAACTGTCCATCACTGGTGGTGATGTTTGATTATCTGATTAAGGTGATGCATGCCGGATTTCTCCACTGAAAATAGTACTGTTTAAAGCAGGTATGGGCTGCATAACGGGAATCTCAGGACATGGAAAGTTGAGGGAGAAGGACAGAAGCTCAAAACCAGCCTTGGCTCCAACAGCAAGTATGAGGGCTGTCTGAGCTCTAGGACAGCAATCTATCTTACAGAGGGGTGTGTGTGTGTGTGTGTGTGTGTGTGGGTGTGTGTGTGGGTGTGTGGGTGTGTGTGTGTGGGTGTGTGGGTGTGTGTGTGTCTGTGTCTGTGTGTGTGTGGGTGTGCGGGTGTGTGGGTGTGTGTGTGTCTGTGTGTGTGTGTGTGTGTGTGCGGGTGTGTGGGTGTGTGTGTGTCTGTGTGTGTGTGTGTGTGTGTGTGTGTGTGTGTGTCTGTGTCTGTGTGTGTGTGTGTGTTTCCCTCCTGACTCTCTAGCACACACTCTGGTGGTGCTCACTTCTTCCTATAACAAGAAAGGGAGGAAAGCCATCCAAACACAAGCCCAACTATACGAAGCCCACAAAACCTGAGCCCATCCATCACACTTGCTAATAAAGAAAATTCTCTTTGCTTCACAAAATTATAGGGAAATCTGTCAATCAGACTCTCAACTTGTCTCCTCCAAGGTCTGTAGCAGGTTGTCTGTCGCATCTCGGGTTTCTTCATCTGTGGCAGATCTTACCTCAACAGCTCTAATGAAGCAAACTACATAGGAAGGTGAAATAAAGTTTCCATCAAAATCCTAATTCCCAAGTCAGCAGTCAAGAGGGCAGATGAGGAAGAGTAGAGCAGACACTACAAGAAACTGAGAGTGGAATGTCTAAAGACAGTCACGGTGACCTAGGCTCAAATGCTACTTATGAAACTCAAAACTGTTCTTTCTATTATGCAAAGCAGAAAGGCAGTTTAAATAAGGCAGCTTATGTTTCCATTTACATCAATTCTTTTGTACAGAGACTGGTAGGGAAGACAAATATGCATTAATGCGCCCAATAATGAAAACAGTATGCTTCAATGGCATGTATTCCCATGAACTTTGATTTCAAGGTTTAAAAGGGGGGGGGGTGACAATACATTCCTCCACAGGAAGGCTGGTGACCACTGCAGTGACAATGAGCAAGGAGTCCTGACCTCCATTTTGCCCTCTGAGCAATGTCTTCATTTAGGAAATGAAACTGATGAGTTCTGGGGCTTTTAAATTCAGAGTTATCTATGAATCTGAAAACACACAGAGACCGAGACACAAAGGCACATGTAGGTGTAACTCTATATTCCCCCACAAGATTGAACTCAAAAGAACACAATCTAAGCAGGGGACAAAACATTCCAAAATCAAAATAATTAATCATTTACCAATATTTCTGATATGCAAAATTCCATGGCAAAAAAAAAAATCAACATTTTTAAACAGTAACAGGCTGTTTCCCCACCACCCACCTACAGTTATTGAGACTATATTATTATACAATGATCTGCAGCTCCCACCCTATCAGGCTTTGAAGTGCGTCACTTAGGGTTACTGTTCAATAGACTGTACAAGGTCTATCTTTATGTGTTTCTTGTACTTTTTGGCCATTTAAGTAACTCTACGTTTGGGGGTGTATCTTGATAAATGCAACAACATTAACATCTACTCATTTGTTGCCATTTTCCATGAAACATTAGAGGCAAAAACATTTGACTTGAATGTTGTAAGACAAGCTTATCTTCCAACTAGAGCAAGAGAGAAGAAAACAGTGGGTAAATCCAAACCGGGGCAGATGGAAATACCATGGAAAGGGTTAGAAATAATGTCAAAGACGCAATAAGACGGGTTCAACAAGAACGAGCAAATGTGCAAATGATGAAAATGACTGACAGGGAAGAAGGAGCGTTGGGAAGATGTATCCGAGCTTCCCCGGACAGACCCCAGTGACTTAGGAATTCTACACAAGCAAAATCCAGCACGGGAGGCAACAAAGGGTTTATGTGGCTCAGGCTTCTACATCATTGCTCATCATCCAAGGAAGTCAGGCAGGAACCTGGAGGCAGGAGCTGATGTGGAGGCCACGGAGGAGTGTGGCTTACTGTCTTGGTCCCCATGGCTTCCTCAGCCTGCTTTCTTATACAATCCAGCATAACCAGCCCAGGGATGGCACCACCCACAATGCCTGAGCCCTCCCCCATCAATTACTAATTAAGAAAACGATACTATAAAGGCATTTTCTTAATTGAGGTCCCTACTCTCAGATGCTTTCAGCCTGTGTCAAGTTGACATAAGACTGCCCAGCACACCCATCACATCCAGAAACTACGTAAAACCTAGTCTCTGCAGGCTTTTATAGCAGAAAGCCAGCAAACAAGACAATAAATAACACTCCCACTGTGGTAACATATTGGGTACCAAATAAAGATTGAGTGGAGATCAGAGGGCAGAGCCAGCCACAGAGTTAGCCACAGAGGTCAGACAGTGGTGGCACATGCCTTCATTCCTAGCATTTGGAGGCAGAGGCAGAGGTCCATCTGGATCTTTGTGAGTGCAAGGCCAGCCTCGACTACACAAGATTAATCCAGTCCAAAAGAGAAAGTTAAGCAGTGGTGGCATACAGCTTCAGTCCCAGCACTTGGGATCACACGCCTCTGATCCCAGTACTTGGGAAGCACATGACTTTAATCCCAGAACTAGGAAAGTTGAAACAGGGAATGATATGGCTGGGCTAAGAAAGGAATATAAGGCAGGAGGAGACAGAGGTGTCCTTCCACCCCTCCTCCTCCATTTGGACCTTGTCTCAGGATCTACCCCTTTCCATCTAAGGATTCTGAGTGATGAGAAGTGACTGTGTCTTACTCCTCTGTCTCTCTGATCTTTTAGCATTTACCCCAATATCTGGCTTCATGTTTTTATTATAAGACCAAGTAGAATTCATGCAACTTTCCAATCTCAATAACAAATCAGAGACTAATAAGAAACCAGATCTCCCTTAATACTGAGGGAAAAGCAACCTCTCTCCTCTAACAGCCAGTTAATTAACTAATCTATTTGTAAGAATTCATAGCACATACCAGCCATAGTGTAAATGCCACACAGTGCAGGGTGAAATAAGAATTCCTGGCATGTAGTGGTCATGTGGTAAGTCTAACATGGCACCAGAACACCACATATAGAGGGCACACCCCTAGGCATGGCTACGTAAATCTGTGCCCACCCCCTCTCTTAAGAGGAGACACAACGTGAAAGTCTCTCTCTCTCCTCTGCTCCTCTTTCTCTCTCTCAGCAAGTCCCCTGAATAAACTCTCGTGTAGCATTTCGTAGTGAGTGTGTCTACCTCTCACTTGCAAAACTAATACTATTACTACTAAATAGTATCTGTATGTATAAGTCAAATCATTCTATAGTTAAGAAGAGAAACAAACACACACACTCCAATACATATATAAACAGTCAGCCAGTCTGAGGTTGCAGTCCACCATGTCAGGACAGCTCTCTGAGCACAGCATGGACTGGAACCTTCCTTTTCAGCAGTGTTCCCTCCCTTTCTAGATAAAGTTTTTAGGCCTAGAGGCCTGACTATTTGGAAACAGTCCCTAAGCCTGGATGCCTGACCTACGGAAATAGTGATCTTTAACAGCGACCCCCCTGGATGCTCTCCCCATGCTGCTTATATAATTAGGTATTGTGCACCAGCTGTATGATTCACATGCTGCCAAATGCAAAATAGGTGATACCCCTGCTGCTGATTCCACTCAATGTATCTCCCCTCATTCTAGAATAAAGCTGAGTTGTAACACTGAAACAGTCTCTGTCATACCCACAAGCCATCTGAACCCTGTCCCCTCCCCTGCTCCCTCCTTCCTCACGGACCAGTGGCCAACAATCCTTGAGGAAGGAGGAGACCCACACTAATTTCACTGTAGATCCTAGCAACCAGTCATCAAAAATATTTGAAAAAAGAAAACTGTTACTACTGAAAATGTATAAACAGATCCCTTTTCATTTCATTATTTTTTAAACAACACAACATGATAACCATCTGCACCAACTACATTGTATTAGTTACTATTAGTAAACTAGCACCATTTTAAAATACATAAATCTGACACAGATTTCATGTAAACACTACCAAGTCTGAAGGCTCAATCCTCACAGATACCAGGTGATAGCATATTCTAAAGAGGCCTTCCTGTGAACTTAAACGAAAATAAACTACCACACAAACCTCGAAATGAAATAAAGCAGGTTGGTATAGCTGCTGTGGTTTACTTCTTGTTCAACAATCAGCCTTCAGTTAAGTAGTCTGTCTGTACCCGCACGATGAAGAAAATACTAGAAAGAGTTAACTTTCACATTTTAGGTGACTCAGCAAATAGAACTTACTAATTTCCCAGATCTTCATCTATAAACTAAATATTTGTAAATAAAAAAAAAAAACTATTTTGCCAGATTCAGGTGTTAATTGGCGACAGAATAATTTATGATTTAAAAGAAAAGTTTCCAAAAATTATGAACTTGACACTCTTTGGCTATTTTCATTGCATTTATTATCATTCTTTGTCTACATTAATTCAGAGTGTATTAAAATCACCTGATATTTAGGCATTTACTATAGATTGTAATTGAAAGGACAATGTGTAAATAAGGTAGGAATTCAATAAAATTAAACTACAATTTAACAAGGACAATATACAGAGCTGATTAGACAAGTTTAGAAGATGTTACAGCATGGTATAAATATTTGATATTTAATAAGTGAATATTACTAAATTGGTATTTTTACTTCTTGTAACTGCTATTAAATCAGGCACAAAATTATGAGGTGTTTATGGACTCTGAGTTTTCTCTTTCCTTTCCTGGTGGCAGTGAGTAAATTGGGCTAAGTGACCGCACTATTAGTTCATGGTTTTGCAGCAAGTGGCTAAAACCTGAATTGCTGGAATTGACCAGGCTCACTTTACTTGTACTTTGCTATGTACCTCTATTTCAGATCACAAAGTTAACTAGGAAGGAAGAAATGCTTTAGCAAAGGGAAAATGTAAACAATTTTACACCTTGTATTGGATTTTAAATACAAAACATACACCTTTAATATGAATATACAATTTCATAGCAATAAAATGCATATAGCTCAATATCTACTTGTGTATCCTTTGATCCATTCAAGGGAAATAAATCTTTAAGTTGGAATTTAAAATTTTCTGTTCTAAAGAAGTGTCGAAGCTTATGAAAAATTACATTCTCCCTGGAATCAATGCGTTCACTGCCTTTAACTCACTTAAAGTGATTATAAATATGTTGCTATGAAAACTTAGTATCGACCAGTTTTCATCCACTTTCATAAAAACATGTTTTAAGATTCATTTTATAATTTTATCTAAAATGGGCTTTTCTTAAAATATACTTCTAGCTCTACATATCAAATAAAGAACAAAATACACAAAAATGATAGTATGAATTAAACACCTACTCTATCTGAAGTTCCAAGAATAATAATTTGTTTCTAATGCAAATATGTTAGCTCTTTTGCATGGCAAACACTGAAAATTTACAACAATATAGTGTAGGACAATAGAATTATTCAAAGAACTCAACAAAATCTGTTAAGATTATGTTATACACTTATAATTCCAATCATTTAAATGATCTAGAATATTCAATTTAAGAAAGAATTTCAATGAAGACTGCTATTTAATGACTATAAAAACAAGAGTCAGATCTCTCTCGCTGTTGGATATGCAAATGCCCACATCTGATAGCATGCATCATCAGGCATTCCATTTCCCAGTGCATGCTCTCCTATGCATGGCACCGAGGAGGCTTTAAAAAAAAAAAAAAACCGAGCTGAGAATAACATTCAAATGTGGTGTAATTAGAGGAAATCTTATTTTCAGAGATCACTGGAAGGGGGAAAGTTTCTCTACAAAAGACTTCCATTCCAAATTAGTAATTTTGAGTGACTGCAGGGGTACTAACATAATTTTGTTGAGAAATGTTTTAACCTTCTAAATTACAACTCAGTGTATCTTACATAGATCATAGATCTAGTCACAAGAATATACCAAAGTGGCATTACAAAAAGGCTCTGGACTTCAGGGAAAAAAATACAAAACCCAGAAGAAAAACATTTACTTGAAAAAAAAAAAATCATGCTGCTTTGCTTTGTGAACAGTTTTAAGAACAGTCTTTGAAGACTCAAGAAAGAATGGATTTAACTTTCATCTTTCTCTGAAATAAAAATAATTAAAGGTAATAACAAATCCCTAGTTGTAGCATATTATAAATAAAAAAATTATGTGTAAGGAGTGTCATATTTTAATACTGGCTACTTAACAAAGAAAGGATGAAAGACAAAACTCTGAAACCAACGATTTATTCATGATCATAAGAAGAAAACTAAACCTAGTTCAGTTTAGTATGTCAAGGCTCAGTGTTAGGCAGAATAAATGGATCAATTATTTCTACATAAGACCTTCTGACCCTAATTACAGGCAGGTAACTTTCATTAATAACCATTGCTGCTAAACTGAACTTAATATACCTGCTTTAAAATAAAGGTTAAAAAAATATAAAGAGGAAAGTTTGTAATAAAATCACAAAGTAGCTTTAGGGGAAAAAAAAAACCTCAAAGTTCTAGAAGATACAACTAAATAAATTAATAAAGGCAAATCGCCCAAAACAGAATGGCTTTCAGAAGGTGTGATATGAATTTCTAGATATTCATCTATACAATTATCAAAATTATGTGAATTCAGAGAATAAGTTAATTATGAAGTTAACATTCACAATTATATTTAAATGTATAAAAAGCAGCCATTTATCAGCAACCAGTTAGAAAATACTGAGCCATTTGCAACACAGATAAAATTATTAGATTAATAAAACTAAACTTAACATCAATTTTATTTGGGTTGCTATAAAGAGTACCATATGCTAGATGTCCTATAAACTAGAAATTTCCTACAGTTCTGAAGGGGAGATAGTCCAAGATCAGAGAGTGCTAGATTGAGCCTGTGAGAAGTCCAGCCTTGCTAATAGGTGGCACTTGAGGAGGGGTTTAAACAAATAGGCATTCCATGTCTTCTTCATACTAAAAGCAATTCCCACATGTGGTTTTGCAGGTCAGGACAAAAGTCAGGGATCATCCACATCATTGGTGAAAAGTCCAAACCCCAATTAAACATCAGACTCACAAAGAATTTTGGGTAACAAGTCTGAAATACTCAGATTAGAGAATGAAGGCAAAGGCATCTGGATGCCTTGGTAACTGATTTCAGCTTTGTAGCTTCCTGAGTGTGGACAGCACTGGAGGAGGCAGACAGGGCTGTAGAGTTTAATAGTCTGTAGAGGCTTATTGATAATAGAGACTTATTAGCAATAAGATCATAGACTGACTTATTGAATCAAGGAATGGAAACTGGGAAAACAGGTCAGTGCCTGGGGAATGAGTGATGGCGTTTCAGTAGGTAACTTCCGATTCATGATGTTAGCAGAGAATAAAGATTACCATGTCCTCAGCCAAGACAACCAACCTGAACAGAAAAATCTAGTGTATTGTCAAGTTGACGGTCTATTCTCATGTACCTCCCAATTAGGCCAAACTCAATCCCCCCACAACACACATACACCTTTTTTATTGATTTTTAAAGACTATTAAATTAGATGTTATGAGAAACTACTAAAGCAAAAGGATGGTGTGGGAAAATAATAATTCATATTTCTAAGAACCTACAGGGATGAAGAAACATGTCGACCTCAGCATTGCTTTGGTCTGCAGATTTCTGGTCCTCTAACAGTATCTGTGCTTCTCTTGAAGTCCACATTTCATTATGTGGGCTGTAAGCACAGAAAGCCCTTGTCCTAGGCACTTACTCTATAACTAACCACTGTAGTTATATGAATTGCAGTATGCCTAGAGGTGGAGTTAGTTAGATGGGTGTAGGGATGGGAAGAATCTGGGCGTAAACAGGAGGAGAAACTGTGATCTGAACATATTGTGTAATTAATATATATGTGTGTGTGTATGTGTGTATCCAACTTAAAAAATTCCAAAGAAATAAAAATAAGATAAATAAATCTTTTAAAAAGTAAGGGTCACTGCTGTCCTATTTTACAGTTAAAAAAAATAAGACACAAGGATGGCAGCTTTGCCCCTCAACAAATAGTACATGGCAGCGCTGGGGTTCAAGTACAGACGGACTAACTCCAGTGGCCATGCCCATCTGCCAACCTTCTTCTTTCCTTAATGGAAACCCATGGGTATAAAGAACTTACTGAACTGTTTTGGGGTGGTTTTTTTGTTCAGTGCTAAGACATTTTCTGTCCTCTGTTTCTGAGATTGACCCTAAAACCTCACATATGCTAAAAGCACAACACACTCACTCGGGATGCCCATTTCAAATGCTCCAAGATAGCCTCCCGCACTGATGTGGGCACTGAGACAGATATTCTTCTGTAAGGGGGCAAAAGGATTGGCATAGCCTTTCCTTGAGGAAATTAAGTAAGATGTATAAACATTTTAGACAAACAGGTTCTTAAATACATATATACCTGTAAGGAATGTAATTGTTAAGATACTGAACTTTACAAAGACATGGATTAACAATGTTCCTCACAGTGTCACTGCTAGGATTAAAGATTTGGAATAATTTGAATGCCCACCGGTGACAACAGCTAAAATAATGTGGTGAAATACTGCTAATATGAACGATAGCACAGGTCTGTAATTACTAAAACAGAAAGGAGTCTGCAACATGATTACTAAGCCATGGACTTGGACTGTGACACACTGCATACAGTACAAGTATGTCAAGAGATAGGAAACACAAGCGCCCATACCCCAGGGAGTCTGCAGTCTGTTCTAGTTCATGACAGAATGAGAAGGCAGAAGCTGAGCAGGTAGAACTGGCAAGCTCACAGCAGGTGTGCATGGGGTGGGTGGGTGCACAGGACAATAGCAATGAGGCTCTATTCTTGGCACAATTCAGCAGCCAGAAAAAGGACACAAGCCACCAAATTATAAAACTGCAAGATGAAAGAGGCAGATAGGATGACTGTTCTCAGAGGTTCTTTACAACTCTAAGTCCACGGTGACAATTTTGAGAAGAAATTGGCAGGTACAGAGCAACAACTTCACCCACTACCAATCACATAAGATAATTCTAGAAGCCTATCAGCCCACATGTCAATCGGTTTGTGTGAAATCTGACATAGAAAAGTCCAGTAAATGGGTACAGCAAAGGAACCCCCAAATACCAAGTAGTCGCTGTGGTCACAGTTAGTGTTCATCAGAGAAATGGCATGTGACACTAAGAAAGGTGCCCATGTGAGGCACATCGCTGTCTGACAAAGAGTTCAGTTCCAAATAGTTGACAGCTCCCTTACAACATTTTACTTTACACAGATTTATAAAAAAATGCATATGATCTATCTGACATTGTGGTGTTTCTATTTCTCCTGACAAAAATCCAAGGAAAGAGCCAAGGGAGACTTTGATATTGCATTCCACTGTTATTCAGATATATCAATAATCAAATCTGGGGAGCTGCCAATAAAAGCAGAATAAACATCATTAGCATTTTAATAAACCTGCAAGCCACAGGGCAGGAAAAACAGGACAAGACAGAGCAAAGGGAAATGAGCATATGCCAGTCTCACTCTGGTAAGGTGCCCTCTGGCAGCTGGCTGCGTCCTGCCAGCCCCATTCCCTGAACCACTCCAGGGAGATGCCTCTGTATTTTAAACTCTCTCAAAGACCTCTCCATGCTCTATCAAAAGGGGATGGTATGGTCTTTTTCTTTATTTTTTAAAAAAAAAAAAGCTGAGAATAGGTAACCCAATTTTTAAAATAGTTGAAGAAAGTGCTGCTCTTTTGGTTATAAGAGCATTTTGAAGTCAGAATATGATTTAATATGCTGGCAGACTGACCCAGCTGACAGATGAGAACTGCAGAGAGGTTAAAACAAGCATAAGCAGAGCCCACACAGTAATGTAGAAAGAAGCTGGTCTGTAACACCACTGCTGACCAGATCCCAGGACACTCAACAAGCTCAAATTTACAGAGAAACTAAGTAAATAGTTAATTAGCTCATTTTTCTGAACCAAACTGGAAGTTAAAAAAAAAAAAAAAGTGCTTCCTGGAACATTACTGTTCTATTAAGTGATCATGACCGTGTGTATGGGTACACATAGAGAACTAAAGTGTATTTTTAAAATCCCAACTCATTAAAATACATTCTTGTGAAAAACATTTTACAAAGTATGTTACTATATATAAAGGGATTTATTCAACATAAAATATAAAGAACATTCTTTGCTTGTAAATCTTTATTCATGAATCAAATTCATTTCTTGTCAATTTAATCTGAAGACAGAGATGTTCACAAAAACATAATGAATATACTGTAGTTGTCAGACCTTCCTAAGATAATTGCAAACATTTCAGTGTTACTATACGTTAAGTAATAAGTAACCCTCAAGAACCTGCCATGTCTTTACAAACTGTGATTTGAGGTCTTCCATGTCTGTGTATATTCAGGTAACACGAGGCTAGGTTGGTGAGAAAGCACTGATGATACCACACAAGCTACCACTCTCTTAATGAACTAATGATTCATGTTCAAGGTGCTTTTGAAACATGATTCAGCCTGCAAACATTTCACTGAGGGGGGCTCCCATTACCCCAGTCATTAAAAATAACTCAGATAAGTTTACCCAGGTTGGACAGTAAATGACCCCACATAGGAACACTGGAACAAAGACACAGAAACACAAGAGATCACCCCTCTCAACGCCCATTGTATGCTTAATCCATTAGCATTCAGGGAAGACTTTCTGGGTAATATCTATCTATTTCCTTGCACCAAGTGTATGTGACCTTCTCTGGTGGCCACTGGCAAGTGTTTGCCAAAATGTCACTGACCAAAAACTTCCATACAAAGCTGTGTTTTCTGAAATGAATATGTCATGGATCAGATGAAAATGTCATCAGCAATACTGACAATAAAAGAAAATATTCCACAGAAAGAGAAGACCCAAGTTAATGGAAGAAAATTACCAGAGAAAATGTCATCAGTGGACATGAACAAAAAGTCCAGAGAATGTAGCTTTAAAAGGGAAGACACAGCTGGGGAGGGGGGGGGGGTCAGCCAAGAAGCAAAGGCTTTTTACTGAATTAGGAAAAGAAAGGGCTTTTTTCTTCAGGAAAAGGACTCTCTTCAAAGAGGTGAGACTGTTGTTCCTGGGAAAGGGATGGGCGGGGGAGGTAACAAGTCTAAGCACCTAGGAGGGCTCTTCACATTTGAATCCCAAAGTTATTCATTTTCTCATTTACATGTCAAAATGAGTGATATAATTTGTGAATGTCAAAAGAAGTTACAGAAAGTTAAATAGAAATTGAATAAAAATTACTGCTGCCCTTAAAAGAGAAAGTCAAAAGTTGTTGATTTCCCCACTGTGCAGTCTTGGAAAGTTTCCCTTGTATCAATTACTTCAAAGAACCCAGCCAGATACTTCCATTCTTTAGAAATTCAAAGAAATTAAAAAGAAAAAAAAAATCTCACTGAGAAAATAACTTTGTTATACCAGGTCTTGGGGTCTTTATTCAAAATGGGCCTTGTTTATCAATGTTGTTATTAAAATAAGTGACTGTGATTCATTACAGATTAAAATGTAGTTTTTATATTCTAGAAATTTTATCTGCGCATGACTGGAACATTCTAAATAATGGCCTTAATAGAACTTTGAAAATAAAACAACTGTAAGTTATCTCAAAGTTGTCTGAGGGTTAAGCATAGTCCATACTGAGTCTAAAAGAGTATGGTCCAGCTAAATGCTCAAAGGACAGGAGATGCGCATTAATATACCAATGAATTATTATCCTATAGTATCCTCAACACACACCCAGGCTGAGATCTCCATGGACCATCACATATTTCTAAAGCAAGGACACAGAATCAGTTCAGAGAACTGAGATATAGTATAAAATCAACAAGGTCAAGTCATTAAGATAAAGTACAATTTTTCAAATTAAACAGTACAAGCACACTGTCAGTGGGAAAAGAGTCAGAAGCCACATGTATGTGCATATAATAAACAACAGGGGCTCAGCACGTAATAGCTGTTGTGGCCTCGAGCCCCTTTAAAATCAGGGACATTTTTCACAATGGGAGATGACCATCAAGTCCCAGTGATGTCTCTGTGGATGCCTAAAAGTCTGTCAGGAATGGCTCGGTGACACATTACACTCTTCCATTACCAAGCTTCACCATTAATGTCCTCTTGGAAAGCAGCTTTGCAGAGAGAATCCCCAAAAGGCTCGTCTATAGCATAATGAGGTCTGTGTTCTGTGAATAAACTTGTGAAGGAGAATCTTAGAAATCAAAGGATGACATGCATTAGCTTAAAAATATAAACAACTTCTCATTTGTAGTTCTGATGAGATCACAATACTCAAGATATTAACTACATGGTAATACAAGTTTATTCAAAGAGGGGAAACATATCGTCAGGATAAAACTGTACCTCCTTCCCTCACATATAAACCACCATTCTGTCTTGCTTCCATTCAGACAGCAGGGCACTTAGAGGACACCCTTTAAAGTACCTCAACTATTTGCTCTTATTTCAACATCTTCTATTTCCTGTCCAGCATGAGCAATTCTTTATTCCCTAACCTTGAACACAGGCCTATGCACACTAGGTTTGATTGCCAATCTATCAACCAATCATCAATCAGGAAGCAGTTTCTGAGACTCCAGCTAAACATTTGAGGCTTTGGAAGAGTCACAATTCTTGTCCACAGATTAATTCCAATCCTGCCATCTACATGATAGCATATAAACTTAAAATACATTTCCATAAAAGTTAAAACTAAAAGAAAATATATACTTACTCTTCCTCTTTTACAAAAAATAAAAAGAATGTTTTATTTACTTATTTCACTAATTATTTGTGTGTGTGTGTGTGTGTGTGTGTGTCTGTGTGTCTGTGTGTCTGTGTGTGTTTGAGTGCGCGTGCATGCTTGCAAAGGTGTGTATGAAAGGATCCAAGGCATCAGAGGATGGCCCCAGATGTCAGTTCTCATTTTCAACGTTGCCTGAGCCAGGGCCTGCAGCACATGCCAGGTCCCCTGGCTTACAGGAGGCCAGGGATTCTCCTTCAGCTTGGTCTCTCCCACAGGAGAGTGGGATTGTAGACAATGAGCTTTTTGTGGATTCTCAGGACTCAACTTCAGGTCCTTATGTTTTACACAGTAAGTGCCTTTACCCACTGAGCCATCTTCCCAACCCCAAATTATGATTCTAAATATATATGCATTCTCAGTATCTGTATATGTGCATATATGCAATATAATAAAATACTAAAAATATAGTAATTTATTAGCAAAAAATTAATTTTCCCGTAAGAAAAAACCAGACCTGGAAACAGTATTTCCTAAATTAAGTTTTCAGAATATCATAAAAAAATTTATACAGAAGATGTGCCAAGGTTATAACCTACAATGGTCAACCCTGAGGAGGGCCTGACTAGCTTGTCCCTTGGAAAAGCTAAAAGAAGCCATGACACCCAGGCCAGCTTTATCTACTCCGTTTTCCTTGCTTCTTAACAGGTCAAAAATGTGATTCACCGAAGGTGAAAGCACTTGAGAAACTGATTTTCACTGCTGCAGATCTGGGTGGCTATTAATGCTTTTAGTACCTACAGACCACTAATGTTAGAGCTGTACATAGGCGATCCAGGAAAATCTAAAACGGTCATGAAACCTCAGCCACAATTAGCCCAAGCATGAAGCAGCTCCCTTATTTTCTTCAGTTCTTCCCAACACGAAGGACTAATACTTAGTACTTAGTTAGTTATGGAGCACAAAACTGTTTTTACTATGTATGAATTCAAGCATTTGTATTTAAATATATTGCATCCCTATATATTTACCCTACATCTCTCAGACTTGGGGCTGTAGGAGCAAGAAAGCTGCTCTTACTCTAGTGTACCCTCAATTGACCACTTAAGATTAAAAACTCACAAGCTACAAGTAGATTTTACTGTAATATTTACTTTATTGTTATTATACTATAATGATATTTCCTTGTGGACCATTGACTGTAGCAATCTGCAAATTCAAAATGAGCTGTTAGGGGAAGAAAGAGCAGATGCCGTGAGGACAACACTCAATGTGAGGTATGGCCAGGTGTGATCTAGAAAACAAGAGCCACCTGTACTGTCCCCACCTAACCAATAACACTGGGCACAGTGACTTCAGACAAACAGAACACGAGGGATCAGCTTCTAGAAACATTCCTCACGCAGTATAAAATTTTCAGCAAAGGACAACAAAAGTATCTTCACCATCAAATGCTCCGTAACAAATCACCTTGAAACTGTGGAGTTTAAATAAAATTTGACGTTTGTTCACAACTCTGCAAGTCAGGCATGTGAACAGGGCTCATCTGATATTCTTCTACGTTCCAGAGGAGATTGCATGGGTTTGAAGGCTGAGACCACACTGTCTAATTTAGCTTCAGTTACAGAACTGACAGATGACCATCAATGTTGGATAGATAGTCTTCCTTTTAACCAGGTCTCTCATGATCAGAGATGGTCTAGGCCAGTGGTTCTCAGCCTTCCTCATGCTTTGATCCTCTAATACAGTTCTTCATGTTGTGGTGACTCCCCCACCATAAAATTATTTTTGTTGCTACTTTCTAACCGAAATTTTGCTGTTATGAGTCATGATATAAAGACGTGATATGTAGGATATCTGACCCATATGTTGAGAACTGCTGGTCTTTGCTTGCTACACACGTTAATCCTCTCTGGCAGGATTCCAGAGAGGTGAACAAAGAAGAATTCTCTAAGTCAAATCCTGAAAGCCCCACAATGCAAGTTCCACTATAGTCGGTGCAAATCATAAAGCCATAAAGACACTCATTCGCTTGCTAATGTGGAAACGGGTCACGTCATCATCGGGAAATCAAATGCACCTACAGGAGGGAGAGTCTGCGGTTACACTCTGCAGAATACAGGTGATCTCTGACAGCTCTTCCTGTGCTCTCTCTCTGTAGCTTTCTCCGATCAATAAGTACACGGTTTCAGTTCTGAAGAGGAAAGGAAGTGTCAACTTTCATCTGCCATGTGGAGTTACACTACTTGGCTGCTTACCCTGATGAATTTCAAGACACCTGCACAATCCAGAACCAATGGCTGGTATTACTGTGGGGGATGGTTGGTTTTCTAAGTGATGGTTGCTTTGATATCATCAAAGTCTTCAGTCTTTTATATTTAATCTAGTAAATAATTACATTTGTCTTTTGATATTCCCCCCCCCTTTTTTTGTGTGTATGGGTGTTTTATGTGCACAGATGCCTGTACTTGTGTGTCTGGCGCCCAATGAAGACAGAAAAAGGCCTCAGATCCTCTGGAACTGAAGTTGCAGATGGTTATAAACTGCCACATGGGTGCTGAGAACCAAATCTGGATGCTCTGGAAGAGTAGCATGTGCTTTTATCCCTGAGCCATGTCTCCCAGCACTCTTGATATTTTTATTTTTAACAAGCAAGCATTCAAATTGAACATTCTACAAAAAATAGCATCGACAGAAGAAATCCAGGTTTTATATGCAGCACTTCAAGAAATTACAGAGTTCATAAAAGAAGGAAAGCACCATTGTAAAAGTTACATATACTTCTATTCATCTGCATAAAGATGACCTGTGAAAAAAATTCATTTATATTGTAATTAACCAGCTGACCTGGAAATCTATTCATACCGAAATTGAAGATTTCAGATTTATTACACTAATTTTTAAGTCCACTAACAAAAATGTTTGATTAAACAAATGAATCTTTAACTTATTTCATGAAATCTCATTTCACTGAATATATTTCTGAAATACTCAAGAGAATCACAGAATGTCGCACAATTCTAATTGCTACCTAGACTTCCTTGAGCATGTTTGCCACTAAACGACTCATTTCTATGGCCACAGTGACTGTGGTTTGCCTGCTTTGGACAATTCTAAAGGGTAAAATATGGCACTAAGTACACTACATAATCAGAACCATTCCTCATGGGAGGAAAAAAAAAATCGCTACTTTCTGTTTCACAATATGGTAAACCAAGAAGAGTCTGAGGAGAGCTAAGTCCCCACTGATGGCATCCCTACAATTTCAAGTGGGTCACTGATTCCTAGACCTGCAGTTATTTTCAGTTGAGGATCTGTTACAGCTTCACGAAGGTGCAGTGAGATGCACAAGGAGCTCTGAATTTCAGACAAGCTGGTGCTGGCAAGATTCTAATACTCGGTAACGAAGAGCATCTAGCCGATATGCCTGTGCTACTCTAATTTCTTAAGCCACTTGAATGTTTTTATTCTGTTACAAGAAGTCAAACAATGCTCATCTAGAGAAAATGCCACTAACCAAGTCACCTTTTATTTTTCTTCCAAAGCAGTTTGGCATCATTTCCAGAACTTAGACAATTCTAAGTGATTATTCAGGGTCAACACAGTCCAGGAACAGGTGATCCATTCCTTAAATGACTGTAAAAACTGTGTGTCTAAAATAACCTTAAAAGTCTTACAATCTGGTAGACAAACTACAAAGTTACCATTTCTTTAAAAACGGTAACTAGTCTAACATTTTTAAATTATCTCACTTACTCTTCTTCTAAGCTGGATCTCAGAAGACAGCTCCAAAGTGCACCTTGAACAAACAGAAAAGCAATTAGCCTAAATTAATTGCTCTGCTGATGTGCTGTGCAGCAGGCATGCTTGGTGGTCCTCACAATCCTGCTCCTGCTCTCACAACCTGATGTTCTGATGATAACTGTGAAATGTGAGCCTGGCCTTAATCAGTATGTTTAGATACATATTAGCAATTAACCAAATACTAAATATGCACAGAACAGCAGCATAGGAAAAGTGAGAGAAAAGGCATGATTTTCCCCTCATCCAGCTGTGCTGTTCTCACCAAGAAGCAGAGAGAAAGCTGGAGCTTTCTCCCCCGTTTCTTAGCTAATACTAGATCACCATAGACAAAATGCACAGGGTTCCTCACACAAAAACGTCCTAAAAAGACAACCCTCAATACCTAAGCACTAAAAGTCCTTTTTAATAAAAGAGAAAGAAAGAATATGACCTTCAAATAACAGCATGCAATACATAAAACTATCTGAATTTAGACAATAAGATTAAATCAGTTAAGTACCAATTTCACTGAGAAATAAATAAGTCAGTTGGGAAGGAAGAGGGCAGTGGACCTGAGTGTTTCTGAACTTTGAGCCAAACTTGAAAATATGCTTATTCACCCTAAAATAAAATCAATGTTCATAATGCTCTTAACACACATGGATTAAATCATTTTTCTGAGCAGTGTACAATTTAAAGGTAATGGAAGATGAAGTTAGAGGCCAAAGAATGAAGGAAACAGATGACCTCCTTAATGGAGAGAGATTCATAAGCAAAACAACACACAGCCACACATCCAAAGCACCAACAGGAATGGTCCCTGGATCCTGATGGACAGAAATCGGATGTGGTGCTTCTCTGGTGTCGCTCCATCTTGTCCTAACTATAAGAGCATTCTTAATCATTTTAAGAGATGGTATTAGTATCACTACCACTGGAATTGTTAATGTAATCAATTTGCTCTTTTTTGTAAGCTCATACTGTCTTAAATAAAATATTTATCAGCTAAGAAATGGTATGCATGAAACCTTTCCATTTTCATGCAGAAAACGTTCAAGCTGAAGTGCTCTGCCATTTCTATGTCTTCAGGAAACACCCCCCTTTCTTAATTTCTGAAAGGACTGTCAGAACGGGCACGTGCACTGTCAGGTCTGCCATTTTTAATTATTACCAATCAAGTTATAGCAATTTCCTCTCTGGTTAAACATGTGCGTTCCTATCTTCCAAAGTATTTCTTTATGCCACTGTTCATAAAACATTTTAGGCTGAAGGAAAATCCCTTGCACTAAATTAATAACTAATCACAGGAGATATTTATCATCTCAAGTCTTTTACAGGGAAATTGTCAGATTTAATCACCTTTCCCATATTTTCACTATTTACTGGGCTTCATTTATCATACACTTTAGATTCTGACAACAGTGAGTAATTTTAATTACTATTTCAAGTTTGAGTGACTAAGAATAAGACCATTCCTAGGAGATATAGGGCTGGGAAAAGTGGAGAAATTCATCTGAGTAACCAATAAGCTATCACTTTCATGAATAAATCAAGGCTTTCTTCACTGTTAGTCATTTAAAACAGGCACGAGGTATGAAACCATCAAATCATGAGCCAATGGTACTGCATTATCATCATTTAAAATGCATCGTTCCTGCTCTTTCCCATGATATCATCATACACTGATATCGTAACATGTAAAAAATTTTAGACCACAAATTAGACTGAGTAATAGTTCAATGATAACTGATAGAGTGCATGTTTATTATGAGTAAAGGCATGGGTTCAGTACCCAGCAAATAATCCCTTTAAAACGAAGGGTAAATCTTCCAGGCTAATGCCCATTTGGATATTTACTTCTATAGCTTGTAGTTTGAAAACATAAAATGAGAAATTGCTTTACAGTAGTACATTCAGATGTATGACATGATTAATCAGAACTACCCTGCTAGAGAAAGGGAGATAGATCAGTCAGTAAAATGCATGTCATATAAACACAAAGACCTGAACTTAGCACCTCCACCACCACCACCATCTAAAAAGCAAGGCATGCCATGTGTCTGTACTTTAGTGCTGAAAGACAGAGCCAGGGAAGTCCCAGCAGATCATTGCCAGGCTGTCTTGCAAAAATGGTAAACTAAAGTTCAGTGAGAGATCCCTGTCTCAAAAAATAAGATAAAGAACCAATCCAGGAACCCATCAAAGATCAACTTTTGGTCTCTACACGTGTCTGTATGGATGTATGCATCCCCAACTGCACACACACACACACACACACACACACACACACACACACACACACACACACACACACACACACATGCATAGGCACACAGAAAGAAATTACCTTTCTATCTAGAAATGATCACACAAATAACTACTTCATTAAAATATATTTTTAAAAAATATGATGATATATACAAAACAATTCAATGGAATATATAAGTAGTTTATAACGGAATTTTAAAATCACTCCATCAAACCATCCTACCTACCATGTGGCAGTTTGAATGAGAATGGTCCCCATAGGCCCTCATGTTTTAATGGTTGGTCATCAATTGGTGGAAGTGTTTGGGAAGGATTAGGAGGTGTGGCCTTGGAAGAGGTGTGCCACTGATCTTGAGCTTTGATGTCTCAAAAACTCATGCTATTCCAGTTGGCATTCGTGTTCTTCTCCCCACTTCCTTTCTGGTTGCTTTCCTGATGTGTAAGCTTTCAGCTCCTGCTCCAATGCCATGCCTGCCTACTAGCAGTCATGCTAGACAGGATGGTCATGGACTCTACTCTTTTCTGGAACCAGGAGCCCAGATTAAATGCCTTCCTTTAAAATTGTCTTTGTTCTGTTGTAGCGATAGAAAACCAGGACACACTAGTATCCAAACTGCTCCCCATCACAGAGGAAGAGCAACATTAATACAAACACTACCATGGGGATGCCTCAATGCTTAGCGTCCACAACCAGTTCCCTAAGAGAGGGGACTGGCTTCTTCCTAGGCTGATGGGAAACTCCTGGGCTCTAGAAAGCTCCCTGGCTCATCCTCCCGAAACACTGGCACTACAGGTGATGGTACTACACGAGCCAATGGCATGTTTTTATTCCCTTTTAACTTCTGAGTTTTCAGGTTTGTAGAGAAGAAAATTACCCCAACTTTACAATACTCCAAGCTGAAAACATCTGCTCCTCCAAACCATTTAATGTTAATAGAAAGCAAAATATGCTCAAGCTCAAATTCAACTATGCTGCTGGATTTAATGGCTAGGTTTGTCCCCTTGGGCAACCTTTAAACCTCAGTCTCTATGAGAATTAAGTAATATTAGGGGATTGAAATGAAATAAAAGTCTAAGTCCACTGTGACATGACATTCACTGGAAGATGGTGGATTATCCACTCAGTCCTTGAGCACTTATAAATACAATATATAGCATATGTTCACAAAACAATTCTTGAAAATAAAACACAATGGCACTCGGCAAATATTTTATATCACCAACACCTGCTCAAATCCTCTCTGAACTTTAATTCTAAATATCACTGATTTTATTGAATCAATGGAAATCTGAAAGAAGAAACAGAATAAACATCCAGAGATGATCAAGGGAGTTAGAAAAAATCTTTATATGAACCTCACTGAGTTTTATATGAGCTGGAGTACTGTCAGTCACACCGAGACTGGTGCGATGCTGCATCTGCCAATCTACAACTTTAACTCACAGAAACCTAAAAGCATTATCAAGGGATTTGGTTTTTCAGTATGGGAAATAAAGGAGAGAGAGAGAGAGAGAGAGAGAGAGAGAGAGAGAGAGAGAGAGAGAGAGAGAGAACTTCTCTAAATGCTACAAACAAAGGAATCATGAATCAAATCTAAGCATACCTCTGAATTCTCTGGGGGAAAAAAAAAACCATACACACACCTAAAATGACTGTAAAATAAAGACGCAGCTCTAGAGCACAAGCTCAGAACGCAGTAGACAATGGGTTTGATCTCAGCACCCAAATAAATAAGTAATTTTAACTCATAGCTTTGAAGCTGGACATAGTTTAGAGAAGTAGTTCCCTGTGCTAACAACCCAATAAACCATTCATCACAGCCCCGCTTGCTTTCAGTGTTGGAAGTCTGCTAATGGAGACAAAAGCTTCATCTATGAAAGCTGAACTGGGTTTCCCTCTGTAACGTCCACCTGCCGGGCAAAGTTCTGATGTCAGAAACATTAGCAATAACAACAAAGTACTGAATCAGGTTAAAAAAAATTAACCATGTTAGCTGTTAATGCCTTCATTAAACTCAATTCACAAAGAACTATTCGATTGAATGTATGAAATAGGAATCTACAGCTAAATACATTTTTAAGTTTATGTGTGGCTCTGTCTACCTTTGTGCAGGTGCCCACCAGGGCACTGGATGCTCTGGAGCTGGAATTACAGGTAGTTAGGAGCCAAACTTGGGTCCTCTGGAAGAGCAAGGAATGTTCTGAACCACTGAGCCATCACTCTGGCCCCAAATCCTATATTCAATAAGAGGAATTCAGTTTCTAGGCTGGATGGGAGAAAGACAGATAAAAATATGGATCGTGTCTGTTGAAGAAAAACTGGCCAACAGCCCAAGACAATAAATAGCCCATTCTTATCAGAAAAATATTGCTGATAAAAAGATGGTCCAATCCAAAACTTTTATGAGAAGAGTTGAATTCAGAATTTTCATGTAAATTATCTTAATTAAAAAAATAAACTTTTGTGCCTGAAAGGAAGTAGACATAAGATTTAAAAATTGCTGTATTTTAGAGTCAAACCTTTTATGAAATTACATGACTAATCCAGCAAACTATAGCAATGATGATTTGCTTCACCAAGCTCTGCTGAGGTTGGCCATGTGTTAGCAGCTGAGTTCTGCCTGTGTCTGTGATGAATCCGTGGACCCTCTAAGAGACCTAGCCTCTTTAAGGACCACAGTAGTTCCTGCCTGGCCTCCGGTCTTTCTCTGGCTTCCTGTCTCACCATGTGAGCTCTTCCTGTCATTATTAGGCAACCATTTTAAGACCCTCACTCAACGACAAGCACATGAGCCATCCTGCATTGGGTGTTTGTCCTCTAAAACCGTAATTCCTCACACGCTACCCACTATGGAGTAGCCTGTTCTCACAAGGGCTCTGCTGTGCTCTGGAGCATTAGCCAGTGGCTGTTGGGGAATCTTTCGTTTCTCTTTAACAGTGTTTTCATGAGCAACACGATGCGCTTCTAAATTTGCTAATACAGACCACAGGGCTGGAACTAACCTTTTTTTTTCAATACCACCGTTAAAAATTTAAAACAGAAAAACTACAGTTCTGACAGAAAATTTAAATATTTAAATCAAAGTGATTTGTGGTGATATATTTTTATATTTAATAAAATAGTCTGGAATACAAAGCAAGTTCCTACACAGCCAGAACTGTTACACAGAAAACCCTGCCTCAAAACAATAACAAAGGCCAAAACCAACAAACAAAAAGGGCTAGAGAGATTGTTCTGTCCTCTGATATTTCAAACTATTTTATTAAATATAAAATATGTCACTGCAGCTATTCTTTTAATTCTTACTAATAAAAAATTATAACCATATTGCTACAAAGAAGCTTAGATCTATTCAATTTTTATATATCACCCTTTTATACCTAGATGTGCAGCTTTTGGATTCTATGTCAGTTATACAAAAACCCTAAAGACATTGACTATAAAATAACAAAAGATTTATATCAAATCCATATAAATATTTCAATAAGCTTAGAGTCAGAAAGAATAGGAAGACATAATAACCAATTGAATTCAAATCACAGATACGGTAGTCCATATTCCCTTTTCATAGAACACTTGGATTGTATTTGTATTTAAAAGCAACCATAAATGTCGAAAAACTACTCGACTGTCCTACTGAATACAGAAAACTATCACACTGCGCAACACTTTCAATGCACAAGGTGCTTTTAGGAAACAAGGAAAGAGAACAGCACGTCTTAGTCACACAGATCAATTTCAAGCCTAAGAATGCTAACCCATCAGAGTTAGGGATGTAGCTCAGTGGCAGGACTTTAATGTAGCACATGGGAAGCCCCAATTGAATCCCACCCCATAAAATCCCAACCCAACAACATACAGCAAAAAGCAAATCAGATATGTGGTTATAATGAGAACGGCCTTAAATAACTAAGCAATTTTAAATATTTAGCTTAAAAAAAAAAAAGTTCACAAAGATTTCAAATGTAAAAAAACTGAGGCTGCTGACGTTCATTAAACCAGCCCTTTACAGAACCAGCCTTGTAACAGTAATAAGGTTTTTCATATATGAATACATAAAACAGTATCTAAAGGTTCGAGAACACTGGTTCTCAACCTTCCTAATGTTGCTGATCCCCAACCATAAAATTATTTTATTGTTGCTTCATAACTACAATTTTGCTACTGTTATGAATTATAAATATGTAATATACAGGATACCTAATAGTTGACTCCCCCAAAGTCACGACCCACAGTTTGAGAACCACTGTTCCAGACCAAAGAATATTTAATAAAACACAAATCTAAAATTTCTATATATATTAATAGTGGATTAATTCCATTTATGAAATATAAAACTGATAACCTATTAACATTTTCTTGTTTTTCCTCATCCAGTTTTCATAGTAGCAAATATATAAAACACATCCACCAAAAAGGAAAAAAAATCAAATGATCTGAATTTAATAGAAGAAATTTGATCTTTCCCTGAACTAAAGACACTGAAAGGCTCAAATAAGAATATGTGTACAGCGCCCATCAATTACCTGAGCAATAAAGTTGCATTCCCTCAGTCTGTCCTTACCAAACACATTAAGTCTTATGTCACCTGAAGAGACACATGACTCAGTGCCCAACTTCTGAGACATAGTACTAAGTACTTAGCACTGCTTCTTGATTTACTAAAGGAAAGAAATAATGGATAAATGTAAAACAGAAGCTAATTGATAGGCTAAATGCATTAGTGCATTCCAGGGCTCTCTCTGTGAAAGGTTACTAACCCATCTTCGCTAAGTGCTGAAGTCATAATTAAATCTGATGGGAAGTCCTAGATTTATACCAATATAATTACAAATATTACTTAGCTTAGTAACACAGTATGGCAAGAACAATGAGATGAGTAATTTAGATGATAGTGCAAAGCGGGTTTTAATGTCTGAAACTTCTATTACAGTACATAGGATACATGCAAGTAGTGTAATTAAAACTAAGGGAGTCTGATCCTCGTAACTCTACTGCTTGGCTCATTAAAATGCACATTTTCTCAATTAATCCAAACTTTTCCATTAAAAATATAAAAACATAAAATATACTTTCATTCCTTGGAAATAAATTTCCATGGTACTTATTATATTTAGAATCAAATAATAGATAACCATTTCAGATAAGCATTAAAGAATGTAACGGGGAGCAAGAAGATGCACTCGTGAGGCCTGACGAGGGAATTAGGCTCCCTTGCCCATCAGTCTCCCAGTCTGGGCTCAGTGACTGAAGAGCTGAAACGAAGATCCCTGGGGATCCATGCAAAGTTCACTTAGGAGACAACACCGCTATCGTGCACAGATCATGCCATTTACTACTTACAGCATTCTCTGACTACTCATTCTCTCATCATATATGACTCCTAGGCCATGTGTACAGAAAACTATGAAATATAATCATACTGCTGCAGAATGACCAAACTCCCTTTTAACTCAATATAAGAAGCTTCTCTAAATATTACGCAGATAGAAACACAAGAAATTTATATATTTCATCGTATTACTTGCCCTTAAAAGCTATCATGGAGTATGCTGTCATTTAATTGTCTGTAATGTAGAATGTTGATAATTTTAACTTTTAAATCGGTATCACTCAATTTTCATTAAATGTCTGGCTTACTTTGCCAAGTAAATATTACCAGAAACAATAACTAGATTTAAGATGTTTGATTCTTTATAATTTTTAAAAAGTCTATTAGACTTTTAAAGAAAATTTGAGAAAAGCCAGTATATTTTTAAGACAATTTGATTCATTAAAGATGTAAAAGGAAGAAAAACAAACCATGGAGCATCAATCAATAAGGAAACGGAAAGGTGCTCCCATGGTGTCTGGGCAGACTCCACAAGTGCAAGAAACATAAGCGAAGATAGACCGATACATCAAACTGAAGGCTTCCAAAGAGCAAAGGAAACATAGGACTGAAAAGAATTCTTAGAATCAGAGAAAATACTCTGTATGTCTCGACAGGAAAGTAATCCAAATACATGTACCTCAACAGCAAAAACCAAATAGCCTGATTCTAAGAATGGGCAATAGACCTTTAAGAGACGCGCACACGCGAACACACATACTCACACACACAAAGGCAGATAAACTTGTCAAGCGCAGAAAGATACCGTGAGCTTTGCCTGTTATCCTGAAAGTGGACAGGATTGAGAGTCCTTCAGTGGTAAACAAAGTCAATTTCTTACATTACTCACTTAGCAAGAAGGACTGCTAAGAAAAAAAAAAATGAGCAGATAATTGTGGGCAAAATCACAGAAAACATAAGACCTCTGTGCAGGGACAGTGGACTTGTTAAGTGTACAGTCAGGGCAAAAAGTATGAACACTTCTGACAAGCATCAGAAATGGGCCAGTGAACTTACTACTGGACACCCATCCAATGAAACCAGGAAAGAAAAGGACAGCAACATATCAGTTGCAGCAAATTTATTACATTCAAGAAAGGAAAGAATCTATGTGTCCATCAACTCATGACTGGAAAAAAAATCTTTAAGCTTTAAAAAAACAAAAAAAACAAAAAAAAACAGTATATTTTTAAAATGCTAAACAAATCACTCCCTTCCCTGCCTCCCTCTCATACCCCCCCCAAAGTGCTGAGGATATAGGTCAGTGACAGATGGCTTAATCAGCATACTGATTGGTCATAGACAAGGAGCTGGAATGCACCTCCCTTTGCCTCTGCCATCCTGTCATGTGACAATGTGGATAGAACTGGACATCATGCTAAGTAAGGAGAGCCAAGCAAGAAGGACAGGAGCTGTGTGCTCCCTATCACTAGAGAAATACACAGGAACTGGCCTTCTGAAAGCTGAAAGAATCGCAGGAGCTGGCTAAATAGCACAGGAGTCAGATGCTCAGGACGCTGACTACAGACAGCAATACTGTACTGCATACTTTTAAATGGCAAGAAGAATGGAGTTGGAATGTTGGAGTTTTGCCTTTTCTAAAAAAATAACAAATGGATAAATGTCAGGAGATAGATTTGCTTAGCCTTATTTAAACATTATATCATTTAAGTATGTATTGAAGCTTTATATGAGACACAAATATATTCAATTATAACTTTTATGTATCATTTACAAATTTTAAGTAACAAATAAATGATAAAAAAATTACACAAAAATTATACTAATAGTCACATAACAGACTATCATAATTTAAAAGAATAATTTAGGGAAATCTAAAATGATTATTATAACTTGTTATAATTGGAAAAATGGAGACTATATCACTTTAAAGTATAAAAAAGAGATTTAAAAAGTAAGAGGATAAGGACTGTTGTAGAACACTGTTTTAAGGTGTGTGACATTTGTCTGTGCCGTGGAACATCTGTTTAATGATGCAAAGACGTGTTGGATTCCTTTATGCTGCATCTGTTTAACTCTGTGAAGCGCTATTACTTTGACTGCCTAAAACATTCGATTGGTCTAATAAAGATCTGAACAGCCAATAGTGAGGCAGGAGAGAGGATGGGTGGGGCTGGCAAGCAGAGAGAATAAACAGGAGGAAAAATCTGGAAGATCTAGGTAAAAGATGAGGAGGAGGGGGGCCAGCCACCCAGCTACACAGAAAACCATAAAGTAAGAAGTAAAGAAAAAAATACAGAAATAGAGAAAGGTGAAAGCCCAGAGGTGAAAGGTCGACAAGACAATTTAAGAAAAGCTCGCTAGACATAAGTCAAGCTAAGGCCGAGCATTTATAAGTAATAATAAGACTCCGTGTAATTATTTGGGAGCTTTGCCGAGGACCCCAAAGAGTAAAGAACAAAAAGACAAAAGAGCAAAGAAACACCAAGGACAGAAAAGCTTTAAGTTTAAAGCATTAAATTACTGTTTACTACATTAGACAATACATTATTTGTCCTACTTGTAAAGTATTTCTATGTAAATAGTCATTAATTTTAGATGGAACAGTATGTTTTATTTTGAAAGCAAATTCTCTGCAATGGCCTATCTTGCTTGCTACACCTTGTCTGGAATAACAAAAGCAACAAACACACCTGTTGGGTGGTGGGCCAGATGCAAACACTTGCCTCCCTTACGGTGGTGGGACCCTGTCTGCATTATCAAAGCCAACTTCCAAGGCGTACTTTATCAATGCGGTATTTCAGAGAAAAACGGGCTTATGGGTATTTAAAAATATATTTCCATTGTACACATTGTATGTTATGTATTAAACTGTAAATCACGTGATTCTATTTTAAAACAACCTAACATCTCTAAGAAATGTAAACTGTAAGCCGGGAGGTGGCGGTGCACACCTCTAATCCCAGCACCTGGAAGGCAGAAGCGAAGGGATCTGAGTTGGAGGCCAGTCCAGACTACAAAGCAAGCTCCAGGACAGCCAAGACTGGTACACAAAGAAATCCTGTCTCAAAAAAAAAAAAAAAAAAAAAAATTTTTTTTTTTTTAGAGAGAGAAACATAGGTTGTAAGAAATGAAATCATCATTAGGAAGAGGTCTAAATGCAAAATGTTTGAGGTAACTCCTCAGAATGATTGATAAGGTAAACCATAACAACCAACCACAAAACTCTCAAAACCATAAAAAGACAAACAATATGCACTTCACGAGGAATAAATGAACACGCCACCGCTCTAACTTGGAGCACACAAACACCAGTGCTACGGCTCATAAAACCCTCTTCAGTCACACGCAGCAGGTGCGTCATAGTATGCATCTAGACCCTTCTCCAATGCAGCACAGCGATCAGGAGACACAGCTGCACAAAGCTTTCCTTGCTACTGCCATGCCTTAGTACAGTGCTAATCAGTGTCTGCCAGGCTTTCCTGGGTCTGAGATGGTACGATAGTTACCTGTCGTTTATGATCCAGTTCAGACAGAGGTTCAGAGAGCTAAGATTTTTGCACCTCTTGACGATTTCCATCACGGTTTCATTATCCAGTTCAGTGATATGACGGAGGTCCAAACTGGAAAGATTTCTTAGCTAATGATATAAAGAAAAGAAAAGAAAAGTGCCTAGTTAGTTCTCAAAAATCATACTATCTCTTACCATACAGTAGGAGTACAAGAATTAATGTACATGAGAGAGTCTAGCCTTTAAATGAACATCAGACTCTTGCAGAGAAAATTTCCAATAAGCATTGAAATCTACGATGAATATATGATTGGGCAAAACATAAGAAAGACTTTACTGACACACCATTAAAACGAAGCAGCAGCAGCCTGTTGTGTAGTAAGTAGGGAGCTGCTGAATACATGGCAGAAAGTATCTCGGTGCTAAGTTCATACAGGGCTCAATTTCAGATGTTTATCTTCAAAACGGAATCACCACTTTAGCTCAATTTCTGTCATTTTAACCACTGAAATATACATAATCCGCTCAGAGATGTCTTGAGAGTCTATGGGTAATCTCCAAACCCGGACTAGTAGAGGCACATGTTTTAATGGACCACCCTAACCCATATTTCTTCATTTCTCTTATCCCTTTCTGATGATTCCTGATTTTCCCTGATGTATAGTCAGGGAAATTAATTGTATTTACATAAAGGTGGTAGGATGTTGATTACCCTCTTCCAATAAGGTACATTTCCAAATAAGTTATTTTTGCTTAGTAAGAGACAAAAGAATCCAGAAGCATCTGTGTGCATATATGTATGCCTTAATAAGGCACCTTATAAGGCAAGAGTGACTTCACAGACATGATTAGAGGGACGGGTCCTGAAATGGAGGGATCACGCCAGATTATTCAAACAGGAGCAATTTAATTGTTGAACATCTTCTAAGTGGGGAATTTTCTCTGGCTAGTCAGAGAAATGAGACAGACGTTACACCAGCCATCTCAGCCATGAGAGAGATCCAACCTGCCTTGCCTGAAGAGAGGAAATGGGGGTGGGGCGCAGACTGTGAGGGAAGAGCCACAACCCTCCAGCCGAGAGAAGAAAGAATGAAAACCTGCAGCCCTAAGGGACTAAATTCTGTCAGATGCTGAAGAAGCAAACACCCAGCCTCTGTTCTTGAACGTCCACACAGAAACACCAAGAGCCCATACCCTGCCTTGCCCTGGAAAGACCTGTGACAGACATCTAATTCAGACAGCCGTGGGATAATAAATTTGCGCTGTTAAACTAAGTACATGAAAATTTGTCACAGCAGCACTTAGAAACTAGGACGGAGCATTCTCAGCCACTTGAAGGAGCTCTCCAAGGGCTACTTGTCTTCTCTAGCCCACCATCAAATCCTTCTTGGGGAAAGTTATCCCTACAGGGAGCACAATTCTAGGTCTGACCCAATTGCCAAAGGCCTCAAAGCAGAAAAGGCTCACCTAGGTCAGCTCAGCTTAGCTTAAATTCCCTGAGAAGCAGACACTAAAATCCATGGTGGCACAGGGGCATGGGCAACTGTTCAAAGGGACTGGGGTGCCAAGAGGTAGATCTTCAAGTGAATGCATTTGTATTTTGATTTTACGTCTGTGTGCAGCTGGTATGTTGGCCACAGTTCTAGGGAATAGAAAGTCATGAGGGAGCTGGAAAGGAGTCAGCCAGGCAGTTCCCAAACTCACTCTGTATCTCAGGTCACAGGGGAGCAGCTCCACACGGAACTGAGACACCACAGATCTCTGCTCGCTGAAGCATGCTGCACAATTGTGGGGAGGAAAGAGAAAGAAAAACGGACGCCATGGTCACATTCCAGATGCAGTAAGATCCTGCAGTGGCTCCTCCTAAAGGCCATGATGTCTCCTGTGTAGAGAGGCTCTTAAAAAGATACTTTGCAATGTGCCTGTTAGGTCAGTGAAGTTGAAGCCAGCACAGCAGGTCAGGAACCCCAGAGAAGGCAGGAGCAGGGGGGAAGGGAGTTTGACTGTCCCTATCGGGCTGGCAGAGGCTGAGGGCCTCATTGCCAGGATTCCAGGAGCACACTGTGAGAGATCACTGCCAGGACAGGACCCCAGGAGCACACTGTGAGAGATCACTGCCAGGACAGGACCCCAGGAGCACACTGTGAGAGATCACTGTCAGGACAGGACCCCAGGAGCACACTGAGAGAGATCACTGCCAGGGCGCCAGGGCGCCAGGAGCACACTGCGAGAGATCACTGTCAGGACAGGACCCCAGGAGCACACTTAGAGAGATCACTGCCAGGACAGGACCCCAGCAGCACACTGCGAGAGATCACTGTCAGGACAGGACCCCAGGAGCACACTGCGAGAGATCACTGCCAGGGCGCCAGGAGCACACTGCGAGAGATCACTGCCAGGGCGCCAGGAGCACACTGCGAGAGATCACTGCCAGGGCGCCAGGAGCACACTGCGAGAGATCACTGTCAGGACAGGACCCCAGGAGCACACTGAGAGAGATCACTGCCAGGACAGGACCCCAGGAGCACACTGAGAGAGATCACTGCCAGGACAGGACCCCAGGAGCACACTGAGAGAGATCACTGCCAGGACAGGACCCCAGGAGCACACTGAGAGAGATCACTTCCGGGACCCCAGGAGCACACTGCAAGAGATCACTTCCGGGACCCCAGGAGCACACTGCGAGAGATCACTGCCAGGGCGCCAGGAGCACACTGAGAGAGATCACTGCCAGGGCGCCAGGAGCACACTGCAAGAGATCACTGCCAGGGCGCCAGGAGCACACTGAGAGAGATCACTGCCAGGGCGCCAGGAGCACACTGAGAGAGATCACTTCCGGGACCCCAGGAGCACACTGCGAGAGATCACTGCCCACTGCTGGGACCCAGGAGCACAATGAGAGAGAGTAGACTCACTTGGTTTTTTATTTTTGTTTTAGTTTTTGTTGGTTTCTCAACACAGGGTTTCTCTGTGTATCCCTGGCTCTCCTGGAACTTACCCTGTACATCTGGCTAGCCTCAAGCTCATAGAGATCCCCCTGCCTCTGCCTCTGCCTCCCAAATGCTGGGATTAAAGGTGTGCCACCTGCCTAGACTCATACTTGTTGGGCCATGTATGGTGGCACATGCCTTTAATGCCTGCACTGGAGAGGAAGAAGCAGGCAACCTCTGAGTTTCAGACCAAGTAGCACTGTACACTGAGACCCTGTCTAAAAACAAACACAGAATAGGAACAACAACAAATCCCTGCAGGCTTCTAAACATGTCATCTACTTCTCCAATGTTCCTTTCTTCTAGGGACTCACTACTATAACCATAGTAGCCAGCACACCAGGCACAGAGCCCACGGGGAGCTGTTTTGCCTCCAAAGTCCTAACCCCTTTATCCTTGACCTTTGTTTCTCTGTAGCTTACACAGCTGGACAGTAAACAAAAGAAACTAAATATTTTCAAGCCTCTAAGGCAGCTAAGAAGAGGGAAGCTCTATATAAATAACAAGATAAATTCCTGAACCTATAAATTCCACTGGAATTCATCAAAAATTCAAAGGAGGGCTCACACTCAGATTCCTGCAGACTGCCCCCCCCAAACAGTGAACATCTCTCCACGTGGTCAGTGGATATTAAAGTAGCCCGCAGCGATAGACTAGCAGCAGAGTGTAAGGCTGTGGTGAAGTGCATCCGTTCTTTTCCAAGCTACTAAATTAGTGGTTATTTACCACACACCAATAGAAGACGCCGGCACACAGGCTACAGGGAAACTGGATATCTGAGGAGAAGCCAAGGTTAATTAAATACAATGATTAATGCCAAAGAAATACGCATTTTAAATGGTTAAAGCGTAAATTCTTTCAAAATTTTTGGTAAAATATACTTTCCAAAGTAGTTAATTTTCAAAAATAAGATACTCATTAAAATGTGCCAAAGAAAAGGAGAGGAAGAAGATGTCCAGTTGTTTGTAACGGTCCAGTTCCTCATACCAAGTAAGACACTGAGCATCTCAAAGGTTTAATAAATTGCTAAGTGTAAATAATGGGGACAAAGATGTTAGCAAATCCAAACTACGTTACAGAGTGTAAAGGTCCTGACATGCTGTGGAGCTAATCCACAGTGGGGAAAATGCAACTCCAGGGCAGAGCTATGTGTGGGTAACAAAACTCTTGTTTGATTGACTTTTGACAACAGGTCCGGATGAGAACATTGGGCCATCTGTGTCTGTCCCTGCCTAAGGTTTACAGTCCTGATGCCAGGGCTCTGTGCACTCCAAACTTTTTTTAATCTGGCAGTTCCTGGCTGGCATGTGTTCACCTGAGGAGCATTTTGACCAACACTAGTAGAATGTAACAGCGTCCAGAGTCAGCTGCAGGAAGCCACCTCCCAGTCAGTCATCACAAGACACAGACCCAACATCTGTACAGCATGTGGCATGTTTATTCAGAAGTCTAAAAACAGTCCTGTCAAATTCATCACATTCATTTCCTTGCTAGGAAATATTATAACAGTGCCCTCCAGTGTTTCATAAAAAACCACCTTAAATAATCCCTCGTAGTCTGAAACAGATAATTACATCTAGAAAACTGACATTTTAATTAAACTTGCTTTCCTTATAATTTACCAGTAGTCTTGGGTTATACAAAGCACAAAGGATTTGAGTGTGGAGCCTTTCTACCAGAAGTTTCTGAATGCCTCGCTCCCACTTTCAGACACAGAATAAGGTATTTAAAAGAAACCTAAGCCAGAATATGGAGTATAAGTAATCACTTTTCAGTTTAATATTGTATTGTTGGAAAAAAATTAACTTGTAGTCATTCACATAAAAGGCCAAAATTAGTCAATGTTTGGTATGGCCAAGCCTGTACTCACATATGGAGTGTGAGGACTATAAAGATGTCTACAATGACTTCAACTTTTCCTTAAGACCAAGAAGAGATGAAGGAAAGGAAGAGAAGGAAAAAAGGGGAGGGGCAAAGGTTCCTGAGGCCCAGATAGGAGGATCAAAACACACAACCATGAGGGAGGGAGGGAGGGAGGGGGGAGAGGGAGGGAGGGAGGGAGGGAGGGGGAGAGGGAGGGAGGGAGGGGGAGAGGGAGAGGGAGGGGGAGAGGGAGGGAGGGAGGGAGGGGGAGAGGGAGGGGGAGGGAGGGGGAGAGGGGAGAGGGAGGGAGGGGGGAGAGGGAGAGGGAGGGGGAGGGAGGGGGAGAGGGGAGAGGGAGGGAGGGGGGAGAGGGAGGGAGGGAGGGGAAAGTGGCTCTCACATTATACAACTTGACTACAGTGAATATATGTAAAATACACACACACACACACACAGAATACAATATTAAATTCTTCACATCTGGCCAGAAACTTGGCTATATACATTAGGAGCATGTGGAAAACTTTAAGGACATTCATATGATATAATCAGGCCTCTTTGATAAATAAATATGAACAAAACAAACATATGTATATAATAACAATTAATAAAAAGGGGGAACATTACTTTAGAAGAGAAAAAGGAAGGCATATTAGAGGATTTGGAAAGAGGGAAAGGAGAGATGTGGCTATGCTGAAATCTCAAAAATGTGAAAAAGACTATGAAATTCTCAAAGAATAAAAATATTGTATGTTTAAAAGATAGTGTGAGATAAGGTAATAAAAGCATTTGAACATTTTATGTCTGAATGCCTAGATATCCAAAGAATACAGTGTACTAATTTAGGTGTCATTAGTTCATAAAAGTATTTATATTTCTAAATTTAACATGTACCTGTATAAATTGTGTGTTGTGTGACTAAATTAGTTTGCTGCAAACGCTGGCTTAGAATTTATAGTGAATGAGAATAAATGTGATGTCCCAAAATGCAAGTACATAGTAAAAAACAAAATACACATATATGTGATAGTTAATAGTGACTGGCAACTTGATGTGATCTAAAATCACCTAAGTGACAAATCTCA